>CM064894.1:18886440-20086440 GCA_030347415.2 Decapterus maruadsi
CACTCTGAATCTACATTAGTCCCTCTGAGATGTCACTGGGATGCTAACCTGCTGCTAATCTTGTTGTCTTAGTGCTGGTGACAGGTGTAGTAAACAGCTCTGGCCAGCCAGCTCTGCTACCTACCCCTCCCTCACACACACAGACACAGGTACAGCACATAGGAAAACAGAGGGAGTGTATTTGGAGTGATCGTGAGGCATGCATAGTGGTTGGTATAGGTCAGGAACCTGACTGTGCCCAGCCTGTAAGGCCTTGTTAGCCCCGCGCACGTCTGTGGTGCTGTCGTGTGCTGACTCGTGCCGTGCCGTTCTGAAATGTGCCGTGCCGTGGAGTGTTTTTCTCTGCTCTAGAGTGCATCATCATGGTGTTGTCAAGTATAGTCACAGTGCATGATTATGTTTTTTTTTTTAATCCTCTCACAACAGTTGGCCTAGTAATAATTCAGAATAGGTGACAAGTCCCAGGGAAACATCAGAAAAGGAGACATTTAAATGGTGTGTACGTTTTTGTGTGTGCGTGTGTGTGTGTGTGTGTGTTTGTGTTTGTTTGTAGGAGAGTGGTACAGAGTCAGAGGATGACAAATCTCGGAGCAACTCACTGAACTTTTCTCTCTCCATCCCTTTTCCCCTCTCTGTCTATGTCTCTGTCTCTCTCTGTCTGACAGGATGTGCGTTTCTGACGTACTGTGCGAGAGAGTCGGCACTGAAAGCCCAGAGCGCTCTACACGAGCAGAAGACGCTACCAGGGGTGAGTGCACATCACAAACATATACAAGAAAACACACAGTCCTAGACGGTGCACACTTCACACTTGTGCAATAAAAGTCACAAGTTTGCAGATACACCCACATCACAAGAGTCCCCTCTCCTCCTCCTGCATGCACCGACACTGGCAACTATCTTGTATACACACACACACACACACACACACACACACACACACACACACACACACACACACACACACACACACACACACACACACACACACACACACACAACTTCACATCAGTGTGTGTCTGTGCAATTGGAGGCCCAGCTCCCATTAGTAACACTGTGACATAACATAATATAACAGCCAGCAGGCGTCTTGCTGCTAAGGACAAACACTCCCCCTCACCGGAGACACATACGGTACTCTGTGAGCATGATTATTTCCATTTCTCTATCTTCCTCCGTCTCTCCATCTCTCCGTCGGTCCCTCTGTTAGCCTCCAGTGATAGCTCCCGCCTAGAGAGTGTGTGTAATTAATGTGGCCATTCCCCTTTGTCTCATCCCAGTCTCCCTCAGTCTCTCTAGTGAGGGATCGAGTGCTGCGGCTGGGCTGGGGTAGGACACTGTTCATTATGGATGGGGCACAGTGCGGGATCTGTGTCTGTCTCATAGGCTGTACCTCTCTGTCGTTCCCTCGCTCTTTTTTTTCCTCTCTCTCTGACCTGGTTTCCAGTTAACAACGGATTTTACAGTAACTGTTTTGGAACATTTGGCAATTTTAACCTATTTCTTAGACCTGGTCGTGTGCGCAGCTACCCAGCCCCAGACAGGGTGTTTTTGAAAGTATAGGGCGTTTTGTAGAAATTCAATTTTCCTATCTGTATCTAAGCTTTGGTTTTAACAGTTATAACATTGTAGTGAATGTACGTCTGCCATCTCTAAGGCATCCTCTATCTCATTCTCTCTGTGTCACTCTGCCACTGATCAGAGTTTCAGCTCAGAGTTTCAGCTCCTCCTTCTCCGCAAGCTGGGGTGTTGATAAGATCTCTGTGAGAAAATGGTTGGAGGAGAGCCTGAAGAAAAAGCGTTGGGGGAGGGGAGATGTTCTAACACACATGTGTACATATCTCTGGATACATACATATTGCAATCATGCATGTATTTTCCATGTAACTAGGACTAGAGCTAACTACACGCTCACACGTAAACATAGCATGTTAATACTGACATTAATCCAATTAGGGCCTGCTAAGGGGTCTGACCTTTCGGGAAAAATCACCTCTCCACTGTCTGCTGTCTTCTGTGCCTTCTTCTCTTTGATGTTATACCTTCACTCACCGCTCTCACCCCTTTTCACTGGGTTTTACTTTGTCCTTTCCAACTGACCACATCAACAACAGGCTCATTGGAGCAAAGGAAATTATCAATAAGCCTGCTTTCCGAGCAGTTAAATTGTGATGAATATTGTGGACGCTCGGAGGAAACATTTGCAGGGAGGATGCTCATTAGCTGTACAGATTTACTAAAGAGGCGGCACACAACAATCAGAAGCACCACTCCCCTGGGGAAAAGAAGTACTAGACCGAGGGTGTGGCTGTTGCGTACCGAGTTCTCAATAATCTGTAAAGTGTTAACGTTGCAACATTACTGTTTTTGCATGTGGCCTTGGTTGATTTGTGTTAGTGTCTCTCTCTGTCTCGCTATCATCCCTTATTCCAAAAGTCATTAGAATAGAGGACTCATAAGAATTATGAAAAAGTCTTCAAAGAGCTTATGCCTGTCTGACTCCAGTGAATTGGTTGAGTAATAACAGTAAACAGAAGCTATTTCGCAGTCTTTCTTAAGTCTGTATTGATAATGTTAATCACCGTAATATGTGGACTCATGCGCGGGTTTGATGTAATTTTTCAAAGGATAAATCAACATCTCATGTCTCCAAATATTTATGTAAATATTTTATCTTGGAGTTCTCTGTATAGTGCCCATACCTCCTCCCCCTGTATCCTCTCTGCTTCAGCTCCACTGTCACTTCACACCACCTGTCTATAGCCTTTCTCTCTCCTGTGTCTTCCTTCTTCTTCCTCCCCCTCCCTGGCAGCCGTTGTCTCCTTTGACAGGATCTAGAAATGTCTTCAGAGGATTTCTCCCTCTCTTTCACACATCCTCCCAATTGTCCCATTCTTTTCTCTCCCCAAGAATTGCTTTTTCATCCCTGCCTTATTCCTCCTTTTATTTCCCCCCAGCCCTCCATGCTTTCCCTCATTCCATTTATCTCCCCTTTTCCTCCTCAAATCCACTCAGTCCTGTGTTCAACTCCTCCCTCCACTTTCTCTGCACCAGTAGAATATTACAGAATGTTCCCTTCACTACCCCCCCAACCCTTTCATCGCTCGCTCCTTTTTCCTCTCTAAAATCTCCTCATGGTATCCTTCTCTCATCCCCCCATTCCCTTCCCGCTGTCTCTTACTCATCTTTTTCCCCCTTTACTGCACACTTGCGCTTCTTCCTCAGATTCTCATTTCACAGTCATTTATGGTAACCCCTCTCCCAAGACCTCCTCCCAACATCAGTCCTCCTCTCTCCGTCTCCCCTCCTCCGACCCCCTCCCCCCATCAGTTCCACTACCCCTTGTCTCATTTCCCCTCCTCTTGATTAGTTGACCCTTTCGACCGTTTCACACCCCCAACCCCTTCCCACCCCCCTTTCCCAGCTCCACTTGTTAAGCTGCATGATTAGTTTCTCACAAACTCATTTTCATAGGACAATCCCGGGCTCACCGTGGGCCGAGTGAACCAAGGTGCATTTGTGTGTGTGTGTGTGTGTCTTGGTGGAGTGGGACTTGAATCTTGGGATCGCGCCTAATTGCGGGTATTGATGGAAAGTCAGGCACCCTTATACAACTTAAAAAGAACTGTAGCTTCACGCATTCATACAGACGTGATTTGCTTATACCCATGGCCAAGCAATTAAGGTTGGGTGGCAAGTTCAATGGTACAGAGCACTCTTGCTGCTCCTGTCTGTCACTCCCTGATGGGATTTAACGCTGATTTAACAGTTCCAACCAGCCAGTAGAGGAATGAATGGAGAGAAACAAACACAGAGGGATGCAGAGAAACTATACCCCCCCCCCCCCCACTGCTAGGTCCGGCAGAGGCAGTAGACTGTCAGATTGGAAAATGAGGAAAAAGGACAGAGGGATTGAGAGAGAGAGAGGGAGAGATGAACAGATGGTCTTATCAGAATGCCCTGCGCCTTGTGTTTAATTTGGACACAGAGAGGGGAAGAGAAGCACAAAGGGAGCACAAGATGAAGAGAGGGAGAGGAAGACAGAAAGAGGAAAAGAGAGAGATGCTTTATATTAGTCACAGTGGCAGAAACAGTGGAACCACTAGCAAGTCACAGTGTAGCATACAGATGTTTTCCTGTATTAGATGTGGTGCAGAGATTCCCCTCTGGGATTCATTCACATGAAAGAGCTCATGTTTAGCTGTCACATATCAGTGCTTATTTGCACTTGAAAATTGAATTTCTCATACGCATTTGCATGCAGGGTTTACATTAATTGGGAATGAGATGAGAGAGATATACAGTGAAGTAACAGGACAGGACAAATAGGAAAATAATCAGGATAAAAAAACAAACAAAAAAACATCTCCGTTATGCAGTGATTTTTATTTATGTCATTACTTTTGCATATTTTCCAGAAGATCCATCTGCAAACATGACTTGTAGTACACATCGCATTACCACAATACTGTAGCTATGGTAACAAACACATGATCATCTGCAGTAGCGTGTGCCTTGTTAGTCCAGAGACGGTGGCATTAGGCTGATGGCGCGTGTCTGAGGTCAAAGGTCAGGGCTCAGCCTCTAGTCAACAATTTCAGGGGGGGCTGGTCTCAGAGCTGTAAAACTTTTCAGGAGAACCAGTAGAAGGACATGACAGCTCCCATTAGTGTTTGGAACAGCACTATTTAGCATAATACATTTGACAGAATGGTGGCAAAGGGATGGTGAAGTGAAAGTTGGATACAGAATGAATGTTATTTAGTTTTTATCTCACATTAGTTGTATTCTTTTGGAGTTAACACTCTCGGGGGGCAGAGTTTGTCTGACAGCCTCATTTATTAGCAGTGTAACACAAACGCAACATAATGATGTGCCCAGTGTAAGGCTAATGTGGGTTATATTACAATGTAAGCCAATTAAATCTGCATTTTGTTGGCCGCCATGATTGTATGTCATTACCAATTTGTCTTTATTTAAGCAACAGCAACAGATCAGTTGATATTTGCAACCCATGATAAATAATCAGAAAACTTAACCCACTTACAAATTTTATTATAACATTTTCTCACTGCCTTTCCCACAGCATGGCCAGTCCTAATATGCATCTATCAAAAGCATATACTGCACACACTCACTCATAAATGCACACCCTTGCTTGTACACATGCAGAATTTATAGTAATCATTAATACAACTGTCCTTGCTTCGTAACCCCCACCCCCCACCCTTTCATCAGGCCACACTTCCCTCCCAGCCTGTTTAGATTTTAACCTCCTATCTCCCTCCACTCTCTGTCTATCGCTCCATCTCTCCAGGGCCTACTGCTGCTGTATTTCCTCCCTTATCTTTGTCTTTTGTTTTTTTTTGTTTTTTACCAACAGTATCTCTCTTTCCATTTAATCTGCACTCTCTTCTCTCTGCGTTTATCACTCCCTTCATCTTTGTCCTACTTCAAACACAAGTGTTCGTACACACACACACACACATACACGCACACAATTACACACATACAAACATACTCACACACATCTGTTTGGTCACGCTGGCTTCCGCAGGTGAAATTAAAGTGTGATAAGCAGCTTACCAGGTGTGTGTTGTCATGCTTCAGTGCTCTCCAGGCAGCACTCTGCTCCCTGTTCTTTGATTAGAGCCAAAATGTAGTGCGCACACACACACACACACACACATCATACATGCAATGACACACTGGATGCCTTCTGAATTATTAAAAAGGCAGGAGAAGTGCTACAAGGCAAGTAGTTAACAATAACTGATACAACACAGAATCAATACGCTTATGAAAAATATAATAAATATTTGTACTGTGGCTATTGTTCAAATGCATATGGCATGACAGTGGCGTTCTTACAGTAATCCAATAAATTTGTCTACGTCCACGGGTGACGCTGGGTTGTGCAAACATGTTGGGAGTTGTTGTGTATTTTATTGAGCCTAGATCGAAGAGAGAAGCAGCAGGCTGAAAAGGCTATGTTTTATATGCATGGACAGTATGGACTCAGTTGGGTACTTGCAAGGTTCAACAACAGCAGCTCAGCAGTAATACCAAGAGTGTGACTTCCTGATAGTTAGTTGTATGTATGTATATATAGTTGCATGAATTATTTCTGAAATGCAAGAGAAATACCTGTAAACGCTGCTGACATCAAACGAAACGTGACATTGTGGTTCACTGACAACGTGAAATTCCCTCCCCCACTTTGGCGTACGCTGTTTTACGAGACTGGAAAGTTGGGCATTTGCATGTCCATCATCCAGAACTTGTAGCTGATGTTTATCAAACCCACCCAGGACATGTAACGTGTGCATGTTGTGTATGTTGAATGTGCGTTTCCATGTGGAATCTAAGATGCCTGGCAGGCAGCCTCCCTATGGGGCAAAGCTATGATGAGCAATTATCCACTAGGGCGACTTTGTAGGCTAATTTAGCATATTTATGTGGTCAGCAGCACTGTTTACTATTCCCCTTCACTGCTTACTGCTGCACTTTCAATTTAGAACAGACCCCAGCTCCCTCTCTCACTCTCCCTCTTTCATTTTCTCTGTGTCTCTTCCTCCTCTGCCATCCCTCTGCCTCTATCTCTCCCCGCCTGATGGGGTTTGTGATGTGTATCGCTTCCCCCTCCCTCGTGCTGTTTCTCTATTTTTATCCTCACTGTGTGTGGGATGGGAAGGGAGTAGAGGGACAGGTGTAGAATCAAGTGTGTGTGTGTGTGTTTGTGTGTGCAAGAAGTAAAGACATAGAGGAGGAGTCAGAGAGAGTGATACAGAGAGGGTATATGCAGATGCAATGTTTGTGTGGGGTTGTATATAGCTCAGACCGAGGGGGATTTAGCCCGTTTGTTTAAAACAAAAGTCTTTGCTGTACTATGTGAGAGTGTGTGTGTGCGTGTGTGTGTGTATCTTCTTGCATGTGCGATAACATGTGAGTGCATTTGTGCATTGAACATGGAGAGAGAAGGAGTGCCTGCCTCATATTTCACCACAAAATTGAGGCAGAATCTAATCATAGTCTCATAAAAGCCTGACCCTGGAGAGCGCCTGCTTCTGTTAAGGACTGACACACACACACACACACATGCACGCACATGTACACTGAGGAACATTTGTATCCTGGCCAGTTTGAAAATCATGTTTGTGTGGACACATGATTACCAGGGTATGTGACTGTTCACTGCCAAATCTGTGTCTCTCAGATGCTGAGCTCTAAAGTAGCCCTAAGTTGAGTTGAGTCCATATCACACACCATCTGTTTTGTAAATCCAACTCGCTACAAAAATCTGCGGGCCCTAGTTTCCCCATTCAGACTGAAAAAGAGCATTGAGTTAGTGGCAATTACCAGTCATCATTATTGGTTCTGATGACGGACTGATGCATGCTTTGTTCTAGCAACTTGAAGCTGGCTTCAGACCCTGAGTGAAGCGCAGCACGGGCAGCTTTAGTGTGCTCATTTAAATCCTGGATTCACACATTGGCTTACTGCAAGCTGCTCACTTAAGGTGATGAATCTGGAAATCAAAGTGTTTCTCTTTCAATCTTCATTCTCAAAATAGATATTAAAGCCAGATATTTCACACTGACCACAGCATACTTCTGCGAAACTGAAAATGACAGATTATTCCAACATCACAAGGAGAATGTATTTTATTTATATATCTGGGTGTTTAAGGAGTCATCAATGAAGAAAACAAGTGTCAGAAGGTGGAGTGTGCCAAAAAATCACTTAAATGCAGTGACTGTATCCGCTGCCCAGATCTCAGCATTTGCACTTGGAGAGGACTTTGATCACTGAGCTGTGTCACTGATGTCCTGTGCCAGATCATATACCAAACATCACTCCTTTTTTTTTATTTTTTTTTTACCTCATTTACTGTAACATTCACCCTTTGAATTCCATTTCCAAGCACAGATCTTTACACTTGGGAGCTTTGGGACTCTCAGAGCCTGTATGGACATAAAAATGTGACATTTTAGAAACATTAGATTGAAAGATGATGCATATGCCACCAGTTTAAGTGCTTTCAAGCTTCCAATTGGCTGAACATCATGTGCTGAGTTTACCATTTAGAAGGACAAAGATGGCTAAATTCAGTAAGTAATAACTGGATTCATGAATATTCAATCATGAAGTTTTTTTGTTTAGTTTCACAAGTGTATGACACAATGATTACATTTTACTTTGTGTTGATTTAGTATTTTCTGTTTAAATTTGCCATTCTGAGCGTAAAATGCTCTATAATGTCACATCTATTCTTGACGAGTCAAGAATGATACTGACATGAGTTAGCATGTGTCACGGTGTTCATGGGACTGTTCAGCTAAAACCAAGACACCTTGCCTCAGCATGCAATATTTATAGGTCTGCTCTGAGACGGACGTATAGACCAGGGCCCATACGGGGGGCTGAATGAGTGTGTGAATTTGTCTGAATGAAAAGGGGGGTTAAGAGCGGCGGAGGAGGGCCATGAAGAGGTTTGGCATTAATAGGGGTGTATAGACAGGGAGGGGGCAGGGTGAGACAGGGGAGGAGCAGAGGAGGTCGGGTTGGAGAGAAGGAGGAAACAAGACAAAAGTTTGCTATAATGAGCATGGAGGAAGGGGCAGGCGGGTGGTGTGTGGAAGAAAGGGCTTTTGCTGGGTGGTGGAGGGGTGGGAGGGGGCCCGGGTGCACTTCTGTCAGTTTAAACAGAGACATCTGTCAGAGGGGGCCACTGGTGTGTGTCTGCATATGCGTGTGTGTGTGTGTGTGTGTGTGTGTGTGTGTGTGTGTGTGTGTGTGTGTGTGTGTGTGTGTGTGTGTGTGTGTGTGTGTGTGTGTGTGTGTGTGTGTGTGTGTGTGTGTGATTAGGCGGGGAAGGGGATGACAGGACTTAAGTTGCACCTGGGGTGTGACCTCTGCTCTGAGGTCCCCTCTCTAACCACGTTTCAACCTGCTGTCTAGATAATGGCCTTTTCACACTGACCACAGGGCAAAGCTGGAGCTTTATACCACCAAATTACATTGGTGTAGATCACCACACTCAACAACAGAGGACAGGAGAATAGGACAGCAGGACTTATATAGCTCTGTGTTTCTTTGGCTTGTTAATGTGTGACAACCAGGAGCCTTTCATAATGCAATTATCGACATGGATGTGGCTTTCTGTTCAAATTTGGGTTTTTATATTCATTGAGCCACAGATTTAGATTTTAAGAACATTTTAAGATACTGAATGTAAGACTATATGCACTTCTTGACTTTGAGTATTGTTACATTACATTACATTAAGGCTTGAAGCTTATCATACTGTATAAAATATAACTTTGAATTAATAAAAAGAAGTGTTTTAGACAACCCTTTAGCCCAGCTATTATCTGACTTTATGAGTACATATAAATTTGTCACCGTCATGTTTCAGTCTTAATACTCAATAATTACATCCTTTCGCCATTTAAAAGCACTTTCCTTTGTATTACAGGAAAGATGCAGTATAAAATCATAGTTGGTATAACACAATGGTTATAATTTAGCCTAATCTAAAGTAGATTAAGGCATTAGATTTTATAATCTGATTTGATACTGTCTTGCTCTTTTATAATCTGAAGATACTGATCCGCCTACTGGCGTTCAGGTGAAGTGAGATCAGCCTGACATGATTTGCATTCTAGAAATTTAAAGTACTTCTTTTGAGTTGCCCCAAAGAAACACAAAACACAACGCCATAGATTTCTTTCGGTCCTATGACAGCACAAAATCAAAAAGTGTGATATTCAACATGATATGTTCCTTTCAGTTAAGCTATCAAAAGAACATACCGCACATTTGCATATTTGTCTTGCCTTAATTTTATGGGATTCTGCGTAACGCCGTGACTGTGAGCATCTGAAAATGTGTCACAGGCGTCGTAGTAGTGAATGTAATCTCGGTGAATAAGAGATTTTTGCAATCATGAATTTGTATGGCTTTGAGCAGCCTTTTTAATTCACCAGCTCATTTCCCAAAGGACTTACACTCCCTAAAATAGAAAGAAGGTCCAAGTGCATAGGTCTAACAGTTATCCGCTATAGTGCTGTTGGATTATGTTGGACTAAATCCAAAGGATCAAATTTCAGTGAGTGCACCACTGCTGCATGTAAAATGTTCTCATTGGGGTTTGACAAAAACAGCATAATATTATAGGGATCAACAGGGTAGTTAGTTCTGCTTTATGCATGGTTTGGTACCATTACTATGGAAAATGATAAAGAGAAAAAGAGGACGAGAGAGAAGAGAATATGTTGGTAATCCATGCTCCAGCAGAGAGGCTGATGAAGGGTTAACTGCCAGATGAAGTACTGAGAGGAGGAGGAGGGCAGACTTCTCAGGTGTGAAGAATGGAACGAGAGAGACAGAGGAAGGTGGGATGAGAGCAGGGGGATGGGCCGCTCAGGAGCGTGTATTATGGTTGCGGGGCCCCGTTGCCTGGCAACAAATCAGAGCGAGATGCCAGGTTGCTAGGTAACCTGGGGGATGCAAAGCCTTAACGTGGTGTGATAGAGAGATGAGAGAGGGGTGGGGTGGAGCTGCGCTGCCGGGCTGCTCCACCTTCCCGCTCATTCTCTGTTTCTCACATCTCTGTATCTTCATCCAGCTGTGAATGAGAGCCGCAAACTCAGTTTCATCCTGGAGCCATGACGGTAGACGTTACAGCGACCTCCCCGTTTTATAGAAATGGAAACACTCCAACACACCACATAAAAAACAGCCTCTATGAATTATTATCACACAGATGGTCCATGTATTGAAGCCGAGTAATATGTAGATAAATTGTTGTGATTCAAAGCCAATTGTCTTTAGTTCTGCTTTTCATGTTATGAAGTATCTTTCTGCCTTTTACTCGACTACGAATATGCATTAAGAACAGGTCTACAACTAATGATTATTTTCATTTTTATTTATTGTGCCAATTCTTTTCTGAATTAATTGAATGAAAGCAAACTGTGACCTTTGCGTTTTGTCAGAGCCATTATGACAGCTTAAAATGTCAAGCTTCAACCAACAAACAAAACACAAAGATATTGAATTTTTTTCTTCTTCTTTTTTTAAATGTAATTTATTTTTTTTACTTTTTCATTTCAAAACATGTCCATCTCAGCTGAAAGGTATGGAAAAAAATTCCTCCTTGCTGTATCCATCACATCCATACTCCATCATTTTTTATGAAACATTTCTGTTAATATCTCTGAAATCACTAGCAGTCATAATCAAAACAATTCAAGCAGAAATTATATTTATCTATTATTTATAATGTATAAGAATTGTAAATATTGACTAGCTAGCCTATTGTGTAAAACCATGTTGTCAGCTTATCACAGAGTAGAAACTGTGAACTCTTTCTGTCTCATTTTGCGCTGATAAAGGCCCAAATAGGTACTTTGTATAGCTCAAAATATAATACATAAAATGAAAATAAATAAAGGTATTTAACTCAGTTTTTAAGAGAAGAAAAAAAAGAAAAAAAGAGAAAAATGTGCTGAACAGAGCTGATATTTAGTTTAATTTTGGTTTTGTCAAATCAACATACGGCTTCACTACACTGATGATAATGAGTTTGTAGGCCTGCGAGGCATGTTACAGCAATGATGGAGAAAAAATGAGAGCGAGAGAGAGAGGGGAGGGTGGAGGAGGGGGGTGTGGGAAGAGAGATGGAGAGAGTAGGAGTGACATGAGAAAGAAGTGAATGAGATATAGAGTAAGAGAGAGTGAGAAGAGATGGAAAAAGATAATAAATATTAAAAAAAAAAAAAAAGCAGAAATGCCCATGTCAGGGTATGGAGGGATTATAGAGCTGAGAGTGGAAAAGGGGGAATTGAGGAAGAGGGAGAGGAAGAGGGAGGAATAGTGGAGAAGGGATAAAAATAGTTTTCCTTTCTTGTGCACTCTGGAAAATGGACATCTGAAATTGTGCGGATGGACTGTTCCAGAGGGAGATTGAAGGGGGAAGGGTGTGTGCATGTGTGTATATGAGAAAAAGAGATAGGAAGAGAGAGTGTTTGTATATACACACACGCACACACACACACACACACTCACCATTGTCTGTTGTCATGCTGGGCACTGTAGTCAGTTTTAGATTTCAGTTTGTGGAAGTATTGCCTTCCAGCTATTTTTTTGGACCAAAAAAGACCAAAGTGAAAAAAAAAGCACTGATTCAACACTGTAGTTTAATCCATGTTCCAAATAGTGTGTGTACAGTACACACACATTTACATACACACAGCGACCCCCCTCCACCCCCACTCCCTCATGATGTGGTGAAATGGTTTGTTCCACTGATTTTGCGTAGGTGGGGGAGGGGGCAGAATACGATTTGATTGGATAATCCAAGGATTTAATATCCCCTAATCCTGGCACAATCCTCTCTGCATTACTGCAGGGAGCAAGATTAACTGTATGTGTGTAGTATGTGTTTGTTTCTGTGTGCAGGAGGGTGGGTGCTCTGGGAGTTGGGACAAGTGTAGGGTACACATTGAGTGTGTGTATGTGTGTGTGTGCACATATGAGTGACATACACTGTGTTTGTATTTGTGTTGGCGCCACAGCATGCAAATGAAGCGGTGTTTGCATGCAGGGTTTGGCCATGCGTGTATGAGTGGACGTGCCTCCACTGAGTGTGAGTGGTCGTGAGTGGTCATGCGAGCTCTCACACACACACACACACGATCATATATCACATATCTGGCCCTCATGCATCACCGCGCCACTGCTTACATACGAATCCACGTTCCCTCAGCGATTCAGAAACTCTGTCTTGGAGCGAGGGCTTCTTAGTATGCAGCAGGACAGATCAAACCGTGCTACAGTACTGAACCAGCCCCTTGTACGTGCGCACGTTTGCAGATGGTTACTGTTAATTAAGTCTTAATTGGAACGTGAGTAATTAGAGGATAATTTGACTTGAAAGGAGCGTGTGGCTGTTCATGTGAGTAAAAGAGAGAGCGGGAAAGACGGAGTGGAGTGCAGTGTGACTGACTACCAAGGACTGTACTTTATTTATATATTTTTCTCTTGGGCTCAAGGGAATTTTAATTACTCCGCTACGATATAGATTCAGTTCCCTCACCTTCTCCCTTGCCTCCTCTTGTTCGGAGCCAACTCACACTCACTTCCTCTTCTGGATACTGCCCACAACTCATCATTATACTATAAACTCCCTGTCTTGCTCAGTTCCCTTGTTCTCATACATTTTTACTAATACTCAATTCTCATTTTGTCCCCCGTGTTTCATTCTTTTACAACTCAGAGAGAAAAAATGGTATGAAGCCAGCAAACCACTCTCCGGCACAAAATTCTTTGTTTATCCAAAGAGCACAGCAGTCACCCTTGGCAACCAGCATCCTTGTTTACCTACCCAGTGTGCCGTCATACGATTGCCATGACAACAAGCCGGTTGCCATGCCAATTTTCCGATGCCATTGTGTCGTCTTTGTCACAGCAGTGTGCACCTCTCACCTGCTGCTTTTTCTCCATCTCCTTCCCTTTTTCCTCCCATCTTCCTTCATGTATTAGAATATAAATGTGGATTATGTCAATGCTTATAAACACCAAAACATTGATAAGCCATAGTTTGTAATCATTAGGTGTTTCTGTTCAGTCTATTTTACGGTCACATGGATGAGCGTGAATAGGCCTAATGAAGGAAGAAATGGAGGAGGTGATGGATGGATGGAAGGATAGAGAAAGGGTTTGTGGACACAAATCTCGCTACAATCAGCCTGCTCTACAACACAGCCCAAAATCAATGAACAAGACGGGACTGATCGATGAGTTGATAGCGCAAGATGGATGGCAGTGTGGATGGACAGCAATAACACCAGGACTGGAATATGATGGATAGATAGATGGATGGATGGATGGATGGATGGATGGATGGATGGATGGATGGATGGATGGATGGATGGATGGATGGATGGATGGATGGATGGATGGACAGACAGTGTGATTCCAAGGTCACAGAAAACTGGGGAGGTGGGGTGTGTGTATTTTCCGTTAAGTTTATATTTATACTGACAGTTCCCGTCAATAAAGGTGTGGGGTTAAAAATGGACATCATCCCTTCCTCTACAGTGTGTGCGTGTGTGTTTGTGCAGATGTGTTTGCATCTGTGTGGGTTTGTGTCTCTGACTGTGTGTGATGGCCTTGCCTTAGATCAATAGCGTTGTGGTGACAGCTAAGAGCTGATTAATCAAATGTATGGATCAGTCTCTCTCTGCTCTGCCCTCTCCTCAATTACCAGCTTCATTACATTGCCTTAACACCCCTCTGGGACCTTTCTCCATTCTTCCTTCTCCTCCCCTCCCTCTCCCCTCCTTCCCCACCCTCTTCCTCCTCCTGCCTGTCCCTTCTTGTCCCTCTTCTCATCCTCTGTTCCTCCCTCTGAAACTTTTCTCCTCCCTGTCTTTGAATAACCATTCATGGATGCCAAGAACAGTAATTCAACCACTATTACTACAAATCACATTTTGACTGGCAGTGAGAAAGCATTAATTACACTCTGTTGCAGCAGACTGAGGAACTTTAAATCTGAGCCTGACTCAAAAACAATTTGTCAAAGCTGGGATTGGCCGAAAGCAGAGTCTGCTCCACGAGCACGTTGTTGATTTTTATTCCTTTTTTAAATTCCTTTTCTTGCTTATTCTGTCGTCTTTATTCTGCTTTTACCTTCCTCGCCTTTCTGTATCCCTCCTTTGGATCCAACCGTATGCATCGCTCCCTTTCTTGCACTTGTGCCCTCTTTTCATCGCCATCATCTTGCAGCCCTTCTCCTCCCCCATCACATCCCTCTGGCATTAACACTCTGTCTCATTGCCTCAGTGCTATGACTAAGCACAGTGTGTGTGTGTAGTATGTTTTCGAGGCTGTGCGTGCCTTCATGTGTGTGTATGTGACAAACCTGTGTGTGTAGATAGTGCAGGCCATTCAGAATATGTGTGCACGCACGCAGCAACGCTCGAGGCAACGGATCTCTGTAGTCGTGACATTTTTAAGACAGAGCAAGTCACGACTGACTCACGGCCCTCTCCTCCCTCCCTCCCCCCTCCTCCTCTTTCTCTTTCTATTCTTTTTGAATCATCCTCTCAGGGGTAGCTCTGCTTTCATCCTCCCACTCCCTGTCTCTCTCTTTCTCCCTCCCCATGTAATGCTCCTTTTTCCAGCATTTCCATTGACTCCCTGAGTTCCTCTTGGCCTTCCACCTGCCCTTTCAGTCTGTCGAAATCAGTCGGGGTCCCCCAGGCCTCTGTCTCTCGTTCTCCATTCTTTTATTTTTAGCTGACTGCGCCCGTTCCTCTCACACACTCGTCGTCTCGTTCCACTGTAGTCTTTCTCACCCACTCTCTCCCTCTCTCCTCTCTATCTCAGCCTACTCTTGTCCCTCATCTAATCCGTAGTTCTTCTGTAATCCAGATCAGCTGGCCTGCATTCTTAATCTCATCACTTCTCAATCCCCCATCCATTCTGTGAGTATGGTTGTGTGTTGGAGAGAGAGGGAGAGAGTGAGAGAGAAAGAGAGTGAGAAGTCAGAGATAGTAACGTGGTGTGGGGTTTGACACAGAAAGAGAGCAACAGGGGACGGAGTTCAGACACACCTGTCACCTGCTAACCTTGATTTATCAGGGGCTAAGAAACACATGGACACACCCAAACACATGCGCGCACGCAGGCCTCGATATCACACAAAATCATCTGTTAGTACAGAGAATTATCTCTTATTGTTTCACTGTTTTGATGAAGGTCAGTTCTCACATGCTCTGTCAAAAGACACTGGTTGTCAATGTCTTCTGACTTGTTATACCTTACAGGCTAATTCCCCCGTTCGTTTGACCCCATAAGCACGCAG
Organism: Decapterus maruadsi; assembly: GCA_030347415.2. Classification (NCBI taxonomy): domain Eukaryota; kingdom Metazoa; phylum Chordata; class Actinopteri; order Carangiformes; family Carangidae; genus Decapterus; species Decapterus maruadsi. Next base: position 18,902,318 of record CM064894.1, read on the forward strand.
TTGAAGATTAGCGAAGTGGCCAACCATGGAATGTTTAGAATAAAATTACTCTTTGTTGTTTTTATCAATTAATGATGATAAATGAAGTATAAGCAAATGAAAACAGCAACAAAAGGCATGGGACTATTTCGTGGAAGTAAAGGGATATCCTGTAATATGGGTGATAAAAATGGATGCTCATGTTGACAATCTGTGCTAATGTTCCTGCTTTCTTCTTTCGTCCCTCAGATGAATCGGCCGATCCAGGTGAAACCAGCTGACAGTGAGGGAAGAGGAGGTGAGACATGCATATGAACACATGCACACACACGCACACACACAGACAGACGCCAGGGGTAGGTGTCAAGCTGGATCAGATAAAGATAGAAACTAGGCAGCGGGGTGCTTGGAGGGTAACTGGACTCATGTTTTTAGTAAATAGCCTACAGTACACACACAGACACACATTTCCACTCCCCGCTCATATCACTATTCACTGTGGTCAATACTGCTCCCTGGTGGTCACTAGTGGTAGCTTCCTTTCGATAAAACAATTTCTACAGTTATCACCAGAGGTTTTACCAGATAAAGGCAAATAACATTTGTATTTGTATTTGCATCGTTGTTTTCTACATGACCTTGATCACTCAGAGGACAGAAAGTTGTTTGTGGGCATGCTGGGAAAACAACAGAGCGACGAGGACGTCAGAAGGCTGTTTGAGCCCTTCGGCAGCATAGACGAGTGTACTGTGTTGAGAGGACCCGATGGCACCAGCAAAGGTATCACACGCACACAAAAAATCTCACAAATGAAATATTTCATGTGGTAGTACTGTGTAATTAAAAACTGTGTGCTCACTCTGTTTTGTTGCAGGCTGTGCTTTTGTAAAATTCCAAGGACACGCCGAAGCCCAGGCTGCCATCAACAGCTTGCACGGAAGCCGCACAATGCCTGTAGGTTGCATAATATGTGATTAAAACCAGTCATATACAACATGAACACATAACATTTGAATGGCCCTCTAAAGATGTGTGCATAGGCCAGTTGGGAGAGTTTATATTTTATGTAGCTGATTGAGTGTAAGTATTGTAAGCGTATATCCGCTTTGGTGCTGTCTTCGACATCCACCTATATGCTGGGCTTGGCCTGAGCCCCATGTGCCTCGTAAAAGGATTAAATGGATAGAGAAAATGAATGAATTAATAAACAGAGCAGAGTCCCATTAACACAAAAAGAAGATAACATAACATTACTTGTAATTGCCGTTGAAACTAAGGCCTGGCTCTATCTTCCTCCCCACAGGGAGCATCGTCCAGTCTGGTGGTGAAGTTCGCTGACACGGAGAAGGAGCGGGGGCTGAGGAGGATGCAGCAGGTGGCCTCCCAGCTCGGCATCTTCAGCCCCATGACCCTCAATTACCCCGCCTACAATGCCTACACACAGGCGGTCAGCGCACAGGCAAGTAGTGCTTGGCACCACAAACACTCACTGTTTTACACACATGTATATACACACCAAGTTTGTAAGGGGAGTGCTGTGCTTATGAAAGGATGTAATAAGTTTGAAGAGGCTATCAGTAGTCTAATTGGGGCTAATGTTATTACCCAGACAACAGAACATACGTCACCGGGCATTAGCTTTCCCGCAACACACAACCATTAACCCACTGACTCAAGACATAATGGCCTTGTAATTAGATCTCTATTCATCTGTTCCTCCATCACTCCCTCTGCATGTCCCTTCCTCTCCCTTTTCCTACCTTTTCCTCTCTCTCTCTCTCTCGTTCTTATTTTCATTTAACGGTCTCTTTGTCCCATCTCTCCCCCATTTTTTCCCTCTTGCTTTCTCTCTCTCTCTCTCTCCTCTCTCTGTTTCCTTCCCTGTCCACAGCTTGTCCAACAGCAGGCCTTGGTTGCCCAGTCAGCATACTTGTCTCCTGTGGCAACAGTTGCCGCCGTACAGATGCAGCAGATGGCGGCGCTCAATGCCAACGGAATCATTGCCACACCCATTACACCCATCACACCATCCTCGGGTAGGCTCACACACACACGGACGCATTTGAATTTGTCTGTGGTCAGACACATGCTATAATTAAGTTTTTCTCTTTCATGTTTTGCTTTGTCACAATTCAAGTCATGAAACAAATTATCCTTGATTGATCATGTTTTTTCAATATTTTGCACAAATAGAGCTATATGATTGTACAAATTATATTATAAACAGATGCAGCCTTATACAGTAACAGGTGTAAAGACCTGCAATGAGAGAGGCTTAATGCCTGGGGTGTGATCTCTGTCTGCAGGTACAAACACTCCACCAACTATTGCAGCAACACCTGTGCCAGCTCTTCCTCCACCAATAGGAGTTAACGGTTACAGCAGTTTGCCAGCCCCAACCAATGGACAGCAAGCAACAGAAACACTATACACCAATGGCGTTCACCCATATCAAGGTATTGTAGTGAAGTCTGTAGAAATTCAATTTATTTGCATTTGCATTTTGTACTTTTTTCATTTATTTATTTATTTTATTCTACAGCTCAGAGTCCAGCTGCAGCCTTGGACCCCCTACAGCAGGCGTATGCAGGCATGCAGCACTACACCGGTTGGTATATGGACGCATGGGCGCAAATGGAAGCATAAAGGATTAAATGTTATAAAGTATAAACCATTTTTAGTTGGAGCAAAGCAACTAGAACCTAAATCAGATTTGCTGACAGATAGGGTTCAGTTTGCACCATTAGTTTAAATGCTCAGCTATAGCAATTGTAACGGATTGGACAAATGATCAGTATATGTGCTAATTAAAAAATTCGACAAAAGTGATGGTAAAATGAAGCCCAGTATGTGGACAGTACCATTAGACCTCTATCCATGAGCTACAACTTTTTGCTGTCGGCTGGTGTAAAATTATATGTCCTGATAGTATATGGGTTGATGTAAAATGAAAAAGAAAAAAAAAACTAGTGTGTAAGTGTATTTAAGTTCCTTCACAAACCATTGTCAATTATGAATAAATGTGTTATCAGAAATAACTACCATACTAGTAGGTATCATGTTACACAGAAAGGGAAGCCACGGGCAGTTTTATTAGGTCTAGGACTGATGAGTGAATGATTGTATCATAACACAAGATACATAAAAGATAAATAATAAATGAGTGGCATCTGACATGTTCCTCACAATTTACTATCATGTAGTAACGGGAGACAATAATGTGTGTATGCCAGACTCATCAACAGTGTCATTGTTTAGCAGACTTGCTCCATTAAGCTGTTACAGTTAATAGTTTTCACCTTCAGCAGGACACACTTCAGTTCAAACAAAATGACTCTATTGGTTGCTGCTATGTTGCCACCTGTTGTTTTTACCCAATCAGATTTTGTTACTGTCTGTCTCTTCCAATAGCGGCGTACCCTGCTGCCTACGGATTGGTTGGGCAGCCGTTCCCCCAGCAGCCAACACTGGTTGCCCAGCAACACCAGCAACCCCAGCAACAGCAGCAAAGAGAAGGTGATGTGACTTCCTGTCTGTCTGGGGCCACACCCCTCTGTTCAATCCAAAGTTGTTTTTCACAGGGATTGCACAGCCTGAGATCATTGATCACATTCTGCCTAATGTGTGCGTGTGTCTGTGTATCCATATGTGTGTATCCCAGGTCCAGAGGGGTGTAACATCTTCATCTACCACCTGCCCCAGGAGTTCAGTGACTCTGAGATGCTGCAGATGTTCCTGCCCTTTGGCAATGTCATCTCAGCTAAGGTGTTCGTGGACCGTGCCACCAACCAGAGCAAATGCTTCGGTGAGACACAGACAGAGAAGAAAGAGGGAGGGAGAGGGGAGAGTACTTGCATCAGTGGGAGGAAAGGACGAATGAACAAGACAGGGGCTGGCTATGTGGAGGACAAACTGTTGTGTTCATTTCTTTATCTAAATCAAGGTGAGATAAAGGCAACGCAAGGTCTGCTTTTTTCTTTCTCTTTCAGGATTTGTGAGTTTTGACAACCCAGCCAGCGCTCAGGCCGCTATCCAGGCCATGAATGGTTTCCAGATCGGCATGAAAAGACTGAAAGTGCAACTCAAAAGGCCCAAAGATGCCAACCGCCCGTACTGAGTGATAATTGAGAGGAGGAGGAAGAAATAAAAAGAGGTGAGGTGGCAATCAGGAGGTGATGAATGACACGACTTCAAGGATGGTGGGGTGTTGTATGTTGGGGGAGCAGGAGGAAGAAATGAGTTTAGTGAGAGAAACATGGAGAAGTTATGCTTTGACACTTCAATGCTAACTGATGGTAAAAAGTTAAGAGGAGAAACTTAATGTAACATGTCAGTGAATTAACATTGGGATTCTCGTATAAAAACAGCTTAATCAACTCAGGAAAAGTGAAAATACTAAAATATTGTTTTCCTTTTTATTTTTCTTTCACAATCTTATTTATTTTTCTTTCCTGCTGTTTTGATCTTTTCCTGAAACGGCAACTTACCTCACCCAAGATCCTTCCGTCCAATCATAATTCACGAGGACCCCATCGCTATGGCAACGGTTGCCTAGTGACCGATAAAGCCCTGACCCCCCCTTCCTCTCGCATTGTTGTAAGTTGATTGGTTGGCCTGTGTTTGGGTTGCTGTGGCGATTGATTGCCTGTGTTGGTTGCCCTTGGCAATTTTTGTTCTGTCACCTCGAGCAACCAGCCATGCGTTGACCTGCATGTCCTGTTGCTGTAGTGACCACAGACTGTGTTTGGTGCATTGTGACTTTATTTTGTATTGACCTGTGCACATACTGATCAATAACTATCAATAGCCAGGACTGTACTCAGAAACAATTGATTTGATTGGATATTTGATACACTTAATCACTGCATAGTAATTTGATAAATTCTGTAGAAACGCTCGTTATTTTTTTGCAGCTTTGTTTTTGATCAGTTTCTGTAGTGTTCTGTTTGGTGTCATTATTATTTGAACAAATTGTTTGGGTACAGTAGTGAGCGTGGGCATCTATGTGTACATATGTGTCTGTGTTACACTGTTAGTGTGTAATACAGGAGTGCATAATCCTTGTTGTACCGGTGTCTGTATAGAGAGGTTTTCCAGAGGTTTCCATAGAGGACTTGTGAAGAAATGTAGAGTAGCACCACAGTTTACTGCCAAATATCATTCAATTGTTGATGGGAAATGGGAAATATCTTTATGCTTTTATGCAACATACAAAAACAGCAGGCAGCGTTGGACAAGAGGTGATGATTATTAGGTATTATGAAATACAATGTAGTTAGTTACAGTTTAAATATGGCTACAACATGGGCCATACAGTTTAGAGGAGAAAAGACCAGATAAGGCAATGACAAAAGCACACTATTTTGGGTTAGCATGCATTTTGTTGAGCTGTACTCTGATAGGCTGAGTTTGTAACCCTGGGTTCTGATTTGTTACACTGTTTGATGTGGCACTTTAGTTTTTTGCTCCCTCATTTCTCTTTCTTGGTCTCTTTTACACCTTCTGTCACTGCTGTTGTGGTGTTTCCTTCCTTTCCCTCTCACTACCTCCCTCCCTTCCTACCTCCCTCCTCCTCCTCCTCTTCCACCTCTGCTCCCTGTATCTCCTCCTTCTTGTTCCTCCTTTCTCTGTTGCATTCTGTCCCCGCCTCTCTTCATCCCAGCCTCCTCTTTCTGTCCCTCTAGCTCGAGTTTAAAGGTAAAGGGTATGTGGTTGCCATGGTGGAAAAACAAATGCCTCTTGCTTATTGGAGAACAGCCTTCAACTATAGGAATTCTGGGAGAAATATAGCACATAGAAATAAAGGATCTATAGGATGCAGTTTGAGGTAAATTTAATCCTCCACAAACTCTTACCTTAACCAAAGAGGAGAAAATGTGTAGCTGCTGTCAAGTCAGTGTGTGGAGGCACCATCACATGGCAGCACACATTATAAATAAAGGATTCTGTTTCTATTTCTAGACAAACCTTTACATAACAAATCCTTGTGGGTAATAAAATGGTCTTTATGTGCAATGGACCTGTCTGATAAGAAAAAACATCTATTTGAGCTCTTTAAACCCTGCTGCCCCTACATTAGTCTGATTCAAACTGTCACCCAGAATTTCTATACTGCAAATGCCAGAGAGTGATGCATGTCGATAGTAGTGTTTGCTTGCCATGATTCAAGGCACATGAGTGCAGCACATGCATATAAGGTCACACATATAAACACATAATTACCAGATACTGGAGCTTTACACACACACACGCACACACACACTGTACATACGTATATATATGTACATACCGATTCACGTAGAAATACACGCACATTTAGAAACACAGTCACACCAGGACACAAATAGTGGATTTTCACTGAGTTGCATGATTCAGACACTGTGTGTGTATGTGTAAAAGCACCATGATTTACCGCTGTTGAGAGACAGAGCTTTACAACTGTGAATGATGTCTTCTTGTTTTAACTCACCAAGATTAAACTGAAACAGAGACGAGCTAGGAGCATCCTGGGGTGCAGGTTGCTGCAATATGTATGGTAGCAGTTCAAGTCGTGCCTACAGGAGAGTTTGGTTTGATGGGAGTGGCATGTTTTTCAAGATGTAAAGATCAGACAGAAACTCTGTGCTCGAGTGTATTTATAACTCTGACACATCCTCCCTCCCTCTCTGTCCCTTTCTCCTTGTTTATGTATCACTCCCTCTTCCCCCCAACTCTCCCTCCCTTCGCAGGTGACCCTTCAGCGTCCAGCCAAGGTGGAATCCCAGGGTTCATTATGCTTTCAGACTGTCTGCTACCTTTGAGCGTCCGGAGAGTGCAGCCACATACGCACACACATACACATACACTGACACACACTCACACAAATACACATGCGCTCTTCAACACAGAACCTCAAACGGTACAAGGCTGATATACAAATGTACATAAAGTGCACAACCACACACACACACACACACCCATACACACACACACACACAAATACGCCTGCCGACACTCACACAGACACACACGGTTTCACGCGAGTCAGTAATCTTACCCATACAGCCGAGAGCTTGGTTTGACCATAGACTGTGTGGAGTTTGCCAACAGGGTGTTTAGTACAGTTACGACAACTCAGACCAAGTGTGTATGGAAGGTACTGATGAAAAATGCTGATATATCACTACAATAGACTTTAACATGTCTATACCATGTCTATTACATGACGAATATAGAGGGACCGATGTTTCATAATAAAAAAGAAAAAAAAAGAAAATACAAAAAAGATGATTAAATGAGTAGGTTAGAGAGACTTTGGAGAAAATCCTTATGACGTGTAAATAATTTAGTTTACAAAGAGCAGCATTTAAAAAACAAGAAAAAATGCAAAAAGAATACTACTTTAGATAAACACTGAACAGGACACAGCAACATTATTATTATTATTATTATTATCATTATTATTATTATTATTATTATTATTACCACTAGTAACATCATCATCTACATAAAGGGATATTACATTCCAAATTGTAAAATGGGAAATCACTAACATATTTTAAATTTCTACTTAGATTTTAGGTGAAACACAGGGGAGGGGGGGATTGCACTTTTATTCGGGAGGTTTTAATATTTGAGCTATTTTTTATTTATTTACTAATTTATCAGTTATTTTGTTTATTGGGAGAAGGGGTTTGAGTGGGTTGCAATATTTTCATTTTAGAATTTTCTAGAGAAAACTTTTTGAGGGCCTGTTTCTGTCAGACTCTTGCAATCGAGTAATTATAATGTATGTATTAATTATTACAGCAATTATATTTATTTCTAATTTATTGAATCCTGTTTTTGATCCACTCTCTTTTTAAGTTAAAATAAAAAGTATCATACTAAATGTCCTGATGAGATTTATTGTGTGTGTTTGTGTGAGAGAGACAGAGAGCGAGAGAATCAATGTTGACTTGAATGATTCAACATCAATGCCACAGCAATGAGAGCGCACGTCTGTCTTGTGACCAGATGGGGGCATGAGAAGAGCACGAGAGGAAGAGAGTGCACTTTCTTTCACCACTGATGTGCCAGAGCTTGTTATCTACACTGCTCGTTATGGGAGTAGGCTTCTTATTGATCAACAGAATTAAATGCTGTATTAGTTTTATCTTTGAGAGCATAGCTCCAGTTAACTCTTGTCATTGTGGAACAATGTTAGCTACAGTTTTTCTCCAAGGTGCTGATCTCAGTTAAATTTTCTGACAGAAAAAAACAAACATATTTTTTGCTAATGACAGTGTACAGGCTATATGAAATTATTTCAGAGCTGGATGACTACATAATATTTCCATAACAGAGCTCACTAAAGGCTGAAGAAAAAGAAAATCTCACTACTCGGATTCACAACATTCACCAAGTCCATTGGTTTTCAAACTTTTTGAATTGCTGTACAGGTGGCTCAGTGTTAAGAGGAAAACTTATTGTTCAAGTTCAGATATAATTTATAATATGATAATAATAAAACCATAGTGAAAGGGGTGAATAAACAGACAACAACATTGGGGTGATCTTTATGGAGTTTCATTGAGAGTGAGCCCATATGAACACAGGTAATATGCCATATTTCAGCCCAGACTGTTCACAATTTTATCACCCATTACTTCTACAACTTGCTATTTTTGCAATGAAGGGGGATGCCATTTTAGCCCACACACACTAACCCACTAATTAGTCGTCATCGCCAATACAATTTTTTTCCCAGCAACAAATTGAAAAGCAAGACCAATGTCAATGCAACTTTATGAACACGTTGAATGTGTCAATTGCAGCTATTTAATACTAGTTTTGAGAGTGAAATTCTGATGATTGTGTCTCAGACCTGCTTATTGCCATTCACGTGAAGAATGACCTCACTGACCTTGTCCATTTGAATCCACACATTTGCAAATGGTTTCTATCTGGGTTAAGTTCAAGGCACAGTCTAAAGGTAAGTCATACGGTGCCATATGTCAGTCTGTTGGCCTTGACATGCTCCTTTTATAGTCTATGGGGTCATGAGGACAGGAAGATAGCCAAATCTCTCTGGAAAACAAGCCGTGGCTGTAATAAGGGTCACTGCAACTGAGAAACAACACAAAACCACACTAACCTGCAAAGGTCAACATTTGCAATGGGTATTTGCATTTGCATGAGGTCACATATATGCCACTAAATGATAAACAATTTATTCACTTTCATCAAATTTTGTGTTTTATATCACAAACACAGTTGCTGGCGGACAGTTAAAAACTTTAAGACATATGACAGGTTAGATTATATATACCTTGCCTATACCGTATGAGGAATCTAATGATTATTTTCCTCATGAATTTAAGAAATATTTTTAGATATTTCTTACTCAGGCAACAGTGATGTATGTTTGCTTCGCTTGACTAACAGTCCCAAACCTAAAGATATTTTATCAGCTGACATAGGTGTAAAAGAAATCCTTTCAAGATGAAGAAAAATCTGAGAATATTTGACGTTTTTATTGACAAATAACTAGAACCAATTATCAGTTACACAGTAGCTTGCCAAATATTTTTTTATTTAATTTCTTAGACTGCTTTGTAAATGAATGACATAAGTGGCAGTTTAAGGCTAAGCTGAAAATTCCCTGTGAATGAGTGCAGCATTATGCTACGTTTGCAAATAACAAAGAGGTCAAAGGTCAGAGCTGAGGGGGCAGAGGCTATCCCCGTCAGGAGATAAAAGTACTTTTACTATCCATCACATTATAAAATTACAGAAAATGGAGGCCTATAAATAAGATATAGAAGGGGCTTAAAAACTTCTCCCAGAGCGGAAGCAAAACGCGGATGTGTGTGTGAGTGTGCGCGTGTGTGTTTGTGTGTATGTGTGTGTCAGCCAAACGCTCTCTCATGTGCTTGGACGTCATCTGCGCCCCTCCCACACCGTTATCCCCTCACTCCTCCTCCTCCCTGCTCCCCTCAGTCCGCTCTCCTGCAGGCCCGACCTCCTCCGCCGCTGCCCGGCCAGATACCCAGACAGCCCCCGCCGAATCCCGGGACACATAACAGGGGGAGACAGACAGACAGACAGACGAGCTGCTGGGACACGACGAGAGAGAGAGAGAGCATTTGCCTGAACATTTGCTCGGAGAAAAAAACTGCACCATCTCAGCTTCTCTCCCATTTGTAGATACTTTTTCTTGTTGTTTTTATTCCCATATATCTTTTTCGCGCCGAAGAAAAACAAACTTTGTGCCCAATGGAAAGATGTAAAAACCAGCCTGGATACTGAACTCGGACACACACTGCGCCCCTCTGAACCAGGCAGCGGGCTGGGCTCACACCACGGCACCGTTAGGTCTGAAGCTAGCTACCAGGAGCCAGGACTGCTCTGTGGATAAAGACTGAAACAAAAATAAAAGACAATTTCTCCCGGAAAGACACGTTTTTCAACCTCACTACGTTGGAAACACCAAAGTAAGTACCGTTTCACTTTCACGACGGCTAATAGACGTTATTCGTTTATGTGTGCGTGAGCGTGTTTGCGACGCTCCGCATTCACTCCGCTCAGGCGACGTCATTACGCACACTCCCGTAGGAGCCGTGTGATTAAATATAACGGGCCCCTTTCGGTTTTGACAGCAAAAACTCAGAAATGGCGCCGTACAGTTGTCAGTAATTTTGAGAGTACGTCAATAAGAAGTGATCTTTGTTGTCCGGGTTTAAGACAAGAAGAAGGCGACCTGACTCGTGGCTTGATGGAGGGTCTCTTTCCCAAGTTTGTCAACCAGCAGAGGATTATGTCACATTATCACTCTCACAACCTACACATGGGTCATCCCAGGCTGCCGGTGCCTCTCATTTCCAAAAAAACAATCAGTTATAAAGTTACTAGAACAACAAATAAATATGTTATGTATAACATTAGTCTTCTCCTTGGTACAATGTCGAATAAAAGTCATTGTGTTTACCTCCTCTAAGCATATTCTTATTGTTATATTCATACCAGTCATCAATTCATTGGTGTATCATGATCTCATGTGAGCTCTGTCGTGTCAGCTCCTGTATCCTAGCAAACTGAAAAAGAAGATCTGTTTCATTGAATTAGGTCATTTCCCCTGAGTCAGTGGAACCCAGTGGTTTACAGTAAATGAATCAATTGTCAAGTTGTTTTCATTCATTGTCCAATGACACAGCCCAAGCATGAAGTCCTCATGGGAACCCCATTTACTGTTGAGTTTTGACACAGACTTCTTCTGTTTATGCCACTGGTTCTCACAGCAGGGTCCAGGTCCTACTTCCCCCAGGTGTGGGGCTTCCTGGGAGTCCATAGCAAAAAGGGGAATAACCTATTTTCAATACATTTCTATCGATAATACATTGGCAGAATGACCGACTGTTTTAGTCATGGGATTCAAATACTTTGGGGGGCCTGTGTGTGAGTTTATCAGATGAGGGCGTCCATTGACTAATTTGTGTACATTTGACAACACCAGGTCAATGTGATGGTGTAATTCAGTGATCTCATAAACCACTGTGATAAGTGCACTGTTGATTTATCGAGTTGACAAAAGGGTCTGGTTAGGTTTGACTCATTAACACAGTGCAGAGTAGATCTCAGTTTGCAAATGAGGTGTTGTGGTGTACAAACTAGCATTTTATGTTCAATTCATCAAGTGGGTGATGTGTCTGTAGACGGGCTACATTTGCTGTCAACTTGATTTGTGTAGCACACTTAGGAGTTGTACCAGAGACGAAGAGGTGGAGAGGCTCCTGTCTGCTACTGTATGGAGTCCAACCAGACAGCCCAGTGTGCCAGTAACTCATCAGGTTCATTGGAGAAGTGACAGGAAGTAGCATCAACTCTTTACCAGAATTCATGCAGCTCCAGGACATACATTTCTCTCACCTCTGAATAGGCCTACCTCATGTGTTGTAAGGTCCCATAGGGGGAGTGGGGGGCAGGGTATTTGTTTTTGTGACTTTGATCTTTCAGTTAGCCATGAAGAAAGTAGCTTGATATTCCCAACCAACAGGTTTGGATATTTAACACGGATGCATAACCTCGTTATACTGTCTTGGAAGGTTAGCCTCAACATATTGAAAGCTTATAGTGTGGGACAGTTATTGAGCTTAACTCAATAATAAATAAAATAATTCAGTGAGGGTAGCAAAGGGGCATCAATCTCATTTTAGTTAGTGCTGAGTGATGTGTCCTTTAACAGGTAGACAGTGATGTTGATCAGGTTATTGTGTTGTCTAGTTGGTTTGGAAGAACAAATTCTAGTTAAATTGTGTGTCTCATTTTAACATGGCTCAAACGCTTGTCACTAATGTCCAGGACTGAAATAAGTAAAAAAATAAGAATTACACCATTTCAGAATGTCATGCATTTCACTAATGCAGCAATGCAACTCACATGCAAAACAATATTATGTAACTTTTTGGCATAAATGACCAGAGTACAGAGTAGAGTATGTTTTTGGGCTTCATTCACAGTGGAACGATTTGAAATTTGTGTATATGAGCACACTTGCATGCTGATGCCTGTGTAAATCACTGACATGCTGTAAAATGTGAACATGAGTGTATAACAGTGGTATATCCAGGTCAAACATCAAAATAATCATTTGATTGAGTCCCATGAAAGCCTGAATGTAGGCCTAGTGTTGAAATAGGCCTAACTAGTTCATTGATCGGTTAGTCCAGTGAGAGAACGTTATTCAGTGAGGACTATGCTGCCTGTCTCTGTTCTTTATCACTGTAAAATAAAGAAAATCATTCAAAGAAACTCCCCACAACCAGTCCAGAAGGAGTAAATCATCCTCTAGATTCTGGACTATCACTCCCTAACCTGGACAGAAAACAACTATCATCTGTCAGTAATTACATCTTCACGTCTTCAGCTCTGTTGATTTAGTTGAAGACAGGAATGCTGCCTTCACTTCTTGTGCATAGACGTACCTTGGTCTTGTCAGCGTTTGATTACCATTGCCTTGCAGAGGCTCCACTCAACAAAAGGAACAGGAGGGGAGAATCAGCATGACAGTATTGCCTTCACACCTCCTGAACAGGCCTATTCAAATCCGTATGCTGATTGATTGAATCCCTCAATCAATAATTCATCAGGGTCACAGATCAGTGTTAGAGGTCTTGAAGGTGACTGTCTAGTGATCTCTATCTAAAACACAGACTAACAGTCTGCCCCCAGCATGATTTAATGCTTAGTCGTTGTCTTTGATCTCCTCTTCTTAAAAATCCTTTATTTTGTACTTTGATTTAAAAAAAAAACTATTTTGAGTTGTTTTCTGCCAAATGTCTAAAATGTGAAGGAACTGTGTGACTCACCGCAAGAACCATCTGGCTCAAAATGTCCACGGCATGACCCGAGTTACAACTAATCAGCCATGTGCAAAGAGCATGCCAGCTTCCCGAACGGTCACTTCGTCCCACAATATGTGCATTCAGAGCATCATGGTTTGTACTGTCATCTGTAAACTGCGGTAGCATGCTGAACCACAAGAAGTGAGGGATGTTAGTATAAAAAGTAGACAGACTTAATACTCACCATTTACTGTGGGCTACAGCTCTGTGTTTTGTTATTAAGAGGCTCATGCAGCAGAAAATTACATATTGTGCTTTTAATACAAGCTGCAGAAATATTTACGGCCCATATTCATTTAGGGCTGCTGAATTATGTGAATGGGTTCACTCTATTTGACTTGTATTACTCTAGTGATAACAGCATGTAGTCACACACATGTGAGTCTGAGTTATCAAACACTCAAACCTGCAAACTCAGCTCTAATGTCATGCAGTCTACAGTTTACACCAGCTCAGCTGCCTCTGCCTAATCTCCTCATGTCTGCCTCCGCTCCTACTAATTTTTACGCTTGTGGTTTGAATGATTCAGTCGTCAGTGAGCAGCTTAAGTACGGATGGATGTGGGTAAATGAGTACTTGTACACGTTGATGGTATGTTACGAGTGACTCACAGACAGCACATTTCTCCAGTCTCGTGACATGTGTCCCTCTAAATAAACAAAGTTTTGAATGACTTTAAAACTCCATAAGATGTTCGTCATCCATGTGGAGTGAATGGGAAAGCTGGAGCTCTCTCTCTCTCTCGGTACAGTGGCAGTTTGTTTACATTCTCCAAATATTCCTGGATTCTGTACCAGGTTCCAATCTGGTCTGTTTAAGTTTTCCTCACAGGGGTCGTTCCCTTTTATTTCTTCATTTTTGTGAACGTGCATCTGGCAGAGCTGAACAGAAACGTATCAGTGACAGCCGGGAGCCGTACTCTGCCTGGCCGGAGCTTGATCTCTGTTTACAATCACTTCATCCTTGTAATGTATATTCATAGTGAGGGATAGGGAAAGAGAGACAGTCAGAACTTCCTTTCTCCCTCCCCTGCCAGAGGCATCCTTTATTTTTATTGGACCTTTGAAATGGTCAGAGTATGGTCATATGATCCTGTTGGCCAATGGAATGTGGTGTTAGGAAAAGCTGTGGGGGGAAAAGTGCTTCAACACGCTGAATTGACTGGGTGATCTCAACAAATAACCCTGAAAATATCCTCTGGGATCCGAAATCTCCATCCACACAACACACTATGCAGTATTAAGAATATATCCCTGTGTTAGTTAGCTCCTCCTTTGTTGTTTATTTTTGGGTGTGTGTATATTTGCACTCAGGATTCACTTGCTAACAGTTTATAGCCAGTCATTATCATGGGGAAAAAAAATAATAATTGTACAGCAAAGTCAGCACAGAGCAGCTGTCATCATTCCTCAGAACTCCTGCACTTTGAACCATTTTTTTTATTTGTGCTCGGAAGCTAATTTAGTTATCTATTTTCAGTTAGATTACACAGCTTCCTTATGAAGCCAGATATGGGCTCGCACAAACACGCTGCTCAGCAGAGCTCGTGAGCCGTGCCTGGACACTCCGTGGAGGAGCGAGATGTTGTGCTAATGAAGTGGAAGAGCTGGGCAAAAATGACTGGGAAAAATATGTCACGCCTGCATATCCTCCACCACCACCTGTGCTGAGGGGCAGCGAGAGAGAGAGAGGGAGGGAGGGACAGGCCCAAAGCTCGTCCAGCCGTGCTGTTGCAACAGGAAACAGGGGCCATGACTAACATGACAAGATGTGGAAAATAACCGACTCACTCAACCATGACACCAACTTCTGGGCAGTGTCAGAGGCTACAGCTCGCAGCCATGTGCTGTAGCCTGAAGGGGTGACCTGATGGAGGACGGCCTGTCAGTGTTGGATGTTGGGAGATGATCCACATTAGCTGTATTTAAAGAAGCAGCCAGGCTAACGAGACATAGACATCATATGTCAATATCAAATGTATCAGTAAAACCAAGCATTGAACGCTGTCACTCACTAAAAGCAGGCATGGAAGAACTGATCAGATATCTGTAGGCTATCAAATATGATTACCTCTCTGATCATATAGTTTATTGTTTCAGTTCTATGTGCGTTAACAGCATCAACCGTTCGTCTTGTTTTTCATCTTAAATGATTAGTGGTATGATGAAAAAAAAAGTGAACAATCATTCTCGTCATGCAGTAATTGTGTAAAGGTGGAATTTCTGGTGTTTTTTGTTGACACCTATGGTTGCCATAGTAACATCAAGTGAAGTTTGGCGTAGCAGCAAACTTCTTGAGAAACTGGTGAATCTGATTACAGTGCAATGAAAGACAGTGACCTACTAATGATGCAAGCTGTCACAGAGATAGATGTTTAGAGAATGCAAATACTTTGAATACTTTGACTATTGCAGGAAAAAAAAAGGGTCTGATGATAACATGAGCTGAAGTGGCATTTAAGATGAATGTGGATTTGTGCTCTAGACATAGAAAAGGACTTGTTCATTATGAATCTTCATGAACCACAAAGTCAGTGAGGAGTTGCAGCCGGTGCTGCTTGCTCGACCGCACCCTTCTTCTCTTCGGTGCAGTTATCAGTGCTTTTATTTCCAAAATGTAATTTAAGATGCATATTTTAAAGATAGGCAGAGAGAAGGGAGAGCATTACACACACAGCTCTGGCTCTCTGGGCCAAAGAGGGAATCCTTCGTGATTACTGGCAGAGAGCAGCAGGGTGGGGATGGGAGTGGAAGTGAAGCGGTTTACATGGTTTTGGCATTTGCAGCTGCAGAGGGTGGGAGGGGAGTTACTGTAGATGTGTAAGGGGAATCCAGAGAGGCAGGGTTTATGTGTCCCACTCCCCTTCTGTGTGTGTGTGTGGGGCGGGGGCGCCCCCATGGTATTACACATATGGATGAATCATGACTCACTTCCTTCAGACGCTAACCCCCCCACCCCCACCACCACCACCACACACCAAACCTCTTACTCTCTTTCTCTGCCACTCCCCAAACTTAAGCGGCAGAAATATTCATCTCTACACTCTCGGAGTCAAAACCAAACTCGCAGCTGCTGTCAACTGTCTGTCTAGCTGGAGCACTGGGGTTAAAAGCATGAAGCAGAAGGATTTGTCCACTTGTTGGTCTGGGTTCTCCTCCCTCACGTGGGCCTCCTGTTCCCTGCATGCTGCATGTGCTTCTGTTATATGCATTAGGAAAAATCTACAGGCAGGCCTCCAATGACAGGGAACCGTTGGTACCATCATCTAATTCTCTTAATGACATGGTACCAAGTCTTCCTAATCACAGATGTCTTCCTATACAGACCCTATAGACAGCAGGCCTGTGTAGCAGATGCAGCTCCTATAGACTGCCTGTGTGTCCCAACTTTAGCTGGAGCCGTGGCAAACTGTTTATGACGGTCTGGATCCTGCCTCTACGACACATCTATCAGTGATAAGTTGTGAGTCTTTGGCCTCACAGCCTATAATAAACACCAAAGAGCGGTGCTGATTGCCTGTGTGGCCTGTGTTGCAGGATGCTGTCGGAGCTGAGCGAGTGGTTCTGGCAGGAGCGGCTGTGGTTTCCAGAGGGCCTGGGCTGGGCCGACCTGGAGGATCGGGAAGGACGGGTTTATGCTAAAGCCCGTGACCTGTGGGTGGCGCTGCCCATCGCCCTCATGTTCCTCATCATTCGTCAGATCTTTGAGAGGTCAGTCCAATTGAAACATATTTTTCTCTGCTCAGTCCAACTTCTCTTCTTCCTCCATCTGCTGCTTTCGCTTCCTTTTTTCCTCCGTTAGTCTGACCGTCAGTCATCTTCCCCTCCTGACCTCTAATCAGATTATTTTACGTCAGAATGCAATTTTTGCCCCTTGCTATTTTTTTCTCAGCAATTATTTAATTTACCTCACTCTGTGTCCAGCGTTATAATAAGAAAAGGCCTGCTCGTCCAAGTTATTGTTTCTCACACAAGTACAGTGTTCCTGTTTCCAGGAGCTAATCTGTTGGAAAGCACACGGCCCTTACAGAGTCCAACTAAGTTTTATTGCTAATAGCTCTCTTCCTCACTATTGTTTTTTTTTTCCTACTTCCCATTCAAACATAGCACAATACATTATAAGATTGATTGACTGGAAATTTCAGGTAGATGACAAACAAACTGTCCAGACCTGTTCATCTGTTTACATACTGTACATTAACATGAGTGATACTTGCTGCAGCACTTAAGATATGCAGCATGCAACAGTAAGGTCTTTATCACGGTTGATATAGATGTATATATAGATGTAATAATTATGTGTGTAATATGTAGTATTAAACACATCAACACCCTCATTTACATCAGCTTGATTCTAATGTTTATAACCAAAGTTACAGATGTTTTATGTTTTGGTCTGTTTTTGCAAATTTCTAATTTCACTGTGTTTCTTTGGTTACACCCTCACTGTTTCTAACTTTATATATCTATTTGTGCCTCAACAACCTTTGGATAATTACAGGACGGTGGCTACACCCTTGGCCTCTCTACTCGGGGTTAAAGAGACGGTACGGCTCAAAGCCCCTCACAACGCCACACTGGAGTCCCACTACTGTAACATTACCAAAAACCCCACACAGGTAAATGGTCACACACCTTTATAAGACAAGAGCAATTTACTAATATTTTGTTTCAGGAACCAAATGTTTAAATCTGGCCTCTGTATGTTGTCCTCAGAGCTCAATAGCAAGTCTTTGCAAGCAGACTGGCTCTTCAGAAAGACAAGTGCAGCGGTGGTTCAGGAGACGGAGGAACCAGGACAGACCGAGTTTGCTCAAAAAATTTCGTGAAGCTAGGTAAACACAAACACAAAACACGCACTCTGTCCGTCTTTTAAACATATACACTTTATGGCTATAGATCAGGTTGAAACAGCTGCCCACCCTTGCATTCCTCTTGCTATATGAGCGCATTTCTGAGGGCAAAAGTATCCTTCTATTTTTAACATGAACTCATTACAATGCCACTCTGCTGCTGCCGTGCCTGTAGCCCCCCTACTCTTCTCTTTCTTCCTCACACACATGACATCCACATGCTCATTAGCAAAGGGCCTTGGCAACAGGGGTCTGTCACCACTCCTGGTTATTTTTACGTGTGAGCAATCGTAACAGAGGCCGAGTTAAGACAACACGATACCATGATAATACAATCTTACTGAGGTTAATTATTGGTTGAGAGATTCACACTATCGCAACAGCATGATAGTGCTAACACCACCACCAGGACTGAAACACGAGCGAATGTAATAATGTGAATATCCACAAGCACATTGATAGATGATGTGATGATCCATTATTCCATCCATGTCTTGTGCTTTATGTGTTGCCCCTGTGTTCTGTAGTCACGTGACTGTAGTTAATAGTCATTCATTAGTCTAATTATCAGTGGTGTTGTTCACGTATCAGTCAATATCGGTGCTTTATGCGACTTAAAGGGTCAGTTCTCTGTAACTACAGAAGACACAGACGAAACAGATGCAGATCCTTTCAAAATAAAAGCACGTGTTTCTTTATAGTTATGGCTGACAAATTTTTTTTTAACTTGATGAGGATTTTCTGCTGTTTTTTGTTGTATGTGAGAGTAAACTTGAATGTGGTAGAGTAATAAACAATAACAGCTAACAGTTAATTACAGCCATTGAGATTTAACATGATATTAGTGAAAATATTTTTTTGTAAATTGGTGAACTGACCCTTTAGAATCAGAGCTGCGCTTGTCTTCCCGTGTCTTCTCTATATGTACATGTGAATAGTTACATTTAAGCACATTTATAGTCCAGTGATGTGCTGGATATGATGTGTGCGTATGTGTATGTGTGTGTGAAGACGCGCTTGTGACTGCATGTTTTTCACTCTTGGATATGGTGTCTTTCACTGCGTGTGTTACGACATCTCTCCTCTGAATCAAACTATTGTTTGTCTCTTTTCTGCTACTTCCCCCACTGGTGTTTCTCACACTATCAGTGTCTCCTGTCTCTGTGTGCACCTTTCTCTTCTGTCTCCGTTGCTGTGTTTTTTGTTTTTTGTTGTTTTTTTTGTTGCACCAAATCTTTCCTCCACACCTGTACATGTGGCTGCAGTGGGGGGTTAAAGACAAATTCCTGATTTGTCTGTTAAACATTTTGGCCAAGTTTGTTTATCAGTTTTTTCCTGATTTGACATTTCCAGCTGTTTATCAGTTTTTTTCCAGGCGGCTCCCTCAACCTGATATTTCTCTGTCCAGTATTACATTCTTGTGTTTGTGACCGTGCGTATGTGATGCGTTTATGTGTCTGCTAGTAGAAAATGCGTCTATTGTCTTTGCCCCATTGACTGAATAGAGAGTGTGTTTGTATGTGTGTGTGTTCTCTTGCAGTTGGAGATTTACCTTTTACCTTCTTGCTTTCATTGCTGGCCTGGCCGCCCTCATCGATGTGAGTAGTACCTCTGTGGTGACCTCAGCCCCTTCTCAACCTCCTCCTCCTCTTCTTCCTCTTGTCTCTATATGTACACCTCCTCATTCGTCACCTGCCCTGTCATCATAACTTGGCGGTGCCCATGGTAGTCTATTCTTTTCTTTTTTTTCCTGTGATAACCTCACCTTTCGCTGTCAGTGGAGCAGCACTGACTCATTGCCATGCTGAGTCAGTTGATATAAATACACCTGTCGAGTTCTGCTGTCTCACTCACGTCTCATCTCTCCTTCCAGAAACCTTGGCTGTATGACCTGAAGGAGATGTGGGAAGGCTTTCCTGTGCTGGTACGTCTCTAGGATGCCTATGTACTGAATACACAAGAGTATGCAGGTCTTAAAATATAATCAGGTCCCTCATTTAAATAAAACGGCTTTGGGGGCATCTAGAGGTCAAATTTGCAAAAATGTTGCACACATCTTTGTGGAGTTTCAGTCAGTCTCATCAGACCTGTAGCAAACACCATCAATACTGACAGTCACTCCAGCCTGTGAGCTCCATGCTCCGTGAGTTGTTTTAGGTAAAAACCTCAAATCATTAATTATTTTGTAAGGAGTCCTTTCTTCAGATTTCTGCCACTCACCTGTATCCAGGTCATGTTCACTGATAAACATATTACTATAAATTACTGTTGCATACAGAGGGAACATATTGTGAGGTATAAATCTGAACAGAAATGCATGCACTTAATGTGAAGTTTAATCATCCTTTGACAGAAATGTATTAGATTGTGTTTTATGTAGCATTAAACAGGTCAATAAAAGTCTCCATTTTAATTTGGGGAAGATGGCTGATACAAAGCTTCCAATAGCACTGAAATGATCAGTGAATTAATTTGGTTAACTGTTCACTATTTAAGACCATAAAATAGCCAGCTTCAGAAACTTCAACTTTTGGGTCCTCCGCCTTCTGCTATAATTAGCTGAATATATTTGGGTTTTAAGCTGTTAGTTACATACATGCCAACCGGGACTCGAAGAATATTTGATGGACATTTTTCTGTGTTTACCGACATAAATCAGTTAATGAACAAAGACTCAAATTGATTAGAATAATGATTAACTGCAGCTCTAGCTCTCAACGTAAAAAGGTGAGCATAGGTGTATGTTTATGGATTTCTTTAATGAAAGATCTGTCTCCTCTCTTGCAGACACTCCTGCCATCTCAGTATTGGTACTACATGATTGAACTGGGTTTTTATGGCTCTCTGCTCTTCAGTGTGGCTTCTGATGTCAAACGCAAAGTGAGTGAGTTGCATTGAGAGGAAAGAGTAAATGGGAAATTAATCTATAATTCATACAGTCGATTTGAAGCCTGAACTCTCAATGGAAGTTCTTTTTTTATGATTATTACATCACGGTCACCTGTGCAACAAGAGGAGGACAA
Organism: Decapterus maruadsi; assembly: GCA_030347415.2. Taxonomy (NCBI): domain Eukaryota; kingdom Metazoa; phylum Chordata; class Actinopteri; order Carangiformes; family Carangidae; genus Decapterus; species Decapterus maruadsi. The sequence goes on from CM064894.1 coordinate 18,923,533, forward strand.
ACAGCCTGTTCTCACTGTGTGAGCAGTTTGACATCTGGCATGGACTGTGGGTGGACATTAGACTGTTGTTACACGTGTGTTTGAATCTGAGTGTGTGTGTGTGTGCGTGTGTTTGAACTTTGCTCAGTTTGGATCAGCTGAGGGCAATGAGGGAAAAAGAGGCCCAGGGTGTTCCTCCAACAGAATATTTTAACCCAGATACTTCTTAAGCAGGATTTACCACCAATCACACAAATCCATTTAACACTTTTAACTCACAAATATATATTTTAACAGTGTTCTTTTTGCAGCATTTATAACATGTTTTCTTCTCTTTAGGACTTCAAGGAGCAGATTGTCCATCATGTAGCGACAATCCTTCTCATCAGCTTTTCCTGGTGTGTTAACTACATCCGAGCTGGAACTCTCATCATGCTTGTGCATGACTCCTCTGATTACCTCCTTGAGGTAAAAACCTCCACCTCCTTACACATTGCAGCAGATTGCATGAGTATTATATATAGTTCACCTAACCCTAGTATTCAGATTCCTGCACTTTGTAAAGCAAATGTGTGTCTGCAGTAACAACCAGCGACCTGATAAAGTGGTACACATTAACTGTAGGAACGGTATTCAGCATCATGCAAATACACTTTGAACACAGGCCCATCTCTGTTCACAGTCTATTGAGCACTGAGTTCTGATGGTGGTACACTGCCACCTGGTGGAGGAACATTTAGTTGTCTTTGGTGCAATAAGAAATGCAATACCCATGGATCTGTATTTGCAGGTTTACCTATTAAACTACATTTCGTCGTTTCCTTTTCTCTTCACAGTCTGCAAAGATGTTCAACTATGCTGGGTGGCGAAATGCCTGTAACTACATCTTCATCGTATTTGCTGCAATCTTCATCATCACTCGTCTAGTCATCTTCCCCTTCAGGTACTAACATCTAGATGATATTTTTCTGCATGCTTATCCAGTTACCTTACCCTAAATTCTTTCTTGTGTCTGTTGCAGGATAATCTACTGTACGTGGGTTTACCCAGTGACTATCTACAGACCTTTCTTTGGCTACTACTTCTTCAATGGACTTTTGATGACTCTACAGTGTCTACATGTCTTCTGGGCTGTCCTCATCATACGCATAGCAGTCCGTTTCCTCACCAACAATGTGAGCAAATCTACGCACAAAACTCAAAATCATTTAAACCCTTTAGCATTATTATCCAGCGACAAATATGAGTAAAAAACAAGAAAAGGTCCATGTACCTGTTACTGATAAGACTGATATAATCATATATATAGCCACCTACTCTGTGCAAGACAACATTTTATTATATGCGGATTCATGTTTCTGTCCACCTGGTGAAGATACACTTTTTTTAGCTGTTTTTGGTGGGAAATTACGGTATATCTGTGTGCTGTTTTATTTTCTCTACTGTGATTTTTTCAGGCATGTCTGAAAATTCTCTAAAAACAGCTTAAGCTAAACAACGAGCTGAAATTCACTAAAAAGCCTAAGTAAGCTGCAGATTCAGGAAATAGTATGTTACAATATTGACAAGTACTTATACGTGCTTGAAGCAGCTGCACTGTCATAGAAACTCTACTGTATTATCCATAAATTCATATACATTTCAGCTCTGATTACATGACAGTTAGAAATACAGTATTAATGGCTAGATACAGGCATATGCACATATACACACATGCAAGCACGCACACATGCTCGCACACACATTCATGTATACAGCTGCAGAGTTTGACTTTTTTCTGACACTGGCCAGAGCTCCAGTTCAGTCCAAATCTCTTTTATGTTTTTAAATCACATCCTTTGCTCAAAACCCTCTTCTTTATTTTAATTCTTCCCAGGAAAAAGTTGACGACGAAAGGAGTGACAAAGATGAAACAGATGAATCAGAAGAAGAGGAAGAAAGGGAGGCGGAAGATAAGAAGGTCGCGAAGAAAAACGGGCCAGTGCAGAACGGTCACACAGTCCACAACAACAACCACAGCAAGACAGAGTGAAAGCAAACAAGTGTGAGGACGTAGGAATGTGCGAAGGACTCGTATCCCTCAGTAGGGGAGCAAGAGGGAGGGATGAAAAGAAAGAGCAAGAAGAAGGGAGGGGGCAAGTCATTCCCTAAAACCAAGAACAGCAGATATCCTGAGGAAATCTGACAGTTACTTTTGCACGACACAAAAAACACTCTCACACACGTCCATTTGTACTTGTAGAGGGCACAGAGATCCAGCAGATGATATACACTACATTAAGTGGCAGGGCTTTTGTGCTTTGTCATCGGAGAAAAACGCATCATTGTCAGTGTGAGATGTCAGTACCAAAACTTCAAAGAGGACAGGGGAGAAACAGGAGAGGAGCAAAGTGAGGAGAGGACACAGGAGGGGGCTGATGCTGCTTCTACTTAAGCTTTCTTGTTCTAACTGTGTGCCTTAGAGCCAGCTAATTGCTGTCAAAATGCCATTTTATAGCTTTTATGCTTTTTGCTATCTTTTGTTGCTTTATTTCGTTGTACCCTTTTTTCTAGCAAAAGAACAAGAGTGAATGTTTTATGGAAGAGAAACAATGGGGCATTTACTTCCCTTATTTTTCTGTCTATGCAAGTACAGTGTTCATTCAGCTATTGCAATGTCTTTGCACATACATACACTGTCTCCTATATAATGTTATCATTTGCAGTGGGACTGTGTGCCTCTGCTCTCCAGTGCAGCCTGTGCCATTTATAAAGTCGTTTGCCTTGTAAGGTTTTAGGAATACATGTGGTTTCTTTTTTTTTTCTTTCTTTTGTTTTTGGGATAAACAGAGTAAGTGAATCTTGCTCTCTTATTTCAATTCCAGTACAATTTTAATAACAGCTAATGTCAATTTCCTGCTTCCAAAAGAGATGTCCAACCTGCAACGATTATCATTCTCAATTCTTTTGCTGTAAGAGCAGTCAGTAATGTCCACATATAAGTGTTCAGCACAAGCACTGCAATAGAAATCACAGCTTCCTGCTAGTTTTGTTGGAGCTGAATGTTTTTTCCTCTATGGTTTGGCTGAAGCAGTTTGACCCATTTGAGTCTTGAATCACACTGATGATGCCACCCATTGAAAAGCGATGACGCTCCTTAAAATCATGTGAAAGTGGGTTGCTCTGTTGAAATGAAGGAGTTTTATATCAAGGCGAATGCAATAGAACAGGATTAACATTTCCAAATTTAACCAATCTTGTCCAGATTTCTTCAGTTCACTGCCTTGTAGCCGGGGTTATACGTATTAAAGGACAATTCCAGGCAAATTCAACCTGGAGCTATAGTTTCCTAATATTTTAGATCTAAAAAGAAGGAATTTTAAGATTTTCTTTTTAATTGCTCCTGTTTTGCAGCGATGAATGGAAGCGGACCGATCTTACGCAGATAACGTCAGATGGCTATTCAAACAAACACCGAGGGGTTTGTTTACTTCAAATAAAGCAGACATGTTTGTAAATGGAGCTGTAATACAAAGTCTTGCGCGAGAGTCAGCTCAGTATGTTTACATGTGGAATAAACACATCCAGACTTTCTCTTACTGCAACGAAGATGCTGTGGCTCTGAGTTGATATTCCTTTGTTGATAAAATAAACAGGAGCACTTCAGACGACCTGTAAGCATGGATTTGATATAATACATCCATGCCTGTAAACATAGTTAGTTGCAACTTGACTCTCACACAAGACTTTGTGAGTTTGCGCGAGACTTCACAAGATATTGTATTATAGCTCCTCTGTGTGTGCTTGAATAGCCATCTGACGATGTCTGTGGAAACAAAATGCGGTTTAGAGGGATGTAAATAGTGTAAGATCAGTCCGCTCCCATTCATTGCTGCCATGATGATGCTGGGACAGACAGAACTACTGCAAAACAGGAGCAGTTAAAAAGAAAATCTTCAGATTCATCCCTTTAGACCTAAAATATCAGGAAACTAGAGCCCCAGATTGAATTTGCAGATGGAATTGTCTTCAGCCTTGGTGACGATTTAAGTGTTGATCTAAGTGAATGATTTTGGTATGATTCTGTGTATGAAACGGGTTTACAGATGACTATTTTTTTTTTAAAGAAATCTGCTTTTAGAGGTTCAGTGTTTCATTTTTAAATGAAGTAATAAATGTTGCCGCTTTGTTGTTATGCTTTAATTTTTTTTGTATGTCAAGTGCCTTATCTGTAATGTATGGGAAGCTTCCTCTCCTGTCTTCATGTCCTCTCCTTTTCTTTCCTGTCTTCACCTCACATCACAAAGTCAACTCAAAGACTAGATTGTCCTCTCTCCCCACTCTCATTCATCAATCACTTTTCTGCTCTTCCTCTCAAACTCACCCTCATTCCACTACGTTCTTTTGTACTAACCCAGACCAACCAGCAACCTCTCTTCCCTGTCGATACAGAAGAAACAGTGGGTCCTAATTACAGTGTTTTTTTTATTTTATTTTATTTCTTTTTTTTGTTTATTGATGCCTAAGTATTGTTAATAATAAAAGCAAAGATCATGAATCACAATGACAACCCTGTGAAACTGTTTTCACTTGTTAAGTGGCATGTCAGCAAACCCACCACACAGAAAGATGTGATCATCTAACAAAAACCAATTGTTAATAGATTAAGCAGTAGTGTTTAGAAAGTAATAACCAACCAGCTAGAACACTAAAATGATGTTTACACATTCAAGTATTATGTCATCATAATAATCCTTTAAATACAATAACCTGAGAGGGATCAGCTGAGCATGAGCACACTTTTAGTCACGCACCTCCACTTGAGCAGCAGTGAACTCTTTGTTGTTCACTACAAATGCTTAAAGTGGCCTACTTGTGTAGTACTTTTTGCTTTTGAATATAAAAATACAGAATACAAACTTTAATGTTAATATGCCTAGGCCTATGTATTACTTGTACTCCTCCATATGATAACAACAATAACCCCTTGTGCTGGTGTAATGTGTGTATTTCCAGATGTGGTCTATCCTCCTCACCTTTTTGACGTTGGTTTCATTTCATATTTTAAAAAATTAAAACACCAACAATACTTGTTACCTGGGACGTTTATGTTCCTGTTTCTGTCTCATCCTGAAGGGGGTTTTGTTTCACCCCCTCCTCAGTCAGACCTGCAGATCCCTCACAGGACTCTGGACTAACTTGTTTTTACTAGGATAGTGACCCCTAACTTACATTTTCAGGAAATTCAGGGGTATACACTGTAAATCGACTTGCAAAGCAAATATTCACATTTCCTTTCCTTTTCATTCATTCATGATTCATGTAATGACAGATTCCAGATTATTTGAGTCACCCCTTTACCAGAAAACAGAAAAAAAGAACATTTTGCTGGTTGCACAGACATGTTCAAAATGCCCTCATTAAGAGACAGTGTGGAGTCCTGAACATGACTTTACCTGGGACGTTTATGTTCCTGCTTCTGTCTCATCATCCTGAGGGGTTTTTTGGCTGGGGGGGCTGCTGCCCCCTCCCTCAGTCAGACCTGCAGGTCCCTCAGTCCCCAGTGTTTCAGCAGCGCCGGGGCGGAGCACGACATGGATTTCCCAACATGTCGCGTCATTTGTATCTGGCGGCTGCGGAGTCCAATAGAGAGAGAGATGAGGAAAGAAAACAGTGTAGACTGACGGACTGTAGCTCCGCTAGCTCACACCGCCATCTTTAACTGGTAGGGGCTTTAAACCGGGAGAAATCCGGGAAACTGGCACCGCAGGCGACAACCAGTTTGTTCCGCCTGTTGTTTTAAACCCTAGCGTCGCTCCGGAGCTGCAGCAGCCGTGGGTTTGGACATCTTATCGGACAAAGTGAAGTCGTGAGGGAGGAAATCGGCGAGGCTCTGGTTAGCCTCTCTCTCAGCTAGCGAGGGGGAGGGGCGGGGGTTTTGAGGATTTCTTTTTTTTTTCTCAGCCGAAGTTGTTTGTTTATGTTATTCCACACGGACATGTCCTCTTCAAACCCAGGTAAAGTGCAAGAAAACTCACAGCGACAGTCGGCTACACGGCCCAGGGCGCCTGTTAATGGTTTTCTGGATGTGTTTGTGTCCTTTGCAGCTTCAGTGGACACTTTCCTGAAGATAGCGTGACAGCAGCGGCTCAGTTAGCTCAGCGTTGCTAAGCTAATACCACAGCTACTGGCAGTGTATTGCATAAGCGTCAGTTAGCCTGTTAGCACGCTAGCCGGCTAACAGCAGCTACAATACTGTTCAGACAGTCTAAAGAAACGAAATGTTGAGTAGAGAGACGACCAAGCCGTGGTTGACCTTAACTCTGTCCATAGGTTTTGTTTTGTTTTTAGAAAATGCTGTCCACATGATTGGTATCTGTTGTTTTAGCCGAAGCTTAGCTCGGAGGTTGCGATTATCTTAGCTGCCAACTGTTTGCTTCACCGATTCAACTGTTCACATGTTACCAGGTTAATGTGTTTTATATATATATTTAATACATCGAGAAATACAAGTCAGTGTCAGTGTGCTTTATATAACGTGAGTCTGGCCTCTGATCGTGAGGTCCCCTGAGTATAGTTGAGTTTCCTCTGCAGTGCTAAAGGCACAATAGGAAATCACCTGTCTCTCCGTGTTATTTATAGAGTTGCCAGATCCAAATCTGGGTATGGGAGAAAGTGGGACCCAAGCAGGTGGCCGGGCTGTCATGCCAAAAGGGACCAACAAGAGACCAGCAGCGTAAGTGTGTTTGTGTGTTTTAGCGGTTTATTTTGTCAGCAGCATCGTGTTATGTGTACTTGCTGACGGAGACGCTTTTGCTTTCGTTTGTTGTGGTCAAAATTTCTTGTGAGAATATTTGTGTGAAACTTCTCATGTAACATTGTTCACCACATTGCAGGTCTGACTTTGATGATGACGACGGAAGCAAGTTGTTTAGGTACGTTTTGGATCAGATTGACATGTGATTAAGCACACATGATGAGTTTAATCAATCAGTTTTCAGTTTTCCTGACTGCTGAGATAACAGCAGTGTTTCTCTCTTTCCTAGATGTGATGATGACACAGGAGGCTCTAACAATGACAAAGAGCGCTTTGCCAGGTAGGAGGTGCATTAGGAGAGATAAATGTGTGTGGGAGATACAATGTTGACACTATTATTATGTCAATGCTGCACTCCCTCTCCTTTCCATGTTTTTTTTTCTTTTCTTTTTTTAGTCTTAAGCTTCTTTTTATTTTTGGTTGTGATTTTTCTGGCCCAGTTTTTTTAGTGGGTTGGTTTCGTTTCCAGGTTTTTGGAAGAAGATCAAAGTTTTGCAGATAAGGAAAAACTAGCCAGGTATGGCCTGTACCACTGTGGAAGGCTCCCTCTCCTGCTTGTATTCATATCAATAGTGAATGCACTGATCAAATACTATCCTGTCCTGCTGGGACCCCAGCACATTGTTGTTTTGACAGTACAATATTACCAGTATATTTTGCCGCTCTGTGCATCCGTTTTGGTGCCTGTCAGAATGTTCTGCTTCTTTGCCCTCGGCAGCTGGTTGTCTATCTCAACCCACCACTGTGATGTGTGTCACTAACCACTGTGCTGTGTGTGTGAGTCGGAGACTTCTTTCACTGTGGTAATCCCTTCCTCTTGAGCAACTGTCCTCTCTGTCTCTTTTCTCTCCCCCCTCTCAGGACATCTGAAGGGTCTTTCTCTTTCTGCACTCTTTTGTCACACCAACTGGCCGTGAAAGACCAGGCTCACTTGCTTTCTCACCATCGTTTCGATGGATCATGAACACTTTATTGTTTTGTGCGTCCAGCATTTCTCTCACTTTCTCTCATTTCCATCCCTTCTTCTCGATTGGCATACTTGCATTGCAGCATTAACTCTAAACTCTACTCCATGTTGTCCACCTGCCTTTTTCACCCATCTTTATCCCTCCTATCCTCTCCACCTCTGCCTCCCTCCCTTGTTTCCTCCCTGCAGGGAGAACCACAGTGAGATTGAGAGGCGGAGGCGGAACAAGATGACCGCCTACATCACAGAGTTGTCAGATATGGTGCCCACCTGCAGTGCTCTCGCTCGGAAACCAGACAAACTAACCATCCTACGAATGGCTGTTTCCCATATGAAGTCTCTTAGAGGAAGCGGCAATACCAACACAGATGGGTCATACAAACCCTCCTTTCTCACCGACCAGGTATGAGCAATCCAAGCTGCTGTCACACATGCTCTGCGGCTGTGAACGTTTCTAGACATTAAGAGGAACTACAGTAAATGTGTGAACAGTAACATCTGAGTCAGTTGAACTGCACATTAAAGTGACTCTTGGAGAATTCATGAGGGAGTGGGTGTGTTGGATCACATGTCAATCATTTCTTTTGTGCCCTTTACATAGGCACCAATGCTTACCTGAACAAACAGGTGTATTACCAGTTGCTGTGAATGAATGTCACACAGACAAGCGCTACATGTGTGTTGGATGTGGCAAAGGGCAATTCTGGACAATGTCGAGACAATTGTGTCAAGACTGTTTGTTTTGTGTGAAACCAAATTAAGTAATTAATTACATCGGTTTCACAGTCAGTGTGGTTCCCACTTATATCTCTTAGTTCAGTGGAAATAGAGTGACAGAGGAGTGAAAGTAGCACCTTTTCAAAATTGCAACTTTTCTCACATCACAGTCAGTTACTATTTTCCGCTGACCATCTCTGTAGCTGTTTTAATCTAAATTTGTAATGTCAGAGCTGATCTTAGTTTCATTTACCAAACTCTGTATGCTCCAGGCCAAGGTCAGCTTGAAAATTGTTCAAAACCAAATTTATGATTAAACATGGGCTCTTAGTGACTGTAAGTATCGTACTCCTTCCTGTTAAAGCTCTGTGTTAACAGGTAAAAACTAGAGATGCACCAATTCATCTTTTTTTAGTCCCAATTATGATACCTGGGCTTAGCGTATCAGCCGATACCCAATGCTGATCCGATACCACTGTTGAATTAATAAACTCTATGCCATGCTATGCAGAAGAGAGTGAAGGCATCAGGCTTGACTTCAACATTACTTTCCTAACTTTGTAAAACGTCGTTGCTCTGTGTGTTGTCTACCGGCATGCTGCATGTGATGCTCTTAATGATGTAGCATGCATAAAAACATAGAATTAAAGTGAATGGATGGCAGCATGGATCAGCACAATCATCCAATACCCGATTTAGCTATTTAGTCAATATCTTGGCCGATGTCTGATCTTAATATTAGATCGGTGCATCCCTAACGCAAAAAGCAACTTAAGTTTTGTTGTCGGTCAACACATGTGCTCACCTTGACAACAGTGTTGATACTAGTTACAGGTACAAATGCAAACGTGTGCTCTGAAGAGAAAGAGTTACAATTTACACACTACGTTCCACTGATCTCTAATCCTGGTCCTATGATGCTTTGTGTCTGAAGGAACTGAAGCACCTCATCCTAGAGGCAGCCGATGGCTTCCTGTTTGTGGTGTCGTGTGAGACCGGTCGCATTGTATACGTCTCAGACTCCCTGACTCCCGTCCTCAACCAGTCACAGCCTGAATGGCTTGGCTCCTCCCTTTATGATCAGCTCCATCCAGACGACACAGAAAAGCTCAGGGAGCAGCTCTCGACTGCAGAGAATAACAACACTGGTATGAAGAACTCAGACACACAGTAGCAGACACGTGCCCCCCTCAGTGCATCCATGATTGACTCAATGCGCTCTCTTGCTTGTCTTTAAAGGGAGGATGTTGGACTTGAAGACAGGGACAGTGAAGAAAGAAAGCCAGCAGTCATCAGCCAGAATGAGCATGGGGGCCCGTCGATCATTCATCTGCAGAATGAGGTGCAACTCTTACTAGAATTCATATTATGCAGCTCAGTATTTATATTGGTGGAAGTGCCAGGATGCATAAATTGTTCATCTGGTGTCTGGTTGTGTTTAAAGGTGCGGCACATGTCCAGTGGAACCGTTGTCAATGAACAGACTGAACTTCCTTAGGAATAGAAACAGGTGAGGAAAAAAACAAACTATTTGTCTAAAAACAGTGTTAGGATTATGGCACATTGACACACCTGGAACAGGCCTCTAGCAATTAGATGTGTATTTTATTGCTGGTGTAATAATAGGCTAAATAATGAATCCGTCCTATTTTGTAATGTCTTCCTTCCCCTCAGGAATGGTTTGGGTCCGGCCAAGGAAGGGGAGCCCCAGTATGTAGTGGTCCACTGTACAGGATACATCAAGTCCTGGCCCCCTGCAGGTAAAACTAATAACTCTGTAAGGACCAGGATATAAAGCCATCTCTTCTAATACGCCATACATCTGTATACCCATGTTAACAGTTTATTTCTTGTTTTTGTTTTTTAGGGGTATCATTAACAGATGACGAAGCAGACAACACTCAGGGGAGCCGCTACTGTCTGGTTGCTATTGGGAGATTACAGGTATAAAGGACGTTACTGATGCAGAATTGTGCACATGTGTATTTGATACAAGTTCCACTTATGTAATCATTTGTGACTGATCATGAATGTACCATATTAAATGTAGTATGTAGTTGACATAAAGGAGAAAAAAAGTTGTTTAGTTATGGCAATGTAGCCTTTTGCCTCTGATCTGAAACCTTCCCTGCCAATTGTGTAATCTCTGACCCTCACATCAACAATACAAGAATAAACATTTCTGAGCTTGTATGTACACCTACCGCAAGGCAGTACTTCATGGCCACAATCTACAGTCTTATCTGAAGTGGATTACAGCTGATGTTTGCAGTTGCGTCGTGTTTTGAAATGTTCTTTTGTCCTGTCGCCTGATTTGCTGAGTTGCAAAACAGTGATAATATTTTCAACAATTCAAAACTAGAAACTCATTCTCCCAACGTTTTGTCCATCAATGTTATTAATGTACATTGTGACGATAAAGAAACAATGCTTCTTTTTTTCCCGCAGGTGACTTGTTGCCCAAGCGACACAGACATTAACAGCATCAGTGTTCCAGTAGAGTTCATCTCACGCCATAATTGCCAGGGCATGTTCACCTTTGTAGACCACCGCTGCATGGCCACTGTCGGCTACCAGCCTCAGGTAAGCAGCGCAGCTGATGGAAATGTCACGTCTCGATGGTGTTAAATGTCACCTGGGATAATGGTGATTGTGTAATCTGCTGTTTTTGTTTTAGGATATGCTGGGTAAGAATATCCTGGAGTTCGCCCACCCAGAGGACCAGGGCCTACTGAGAGACAGTTTCCAGCAGGTAGGACAGTCTCAATATATGTAGGCTTTCGAGGACTTGTTTTACCCCTGCTTATCTCTTGTGTTTGCATTACCACATCAGTGTGTTTACATGCACTTCAAAGAGTACTCTTGCAAGAGAGTTAAAAAGAGTTTAAAAAAAAAAAAAATCAATGCAGCAGAGTTATCACCGTCTTTTTGTTACATTTGTTGTTTTTCAAATCCAGGCACCTGCATTACCTAAAATGCAACTTGACTCAATTCACTCAACCGTACAGATTTGGGTGTGGTATGTTTAAGGGTTCAATGATTCTGAAACCAAGAACGATACTTTGATACTCATGTCCTTGATCCTGTATTATGGAACAGGGCGTTGTTTAGACCAGTTGTTGTGTTTTTAAAATGTGGATAAATTAAATGATGTCTGTTGTTTTTTAGTTCCAACCACAGCTGATTTGACACATCACTTTCGGCATTCGTATAACTGCTGCTGCTGCTGCTGTTGCTGTAGTTCTGCAGAATGAGAGAAAGATTAATAGGCACAGCAGCCGTATTATCCGTCAAATGTGAAGTGAAGTCAAACCAAAACTGAAATTGACCAAAGAGGCTGTTACAGTCTTTTCCTTTGAATTTCATTCTGCTTGTGGTGGTAGCTGACTGCAGAGGCGGGGGACATTTTAAGATGTTAAGCTTACAGTGCTTTACTGCAAAAAGTATACAGCGCCATTGTTTCATTTTAGTTCCAAGAAATAACCACTATCACAGACTCAGATCAGCTGAGGGTGCGTTCATGACATAGTCGTGATTGGCTGATGAGCGCTCACTCAGTCCACCCACGAATGGCAGTGAAGCAGTGTTGTTCAGTTTTATGCATAACCCGATGTTTCACAATAGCCTGGACTGTTGCGTGTAAACGATTGTAAACACATCACGAGTGTTTGTCATGTTGGACTTGTCTCCTCAGGTGATGAAGCTGAAGGGCCAGGTTTTGTCTGTGATGTTTCGGTTCCGCTCCAAATCGAGAGAATGGATCTGGATGAGAACCAGCTCCTTCACCTTCCAAAACCCATTTTCAGAGGAGATTGAGTATATCATCTGCACCAATGTCAATGTCAAGTGAGTCATTCTTCAGCCATCTTCAGTCTTCGTCTGAGGTTTATTCAAAGCAATACTAATGATTATGTAACATTGTTACACAATGGACTACAACACATAGTGAAACCACTGATGTGGTCAACTGTAACTGCTGAAAGATCCCTCTTTCTGAACGCGTACCCTTCGCCCTAAATCCCCCCGTTCCTCTTAGACCGTTACGATACCGTAACCACACACTGATCACTCTCTCCCTACGCCTCTCCTCTGCGCCTCATTGTGGGGCAGTAGAAACTCGACTCAGGACCCCCTCACTCCCATCTCCTCCCCAGGGGGTTTGCTGCCCCCTACCTTGGGTCAGAGCAGCCCAAGTGGCCCTCCAGTAGTGCTCAGCCCGGGGCAGGTGGCCACCAGGTGAGACCTGACCTGACTGTTGTCCCCCTGCATGGGAGAACGGGGGCTGCTTCTTCATGGGAGACTACTGCTGTTTCTAGAAAGCTCTAGTCCTTCTGGTTCTGTCGTCATTTCCCACCCTGGGTGATTCTTCTCTCCATTTTATTTATCTCTGTTGCCCTGTAGCGTTGGGAAAATTGAGCTGTGTTCTAATAAGAAGCATGTCTTATAGTTGTTTTCATGTAGCCTATAGGAAAAAGGTGAACTTCTAATAGGTGGTGTAGCATGTTAGAGGTGTGTATTTACATCACAGACCTTTCTCTGCTGAAGCTTGTCACTCTCTTCCTGTTCTGTCCCCCCTTTTCTTTTGTTGCCATGGTGACCAGTGGCGGGTTGAGTGCTGTTTTGCCAGCAGGTGTTTGGGATTTCTCACTCAACAGTGGAGGGGCTTGGAAATGGAAATGAGGCTATTTAAAAAACAACTTCAAATCAACAGCCCTTTTCTCTCGTTCTCGCTGTCCCCTTCCAGGCAGTTTCAGCAGCAGCAGCAGGCAGAGCTGGAGGGAGCCGGAGCCAGAGACGGTCTGTATGAGGCCGGACCAATCACCCACTCACAGGTTAGAGCACACACGTGTGGACACATTGTACATGTCCAGTATTGTGATTACATGTCCTTGTATCATCATTGATGGAACAACACTGTACTTCCTCATAGGAAGTACAGCATAGTAATTACTCTAGCAGACGTTGACTTTGGTAAAACGGGTAATAATTAGCCTTACAATAACCCAGCAGTTTGCTATAATGTTGTATTAGCACTATATTAACGTCAAATAGCAGTAACGAGATGCATCATCACTAACAGAAAACAGTGAAGTGATACCTCAGATTACAAACAGTTACCACAGATAAGAGTCCAGTGATGGGTATTTTTGTAGAGTGATAAAAGATGCATAACAATATTTAGACTTTCACAGATCACAGTGACATTTTTAGTTGATTTCCTCTGGAAGGCGTTAACATTATTTCACATGGTTGCAATGCACAGATGAAACGTGACAGAAGTGGTTGTGTAAGAGTGCTAAAGAGAGAAGTTCACACCCTGGCAAATTGTCTAAAGATTGCATTGTTGCTTTTGTTTTCATTTGTCCAGCGTATGTCTTATGAGTCTTCATTTTGACCATTTTCTTCTTTTCTGAAAGTCATTTAACTCACTATTAGATATAATCTTAGATGTGGGTTAATGTGCAAGGATGTGCAGGTGGAAACTATATGGGCATTTGAGGCGAGGCATGTTTATTTGTATAGCCCTCTTTTTTTCTTTCTTTTTTTGTCCTTTTTATTACATGTACAAAGAACATGAGATCATCATTGGTGTTGCAGTTAAAATCAAAATATTCTTTTACACACACGCACACACATACATCATGGTATAATGTCAAGTATTCAGTACATTTCGCTGACTGAAGTCTTAAAACAAAAGTCTCTCCATACAGTACATTTCTTGAATGATCCCGTGCCACTGGACCAGTGTTGGAGGATCTAGTTGCAACCATTTTCTGGTTGTAGCTTTCCTACCACTTGCCAAAAGTATCTTCAATAAGTATATCCTTGTGTAGGAATGTTTCCAGAATTTTACTGAGATATAAAGTAACAAAAGAGAAATTTACATCCAGAAGTGATTAGCCATAGAGGTTCCACATTGTCTCCAACTGACGCCTCGGCTCTGTCTGTTTGCAGTGCTGTTATTTTAGGAGTTGTGAAAAATCTCACTGCATTCTTCCAGCTGAACTCTCTTAACGATCTTGAGTTTGTAGTGGTCGCTTGTGTCTCACATATTTCCATCCAGATCTCTTCTGATAATTGTGTTTCTTACTTTCTCTCCCATTTTTTGATTAATGGATATCGTAGAATGATTTTAGATGCTTGTATACTTCCGTAATGTGAGACTTTTTGTCATGCATCATGAAATATAGAAATAATATAGAAATGATATAGAAATGAAATTGTATTCCTTCTCCTCTTTGATTTGTAATTTTTTATTACAATAATTTCTGATTTGAAGGTATCTATAGAAGCTCTGATTTTCTAGTCCAAATGTGTCTGAAATTTACTCATAACATAATTTACTGTTTGAGATGAGGAAACAAAAAGACGTGATACCTCTCCTAAGCCATTGTTTAAAGCTGATCTAGCAGGTTCAAATTCTGGATCATATGCTACCCAATTCAAGACCCGAAGCCTGTTTCTCTATTTGTAACCCTGTACAGCCCATTTTTACAAGCAGTTTGTCTCAAAGGGTTTTACATAGAATCATACAGCCTCTGCCCTATGAGTATGGGTTTCATGTACGACAGCACTTTGACAGCTCCAGTAAACACTAAATTAAAGTGAACTGGAGCATTGAGGGAAACTTTTATTTCAGGGACTTTCCGGAAATAATGATAAATGCTCACGTTTGAGCCAGATCAGCTCTTCACCACTTGAACACTTCAAAAGTTTTGAATAGTGATTGCTGATGGATGGTTTTGGTGGTCCCCAGATGCCAGTCCAGCCGGTGCAGCCTGTCACTGCTGCAGGACCAGACCACAGCAAGAGCCTTGAGAAGCCCGAGCTCTACTCCTCCCTTTTTCAAGGCCCAGATCAGACCAAGGCCATGCCCTCCACCTCTACTCCTTCCACACAGATTTACCCTCCAGCCAATAACTTCACTGCTAATCGACCCAATGATGCTTACAGGTAGGAAGTCTTATATGTACACGGGTCTGCATGTATTTGCGTGTTCACCAGATCTTGAGCTTCAACACAAAAGTTCGACTAATTGTTATTAATTTTGTTAAGTAAACACAGTCATCTTGGTGTTTCATAGTCACTCAGTTGTGTGTCTGCTGTCACATACCGATTTGTTGGGGATTTTTTTTCTCTAGGCCGTGAATGTCAGTTACCAGACACAGTAACTCCATTGTATAATCTCTCATGCAAACAACATGACACAGTGCAGAAACAAGCATTTTCTGGCACCTCTAGTTGAGCTTGTTTTTTCAGATCTGACTTGTGTTTATGTAACCTGCCATATCTGAAGATTTTTCCTGTTGGATCACATGGATACGGTTTGTGTATGATATTGGCTGATATACAACAACAATTACCACATTCCCACATGTGCTTTAAGTGGGTGCAGATGGTGCCTTTATTATTGCTCCTTCAGAATGAATTCCTGAAAGCATGTACAACATGTTTCAAGTAGCTGACTTTAATATAGCTCGGATTCACAGTGAATCTTTTGCACATGTTTATTTCAACATTAAGTTGAGTTTTAATTTCATTTTCAGAGTGCTCACTCTCTTTTCTTTTCTCTGCAGGCCAGTCAATATGACTCCACAGATGGCGCAGCCGACCCACTCAGCAGGACAGATGCTGGCTCGGATGTCCCGTCCCAATGGAGCCCCACAGTCGGTTACCCCTTCCAGCACTGGCAGCCCCTTGCATGGAGGACCGGCTGGAGGATGGCCTGGAGCTGGAGCTGGACCACAGTTTAATAACAACCAGGTAAGCCAGGAACTTGATAGAATGACACTTTGATGTGCCTCTTCCAGTTATTATTGAGGACTGAACATTTCAGTGCTGGTTGATCAAGAGACACCTGTTGTCATCGGCAGCAACAGGAAATGTATTATGACACTACAAGTCACAAAGTTCTGGCAGCAAACAACAATACTTATTGTCATTTGCAACATGTACATCATTGCTGCCCAACTTCCAGTGAATAAATGCATGAATTGTAACCAGCAGGTGGCTCCCCAGGCCCCAAAGACCATGTCTCCATCCTTTGCACCCATGGGAGGATTTGGAGGTAACTCTTCCAACTCCTGTGGCCAGATGCCTACAGGTGCCGCTCCCACCCCCACCAGCGGTGCCAACTACCCACAAATGAACGCTCGTGCCAGCCTCAACACCAACGGTTATAGTAGGTTGCGCACATGCATGTCTGAATCCATGTCTCTCAGCTTATATGGTTGCATTCTCTCACCCCTCTGCTCTCCTTCCCAGATGGCACTCAATCAGGGGCCCAGTTTCCGTCTCGAGCAGCTGAGGCAGTGTGGCCCCAGTGGCAGGGCCAGCAGCACTCTCAGAGTAATGCAGAGCAGCATCCTCACGCTCAGGGCAACCAGCAAGACATGTTTCCTGTGAGTGACACGCCCAGCATTCACAAATACTCTGCCAAGTCTCTGTCTCCTAAATAAATAAAGTTTCTTTGTTTCTCTCCTTCTGATTCAGGATGTGTTGTCTATGCTGGACCAGCCTGCGAACTTCAACAGTGATGACTTTGAGATTCCTATGTACCCGTCGTTTAACGAGTGACCTGGTGAATACTGTTCTGTTGGTTCACCCCCTAGTCTTCTTGACTGTTTTTGCCCTCACACTCTCTTATATATCGCTCTTCTGCTCCTGTTTTCTTCCTGCTCCTGAGAGTAGCACTCTTCCCTTGCTTCGCATGGCTTGAACTGCACTGCTACGAGCCAGTTAAAAATGGAGGGATATATCTGACTGCAGATATATAGGAAAGGAAAATCAAGGATTTGCTACTGACTAAAAGATCATTATTTTAACAATATTCCAGCCATTGTAAGAGAAATCTTTAGCTAGCACTGCCCAAAGCTCGACAATCTATGTTGTAGATATGTGAGATATATAAATATATAAAAGCGCACAATCACACAACCACACTTGAATAGACTGCACAATAACACCTACATTCTGGTAAAAAAAAAAAAAAAACTTAAATAGGAAGTGCACACACACGTGCAAACAAAGGCCTTTTATTCTAATATATTCCTGGTTTTTCTCAGGCATTGATGAAGAGTGTATTTTGCTGTTTTACCCTTTAGCATGTAGCCTAATCACACCAATCGTTGATTTAAACTCTCAGGAAATTGCAGGGATATACAGTTTTGGTGATTTTAAAAAAGAGAAAGATTTCAAAGCTGTTGCACGCAAACCACCAATGTCTGTGCTAACCTCACTCACAGTTTTAAATCCACAGCATGTCTCTGCATGTTGGCACTGCTTTCATGGAGCGCTTCTACATTGTGTAGATTTTTATTGAGTACAGTTTTCTATGTACATTGGTCGCTTCACCTATAAATTTTTATTGTTTTGTTTTGCCTCTTAAGGAACTTTTGTTTTTCTTCATGTACTTTAACAACACAGACACACAGTGTTACAATGGCTACATACTGTTTGTCAAGGTGAAATGTATACAATCTTTTTTGCCTATATACATATATACAGTATGCATGTGTGTATGTATGTTAAATGTATGCGTACAGTATCATTATCAACTTTAACACAGTCATAGGTTTTCAAACTTGCTTGATTTACTATTATCTGTCATCCTGCGTTACCCTGTACCAAGTATGGGCTTTTTGTACTTCTTTTGTAAAAGAAATTAAAAAAAAAAAAATCATACAGCAATAATTAACAAGCAGGAACTGCGTACTTTTAAAGCCATTCTTTATTGTTATCAATGTTTTCCTTGATTAATGTTATTTTGAATTGGAGAAAATGTGGTAGTAATGTTTGATTTAATTGAAATGTTTCCCTAGTGTTTAATTTGTCATTTTTAAACTTTTAATCATCACTTGAGTTTTCCGTTGCCCTTTTCTGATCTATGTGTTATTAATGGTGTGATCAGGGTATTAAGGATTAAAATGGAATCAACGGAGCTAAAAGCAAGACAATGTACAAATGCGAATGTTCCGAAGATTTTGCTTTTCTCATTGTTTTGTCCTGTTGTTTGTGACAAACATTTGGATTAGGACTGAATGTTGGCTGAGGATCCAACCACCTGTGTTTTACAATCAATTTTTGGTAAGTTTGAGTTTTAGGAGAATGTTGCAGGATGAAAGATAACGCTTTTAAAAAATATTTAAGTTTAAGTAAACGTGTGGTGTTGGTTTAAATTTGACCCTTCTTCCATTGAGTGTAACACTTGCACACTCATGACGGCAAATTATGTAACTGTATGTAAACCCATGTTGATAATTGTCCAACTCTCATCTTGTTGGTGACTGTGTTGTCTTTGTTACTTTTGAAAACATTTTTTGGTTGCTCTGTATCCAGGTTTTTTTTTTCCAATGATGTGAACTTTTATCACTCATAGAAACACAAATATATAAATATACTGTATATGTATATGAAATGTTAAATGAGAGAATGTTTGGTTTTTGTATTAAATTGTTATATTGTCAAAATTAAGAGGCTGGTCTGCAATTTGTGCTGCACCGCCCTCAGACCTTCAGTTACTTGCATTCATGTATTTACTTCCTTCAAACAGTTGTTCTTCTCTGGTGAGGAAACTAAAGCCATCCTGTCTTTGATTGGCCTGTATCCGTTTTCTTCCTCCTTTCTGCGTGTCGGTGAAGACGCAAGGAGACGAGATCAGTAGGTATCTACCGGGATCAGTTTCTGCCTTCCTCCTTCCCTCCTCTCTTTCACAGCCTGGGGGTGAAAACAGGCTGAATTAATGCTACGACTGCTCTAAGATAGGCTCACTATGTCAACTATACTCTGTTTGGGTTGCACTTGAGTGACGTCTATTGCTATAAATCTTGTCCCACTGTGTGCAGAGTGGTGCTGTTTCAGTACAGACACACCCCTCCCCCTGCTTTCTGTTCAGATCCACTGCTTAGTGCATGGAGTAGCTGTGCTCTTAACTTGTGTGTGTGTCTCCGTGGTGGCATCAGGATACAAGCAATCTGCATTTTTTTTGGTCAGGATCAGTTTCCAACCGCTCTCAAGTGGATTGCCACCAAGGCGTCATATCCTCTTTCTCTTCCTCAACCTTCTCTTTCCTTTTTACGTCTCTTCCCTTATTTTCCTTGGCATATAGCTCATAAAATAACTTGTGAGTGTGCGTGCAGGGGTGTGTGTAGAGTTAAGCACATCACACAAAGCCTTAACTTGTGTATGGCTACATCTTGGTCATGTTGTCATGTGTCCAAACCTTGTAGTGTCCAGGGATCCAGTGACTCTTGTTAAGGTGTCATCTCCTGTAAAGGTCTCATGTCCTGAAGAGACCAGAGAGTTGCCTCGCTGTTCTAATCTCAGGAACGGCCTGATCGTTACCAAACTCCTTATTAACTATTCATGCGGGACGCAGGTGCCAAATGGGGCTCCATGTGTCCACCAATCCATCCTGTCTCTTGGAGGAGGACAGTGGCCGAGGTGTCAAGGCTGGGAGGCCATGTGGAAAGGATTGTGGAGTTCAATTTGGGGTTCTCACGTACCGTCAGCCATGGATTGTCTGTGAACATAAAAAGAGGAGATACATATCAAGCAGTTACTTCATTTTGGTGTAATTACAAGAATTTCAGGAACCACACTGGTGGAAGTCAACAGATTGAACTTGGTCTTGTCTTTGGAGTTTGCGGATTTGTCAGCATGGACCCACCGATCCTCCCCGTGGCCAGACTGGAAGTGGATGTGGACCTCGGGTTTGCCCTCTTCTTCTTCTTCGTCCTCTGTTTCTTCTTATTGGTGACCATCGTCCGCTGTGCTCAGATGGTGCTGGACCCTTACAGTTCGATCTCTGTCAATACGTACCAGGAGGAGCAAACTGAGGAGTGATGGAGTCCAGGGATCTAGGCATCATTAGAGAAAGACACACCGTCCTCCAAAAGGAGCGATGTCATCTACTCATACTGGAGAGATGACAGAAACTCATTCGCCACAACCACCCACTGAATATCTGTGGCTTTTCTTATGACTGGGCTGAGAGGAGCTATGTCTTTCATTTTCATATAGTTTGTTTCTACCAAACTGACATTTTGCACAAAAAAGCCGTCAACCAAAGTATCCGGTAACTTCAAGTGATGTAAGTACTGTACATGATGCATTGCACAGTATAAAATGTGTCAACATTTTGTTTTGTCTGTGTGTGCTTATAACAGGAGACCATAGTACATAATTATTCATTTGATTATATGATTATTTATAGGATTGTTACTTTATTCATACACATCCCAAATTGCAAATGCTCAAACACCAGCTTCCAATTATATCAGGAAAGATATTTGAGATGGATGTTTTTATTACTTTGAGGTTTATTTAAACTTTAAATAAAAAGCCAATCTTTTGGCTGGAACCAGAGAAACTGAAAACTCTGGGTGATTATAAAGATTGTGTGTGATCTGTCCATCAGCACAAATTGTTCATTGGAAGAAAAACTGCTTGACACAGACAAGAGGCAAATGCCCTACCTTCCACACTAATAGTGCACAGATGTTTCCAAGTTCTCAGTGTTTGAACTATAATACAAAACAGATGTTCTGTTCTTTTGTTCCCCAAATTTTGTCACAGTGTGTTGAAGAATTTGCAGATACTTTCATGCAAGTTGCTTGTTATTGAGCAAATGAAACAAACCTGATACCACGTAGCATGTGTCAGTAATTCATCAGTGGTGTAGGCTCTTTTCTCAGAGTCAGAACCTGTGGAGTTTAAGGTGCCAATGAGTTTATCTGTTCCATGAATTATCTTCTAAGGCCGGGGTTCTCCAAGTGAAACAATATTTCTAATTAATTGTAATTAAAGGCTGTTGGCTGGAAACAATGCAAACCCTAAAATAAGAGACACAAAACTCTTTCAAAAACACAATCAAGTCCTGAAAAGGTAATGCAACAACAATCAACTTAATTTGTTTTTGTCTACTACATACATTACTTTTACACTTATTACTACAAATCTTTCACTCATTTAGGGGATATTAGTTATATTATGTTATGTTATGTTATGTTATGTTATGTTATATTAGGCTACAGTTTTAATTAAAGTCCATAGTCAGTATTATAGAGATAAATACGCAGCTAAACCATGAAAAGCATACATACTCTCGATTAGTTTATGTATGTATTTTAGTATTTTTGGCCATGGGTGTGTTGGTTTTGGGCGCCACTGTCCCAAATGCTGCAGGGTTTCTTGTTGATAAACCTGGGTGACCCGGGTGGGAGGAGCTTCAGCCTTTCATTGAAACAAACCGCCCAACATAACACCGCCCACTTCAGACACTCTGGGCTGAGAAGCATGCCCCCTCGGTTGTAGCTAGCCGGTAGCATTAGCAGGCTAACCTTATATTTGCGAGTGGACAGGATGGAAACCAGTGACGGGTAAGTGATGGCTGCTGTTGATAAATAAACTTTTACTTGTGCTGTTTCATGTGTCTTTCAGAGAAAAGCCAGAGGAGACAAAGTTTTGTTTTCCGGATGCATCAGTCTGTTAATGGTTGAGACGTTTTCGAATGCTAGGCTAACATGCTAGCCTAGTTAACCCGTGTGTGTATCTTTAGTTTGTTTTTCATCTAACTCTCTGTTTGTGTGTCAGTTAAGTCGTGGATGGATAAGGTCAGCAGTCGTCCCTTTAGCCAATAAATGATCAAGGTATAAACGGAGTTTTGGCTCATAACTTGCCCTTTGTTGTGCTAACCAGTAGCAGGCTGCCTCCCAGTGCATGCTCTGCAGCTGCATTGCAATTCATTAGGTCAGCTCATCGTTGAATTGTATTTATTAGATAATATCTATAATGTTCAGCTCCTGTGTGACAGAGGCTCGACATATTTCAGTCCGATATAAACAGAGGAAACAGTAGTTTGTACACATGTGTGAGCCCTGAGTGTGCAGGGTCTCAACTTGCAGACCAGCCTCACACAGAAAACACTGAAAACCTGCAGCGTTGTTAATGTTTGGAGATGATTTAAGGACAGATTTTAGTAAGCATTTGTATGACGTTTGAATAAGAGATTAGTCTCACGATATATCAGCATTGTTCACTGAGTAATTTAAATCATTTTCATATTCATAAATATATTTTTGCATACAGATCATACTCGGTAACTAAACTACTACTATGTGATCAGCAGTCGTGCAGTGGATCTTACCCTCATGAGGGTTAAACTGTTTTGTTTTTATGAAACCATTTGAATAGTGTTGACTCAACTCATTATCATATAGTATACTTTCTGGTGTTGTTAAGTTGCATTGTTTTATAAGGTGTGTTTTTGTTGTTCATACAATCTCATTGTTATAAAAGACTGCAGCACTTCATCACAATATGGCAAATATGTGTAGAATTCACCCAGAGTATAGATATAGTATAGTGATTAGTATATCAGTTTTATAAAAAGAAAACAGGCGGAAGACAAGCAAATACTCGTATTTAAAGGCAAATGTTTGATAGTTTTACCTATACCCTAGATGTTTGCTGTCCAAATCATGTTGTTTCGACATCCTTTTCTATCAAGATGTAATATGTGTAGATAATTCAAATATTATACGTGTACATGCCCTGTCTCTTCTATGTTTCCACAGGATGGAGGTGGAGGGCTGGGACCCCAGTCTGGAGGAAGAACTGGGTGTTTCTCTGGATGACCTGAGGAAGCTGATTGAAGAAGCTGTGGAGCAGAGCGAGATTGTGCAGAAGAAAAAGGCTCAGCTGACAGAGCTCAAAGACTGGGTGGAACAGAAAGAGAAGGATGAGGAGATGACAGAGAAGCTGCTCAATGATGCCAACCAGTGAGTAGGACTCCTCCTGTTTGTTATTGAACTGAGCCATGTTTGTGGTCCCTAAACTGTGTTTTTATATACATATTGTCTATGTTGCATACACATGGGTCAAAGCCAAGCATTTAATGTACATAATGTCTGACAGATTTAACCTACAAAGTGGAAATCATGATCAGTGAAGGAGCAATTACATGATTGATTGATTTATTGTCAGTGTCAGATTATAAACAAGCAAACAATCTGATAATTGAGTAGAGATCAAATAACAGATAACAAAAATGTTATGAACACGGAGAGACATAAATCCATATTTTTACTAATGATACCAACTCTGAAAACCTCAGTTTAGAGGAGTTTCCCCAAATTTGAAATTGACACCAGATTGCATAAAACTGATTGGTCATTCCTCTGGAAGGTAACATCTGACCAAAGATGTCTGTGTGACAAAAGAAACCCTCAGTTACAGGGTGTCATTGTAGATCCACTCACTTGATTGATCCCCAGCCGGACAGTTGTTTGCTACAGAGACATCATTTTTTCTGCCCACTCTTTCTCAGGTCCATATTGGAGTGTGAAAAGCTGGTAAAGGCCACGTACCAGAGGAATGGTCTCGTTTACCGGGAGAGCAGCTCAGAGGATGAAAGCGGCGGGGGAGGAGTGTTGTCGTCTGAGGTTATTGAAATAGATGATGACGATGATGATGATGTCATAGCTGTTGGTTGCTGTAAGTCTTTTTCTTTTCCTTTTTTTTTTTTTTTTTTTATTAAATATTAGAACATTTATGATGTACTGCTCTTAAAAATGGTGTGAGGTCATTCATTTCTCTTGTTCTTCTTCACAATGTTTCAGTGGTTCCTCCAAAAAGGCCCGTCGCTACAGGCAAAGATCCAGTGGTGAGAACAAGCAGCTTTAATACATTGATCTGTTTTTCCTCTTTTACCTTAAATGAATGTGTGGGTTGTGTGTGTTTTGTTTTTTTGCATTAAATTACATAAAAATATATATATTTATAGATGAATGAAATGTATACAAACCATTAAATGAATGTCTTCTATTAGTACATTACTCCCTGATATTTACCTTTGAACAAAATGGAAGTTTTCAGAAGGGGACAGTAGATCAATTAAGATCATATTCTCAATAAACTTGGTGAAATATACATTATACACAAAAGTGTATTTACATTTATGCAAACAACTGTGGAAAAAAATGTTAAGGGACCTACAAGAAAACAGTTAAGGCCTATCGCATTATTAGAAGCATGTTGTTTATGTTCCTGTGTTCAGAATTGAATGGAATTTACACATGTAAAACATGTAGGTGCAGGACGTTTTGAATGTATTTACTAGCTTACAAGATATTTTACACATTGACAGGACAAATCCACAGTCAGTTTTTGTGTAAAATATACGTATGAGGTTTTTGGCATCACAGCGGTAAGAGTGAAACTGTGTGCAGGTGATGATCTATTTCCTATTTACTTATTTTGCCAGTTAAAAGAGGCCTCTGTAGCTATACAGAAAACCTCTCAGCAGGTGCAGAAGTTGGTCCAAATGGTCAACAGGCCTTCATCAGGGACATCGTCGCTCCGATCGGCAGGACATCCCCAAACCCAGTCAGGTGAGCACACACGCCTTAGATGAGATGCATCATATCTTGGAGTACCTGAGAGTATAAGCTGATCAGGGATAACATTATGACCACTGGCAGGTAAATAACAGTGAATAACTCTTCATCATGGTACAGGTTAGTGGGTGGGATATACAGTATTTGGTATTAAATGAACATTTTGTCCTCAAAGTTGATAGCTAGTTGATAGATAGTTAGAAGCTGGAAAAATGGGCAAGCGTAAGGATTTGAGCCAGTTTGACAAGGATGACAGGGTCAGAGCATCTGAAAACTGCAGATCCTATTCCCCGTCTGCAGTGGTCAGGATCTGTCAAAAGTGGTACAAGGAAGGAACAGTGGTGAACTGGTGACAGGGTCATGGGCGACCAAGCGCATTGATACAGCGAAGGCTGGTGTGGTCTGATCCAACAGATGAGCTACTGTTGCACAGACTGCTGAAGAAGTTCATGTTCATTTTTTTCAATAGCGGGCGGGTGGTCATAATGTCATCATCAGTGTATGTTTAATACTAAACTCGTGTGCGTGGTCTTTCCTCCAGGTATTCAGGGGTCTGTTCCAGCTGTGTTTATATCACAGGCTCCACCTCAGTCCATGGTTCAGCCAAACCCGAATATGGCAGAGGATGAGCTCGAAGTTGGGATGAGCATTCTGGGAAAGAAACGCACCAAGACGTGGCACAGAGGCGCCCTCGTCGCTATCAACCCTGTTGGTATGTGACTAGAACATTGAGTTTTTGTCTTAGGTTCCTTTAAGACAACTTGAGACACAGCTTGACTGTTTTTATGATATTTTATGCATGAATTTTCCTGTTCTGCCCTGTCATTGAAACTATTTATCTTCTGTCCATGTGCAGGAAACGGTGTATTCAAGTATAAAGTGAAGTTTGATAAAGGAAAGAGTCTGCTGTCTGGAAATCATGTGGCTTTTGACTATAACCCCACCCTGGAGAGTCTGTATGTCGGAGCCCGTGTAGTGGCCAAATACAAAGATGGAAACCTGGTGTGGCTCTACGCTGGAATAGTAGCTGAGATGCCCAACAACAAGAACCGCATGAGGTGGGTGGACTAAGCTAAAGAATGAAGAACTCAGTATGGGGTTACCATAACACCAGTATTTTGATCCATTACATTTTGTTATCAAAAAATGTCTTTACATAAGATGCTAATGAACAGATAAGGTAATGAAAGTACCACAAACTGATACGCCAGGCTCTATTTAATATCTCTGTTCTATGTGTTTCAGGTTTCTAATATTCTTTGATGATGGCTATGCTTCATACGTGATACTACCTGAGCTTTATCCTGTTTGCCGACCATGTGAGTGCTCTGTTCTCCATCGTCTCCTCCCTGTGATCCATAAAATGTAGCTGATAATACATTAAATGAATAAATCATGAAAGAAACTTTCCATAAACGGGTCAATGACAGAATGAGGTCATTCTTGTTTTCACAGTAAAGCGTACTTGGGAAGACATAGAAGACGGGTCATGTCGGGACTTCATTGAGGAGTACATCACTGCCTATCCCAGCAGGCCTATGGTGCTCTTGAAGGTCGGCCAAATAATCAAGACAGAGTGGGAGGGAACCTGGTGGAAGAGCAAAGTGGAGGAGGTGGATGGCAGCTTGGTCAAGATCCTCTTCCTGGTATGTCTGTCATCAGGATCTAGATAGCTATAATTTGTAAATAATTGTACTGGATAATTGTTGACATACAGTTACAGCAGGTGACAGACAATAACTTGTGTCGTTTGAGCAGGATGATAAGAGGAGTGAGTGGATCTACAGAGGCTCAACCAGGCTGGAGCCAATGTTCAACCTGAAGATGACCACAGCCAACACTCAGGAGAAGAAGCTGGCTGGCCAGCAGAGGTCACGACCTAATATGGGTAACATACACGCTGTCCTAATGTAATATTCATTTTTAACATTTGCACGGTTCATTTGTGTCAAAAAAGATTTGCTGTGAAAAATACACCTCCCAGACATCCTCCCACTTTTCATTACCAGGGGCGCTGAGGAGTAAAGGCCCTGTGGTGCAGTACACCAGCGATGGACATGTTGGAGCTTCTCCTGTGAAATCATCACAGGCCACACCGAGTCAGCCTTCACCGACACCACCACAACAACAGCGACCTCAGCCCCCACAGCCCCAACCAACACAACAAACCCTGCAGACTGCACCTCCTGCACAGCCTCCCCGTGTTGAGTGAGTGATGCTAACTGAATCTCTGACATCACTGTTGCCACTTTGTTTGGTGAAAACGTGATTTTATCGAACATCTCAACTGTGACCATGACAAACACCAAAAAGAAGATCACCTTGATACTGTACTTCTAAAAACACAGCTTTGACACCTATCACCTTTTTAAAGTTGTTATGAACTTGTTAGCAACATTTTCATTCATTTCAAGTCATGCTTCTGTCAAACTCGAGTACAGTATTCACTCTCTGCTCCAGCATCACCACATCCTGATTGAAATTGAAAACCATGAAATTAAAAACCATGAGCTTATCCGAACAGGGCCCGCAGAGCCGTGGTCAAGTGATGAGACACTGAGGGCTTAAGCAAACAACTTTCTTATTACACATTCATTTTATGCTTTAAGATAGATAGATCTTATAAAGATATTGATCAGTGCTACCATGGTGATGTGACATAATGCAAGTGAAGAAGTCTGATATTGACTGAGTGTCTGTTTCTCTCCTTGTCATCTTCAAGCAACAAACATCAGATGGCGAAGAAGAGTACTTCTCCATTTGTCCCTGGTGTGGGAGGTACACATGCCTCTAAGGTCATGCAGTCTCTTTCCTCCACTCCCAACAACCCGCCTGGGTGAGTTCACCTCATTGGTTGACTTGATAACTAGCTGCTTACAATACACAAAAAAGAAGAGCACTGTAGAGTGTGATCTAACTACAGACATTAACTGTTGTTTCTGTTTTTTGTATCTCCTTCTCTCTTTATCTCCTGTTCGTCAATTTATAGTATCGGTAGACTGTTGAATGCCTCAACTGCTCCTACGTCAACTTTTGCACAATCGTACCAAAGACAGCTGGCTCCTACTTCTCCTTCCATGACCTACGCAATGGCCACCATCCCACATCAGCCCTCCTACCGTGCCCCAACAGACCGCATCTTCTACTTGTCTCACACCTGTCAGCCTGCCTGTCTGAATCGTGTCCGACCTGCGAGATCAGACCTGCACAGAGGCAAAAACCCGCTCCTCACACCGTTACTGTACGACTTCAGACGCATGACAGGACGACGCAAAGTCAACCGCAAGGTAAATGTAAAACAGCAACACAATAAGAGACAGTATAACAGATGATGATGTATACCATTCTGGCTTAAAAACCTGGAAACTAACTTGTACAAATCATGTCTTTGATCTTTCCACATCCCAGATGTCCTTCCATGTGATTTACAAGGCTCCCTGTGGCCTCTGTCTGCGTAACATGGCAGAGATCCAGCAGTACCTCTTCCAGACCCGCTGTGACTTTATATTCTTAGAGATGTTCTGTCTAGACCCGTATGTACTGGTGGACCGGCCCTTCCAGCCACAGAGGCCGTTCTATTACATTCCAGACATCACTCGTGGAAAGGAGGACATCCCACTGTCCTGCGTCAACGAGATCGACTCCACGCCGCCTCCTAAAGTAGAATACAGTAAGGACAACGTTTTGGTTATACTGAAGGGACTACATGATTCAACTTTTTTGTATGGTGAATAATTAATTTTTTAAAAAAGTAAACAAATCACAATTGATTACCTCCCTGAGTAGCTGCCAACTTCCTTGTCCTCTTTTCAAAATTCCCAGTGAATTGAATGTCCCTAAATGCGTTTTTTTTGTGCTCCTCAAGGTAAAGAGCGTATTCCTGAAGATGGAGTATTCATTAACACCAGTGCAGACTTCCTGGTCGGGTGTGATTGCACTGACGGCTGTAGAGACAAGTGAGTGCAGCTGCTCATCCACACCTCACAGCATTTTTTTTTTCCATCTTTCTTTCATCGATAACATTTTCAACTTGTGTCTCTGCATCTTAATTACAGGTCCAAGTGCTCGTGCCACCAGCTGACCCTCCAGGCCACAGGGTGTACGCCAGGGGCGCAGATCAACCCAAACGCCGGATATTTGCACAAACGATTAGAGGAGTGCCTTCCCACAGGGTTAGACATTCAGTGCACACATAGTGAACCAAACCACATCCCACTTGTGGTGCACTCTACAGAAAGACTAACTCACTCTCACCCCTCATAACCTCATAAGAAGATAATTACTGTTGAATGTAACAGCTCATTTTATGGTTAACTTGTCTCAAAGGCCATTATCTCCTCTTCTCTCCTAGGATCTACGAGTGCAATAAACGATGCAAATGTTGTTCTCAGATGTGCACCAACCGGCTTGTTCAGCACGGCCTACAGGTGCGTCTTCAACTCTTCAAGACCCAGAACAAAGGCTGGGGCATCCGATGCCTGGACGACGTGGCGAAGGGCTCGTTTGTCTGCATCTATGCTGGTGAGGAAAGCAGACAGACGTAGAAGTTAATGATGCACAACAGACAACCTGATTACAAAGTGACTTAGTCCTCTCTCCTCTTTTCCTCCACTTTACCAGGTAAAATCTTGACGGACGACTTTGCTGATAAAGAGGGTCTTGAAATGGGCGACGAGTATTTTGCTAATCTGGATCATATAGAGAGTGTGGAAAACTTCAAGGAGGGCTATGAGAGCGAGGCTCACTGTTCAGACAGCGAAGGAAGTGGTGTGGACATTTCCAGGATAAAAATCCAACCATCTGCTTTAATTTCATCAAATCCCGTGGGGCGACAATCCAAGAAGAGTGAGTTCAAATCCAAAGGATAAATGTCTTTAGTGGACTTCAGCAGATTCTCAGCAGTATTAGTTTATCTTCACTGTTCTCCATCTGATTTTTAATGTGTTTTTCTGTCACAGCCCAAAGCTCAAGCTCATCAGACGAAAGCAACGAAGATGACAAAGATTCCAAGAGTGAAGATGAAAGCGACAGTTCAGATGACACATTTGTAAAAGACAATTACTACAGCTCCAGCTCTGTGTGGAGGAGTTACACCACACGTGGTCAGGTCAAGGGCAACAAGGAAGGTGAGCAGTTTGTATCTTTAAACTTGGAGAGGGACGCTGTCGGTGTTCACAAAGGAGTCTTAAAAGCAAACCTTACTTGTCTATAAAAGGAAATATGAGGTGAAAGGCTTTTTGAAAATCTAACCATGATCCGAATACCAGTACCAGGGTGTGTTGCTTCACCTCAAGTTCATCCGTGCAAGACAAATGAGCAGATACAGGATGTTTAAAGGGATAGTTCACCCAAAATTCAAATTTCACTCATTATCTACTCACCCTCATGTCGACTAAGGGCTGTGAAAATTTTCAGAGTCCTCCGTGCCTTCTCTGAGTTACGGGGGGATTCCACGCAGCAGTATTTGTCTATATACAGTATATATATATATATATGGTTGTCAATGGACACCAACTTTCTTTGTCCAAAAATACACACCAAAAAACACCCAAATACCTCCATGCTGCTCGTCCGTAATCTCCCTCTTGTATTGAAGCCCCCACATGAGAAATTTGAATTTTGGGTGAACTATCCCTTTAAAATCGTGGAGCTCTGACCTTTTTTAAAAAAATTGTTGGACAAATAACCATCCAAGGGGTTGATCTGTCATTTTTTGGACAGGTATTTTTTAGCATTGAATACCTTGTGTATTCAAATGTGGATGTGGAATAGATCTGTTCTGTCTTATCACTGTTACCTCTCTCCTTCTGCCTCAGAGAGTCAAGACAGTAAAGACGGCCTGAGTGCGTCAGCAAGGGGAACAGATGACGAGAAACCACCATCAATGCCAGAGGAGACGGGGAAAAGCAAGGTGGCTTCCTGGCTAACAAGTCACGGACTGAAGAAGGTAGAGAGATCAGGGAAGAAGAATGTGTCATGGAGCTGAGCTCCGAGTTAAAATAACTGAAGTGTTTCATGCAGAAGTCAAAATAATAACCCTCTTATTCCCTCATTTAGGTCTTAGATCTTTTCTTACCACTAAAATATGTTTTTTTATGTAAGGAGATTTTGTGGTATGATTATCTTTAAATTATGCTAACCTTTTTCTGTTTTCCATCACAGGAATCCGGAGATAGCAAGAGGTGTGTTTTACTTTTTCACGGAAGCGTATTTCAGTTTCCATTATATCTCCATCTGAGTGATCTGTAATATCAGCTGTGGTTCACTGCAAGATTATTGTGTGTTTCCTGCAGTCATGGGAAATCAGAAACGGGGAAGAAACAGGATGTGATGACTCTCTCTGACAGCGATGATGTTCAGACTATCAGCTCTGGATCTGACGACAACAAGGAGAGAGAAAAAGTTGTCCCAGGTAAATAAAAGAGCATGGACAAATAAGACTATGAGGACCACATAGGTTTGCCTGTTCTCACTTTTTGTCATGTTGCTGCTGTTCTGGTTCAGGTGTGACGAAGAAGCAGGTAGCGGTTAAATCTACACGTGGCATTGCCCTGAAGAGCGGCCACGGTATGATGGTCAAAACAGGTGCATCTGGAGGCGGGGGAGGGCCAGGTGGCCAGGGAGGGAAATCAGGGCAGCAGGGACATAGTGGAGGAGGTGCAGACAACGCTCCCAAAAACACTCGCCTGTTCTTTGATGGTGAAGAGTCGTGCTACATCATCGATGCCAAGTTGGAAGGAAACCTCGGGCGGTACTTGAATGTAAGGACCTGTTGCTATATAATCGTTTGATGCCATTTAAATGACCAACCCATGTGTCATCTCACACTGTGTCTCTGCTCTGTCCTACAGCATAGCTGTAGTCCTAACCTGTTTGTCCAGAATGTGTTTGTGGACACGCACGATCTACGATTCCCCTGGGTGGCGTTCTTTGCCAGCAAGTGAGTTTTGACTCTAATTTCAAATTTTTATGAGTGTTGGTTAATCTCAGCAGCCTCAGGAGACCTCATCAAAGAAACATCATGCTGCAGCCTCCATTCGCTTGCTTCTTGTTTATCTTTTGTTTTATATGTTTTGGACAAAATTATCTTAAATAAAAAGAATATAGTCTAGGATTCACAGGACATGAGGGTAGAGGGATAAAAGTTGAGTCTCACTGTCTATACATTATTTTTTTCTGATGCTGTTGTCTGAACATGGCCTTAGGGGGGCACTACTGTGTCTTGTATAAGTAAATGCCCATCAGCTGAGTAGTAATGTAAATGGACTGGATTTACTCTGTGCTTTTATCAGAAGCATCTCACTGAGCCATTGTCATGCACCAGTGGCCCCAAACAACTATGCAATTCAGTGGCCTAATCAACTACTGGGCTTAGTGTGGACAGGAGGAGAAGGGGATTGGGCTACTCTCATATGCTGAGTCACACTTCCTATTTATCTTCAGACAAAGTCATTTTGTGGTTCACAAAATATCTAATAAACACATATGCAGGATTTCCACCCACACTAGTTTATTTATGGCTCATGCAATAACTTTTTTTCTGCAGTAGTAGAGTTATCTGTCCCGTATCTTAATGTGCTAATAAATGCACTCTGTTGACTCACTGTTTATGTATTAAGCTCTTGTCCTGCACTGACCTCCCTGCTTGCATCCTTGTGTAGACGGATCCGTGCAGGCACAGAGTTGACCTGGGACTACAACTATGAGGTAGGCAGCGTGGAAGGCAAGGTCCTCCTTTGCTGCTGTGGATCCACCGAGTGCAGAGGAAGGCTACTGTGACCTAGAGCCAACATCAAGTTCACCACTTCTGCTGCATCTGTAGGAAACTTAGAGGAACCCCTTCAACACTGTAACTTTGCATTTCTTTTTTCTCTTTTTTTGTTGTTTACTTTTATTATTTGATTTTATTACAACTATTTCCCTTTTTGTTTTATATAAATGTGTGTCCACATTTTATTCATAACATGTTTGTTTACCCCAGAATAAAATGTAATTTTGTTCACTGAACCAAATCTCCTGCTCTTTTGTGAAACAATAAAGGCCATAAAATGATAATGGCTACATTTCATGGTGGACCACATTGTTATGGAAAAGACAAAAGCTCAGAAGAAAAATTCAGTGACTGACGTGGATAGCAGATGATTCAAAATTCCATTATCAATAATGTATATGAAGGCCATTATTTTGTATTGAAATATACAAATTTTCAATGCAAAGGAATGAATGTGTTATAGTGCAATTTATGAAATATCGTTTTGTCTTCACTCTCCCATAAAACGCGTAATAAACATGTAAGACATATCAACGATATTAAAATCAAGTTATTAAACGTGCATAAAAAGGATCTAAAGACAAAGCCAGTGCAAAAAGCATACCGGTATGCGCAATGCATCTGTCTTGAATGCATCAGATACATTTAGCAGGATGCCATAGCTGTCCATAAGAGTCCACTGGAATTTGCCAGTAACAAAGGTGTATTATAGGTGAGAGATGTTTGATGATATTTTACGATATTTTACGCTTTTGAAATAAAGTTGAATTATTATTTATTCATTAATTAGTGTTAGTAATTGTTGTGCAGCTGTCACCGTGTATTAAATATGATATGTTATTGCTGAAATAATATTTTTGTTTTGTGTGTTTCCTTTTGGTCGCTGTCAGCACCCATACTTACTACCCGAGTGAAGCCGAAACGACTTCGGGTTTCATTTGACGTCGCCCGACAGTTTCTGACCAATCAGATCGTCTCAGACAAAGTTACATTTAAGTTTGAATTAATTAACCGACAGATATCCATCCTCCGTCGAGAGCTGAAATAAAACAGCATAATTTATCAGCCTTGATCAGCTAACTTTTTAATTGATTTTCTGAAACATTAGCTAAAATGTTTTACTACCCAACAGTTTTAAAGCATCACTCCGGATGCTTCTCTACCATTTGGTGAGTAAATACTTTTTCTGTCTATTATTTGAGATGGGCCTTTGGTTCATCTCGGATAATCATCGATGCTAACTATGTAACTACAGCATGATACAGCTTTCAAACAAGACCGGTCCTTCATTCACATTTTAGCATTTTTTTTTTAATTAATTTTTTTTCCTCGTCAAATCGCCGTTCAAATGTAAGGTTAGGCTTTGAAATGCCAGGTTAAAACTCCTTTGTTAAAAAGGTCCGTGTTATAAAGGCTAAACTAGCAATTAAATTACCCTAGACCGCTTTTAAGGTTTTTCATTTATTTGTTTGATTAAATAAAACAAATGTGAGGGTTAATCTCTAATATTAGTTGCTCTGCATTTGGGACATCGTTATCTCTGATTAGAAAAAAAAAGAGGAAAAAAATCAGGCGCAGGTGCGTCAGTGGAAAAAAAGAAAACAAAACCTGAAACATAAATACTGGAGCCAAAACAACTTAGAAGTCCTGTTTCGAGAAGACAACAGCTTTGAAGATCAAGTAAAGGTCAAAGGCTGCAGTCTTCTGATGAAACGAATATAAGAGCACCTAGACTTGTGCAAAACCAATGGTGAAATGAACACATTCTTGATATGGTGTTCATTAAAATTGGTTTCTGAGAAGATGTTCAGTTGTAAGTCTCAAACTATAGTCCTGAAAAATAAAATATGAAACAATATTATCACTCTCACTGTCCTGGTGCTATTTCAGGCTGGTTGCGACAAAAGGCATCAGAGTGCCTCGCCGGGATTTCCTGAAAGTGAACGTCATACGGACGTGGTAAGTTATCTGAATTATCAATTATCACATTAAAAACTGAACTATGATCCATGCTGTTACTATTAAACTAATGCCCTGCACAGTGATGACATCATGAACTATGTGATGGAGCGGGTGCCACCACCTCAGCCCGGTCTGCCTCGACCCCGCTTCTCCCTCTACCTGTCGTCCCAGCTCCAGTATGGTGTCGTGGTCGTCTACCACCGCCAGTGTGCCATCCTCCTGGGTGAGAACCTTTAATCTCAGACTTAGATGAGTGTGACGCTGAGTGCACACACAGGTTCATGACTTGGACCTTGCTTTCTTCCAGAGGAACTTCACACCGTCGTGGGCAAGCTGGTGAAACAGAGCGCTCACCACAAAATTGACTTAGATGACGGCAGCAAGTAAAGACGAAGGGGCTCTGTATTTTATACATTTGAGAGTTTTGACAAACACAAAGTAACTCTTGTCCCTTTGTTGCCGTCCTCCAGACAACCTCTGCAACCTCTGGTCTTGCCAGACGTTCTCGCGCTGCTGGAGGAGACGGAAGGAGCTCTGGACCCTTTGTTTGGAGTGATGGACATGCAGCATCCCATGCCCAGCCCGCGTGAACTGGCAGAGGTAATAAATCCCAATGTTTAGGAGTGAAAGCGAACATTTAGCATTCATATGAGATTAAACTGTAAATCATTAAAATAAATGTACTGATTTAGAACAAATAACTCCTGTAGTCTTCTTTGTGTGTCTCAGCTGTGTGCGGCGTTTCAGAGAGATGCTTCCCCTGAGCATCCTGAACTGACCATCCCCACTTCTGCTGTTGAACAAAAAAGCGGTAGGATGACTTGATGCGCTGTAATGACATTAAAATAATGATCTCTCCAGGGCACTAGTCCATTACAGCAGTAAAAAAAACAAAAAAAACAGAATGTACTGAAGCAAAAATAACTAATACGTCTCTGAAATGAGAATTTAACTGCCACATAATTGAATATGCTATGATGCCTCTTTAGTGAAATAAAATTGAACAAACAAATAAAACCCATCAATGTTAGATTTTTACAATGCCTTAGAGATACTGTAAGTTGATTTTGGTTAATTTTTGCTGACTCATATGTCCCCATTGTCTCTGTATATCTCCTTTGAAACTGTCCTAACACAACATACATGGTATAACATTAAGTTGCCGGGGCGGAGTTTAGCTCAGTTGGTAGAGCGCCCGCCCCATGTGCAGAGGCTATTGTCCTCGCTGCAGATGGCCCTGGTTGGAATCCCGCGTCAGACGGTCGTATACTGCGTGTCATTCCCCCCATCTCTGCCTCCCATTTCCTGTCACATCTCTACTATCCCATCAAATAAAGGCATAAAAAGCCAAAAATATACTTAAAACAAAAAAACATTAAGTTGCCAAGAACCCAAAACATGCAAGAAAAATTACAATGCGGGTAAATGTTACTAAAGGTTGAATATGTACTTATATTATAAATACAGTCCATTGTTGTACAATATTTGTACTGCAGAATAATGTCAAAACGACAATATAATACTGTTTATTTTGCCTATTCCATTGATTTTCAATCATTGTTTGTCGTCCTACCCCAGTCCTGTCTGTGGTGACATCTTAAGTCTGTGTTGCAAACGCAGTGGCATTTAGTATCCGTTTGCCATAAGCAGTTTGATCAGCTGTTAATATATCAATATTGAGTAATAACTCAAATTGGGATGTTATTAATCTTATAACATCAACAGTAACAGTAATCTTTGACCAATTTAGGATAAAATACCACACAGATCTATAAATTTGATTTGTGAACCTACCATTATGTCTAGTTTCCATAGTTATATAAAGGCCATTAGGCCATAAAGTAACTGCTCCCAGTTTTTTCAGTAGATTTACAACTGTTTTAACAACTATTTGAAAAACTAATTGCAGATATCTACATCCCAGTGAAAGAGCGCACACAAGGCCTGCCCTAATTATGTGATCATTAGCTGCTTTAATTAAATGCCAGCTATGCTGCTTTACAGAGGGACGTGAGAACCGGATCTGTCCAGTATGTTGGGCTGTATGCAGTGATATGCACAGAAAATGCAGACAGGTCACAGGGACAGACGGAGCTCACATGGTGAACACATCCAGGCAGAAATAAGAGGCAGAGTAGATACTGGTGTAGGTCAGGTCAGAGCAGAGCAGAGCTGCCTCAACAGGCTCAACAACATCCCCCTAATTGGCCGAGGCTGACGCCGCCGTGTCAGGATGTGTCGTGCAGCTGCACTTGGCAGCAGAGAGCAGTTTAATTGCAGCTTGATAAGTTGTATCCTCTCCTGCTGGTTTGTGAAATGTGAAATGTTGAAAGCCGCTTTTAATTAAACATCATCCATCCATTCTTTCTTTCTTTTTTTTTCCTAGACATAACAGCATCTCAAGAGAGCATCACTCTGAGGGAGACAGAGCCGGTCGCCTTCCCTGTTCCTGAGGTGAAGAAGCACATGTGAAACATTATCGTATCAACTGAGCTACATTTGTATGAATCTTTCCCTCTTTTCCCTCCGCTTCCTAATGCTAGTTTGAAGGTGAGGAGCTTGCCGATGATCATCCAAGTATTATCGACTTCCTCTTGGATCAAATGGATAACTTTCCAGGTGTGTGGGGACACTAAGAGCTCCTTTATCGCACAAAATGAGGCTGACAAAAAGGAAGGGGAAGAATTCCTTGTTTTTTCTTCCTCTGACCTTCTCTAACAGGAGAGGCAGAGATAGCGAGAGAGCGAGTGCCAGAATCGGAAGAAGAGAAGGAAATTGAAAGGCGAAAAGAAGAGGGAGACCAGGAGATTGGAGTGTCCACCATCAAAACTGAGTAAAGGATTTGGAAGCACGCATGAAAAATCACCAGCACAAACACACCTAATACTGTGTTTCTACTTTTCCATCAGATTGCAGCCCACCACCCTCATCGGTGACGACACCACGTTGTTGCCTCAGGAGGAGCTTGAAGTGTCCGAGGAGAAGCCAGGGCTCCCGCCAGACCAGCTCACCCCTGTCTCTGGGCCCGCACTCCCTTCACCACCACCGAGGGAGCGTGAAAGACCAAAGGTGTCTGCTTTTTGTTCAACAGATAGGATGCAGTACCTACACCCACCTATCCATCCATTCAACCATCTGCTGGCATCAATATGCTCCAACAAAAACCGTAAATGTTATATGACACATTTTAATTCATGATGAATCAAGTGGTTTACTTGGACTGTTGTCATAAATGTAATCATTAACCTCTTATTCGATGAGGTGTAGCACAGAAATACAACTGTAACTTCCTCACTCTCTGCTAACAGCAATAAAACAATGCCCAACATATCTGAAAATACAAAGAGGGATTTTCCTTCTCCATCTTGGTGTATTAATCTTTATTAAAATAATAAAGTTTATATATTGGACAAGTTAAAGCCCCAGTAAGTAGGAATTACCCCCATCTAGCGGTGCGGTCGCACATCTGAACGTATTCTTGATGTTGTATTCATGTGAACTCGGGCAGATGTCAGACAGACAACAGACGCTGCATGTAACAGGATAAACAAGCGTCTATGTAAAGAACCTACGGCCACGCTGACACTGAATGTTTAAAATGGCGATTCAACATGGCAGACAAGGTTCCGTGCACCCCTCCTTGTATATTTGTAACGACTTGTAACAACTTATTCTAAGGTACGAGAAAGCTTTCATTGTGTGATTCGACTTCAGTGAAATATATATCTATGAGAGCAATATTTGATTTTTGCTAATGAAAAGCCAAATACATGAATGAATGAACTGGAGCTTTAAGTAAAAAGGTACTTCCTGACTCTCTCCCATGCTCAGGACGTGTCTCAGCCAAAGGCTAAGAGGAGAAAGAGGCAGCTGACCTTCTTTGACCCGGAGACGCAGATCTCCCAGGACGTCCTGGAGCAGCAGATCAACAACCCTCTGGCTGAGACCAGACCTGCAACCCTCCCTCTGCCTTCATTTAAATCTGCTGCAGATCTCCTCAACAATCCCTGCAACTGTCAGTGTCAAACATCTAAATAATTGTGTTTGTATTAGATAAAACCACTGTTGTGATATTTTACTTTATCCCAGGAGTTGGCCAGGTGCTCATGTGATGCTGTCGACTTCTACTGTAATCATAAACAACTACATTCTGTTTTGTTTGGATCTATTTTTTTAAATGTAAGAGTTGTAGATAAACAAGACAGGGCAGATAACAATAAAAGCTAAATATAATAATAATAATAATAAATACAAGATAAATAATACTACATTTAGTTATGTCCATTCTAAAATGTAACCTCTTTTCTTGTAGTTGGAGAACACCTGTTTCTTTCCCTTCTTTTTTTATGATGTATAAACAAAGTAGAAGCAGTAACTTAAATTACTACTTAGTGGCGCGGCGCCTAGTTCAAAATGTGAATAAATACACGTTCATGTCTGCTAATTCTTAAGATGAACATTCATGTAAATTCTAACACAGTGTCTTTTCCTCAGACTTCTCATGTGCAGCTGCTGCTGTTTTAAAGGACTTGACTCAAGTCACCTTCAAAAATAAACTACAAATCTATTTTTTCCCCTCGCAGTCCTGCCTGAAGCGGTGGAGTCTCTATGGAGATTGGCTGCGACTATCACGCCACTCCCTCACTCGGATCTGCAGGTCGGGGAGAGAGGGCCCGAGTCCACCGACTCTGAAAAGGAAAGACAGCGCGAGGTGACCGAGGTGGCTGAACAAGAGGAGGCCAGACCTGAGATCAGCCCCAAAGAGGTGTGATGGATTGTGTCATAAGGTTCAAAATGATTTTAAAAAAAAGATAAGACAGGAAATGTCCCAGTATGAATAACTGCCTGTGTCTGTGTGTGAATCAGGTGGACAGAGATCTGACAGAAGCAGAGATGTTAGAGATGTCAGGTATTAACAACCATCACGACGAGCCTACGCAATAGAATAACATTTCATAACTTGAGCAACTGCACAACAGACAAGTTTTGGATTTAACGTTTAACTGGGGGTGAGATTGTTGCCCTCCATGTGTGCACGAGCTAAAATGGTTTGCATGTTCACAAGGGTGAGGCCAAGGTCAGAGGTCAGGGGAGGCATGTATCACTTATGATTAAAGGTTAAAGCAAGCCTGCAGGGAATGAATATAAGCCAGTGTTCTCAAACCTGTGCGTGTGTGTGTGTGTGCGTCCAGCCCTGGGCACTCTGCCGTTGGAGGGATCCGAACATAGGGAGTCGTCTCGAGAGATGTCGCCCATGGCCACATCAGACAGAGAAGGGTAGGTGTGAAGGAAAAGAAAATTGGTGAAGGGCACCAGTGCAGTCACATTTACAAGTGTGTGTGGGTGGGTGTGTGTGTGTGTGTGTGTGTTTTGGTAGGTCCACAGTCTCCAGGTCAGTTTCCACACTGCAGGACATCCCAGAGGTGGTGGATGGCATCCCAGAGGAAGCAGCAGCCGAGTCTCCAGGGTATTGACAGTGAAGGCAACACAATTATTCAGCAGTAGAAACTCAGCGCCAAGAAGTTTGCTTTGTTTTGATGTGTGAAAAGATAAGAACACAATTCTCTGTGTGTTTGTGTGTTTGTGTGTAGGTTGGTGCCCGAACCGGCTGAACATGAAACAGAGCCTGTGCTCTTTCTGACTCTTCTGCCGCCAGAGGTCAACCGCAGGACTGTCAGCAACGCTTTCCTCAGGCTTCTGGGTGAGGGATCGGTTACACTAATCATCCAATCATCTCATTACTCATGTCGAAGTCGTGTTCATTTTACAGCATCAGCGCCTGGAAAGGCTCATAAGTCAATATGCGGTCAGTGAGTTATGAGATATGATCCTCAGTGTAGAAGAAGTCAGAGTGGCAGCGGTGGCAGCTTCACTGATAATGTGGAACGACCTGAGAGATAAATCTGAATGATTCATGTGCAAAAGTTCATAGAAAAACCAACAGTAGAGTAGACAATTAAACCATTTAGCTGAATTGCCACATTACTGTATGTGTTACCATCCTTTTTTTCTTTCTATTTGTTGTACAAAAAATACAATGTGAAACTTGATTGTGCATCTTGTGTCTCTAGAGAATTTATCAGCCAGGAAGATGCGTGCGGAGCAGAAAGAGCCGTACGGGGACATCTTGATTTTCCCCGGACGCGATCGCGACGAAGTGCGTCCGAGCGTGTGATGAGTATGAAATTGTTCAAGTCCCCATGAGCCTCCTGTTCTGATAATTACTGTATTTAAAATTCTCAATTCAAACAATGTAATTCTTACAAAAGGGTCGAGATATGGTCCGATGTTTTGTAAGTGATCATTTTCAAGGATTTGTTATCAATCCATCGTGTTGACGTGTTTGAAATTATTTTTAAAATACCTTTTTCATGTTGTTTTCATGTAATTAAGCAGATGTTTTTATAATTGTTCCCTGTTTCTACTGCAACCATTAATCTGAATCAGCTTCATGAACTTCCAGGTGAATATTTTAACTGTTTTTATTGTTATATTTTTGATACTTTTAATGAACTCACCTCATGTTATTCTGTGGAGATAAAAACAAAAAAAGCATGTATGTTTTAGTTCATGTTGCATCAACTACAAATTAAAAGGTTTTATATGAGCTCTCTCAGTTATTTCTGCAAAGACAGAATTTGCTGTACATTGAAAGGCGTCTGTGGCGCGTGGAGCCCGACAGGTGTTGCAAAACATACTGCGGGGTTAAGGAGGTGCAAGGAGGAGAGTAAGTAAGTTGAGTGAAACTGGATCTCCCTCTCCTCTCGCCCCCCGACCACATCTTGATTCTCCTCTCAGACTTTCTCAGGGGGTTGTGACCAAAGTTTATTATTAGCGTCTGTCTCAGCTCTCGCTCTCTGTCTGCCCGTCGCCCTCCGTCTCCTCCTCCCCCTGTCTTATCGTCTCATTTCTGTCTGTCACTTTCTGTTTTTGTCTTGTGCTTCAGCTGTCTTGTCTTGATTTCTCCTTTTATTTGTTTGATTCCTGTCAAAAGTATTTTTGTTTTTCTCCTTTTGGTTTTGCGGCTGGACCGTGTGGTTGTGTTTCGCTCCTTTGCTTCTGTCTTTTTTTTTTGTTCACAAGGCTGTAGGCTATTTTTTTTATTTTTTTTTACTTTGTCACAACTTCATATCCTCTGGTTGGTTTCTGTGCTATTTGCTTTAATGTTGTGTCCTGTTCTTTTTCCTCACTGTCTAGTTTTGCTGCTGCTGCTTCACCTGCCACTCTCCTGCACCTCGCCACAGCCTTCTTCCATCCTCTTCCGCTCCACTTCATCCCTTCTCTGAGTAGCTCTGCACAATGGGAAAGACAGAGCTGTATTCACTGTTTAAGGGTTTTTTGGACTGTATTTGCCTCTCTGTGAGTACCTCCATTTCATTTTCCTGTGCATGAGTTTGCTGTGCATCTTGTGGTGGAGTCCAGGAAGCTGAAAGAGTTGCCGCAAAATAAGTCAGAAGGGTTCAGAAACATTTAGGTGACATCAGCTAAAGCAAATATGAGGTATTGACAAGCTTATGTCAGAGATTTCCTATGAAGTCTGTATTCAGATAACACTTCAGCTGATTCTTTAGAGGCTCAGCTAATGTTCACTTATTATTAATAAAGCTGTGCCTCAGGTTTCCAGCACGTTATTTCTTACCAAGCAGCACTGTGATGTTGAGGAAAATGGCATCAGAACTAAGTAAAAGTGTCAGAAGTCCATTTGTTCTTCTCAGCAGACCTTTTAAAACCTCCTTTCACTTAGACTGAGGTTTCTAAACTGGGTTTCTAAGGGAGCTGTGCATGGCGCTCTGAAAGGTTTTGCAGAAACTGGATACAAAGCATAATAAGGCAGTGGCACCATTAGATGGTAAATACGTCAAACTTATGTTCCCAAAGAGAGAAATTCAACTTTATCACAGACAGAGACTTTTCTAAATAAAATAAAAAAAACAAGACTCCAATCAGCAGCTGTCCTGTTCAAAGACAGTCTGTATTGTTGTGGTGTCAGAGGAAGAACAGCAGTGTCTAAACCACATACAAAGGTCAGATAGAGGCTGAGGATGAGCGAAATTTCAGCAACTGGAAAAACACTTTGCTGATAAATAAAAGCTTTACGCTTATGACAGTAGCAGAGATGGACACACACACACACAACTTAAAGCTTGGCTAGAACCACTTAAACACCACCTTGGCTGAGAAAAGCAGAGCGCTGTGTGACACCACGAGAAGCTCATGCTGCGATAAATGTGGGTCACCAGGTTTTGCACAAACTGGTGCAGTCTGTGCCAGCTTCAGTGCATGTTGTCATGAAAGCAAAAAGGGGACACAATGGATACTAAGACATTATTACATTCAGCTGCTGATATTATTACACGTAATGTAAAAACAAAACACTATTACATTCATAGTAGTATGTTGACAGGTGGTTTGGATGCTTCTGTTTTTCTCTACAAATATTTGTCACGGCTGCATCATCGTCGTCGTTTGACCTGGACGTCTGCATTATCTGGTGGCATCACATTATTTATTATTTGCCTTCAGCCTCCACAGGCCTCTAACAACAACATCACATGCTGACTGTGTGTGTTTATGTGTGCCAGTGCTGCCGGCTTTTGTGCGCGGTCTATTTTGTGCCCTACAGTAAGTGTCTTCTCAGCACATGCTGGGCTTCTGATATTAATAACAGCCTCAGAATGTGGATGGAAATAGAGCCTCGGCTCCTCCAAAGAGGCCAGAAGTCATTTGGCATTTCTTATTAGCTTCCTTTAAAACAAGCTCAGGTCAGTGGCATCCACCTCGGCACATAAGCTCACACTCTTTTCTAAATCCTAGCTGCGTTAAGACAGTCCACACTTCTGAGGTAATGCCTGGAATTAAGTGGCTTTTAGTGGCAATTTGTTTTACTGTGCGTGCATCAGCGGCAGTCAGATGTTAAGTCCAGCTGGTGACCTTGGTTGGCACGTTACTCAATCTGTTTTGTATTTGTGAGGCGATGAAAACAGGCTGATTTCTGCTCTGATTTGACTGTACTTCCCCTCCTCCACCTGCCATACGCGCCCCGTGACTGTGTTTTCCAGCGG
Organism: Decapterus maruadsi; assembly: GCA_030347415.2. NCBI lineage: Eukaryota > Metazoa > Chordata > Actinopteri > Carangiformes > Carangidae > Decapterus > Decapterus maruadsi. The sequence continues at coordinate 18,967,184 of CM064894.1, forward strand.
AGCAGCAGTGAGGCTCCAGGCGACAACGAGCGGGACACCGAAAACGGTCACCTGATCTACAAAATAGGGGACGTCATCGAGGACAGGTGTAGGTATCAGTTCAAGTTCAAGAAGAGTTGGCCGGCCAAATAAAAAGGTCTCTGGCTTTAATATCCCGTTTCACCTCTATGTGTCTTACAGATGAGATTGTGGACTCGCTAGGTGAAGGGACCTTTGGGAAGGTGGTGCAATGTTTGGACCACGGCAGGTAATGTTGCATGTAGAAAGAAAAAGTTGAACCGGTATTCCAACATTTAAAGTGTCTACCTGCTTTTAAACAAGGTGTTTTAAAATGCAGAGGGAGACGTGAAATTGCTCTGAAGATCATTAAGAATCTGGACAAATACAGGGAAGCAGCCCAACTGGAAATCAATGTTCTGGAGAAGATCAGTGAGAAAGACCCACACAACAAGCAGTGAGTAGATCATGATTGTTACGCTGTTTCTATTTTTTTTTTGTCTGATGCGTTCCACCTCTGTTTTTATCGTCTCATCAGACACTACGTAAAGATACTGGACTGGTTTAACTACTACGGCCATGTGTGCATCTCCTTGGAGTTACTGTCTCTCAGCACCTTTGACTTCATGAAAGCAAACAACTTCCTGCCTTATCCTATCAAGCAGATCCGACACATGGCCACCCAGATCTGCCACGCCGTCAGCTGTGAGTCCAATGTGCATCACGCCGACTGTGTGGTTGGTTGCCCCCTTTTGCCTCCTCTGTGGATCAGTGTCAGTGATGATGACAGCAAGCAGATTATTCACAGCTGTTCCACTGCAGCAGCAGCAAAGCCAGGTGGATATTTAGGGGGGTGACTGTTACCTGGAGTTGATGGTGTGTATTCCTGGTTTACTTTTCCGTACCAGATTTAAGTAAAGGACAAACATAGCTGCGTTTGCATGTTACAGTTGTTTTGTCTCATATTATTATAAGTCATATTTACATTACATTTTCATTTTTGCTCTAATATTTTGTTGATCCCAGACTTTTCATTTCATTAAGGTTATATATATTTTTATTTTATTGAACTTTTACCTGGAACCATTTAGGTTTTGTAAAGACAAGGGGAAAAGATCTTGCTTCAGCTTTCAATTTTAATAATTCAGCAAAGATGTTATTACAGCATCTTGATGGGTTGGTAGCACGTTAATCAGCGAATGGGACACAAGACACACAGGGCTTTTGTTGTGTTTAATCTGACCAGTGTTTCGTCATGGAGGCACTGTCAGGGTTTCTGATACATACCATTGTCCACAAACACTGAATTCTCCCCCAACATGATCAGACATCACAACGTCTGACATTTCAACCAGTTGAAATTCAACCAGACGAGGGCGTTGGCTCACTCCTGCTGAATGTAAATCTACTTTCTCCCCCTCCTCACCCCCCCTCCCTCGCCTCTGTCTCCACTGCAGTTCTCCATGACAACAAGCTGACTCACACCGACCTGAAGCCTGAGAACATCCTCTTTGTCAACTCAGACTACTCCCTCGTATACAACGCGGAGAAGGTTAGAAACGACTACAGGCTGGAAAAGGGATTAATGCGGAGAGATTGGCTTTGTAGTCGTCGATTTGGATGCAAATTTGTATCAGCACGACCTGCTTTCCACCCACATGTGTTCCCTCCATAGACACACATATCTATTCAAGCAGACTGTGTGTTTGTTGACCTCGGTCGGCAAATCGTTTGGAAAATTCAGTTAAACTTTAGTGACATTGCGATTATTCACACTGTACTAAGTCGTGTAAACAAAGAGGTGTAAGTCTGGCTAAACTGTGGGTTTGTTTACACATCTGAGTCTCTGCATGTTTCCTCCCCTGTCAGACCTCATTACAGTTACATGTAGCTTTGTTCCCTAAACCCTAAGATAAATTGCTGAGGGCAGCGCCGTGCCATAGAGGTTGGTCTGGACGGCCAATCATAACACAGAGACTCAAATTATCCCTTCAATAAGGTCGAATTTATGGACTTCTCTCTCTCCCGTCTTCCCTCAGAAGTGCAACGAGCGCAGACTAAACGACACAACAGTGCGACTTGTTGACTTTGGCAGTGCCACCTTTGACCATGAACACCACTCAGCCGTCATCTCTACGCGTCACTACCGAGCACCAGAGGTCATTCTGGGTGAGAGATGCTGGTTTAGACTGGAGAACAACCAGGAGCCGTCAGTCCTGTTCGTTTGCAAACATTTGATCTGTCCTCCCTCCCACAGAGCTGGGATGGAGCCACCCCTGTGATGTCTGGAGTATCGGCTGCGTCCTGTTTGAGTACTACGAAGGCTTCACGCTGTTTCAGGTCACGCGTGTGTCTGAGCTTGTAGAGTTACTGCGTCGAACATGGGACGGCACTGATCTCACTGATAAATGTTCTCCCCACCCCCTCGTAGACTCATCACAATAGGGAGCATCTTGCTATGATGGAGAGAATAAAGGGACCAATTCCAGAGCGAATGATCCAAAAGACCAGGTAGCACAAAGCTGCACACACTCAACAACACACAAACACACACTAAAAAACACTTTTCACTTGACATTTTGTTTCTGTTTTTTCCTTCAGGAAGTGCAAGTATTTCCACCGTGGGCGTCTTGACTGGAACGAGTGCTCAAAGGCCGGACGCTACGTGAAAGCCAAGTGCAAACCACTAAGGGTGAGCTGAGGCTGGTTGAACTTTTACACATCAATAAACCACATGAACTTAACATTATGTTTCTCTCTGAATCCATGTTTTGTTTTTTTCAGAAGTACTTGTTGTCACATGGAACTGAGCACCACCTTTTTTTCGATCTCCTTGAGAAGATGCTGGAGTATGAGCCTTCGAAACGAATTTCTCTTTCCTCTGCTCTGCGCCACCCGTTCTTCCTGTACCAATCAAAGAGCCAAGTCTGGAGAAACAGCAGTGACATGAGCAGATGACCCTGAATAGTCGACTTGCCCCTGTGAGGACCACACCGCTGCTTTTGCAAGTTTTAGCTACCAATTTTCCAATCATGTGTACTTCACATCACATTTTAACAGTGGTATTATGCGATGGTGTAATAGAGGGACAAACCCACTCCTCCTGATGGAGTCTAGAACGTGACGGTGGTGAAAGACTGAAGAACGATAGCTGAACTTAAGGATGGATGAGATGTGGAGTCACTAACATGACAGATGAAAGCTGCAGCATAATCAACAGAGTTACAATGTTGACATCATTTCCATAACTGCCTCACAAAGACCAAGGCAAAATCTGATGGTTATGGTTGAAAATGCTTTTTTATATCAGGAGCAGAAAGTGTGAACAAAGAAAAGTGGAAGAGGAGTCAGTGAAGACAGTTTCAATTATTTTGCACAGGTCATTACATTAAAGGGCAACGTGATTTACTGTACTAAGCATGAAGGTAGTCTTTAAACTTCACTAAGCCTCTTAACATTACATTCATTCATTTAACAGACACTTTTGTCCAAAATATTCTGCTGACCATGTTCAAGTGAACATGATTTTTTTTTTGTAAAAAATTTTTTTTGTGAGGTATGAAAATCATTTTCTAGACTTTGAAGTCTGAAGATTTTTCAGTGGAACAATATCACTGCATTTCTTTGTAATTTGATTTTTTTTTAAAAATACATTTTAACATATTAACCTTTACAAAATCATTGAATACAAAAGTGAATTGAGTATTAGATTTATTTGCAGTTCTTACCTGTATTCATAGACACTCATATATATACACCCACATAAACACATACTCAAGCACATGAATATTCAGATGCTGTTCAGTCGTTTCATTAGCTTGGCTAACACCAGACCTCATCTCAGTGTAGATTGATATTCGACTTGCAGAGCGAATAAAATTGCGTGCAAGGCAGCATGGGTTAATGAAGTTACTGTGATACATCATAGCAATAATCAACAATCAGCGTGCCAATAGAGTTTTGTACCAAACAGAAATGAATGGAAACCAATGGATCCCTGAAGAGCAGAATGTCTCATGTCTGAAATACAGAAGTACGGGTGCTGAATGGTTAGCTTGTAATGTGAATACATGTGCTTTATGGAAAATGGGCAGCAACATGTAAAACCATGGGGTCTTGTCTTTTAAAGACTGATCCTCACGTGCAAGTAGAGATGGTCTGGTTCTAAAGGCTGAAACTGTAAAATTTACCTTTATCTTGTATCTCTAAAATTTAGAGGATATACAGTGGATACAAACGCTTAAAAAAGTATCTTTTCAGTTTTATGCTCTTAGTCACTTTATACCAACATGTTTTTTTGTAATACATTTTGTATGGAATCATTTCTTTAGTCATAATAAATTCAGTTCCTCTGTTCTCAGGGTGTGATTGTGGCCTCTCAGCTCATGGCCGAGCATTTACGGTCCATCCGTGCACGTCACACATGCTCCTCATGTAACTGCCATTGACTCGCACCCCTTCGTTGGCATCATGATTGAGTGCAGCTCAGCGGAGAGCACGGTCACAAGGCTGAGCGAGTGTGTGCGCACGCCAACTTTCCTCTTCAGCCTTGGCAGAGCTGAGAGACTTCGTGTCAGCGTATGTGTGCCTGACTGAATGAGACTTTATACTTCTGAAGTGTGAGATGCGTGTGCGTATGCTGGGCTGGCTGTGTGTGTATTAGTGAGGGTGTGTATAAATGTGAATATGATCCTCCGTCTTGGCAATGTTAAAGGTAATTTTAGGCTGTCAATGAACATGAATGCTGCTAAAATTAAAATAAAGAGACTTGTTGTAGTTACGTGGAGACTTGTTAACTGCTGTTACTCAGTGCACAAGTTAGTTTTGTTGACAATGATTGCCACTTTAATGTTTGCAAAGAAGGGTTAGAGAACAAGCTGTACATAAATAGTACATTACTTATGGATAGACCAATTTTTTTTTTTTTATCAAACGTAAAAGTAAAGCAAATGCATAATCTAAATGCACTGTACCCACTTATTGGTGTATCAAAAAAGGATTAATTACAGTATAATTAATCACAAAATATAGAAAGTAGAAATACAAAAAATTACAAATTACAAAAATTATAATATATTATAGGAATGCATGTCATAAAACAAGTGGGCTAATGTACACCAAGGATTAGATACTCCGTAATTACTTATATATACTGTAGCTTATTTGTATATAACTAAGTAAGTATATAGAGTGAATTTACATAAAAATGTTGCAAAGGCTGTTTGATGGTGGTACATGACGGTACGTTTGTATCTAAGTGCATGTTTTTGTGTGCGTGTGTGTTGCTGTGTAATGCTCACACAGGAAGCACATGTGAGATCACATGCGCTTACATGTTGTGTCATGGTAATTCACTAATTAGCTCATTCCCATGAGTTAGCCTTTTATTCTGAAATCCTCACTGGGCCGTGACCTCAGCATTATCTCTGACCACTGTGGCTGGATCTTGTCTGTGTGTGTGCGTGTAATATGCAGCTTACCTTTTGTTTGTATTGAAGGCACGCCTCTGCATGCACAAGAACATGTGTGTGCCTATTAATATGTGGGTGTCGGTGACCGTCACGTGTTGGACACTGATCCACCTGAGAATCCTTTAACTGGCTCTTTTCTATGTTCTTGCAGCGAAGCTCTGATTCATACACACACACACAAACCAACATGACAGTGTGCATCATTTATCTGTAGTCAGATACATTAATACATGAATGTGAGCATATGAACATGCATCATATGTAGGGTAAGATGTGCTCAGTTTGTCTACCTCCTGGGGAGAAGTCCTGCTGACACAGGACAAACCTTCTTTCAGCTGTAAGTGCCTGCAGCTTGGTGGAGTAAACTGATCCCAGATCTGTCGGGACATGCTGGAGGAGGCGTGGCTTTTCTCTGAGATCTTGTTAAAGCATTTAAGCAGCTCCACCTGTCAGAAATCAAAGTGACCTGGACAGTGCAGGAAACAGAATAAGAGGGGAAAATGGTGTGGTTCATGTGCTGTTGCTGCCAAATAGGGTACGAGAGCAGGTCACAGAGCACAGAAGTCACCGTGGAGAGTGATTGAAAGACATTTAAAAAACAAAAAGAAGTGAAGTGATGGAGCAGATTCTGAGATCTGGTTTAAAATATGTCTAGCTGAAAGACTGAGGTGTTTGTCACATGTTCCTCAATGTATTCGTCAACAGCAAAAACTCACACACATAATAGACAAGGAACATATACAGTAGGAAATACTGCAATTCTCGAAAAAAAAACTTTTCATTAAGAGAATGTCCTTCTATAGGTTTGTTCCTTTATTATAGTGTGTGTATAGGGACCTATTCATAAATGCACAATGAGAGAACTGAAATAGGTAGATTTACACGAATATGATAAGGATTCAACAAAGAAAACCATACAGTAGTCTCTTCAAACAAAATAAACACTATTGTATGTCTAGAATGACATCAACATCACAACAAGTGACAATATATCAATGCAGCAGAGAGTCGTCTTCTTATGTCTTCATTTTCAGGTTGTGAATTGTGTGGGAGTTGATGAGCAGACTCACACGATGCTGTACCACAAGACAAGGTAAATGCTTTGTTCCTCAGCAGCAGTCAGTGTTTGTTGGGTTGTCTCTTGTTATTCATGTGTCTCACAGTTCAGACTGTCTACAACAAATCACAGCAACGTGATGAGACTGCCTGGAACACTTTTACAGATTTGTTTCGTTGGTAGACCACAAAAAACGTGCCCCACATCCTTTACCGAGCTGTGGTATTGACATGTTTGCTTGAGTGGTGGGGTAGTTGGAAGGGCGTCAATTCGTCTTAACAATTTCTTGGTCCACTTGTCAATACTTTTCTTTTATCTCCCTGCATCCCTATTGAATACCTGCTACCCCCCGTTTCCAATTCTTCCCATTCTGCTGCACCTAAAAAAGAAAAAAAACATACATTCAGGCTGAATATGGGGCCGACACTGATGTCAGGCCTGTGAATGCATGCGTGTGTCACTCAGCATGACATCAGCTAGTGGCTCTAAATCTTCATCACAAACACGTGAGTCATTGGGTCCATTCCCTGCCATGGCTAACGAGATTCCCCTCATTAAATCCTTTAAGTGGTAATCTGTATAGGCGAGTTGGGGGCAGTGAGGTGTGCAGCGAAGGAGGAAAAGGTGGAAGGCAGCAGAAGAAGCAGCGGCTGAAACCTGGAACAGCCATCAGTCATTTTTTCCTGTGAGGACCAAGGGCCACAGGCACAACATCTCATGGAGGGTCATTTGTTGTCTCTTCTGGTTTTCTCTGGTTTGCTCTAAAGCTTTAGGGGATTGTCCGGTAGCAGTGGCGGCCATCTGGCTGTGGCTTTATCAGGATTTTATGCTGGGAGCCTCTGGTCAACCGTGGCCACCTGCATGGGTAAGCAAAGTGTGACCATGCTATGTTCATTTTCTGTCGATAGATGTTAAGAAATGGCCTGAAAAACAGTCCGAGTATGGTCTACGTTGTCATGTGTCATGTGTGTCTGGGATAATGAGTGTGTGAGGCCGAGTGTGTTGACTCATGCTGTGTGTCTGAGCCTTGTCTGATTGCTGTCCTCGTCCTTGGCAGGTCTCAACTTGACTTATTACAGCCACAGGACGTGAGACTGTGTGTGTCCGGAGCCGGTCCCGTCAGTGCAACACAACATGCACACAGGAGAAAACCATTATATATTCACTCATCGTCAGTCAGAGAAGTAGGGGCGTGGTCGGTAGCCTATACCTGCTGTCCCTGAGAACTCAGGTGCGTCATGGAGCCCGTGGTCAGAATGAAAAAGTCCCTGAAGAAGCCCATCAGGAAGCTGACCAGCTGTGTGTCGGGAGTGAGGGAGCGGAAGCTGTGTGCCAAACCCAGGAACAAGAGAATCAGGGGGCTCCGGGGGCGGGGCGGCAGAGGAGGCTCCAAGAAGTTTGGAAGGGCTCCTCCACCCCGAACCGCACACCCCAAAGAGCCATCAGTCATCCACTCATACCAGGCAGACCTGGAGAAAGAGAGGCAAGTGGACACACAAACACAACAATGCATGTGGTGGAGGAAATAATAACTTTATACTCTACTGTAATAACACATTGAACTCTAGCTACTGTAACAATACTCTACTGTACCAGCACTACCCTGCTGTTATAACATGTCATACACTTAATCACAAGAAAGGAGGTAATGTGAGTCACAGCTGTGCTGATAATCAACACACCTGTCACGAGTGGAGTGTGATATTGCGTTTGCTAAATATTTCTACCAATAAGCAACAACAGGTGATTAGTTTAATTATTTCATCTTTTATTTTGCAACGCAAACACAGTTTCTGGTCTGCAGTTGGACTAACAGTGAACAGTTACATTTTCCTTCACTTTGTCCTCTCAATCAATCAATCAATCAACTGTTAATGTCACACCAATTAATGGTTAACAGAACACCTGTGAAGAGGAGTCATACATGTACTTAAATGTCCCATGGATTCCTCTCGTCCAATCAAAAAAGCATTGCTCTAAACTTTACTTCACAGGCGAAAAAAGTTAGTTTTCACTTACACTTGGGAATTTTTTAAATGTTCATATTCTCTATATCTAAAAGGCATGTTTTCATTTGGGCAAAGAAGGTAACTGATTCTAATACCCAGAGTACCATTAAGACTTGCAGCGTGTCAACTGTATTTATTTGTTTGTTTGTTTATCTGTTGTTTTTACAGAAAGCATCGTGAAGCAATGAATGCTCAGAAGAATGCACAGAGAGCAGCTATGAGAAATCATTTCAGGAGGAAATACGAGCTGTCTCAGGTCTGTGAAAGTGCTTATCGTAGAACAAGAAGTAGCCGACATTTTAATTTGCATTTTTACACATTTTAAGCTGTTGATTGAAAGTTAATGTAACCAGCTTCTTATGTTCATTACCTGTTAGGTTAAAAGAAACTAAGTAAAATTGACTAATGCAAACTTGACTGGCCTGTCAACCTCAGTGCTACAACATGCAGCAAGCAACTCAACACTTGACATTTAACTACTTGGCTAGAACTCAGTGTTGTCTGACCTCAATTGGATTTTGTGCCATTCATCTTAACACAAAGCCCTGTTATTCATAATGTAGACATTTTCAACAGGAAAATATCCTTCAAACCTTCAAAAGCAGAATAATCAGCCTACACTTTGAAGGTCTCTGTCTATTTGTTGTCCATGAATAGAGTAGATAAACACACGCACACTGTAGCATCAAGTTCTCATTTTTTTGTGATGTGCTTAGTCCTTCAAGTCTCTTCCCTTTTACATTTTTTCCCATCATGGTTTAGAGCCGGAAGGACACAAACCACCTGAGGTCTTTTGGTGGGAAAGTGCCGCTCCCCCAAGAGCTGTTGAAGATCATTCACCCTGAAACCAAAAGCAAGGACGACGGCTTCAACCTGCTGAGCGCCTTTCAAGGCCTGACCTTTGGCACAGCAACGCTCACAGGGAGGAAGCACAGAGAGACGTCTACTCCTAAACTAACAAGTAGGGACTCTTGCAAAGTCATGTGATCAATATGTGGTCACGGACATTTATCACACTGCCCTTCTGACTGTGGTGTTGGGGGAAGCAGAGGGGGCGATAGACTCATCTGTCACTGTTGCTCAAACTGAAACTGCTTTTACATGTCACATGAACGTTCAGTCGTTCAGTCGGATCAGGGCGGCTGTTAACATGAAACCATCTCATTCAGACTTATTGTTGTCTTTCATGTAGCAATAATCATGTGTAGTTGCCAGGCAACTTTAAATCTGCTCTAAAGCAGTAAATTGGGTTAGAAATATGATGCTATGTTACGCCCCAGCTATGTCGACCCTAAGGGGCAGAACAACGGACCACCAATGACCCCAAACACTCACACAAAGACACTAAATACAATAGGAAATGGTTTAGAAAGTGACACAAGGCCGAACCTCTTTCAGCCGTAATGTGCTACGTGTCGATTATGATTGCTGTGTAACAACTGCATTCAAAAGTAGGTTAAAATCACTTCACCAGGGATTTAGTACTTAATCCTGTTTTATTTTACAGTGTAGATATTCAATAAATGGTTTATAACACTTTATAATGTAGTTGTATACACACACAAGTTTATTACGTTTAAATGGTGTATTATTTGTCAGAAATTTTAATCTGTTGTAGAAATCAGATAAACAGATATCAAATCACAATGTAGTAAAATACATTTCATTAATAAATGCTAATGGCTGTATACAGTTAGGTGTGTACTGCTTATAAAAACTAGATAGGGGGATGTAAAACATAGTGTAATGTTTGCATTGTAGGCCAATATGTACCATGTCCTACAGTTCTATTAGTATCATTTTGTTTTGAATGTTTGATCATCCCCCCTCCCCATTTAGAATAATCATTTTATAAGCCTGTATTAAGGTTGTTCATATATATATTGTACATACTGTTGTACATTCTAGTGAAATCTTGACATGTTGATAGTTAGTAATAATAGAAGCTATTTTACATACTTACAGGGCTATTGCAGCTCTCTATAGATCCTAATGGGATCTATACACAAGTAAGGAACCTCAGGGAAACACAACACACACACACTGACACATGTACCATTTCATCTAGTCATTTTTTTTATTCATTATTTATTTATAAAAACAATTGTTTGAAAAAATGTTTTGTTTTTTCTTTGTACATACTCTCAGACCTGTATCACATCTATGTGTGAGCCAAACTGTACCTATAATGTGTACGAGCCAAATTTAAACCTATTAGTTTCTTGTGACTACTTTGTTTGCACTCAATCACTATGTAAATAGTCGAATGCTGCCCAGACAGATGATTTTATACAACATGAAGCAGAAACCAAGAGGTAGAAACCTATAACCTTTGACTTTGATTTTTAGCTGCTGTGGCTGAGACTTGTATTAAAGATTTCTTCAGCCAGCTGTTCTCACTCTTTTTGGCCTCTATGTGCTGTGAGTGTGTTTGTCTTGTGGATCAGTCTGACATTTGGGTTCTGTTGTGTTTCTCTTGAACTCTGGCACTCAGATTCATAAATCATCACCTCCTATCAGTTCATCAGAGTGACACAGCACTTTCAAGGGCAGGAGGTTGGGGTAGGAGGAGGGAAATAATCAGCCCTGCAGAAACAACGACAACAGGGGGGGTGCCACAGCTCTGCATGAGGCCGATGGACACATTTCGCTTGGACCATGAGGAGCATGTCCATCCGTGTGACTGGGTGCACCAGAGCACAGGGCGCCTGTGGGTCCAGAAATGTGTTTTTTGGTGTCGCCTCACCAAAGGCTCTGTGCATGACGGCAGCAGGGGCTGTGGTAGATGGGAAGTTGAGGGGAGGAAATGGAGGTCAGGGCGCAGGAGACAGAAAGAGAGGTGTGGATGGACGACTGAGGAGCTTTGAGGAGATCCCTCACACAGGGAAGAATGGCTGGGTCAACCTGGTGAAGTTCTGGAGAGAGGATTGTTTCACACAGCTCCACAAACACATGGAGAGGACCTTCAACGCCCTCGGCCCCATCTACAGGTAAAGGGGGGAGAGTATAAGATTTGTAATTGTCTAAAAAAAAAAAGGAAAACACTTGAAAGAACAAGGATGCATTTTGTGAGGAGTGGATCACCTTACGTATGGCAATGATGCTAGACTGAGTGCTGATCATTAATTATGCATGTGAGTTTGCAACATGGCCTTTCTGTGTGTGTGTGTTTGTGTGTGTGAAGGGAGCATGTGGGCACACACAGGAGTGTGAACATCATGTTACCATCAGACATTGGGGAGCTGTTTCGCTCAGAGGGCCTGCACCCCCAACGGATGACCCTGCAGCCCTGGGCCACACATCGAGAGACACGACAGCACAGCAAGGGGGTTTTCCTCAAGTCAGTACCACACCTGTGCAGATGCATGTGTTGTTTATGATGATTCAAATATCTGTGTGGCGGACTATGGGGCCTCTGGTCCCCTTTGGTCATAAAGTTCATGGTTATTCGCAAGTTAGTGTTTGATATGAAGTGGTCATAATCAAGTTTAGGTCAAATCTTACAGTAATGATTATGTGAATATAAATTATTGAATTGCTGTCCTTTTATATTGTACAACTATACGCGGGTGCCAAATTTGGACATGTTCAAATCCTACAAGCATTTTTTTTAATGTTATTGATGTGATTTTGCATCACATTAGAATGAAATTGTGGGATTGTGGGAAAGAATAGTCAATATCACTGCAGCAGTATCTTGACCATTAACCCTAACCCTAATCATTAATCCTGAGCATGGTAAAACTGCAGAAAACTTCATATCTCATCATGTGACCAATAGACTAAATAAAAAACTAACTAACAAACCAAAGCTGAGACAGGTGAGGCTCAGGGAAAAGCTCCGTCAGAGTGACAGGCTCTTTTCACAAGCAGAGTATACATATCAGCAGCAACCGTCCTCTATGTGGATATGAAATGATGCACCTTTAATTCACTAGAAAATAAATGATTTGCTTTCACTCACACAAATTTAAATGGATTTGTGGTGCTGTACCTCTGGTAGAGAGAAACATACCGCAGTTAAATTATGAAGTTTCATTTAAACCTTTGAAAGTTTGGGAGTCGAAATGGGATTCTGGGATTCTCTGTTTCATGTACCACTATCTACTGGGCCCAGAGCCCGGAGCGCAAGGAGGCATGGAGCCTCTGGACACACAATTATTACAAGAAAAAGCCCACACATACACACACACAGGCTTTTATCTGGGAGGGACTGTGCTCAGGGTCCAATCACTGTTACCTGTCCATGGTTCTGGTAAAGTATAATGTTGAAATTAAAATTAAGATGGAGGTGGGTTGACCAGGGAAACAAAACACCTGGACTTTATAAAAAAAAATCAGCAGAACACACTGCACATCTGCCTGAGAAAGGTACCGGTAGTTGAGTTTTTCTTTCCAGCACATATTCTTTGCTTCACAGCGACTGAGCAGAAGTGAAACAGGGCAATTTTAATGTCTCGCTTCACATCTTCTCTCCGCAGGAATGGTGAGGAGTGGAGAGCTGACCGTCTGCTGCTCAACAAGGAGGTGATGATGACTGCGGCCGTACAGCGTTTCCTTCCTCTCCTTGATGAGGTGGCCAGGGATTTCTGTCAAATGCTGCGAGCGAGAGTGGAGCGGGAGGGAAGAGGAGAGGAGAGGAGGCGCAGCCTGACCATCGATCCCAGTCCTGATCTCTTCCGCTTCGCGCTGGAAGGTCGGAGGTCATCATCCTCACTGATTTGTGACCTTTGGTTTCTTTGTGTGTGTGTTTTTTTTTCCTTATAGAAGATCATGCAAATAGAGTGCACAATAATTCCTGTTTTATTTACACTGAGGCCACGAAGCTTCTGTCTGTTTCTATCCAGGAGTTAAAAGGATGTTGGTCCAGGGGGATGTTTTCTCTTCTGATTGACCTTCGTGTCCTGAGGGAGAGCAGAGTATGGATTTATGTCACCTCCCTCCTATGACAGGCTCTCATTGAGTCTTACTATCAGCCCTTTTGGTTGAGTCACTGTAGCTGACGCAGGCTGTGAGAACGTCAGAGACGTTACACAATCTGCAGGAACATCACCTTTTCGATGTGTTCAAAAAGAACTTCCCCTCAATATCTTACTGTGTCTGCTCGGTCTGGTTGTTGTTTCGAAACATTCCCACCTTGCAAATCTCACTCCAGACCCGTTGTTAACATTCTAGATGTAGGAGGTCAAGGAGAACATGCACCTTTAAAAATAGAAACGCCACCAAAGACGATCAAAGCTCCTGCATTCTTTCACCAGGTCTGCTCCTTTCATGTGCCTATCTGCAACGTGCCACATTTACAAGTGTGAATGCTTGTGTGACTCACACTTGTATGCATCTGTTTGAACATGAGAGTGAAGTAGGGGGGGACTTGATGACTTTGACTCATACTGATTTGCTCATTAAGGACCACGGTACACCAAGCCAGGTGCTAAGTCTGTGTAGGAATAGACCAGAAACTCTGTTACATGTGGTTAATATCACACAAGCATGTGTCATAGCTGATGGATGTCATATGTAGTCAGAAAACTGGCTGTCTGTGTGGAGTTACATTTGACAAATGCAGGATAATATATTCTTGCTGTCAGAAGGAAATATTTTACCATTAAAAATAACCCATTTTCTGTTTTTTTGACTTTTTAAAAAAATGCTTTCTGCTGAAGAAATGAGGAAACTCCAACCCACAGGGCCTTGTTATTAGGTGGCAATTATTAATGGAGTTGAAGCACTTGGACTCCTTTTCAGTTCTCTTGTCTGAAATGCTTCTTCATTTCTAAAAAGCTGACATGGGAGTCCCATGGAGACCTTTGGTGTGGTTGTCACGCTGGAGGTGAAGTTTAAATCTGAAGTGATAAAATATGAGCATGGAGGTGATATCATTTATTTATTCTATGAATGTTTCATTTCTTCCAGTCAGTTATGTTTCATCCACATCCATCTGTCCTCCTCCACCCTTCCTCCCTCCAGCCAGTTGCCATGTGCTGTACGGGGAGCGCATCGGCCTCTTCTCCTCATCTCCCTCCCTGGAGTCTCAAAAGTTCATCTGGGCCGTGGAGCAGATGTTGGCAACCACCCCTCCTCTGCTCTACCTGCCCCATCGCCTCCTGCTCCGCATCGGCGCTCCCCTGTGGACCCAGCACGCCACTGCATGGGACCACATCTTCAGTCATGGTAGAAAGAGTTCTATTGATTGGATGCATAACGCTAATGGAGAATGTCGTCTACATTTCGTGGGCTTATTTCACTGTTTTTGGTCAATACTCTCCTCCTTTATTACTCCCATCTCACTTGACACCGTAATGCAAGTCTTGTTTCTTCCAGCTGACGCCAGGATCCAGAGGGGGTACCAGCGCCTGTCATCCTCCAAGGGTCAAGGGTCTACGGCTAGGGCAGATGGAGACCACTACACCGGGGTCCTGGGCCAACTCATGGAGAAAGGGCAGTTATCTCTGGATCTCATCAAAGCCAACATCACGGAGCTGATGGCCGGAGGGGTCGACACGGTGCGTGTACGTGTTTGTGTGCCTGATTGTTTTCCCTGGATACCTCACCCTGACTGTTTCTGTCTTTTCTCTGCAGACGGCGGTGCCTCTGCAGTTTGCTCTGTTTGAGCTGGGCCGCAACCCTGATGTGCAGGACAGGGTGAGGGAGCAGGTGAGGATGTCGTGGGCCCAGGCTGGTGGTGACCCTCAGAAAGCCCTGCAGGGGGCGCCGCTGCTGAGAGGCACAACCAAGGAGATTCTCAGGTAAGAGAGCTCAGCTGCAAAAAACAAACATTTGTTCTTAGTTGTGGGCTCCTGTTTGTTGATTTGACTTTCCTTCAACCTGGAGCAAGAACATCACCTGTGAGTTTTAAATAGAAATAACCCGAGGTGATAGATGATTCAGATCAATAAAGCGTGAAAAACATCATGCACAGATCGTAGGAACAGCTTGTCCAAGAGTTTTCTGTTTTCATCAGCAGGCATGTGCTGTCCTCACACCTGAGATGAGAATTGATTTTCAGTAATCCAGAGTTTGTGTTAAAAACTGAGTGAGAAGTCAAAGGTCAGCATCTGGAAAACACAAATGTGTGTGTGTCTGTGTGTTTGTTTTGGCTGGTGTCAGGTTATACCCAGTGGGCATCACTGTGCAGCGGATGCCAGTCAAAGATATTGTTCTTCAGAATTACCACGTCCCTGCTGGGGTGAGTTTCTTCCAAATCCTTCATAAATCTGAATTCATCACTGCTGTGACTTACTGCCTTATCTGACGGGGGATCATCTCTCCCTCAGACCATGGTCCACGTCTGTCTTTACCCCCTGGGGAGGAGTGCGGAGGTGTTTGAGGATCCGCACCGCTTTGACCCTGGCCGGTGGGGCAGCAGCAGAGACGGAGGAGGTCAAAGAGGAGGAGAAGCGGCAGGGTTTCGATCCCTGGCGTTTGGGTTCGGGGCGAGGCAGTGTGTCGGGAGGAGGATTGCAGAGAACGAGATACAGCTCTTGCTCATGCATGTGAGTGGCAGCAGAGAGGAGAAGGAAAGAGCGGGAGATGAGTAGGAGGTTCAAAGAGAGGGATGTGATGCGAAAGGAAAGAAAAGAGTTGAAAAGGCTTGTGTTGAGTTAGAAAGAAGGACAGACTGACTCAACCAGAGTCTGCTGAGCAGTGGTGGGAGAAATACAAGTCAGTTGTTTTTACATAAGTAAAGTAAAGGTATCAGCAACACAATATATTAAGTGGTCCAATATCCAATATTAAACTTGATGCCTTCAAGAGCCACAACAACATACCACTGATTAGGCACTATTTGTAAATGCTTTCTAGGTTGTGATTAGTGGATTTATTAATTGTTCACATACATCTTCTACCACTGCTTTATAGATTATAGTTGTTTGTTTGCTGGGCTGTGAAAATCCCCCTTTTTTCCCCTCTTTGAACTCTTAAATTCATCACGTAGAACTGGCCGGTGAACTGTTTAACCACTTATCACATGAAAGAAGAACTGTATGACTAATGTTCTCCTATACACTCCTTATTGTTTCACCTTTGTACCAACCAATACTATCAAAAGGCTGCTTTATTATGAGTGGTCATGAGCCAACAAGTGTAATCTGTGGAGTAATAATTAAATGAACGTGTCAGATAAATGTAGTGAAGTTAATATCTGACTCAGATAGCGTCATGTATCTGATAAGGAAATACACCTGTAAAGTGTTTCACAAAATCATACTGAACTACTGTATATAATATATTCACATTGAATCCACTACTTCTGAGTGTAACATCGTTCTGCTCCTTCTCTTCCTCTCTGTCTCCTCTCCTCTGTCGCCTCCCCTCCTCTCCGTCCCCCTCCCAACCTTTCTCCTAACTCCCTGTCTAGATCCTGCTGAGCTTCCACATCAGCGTGTCATCCACAGAGGACATCAAAACCAAATACACCCTCATCCTCCAGCCTGAAACTCCACCTAGGATCACGTTCAGCAAGCTCTGACACACACACACACACACACACACACACACACGCACACACATGCGCTTGACATGTTAAATCACACAATATAGCTGTGTTTTCACACAGATTTTTGCTTCCTCATGCTCTTCATCACACTGACAAATAAAGATCCAACTCTTCCGTCTGTTGTCGTCATTGTGGACTGAGTTTGCAAACGCAGCGTTAACACTACTGCCCACCAGATGGCGCTGATACTCACACTAATCTATTCATCTACATTGGACTCTTCCTCAGTTGTCATTCTTGACCCGCTTCACTCATCTAACAGGTTTGTTATTCTCCTCCTTAAGATCGAAACTTACAGTCTTACAGTACTTAACACTGTCTGTGTTGTTTAAAGGCTCTTTAAGGATCCAACTGCATGCAGTGTACCTGAACTTATTTCTGCATCTGCTGCTGTGAAGCAACTGTGTTTTTCTGATCAGATTATTCTTTTGTTGTTTCTTTTTTGTGGCTGACAAATCTCTCCTGCTGTTTGTGTGTTTGTGTGTGTGTTCTGTCACTCTTGTTTCCAGATATAAGTCTTAGACTATATTGTCTCCTAATACAGGGAACTTTCAGGCTGAGATCAAGTAAAACAAACAAATGGGAATAGATTTTGGTATTAATGATACAAAGTGACTTATGTATTTTCATATCTAAATTTTTAAATTTCATTGCACCTTTATGCTGAGTATCATTTTATTGCACTTTGGTGCTAATGCGTAAAACTGACCTTTATGCTGGTCTGGTAATTAAGTGCTGTTGCTATTATATCACTCTAGGTGTGTGCTCCCAGATCAGAGGGCTGCAGGGTAAATTTTCTCTAACTCAGGAACAAAGGTCTGTTTGTCTTTTGGCTAACGATTTACACCCTGTCAGCCCAGATCCATGTGTAGATACAACAGTGCAGAGAGCAGCTCCTCAAATGGCCAACATGAAACTTGGAGTAAAGTGTGTCACTGAAGGGAAGACACATCATCTCTATGAGACACTTAATTTCTCAAAGTCTCACACTTATATAACAACAGGCATTAGCATTTCATAGTCCTCCAGTAGTGAGTAAGTATCTCCCGGTAAAACAGCAACATGCTGTACTGTGAATGCAAAGGAGTGATACAGGAAATGAATCTGGAGTTCACAGCCTCTCCGACATCAAGAGCAGCAAACTGAATCTGTAATTAACGTCATGACATTTTAGTAGCCTGCTCAGCTACTACCCTCTAGTATGCCACTCACTGTGTAAGATGTAACTAATTGCTTATAATTAATTGTTAACAAAACATTTTCATTGCTCACTCAGGTTGCCTGCTAAGCTGTTAATACTTTAACATTATGAAATGAACTTTGTCTATTTAACTTGTTAATTTATCATGTATATTATTCCAATGGACTCTCAGACCCTCTGGACCAAAACTAATTTCTATCACTGCTTTTTTAATTATTGCAAGAAGTCTGTGTGAATGGCTTACTAACAGCTATAATTACAAGTGAATTACTTGTTTTTGCTTTCAGCCTTTTATAAAGTGATAAACCTTTTATCAATGACTCAGCAGTGAGGAGCTCTTGAACAACCTGGCAACCCAAGAATATGTCTACTTAAAAAGTCATAATAACTCATTTTTCCACTTTAAAATCAGACCTATGTGAGACCTATGTTAAATATTATTGAGTTACTTACATATTCTCCCAGATCTCTCCAGCAGCTCTTACACTTAGAGAAGAGAACATTTCAGTAATGGTATACGTGTGTATACATAAATGTTTGTTTTAAACTGTTTATTTAACCAGATTAAGGATTTCAGTCGCTATAGACTTTAGATTTTAAATTATCAGTGAAAAAACAGGTTAGGCAGCTGAGCTTCAAGCTGCTGGAGACGTCACGTCCTGTGTCTGATGAAGAGTATCTTTGAATCTCAGGATTTTTAGTGACACAGTTTTGCTTGTTCACCAGTTTCAGTCTCCTGATCCATTTGTTATGGAAAGACGGAGGCATCTGCTGATGATCTGGCTGCTGGTAAAAAGTTTCAGAACATCTTGTTCACTATTGAAGAAGCAGTCTCAGTTAGCAGCTACTCTTATAGCATTTTTAAAATTTATTTGAATGGTGACAGTGAGAAAGTGGAGAGATGGGCCAGTTGGTGTTAGAATGAGGAAATGAAATGCTGAGGGTTGACAATAGCAGGTATGTGCGCTAACAGGTGAGTCATGATGGCACTCACACTGAATCATGATCAATTGATCATGTTGTTTAAGAATTTCAACCAACTTTCAAACTATTTGTTCTTTATTGACTTGATATTTAAGCACAATACACAAAGAGAGGAAAGTAGTGCAGATAACCAGTTCCTGCTTTGAGACTAACAGTGTGTCAGTTTGAGGTCAGCGTTACAATTACATAATCAGTGTCACTGTCGTGCACCCTGATAGTTTAGTGTCATTCCTGGTCTATTGACATAAAGCCTTTTTTTTTCTTCTTTTTTTTTCTTTCCATTTTTAGCTTCCCCTTGACCCAGTCAGGTTTGTCCACCTGCACTAACTCAGCATAATCACCTGTCTGTTGCAAGCAATGGAATCACTCCAAATGGTGTGAGTGGGAGGGGAAATGAGGGGGCAGCAGATGGGTAGGGGGTAAAAAAATGAATGACAGAGGCAGAACTAGGCTTGTTCAGGTGACACAAGACTTTAAGAACAACCAGTGCAACAAGTGAGCACAGGGAAGGACAAAGACAGAGGAGGAAATCTGGATACAGAAAAAAAAATCCAAGAAAGCCTGAAATAAACCAGTAGAGGAGGAGGAACTGTCAAGTTTTATCTAATAATGGATAATCCAACCAGAATGGGTGAGTGAACTGAGAACATTTGCCAGAGTTACAGCAAATTTTGTGTATTATTCAAACTTCGCGTTGTCAAAAATCCATGATTTAACCTATAGCTTGTTGGTTCATGCTTTATGTACACAGGAGTGGCTAATATTATCATTCTCCAATAGCAGTCAATATAGGTAACATTAGATAATTCATATGTGCATTTATCATTTTCACCCTTTAAGTACCAGGTCAAATCATGCCTTACTGTGTTTTTTTGTCTTTTGAACTTCAGTATAGAGTTTGACAAAACCTGCTCTCTTATGTCAGGTTCACGTGTTCACACACACACTGACCTTACCTGCCTTCATGTCGGTATATGACCCACCGCAAACAGGTCATTCCTAGAACATTGTGGCCACGCCCATCTCCTGGTTCACCTTTCTTATCATTTGTAGGGGTCGTGCATTTACTGATGTTTTGCAACATCTGGGCCTTTGACCTAAAGTCTGAGTTATTTTTAGTCAGCCGCCCAGTAACAAGTGCCTGTATATGAGTGTATGATCATGTGCGTGTGTGTGTGTGTTTGCAGGTGTATGTGTGCGTGTGTGTTTCCATGTATACACTCTGGGATGTGTCAGAGTGGGATCTCAGTGGGACACGTAATGATGTGTGCAGCAGTGCGGCAGAACTGGGTCACAGTGAGGTGGAAAGAGAGAGAAAAAGACACAAAGAGAAAGAGGGAGAAAACAGTGGCAGGATAATGGAGCTGTGCATTTCCACATAATCCTGCAAAAACCTCTAGTCACAGTTTCCACAAGGGAATTTCTGATGCACCTTCTAAGATTTGTAATTTGGAGAAAGTAGCCATAAATTCATACCATGACAAGGGTGGTTATCAAGCTGCATTGACACGGCAACAAATAAGCAATTACCAACCAATCAATCAAAAATATCTCTTTTTTTCCTTTTTCTTCCAAAATCAATTTATTGAAATATCCTCTCTTTTCTCTTCCTCCTGTCTTCCTCCCCTCTTCTCTCACTTCTTTGTCCTCACCTCTTGACTCCTGTTGCCCTGTTAGCACCGACCTTGTCCGTCAGGCTCTCCTCTCTCGTCCCCTGTGCAGAAATTGCAAGCTTGACTGACTGTGACATCCTTGAAAATGGATGCCATTGTATTGGCTTAAAGCCCTCAGCCAGGTACCACAATGCTTTGCAGGAGAGGCACAGGGTCCATTTACCGGTCTGTGCTCTTGGTTTTTGAGCAGCAATAGTCACTGGTGATGTCACTGTGATGAAGGGGATTACAGTCTGGTATCATCCCTGTCAGAGGTTTAAGATCTCAAAATGGGAAAGATGAAAAATTGTTGTGTTTTATAGATGAAATATGCTTGTTGAAAGAAAAATAACATAGCAAATGAAAAGTCAGAGGATTACCAAGGTTATCTCACTTCATCCTGAGGAAATGAATTTCTTTGGTAGATGCATCATTTGGATTCATTGAGTATCTGCACCAACTTTCATACCGATCTGTCTAATAGTTATTCAGATTCTGGACCAAAGTGGTGAACTAACCAATCACTTTGCTCTTATATTAGATGACTGAACACTTGAACATTAATTAATGGATCCATCTATTAGCTATACAGCACGTCCTTTTGGAGGGTCACAGGGGCCTGGACAGGTCGTCTCTCAATCTGAGTCAGTCTAAAGTCTCAATCAGTATTTTTATGTTAACACAACCACTAGATTAACAGGTTGTCTGTAATGTGAATTTTTTTTAAAGTATTGCTCAGCTCGTAGTTTTGTTTTTCCGGTCAGTGTTTATCAACTTTTGTTTCACTCTCACCACTCTGACCAGTTTCCAGCAGCAGCTGTCATCAATGAGAAAGGTCTCATGAAGCTGCTGTACTCTACATGCCCTGCGCCAAATGGCAGAAAGATAGACATTAGCAACACATTTGTGAGCGTGTAATCAGCTTTGAACCAACATATTTCCCTCAAAAAAATGAAAAATAAAAAAGAGCTAGAAGGAGAGTGGACATTGGACCACATAGTAATGACTAAACAACAGAGACGGCTGGTCTCTGCTCTGTCTGTGTCAGCAATGTTTCCCAACCTGAGCTGTGACAACCTTGTAAGTTAATGTAGGCTAGTTATGTTTACAGCTCGCTGAATTTCCCCCAAATGACTACAAACTCATTTGTAAACTCATAAACAGTCACTGCCTAAAAAATGAGTTTTGTTTTTTTCCTAAATGGAAATTCAGTCCATTCATCTGTCACTTGTTCACAGAGAGATTGTTGGCACTGAGACTCCCGGCATGGAGGAGAACATGTAGCTCCTACACTGACAGACTGAGCAACAACGAAACACAGTCAAATCAGCCTCCTTTCAGTTTCAGTGTCTTTTCAGAGAATGGAAGATGTCTCTGTTTTCCTTCATTCATGTGCCAGTTGAGAGGAGCCTGATATTTCATTAAACTGTGTGTGGAATCGAAATCTTTAGAGTCTTGCAAAATGGCCTTATATTAAAGAGCCCCATCTTCATTTGCTTCAAATCTCAGTATAAAATCTTAAACACTACAGTATACTCTATATGTTGCACTGAGTTCAGCCTGCCCCAGTCTTCCTTATATTGTTACCAGCTACATTTCCAACTTGGATGCTGAATGTCACACTCATAATATCCATGACCCCTTCACGCTGTACTGTCAGGTCAATGTGTTCTGTGTTTCCAATATGTTTCCTCTACTATGACTAAACATTTTCAATCTGCTTTGATCAGCTTTGTACTTTGCTCTTACAACACACAGTAGACGTGTTTTTCTCCTCCTTCACCATCAAGTGTTTCTCTGCTCAAGGTGTTTCGTCAGTTTATACTCACAGGTGGAGTAGAGTAGACAGTAGAGTTTTCCTGACACGCTGCCTTCACCCCGCTGACAACATTTCTCTGTCACTATAGCTTGTATCAGGCGCTACTCAGAGGTGATGACTCTACCGGACTCTTTCATCCAACGCCAGCAGCTGGACGCCAGCATGGCTGACACCTTCCTGGAACATCTCTGTCTGCTGGACATCGACCAGGAGCCAATCACAGCACGCAACACCAGCATAATCTGCACCATCGGTGAGTGTGACAACCAGTTGCAGACAGTGAGTCTCAGTTTCAAGTTTGTTTTCTGGCAACAGTTGTATGTCATCGCTGGCTCCCTGTCACATGGCCAGCTCCTGTGTGCTGGGTGTTGGCATGGTCTGATTCTTGGCTGTGGTGCTGTTCAGCTCTTGCAGTTTTTCTCCTGGCCAGAAAAAAGAGAGAGAATATTTGGAAGGCAGTGCAATGTACAAAAAGCCTCGTAATTCTTCAGAGCTGTGATTCCCAAGATTGCAGCTTGATCCACGGATAATCTGCTAATCTATTTCTTGACTAATATGATAAGGCCAGAAAATGTGGCCCCAGCCCATTTCTTTTTCTCTGGACCACCCACATTTCCAAATTTCTTATTTTTATTTTATTAGCAGTCCACCAACTAAAGAGAGACCATTTCATTTCACAAACAAAGAAAGAAAGAAGAAGTATCATTGAACAATCAAGATGTTAATGATCTGTCAGTAGACGTGGTGTTTCATGTCAGGTTTGATGGTCTGTTCTCTTCATGCACGTCCTTTCAGGTCCTGCTTCCCGATCAATCCCCAAACTCCAGGAGATGGTCAAAGCAGGGATGAACATTGCTCGTCTAAATTTCTCTCATGGCTCACATGAGGTATGTGGCTACAGTACCTCATTATTCATGTCCATGTCTGTTTATACCGGTCCTCACACAGAACTGACACACACATGGCTTCACCTTTCAATCAGTCATGCACTGATTGTCTGTCTCCCTACTTTTGTCCCTCAGTACCATGGTGAAACCATCAAAAACATCAGAGAGGCAGTGGAGACAATCACCTCTGATCCTTTGTATTACCGGCCGGTTGCCATCGCCTTGGATACGAAAGGTCCAGAGATCCGCACAGGATTAGTGAAAGGGGTGAGAGAGTTACGCTTGATGTATTCAACCCTCTAAACGAAATCAAGCAATCACATGCTGCCAGATGTTGAGAGGTGCAGGAAATATGTTGCTGCTTTGTGCAGTGAATACCTTTTTTTTTTTGGAATGAAAACTATTTGTTGGCATGTTCTCATTTTCCTCTTCAGCATCTTTGGATTGTGTTGTTCTTTGTGATGCTCTTGTGTACCGTCTGCTTTGCTGAAAAAATGACTAAGCTGTTGGAAATCTCTTCATGCTTTGATTATCTTACAAAATGCTCTGCATGAGATGCAGGCTGCACACTGACTGAGGCTCACTGTGTCTCCTCAAGTCTGTTTAGCAGCTTAATTGGAAAATGAATTGGAGTTACTAGCATCAGTGTTATATAATTGGATATTTGTAATCATTACAATGTATTTTTACCAGCTAATTCCTCATGACAATGCCATCCATATTACAGTAATGTAATTGACAGGAAGGATACAAATGATTGCAAAACATTACAAACCAAGTACACACACACACAATTGTTTCAAACTGGAAAACAAAGCAACAGCAGAAGAGCTCAGCAAAGCATTTGACATATTTTTGTGACAGTTTTAACCTTATAGGGGTCAAAATCTGTCACTTCATCACTGTCACTGCTGCTCAAAATGAATTTCCAGAACTATCTGGATACAAACGCTGAAAAACAAGCAGGCGGCAGAGGCTCAGTGAGGCTTAAAGCAAACAGACAGTGGTTAGAGTTGGATCAAGCAGGTTTCAGTCTGGCTGGGTTGTAGGTTTTGCAACAGCAAACAGAGACGGATTCTTTCTCAGAATTAGAACATCAATATTTGGGTTTTTGTTGTTGATGTGAGCTTCATTGATTTTTCTACATTTCATGTTTACCAATAGAAGCACATCAGCGTACTACTGTAATGTGACATAACGTATTGTAATTCAGTGATTTTTCTAAACTTTTTTCTGACCGATGTAGTGCAGTTAGTGGCTTGGAAGTAACACCTCTTCCACACTGACCTGCAGAGAGGGTTTCCTTGAAACAGCTACAGTGTCGACACATACATGATAACACTTTCCATTGGTTTTTTCGAAACCAGTGTGTTGACTGAAAAATGCCTTTTAATGAACTGAGTGAACTGCTTATCTTAAAACTCACATAGATAATGACCCTTGCCTTCACAAACATGTTGATAAAGGAGAGATAATAATAGTTTGCTTAAAGGAAGCATCCGTGTCTTTGTGTGTGTTTGAACAGAAAGTGGAGGAGGAGGTGGAGCTGAAAAAGGGCAGCCATGTTCGGGTGGTGACAGCAGAGACCGACAAAGACAAAACAGATGGAAAGATTATCTGGGTGGACTATCCCAGCCTGCCCCAAGTCATCACGAAAGGAGGAAAGATCTACATTGACGATGGCCTCATTGGACTCAAAGTCACAGAGACAGGTAAAACAACACATAGCAGCAGAAAGCAAAGGGCCTACCTGTCACACATCAGATGTGTTGACAAAGTTATTCTCTTTTGCTCAAGCTTTCCCTGTCTCTGTAGGTGTGATTTATGTTTTATTGATTTTGATCTATTAATCTTGTATGGATAAAACAACATGTAAACCTACTATACACTGTTCTTGTTGTGTGCACATATAGTACATACCTGAAGACATACTGTACCGCACATGTCACATTCACACTGACACTACAGATCCACTTATGTATAAATCATGCCACAAATATTAAGTGTCCTGCTTTCCATGTCTTCCGTTATAACACACTACCTACGCTGCATCTTATTTCTCCTACTCTATTTTGTCACATCATATTATGATCCATCTTTCATTGTTAAAGGGAAACCTCACTTAGCTGATGGTTTCCTTTGAAGTCTTCCATCATCATTACAGTATGCTGGGTCATATCTGAGCTTTCAAAAATCCTGACTTCAAAAATCCTAAAATCATAGACCTTCCTAATAAGTGTTTAATGTTTCCATTATACTGTATTACTTCCTGCGAAATGAACCCCTGCTTTAATCACATTGACTTTTAGCCAATAGTGACCAGAGTTAAGACAAACGACAACAAAAGTATTTTCCCTGTCCTCAAGGTCAAAACACTGACAGATCTAGTTGTGCTTTAACAGGATAGGATCCATCCAAACTTGAATGGTTATTTAAATTCACCTTGCTCATTTTCTTCTCCTCCTCCTCCTCAGGCCCTGACTGGGTGGACACGGTGGTCGAGGCTAGCGGGGTGCTCTGCAGTCGGAAAGGAGTCAACCTCCCCGGCTGTGACCTGATTGGCCTGGATGCGGTCAGCGAGCGAGATGAGGCTGACCTGAGGTTCGGGGTGGCTCAGGGCATCGATATAGTGTTTGCCAGTTTCATCCGCTCGGCCCAGGATGTCAAGGCTGTGCGGCGAGCTCTGGGGGCACACGGACGAGATATCAAAGTGATCAGCAAGGTGGAGAGCCGGCAAGGCGTTCAGAAGTGAGTCACATAAAAATGCCTCTGAATTTAAACCATCTTGGCTTAGTTATTTTGAGCGAAACAGTCGCTGAAGGCAGTGAATCTTTCATAATGAGGCTGTGACATGACTTATAAATCCACCACGGTTGGCAGTCTGCCCCTCCTGTGGACAGCCAGTAGGGATGGATGGATGGATGGACATATGTCAGCTCTGGATGTTACACATAAGCAATCTGTGTGGTCATCTATAAGTTAGCTTACGCTTATACATCTAACACAATTTATGTAACCACTTTCTCATCTCCATTACTTATCTCTTGCTTTCTCTACTGCTCGCCGGCTTCTGAAAATGTCTAACTATGGCTTTAATTCAAATGCTTGTTTTTTAAAATCAGACTATAAAGATTGTATTTCACGTGATAATAATAATAATGATGTGTTCAACAAGTCCACTGTGTAAATCTGTGTCCTCATCACTGGCTCCTGCTTTCAGATTTAGATTTTGCACAGATGATTTAGGACTTAGATTGATCACAGCATGACACTGTGCTCAATGTTTTTAAGATCCACAGACAGACAATTCACAAATCCCTGTTTTTACACATTGAGGCCTGCTCTGAATGATGCTCAGAAGCCAGAAGTGTTGCTGTTGATTCTCTCTGCCTCTGCTGTCTGGTCTCTGCTCACTCTTCTCTCTGTGCTCTTCCTCCTCTCTGTCTCTGTCTCTGTCTCTCTTTTAAACCCAAACAACCAATCCTTCCCCTCCTCACCCCCCCTTCAACTCTGTCTCTCAGTTTTGAGGAGATCCTTGCCGAGAGCGACGGCGTGATGGTTGCCAGGGGCGACCTGGGGATCGAGATCCCAGCGGAGAAAGTCTTCATCGCTCAGAAGATGATGATTGGACGCTGCAACTCTGCCGGCAAGCCCGTCATCTGTGCCACACAGGTCAGAGCCGGACACACAAACACACACGCACAAACACAGAAAGGGATGGAGGTCTGATGAAATATGCAAATTTAGACTCTAACCACAGCGTTAGCCAATGAAATGTCAAATGGTTCAGAGTAAACTAACATTAAATCCTAACAGGCACACATTAACGTAACACGCCTGCATAATGTATTCACACTCACTTGTCCAGTAAATTCACCCTCCAAAACACGCATACACACACACACATTGCAGGCACACTCCTGCAGCCATGTTGAGTCATGGTGCTATATCGTGTTTATGCTACAGCTCTTGACTCGGAGTGACAGCGTTATAGCAGGTTTGCTACTCCAGACCTGGGCCCACAAACAACACCCACACACAAACACTTATCAGCATTAGTCGCAGCTTCTTAACTACTACAAAAATGGGGTCTCTCAGGCAACGCTGCGAGCTATCTCATTTTCCAACTGTCTGCCTTGCTTATTGAGTCGTAATACTGAGTCTCCGGCATGCCAATAATGATCTCACAAAGTCATACTCGCCTGCCTCCGTCTAAATTATCTCTCATTTCTCCTCCACTGCTGTCCATCCATCCACAAAGCCATTACCTCCCCTCATCTCTCCCTCTCTAAAGCCTCGTGTGCATCAGGGCACAGTCACTCTCTGACCAAAAATACTGACATGCAAACATGCAGAATGTCTTATTATTGATGGATTTATTGACCACATCGCTTTACAGTGCCCCAGTGGAGACATGCTGACTGTGGCAATGAGACTAATGTAAAGCTAATCCTTTATGTGTGTGTGTTTGCAGATGCTGGAGAGCATGGTGGGCCACCCACGGCCAACTAGAGCAGAGAGTAGTGATGTTGCCAACGCCGTGCTGGATGGAGCCGACTGTGTAATGTTATCTGGGGAGACCGCCAAGGGACTGTTTCCTGTGGAGGCAGTCGCAATGATGCACTCGGTGTGTGTTTCTGTGTGCACATGATGTCCACTCTGTTACGTCTGACTTAGTGCCCCGTGATAACTCTCTCTCTCTTTCTCTCTGTGCCTCTCTTCCCTCCTTTCTCCCCCACACCCTCGCTCTCTGTCTGTGTGATCTCTGTCCTCAGATCTGCAGGGAGGCAGAGGCGGCCATTTACCACCAGCAGCTATTTGAGGAGCTGCGTCGCCTCACTCCTCTGTCCTCTGACCCCACAGAGGTCACCGCCATCGGAGCTGTGGAGTCCTCCTTCAAATCCTGTGCCGGGGCCATCATAGTCCTCACCACCACTGGCAGGTGAGAGTAATGACCAGAGTGCCATTATTGGACAATTCTGGATTATATTGATTGATTTTTTTTTAATTTTTTTTACATTAATACCACTATTATGTATGTTGCTACAGTTAATATGTACCTCATTTTAATGTGAACTTTACAGGTGCATGTTACTGCAATAGATTTGTTACTACCTGTAGTTTCATACTGTGCATACCTCATTATGGTTGTGATCTTCCCATCTACTGTAACTCTCAGCAATAAAGCAATTTATTTCCTAAGATGTCATTCGAAGGTAATATTGTGGTTATGGCAAATAATCTGTAATTAAGGTATGAACAGGATTAGGCTGAACTGAAACTCTTGGTTTGAATTAGGGGAAACAATGTGCCTGTCTCGTCCACATTGAGAGCACATTACAACACAATAAAGGTTGGTGTTGGACACAAACAGTACAGCGCTAAATCATCCAATTTAAATGTCATTTCTTGGAATAGACTCCAATTCATTCACATGCTATGTAGACCATTACTGTAGGCTAATCCCTGTCAGTGTTAGACCCATGTAAACACAATTACAGTCACAGTTTGGGA
Source organism: Decapterus maruadsi (assembly GCA_030347415.2). NCBI lineage: Eukaryota > Metazoa > Chordata > Actinopteri > Carangiformes > Carangidae > Decapterus > Decapterus maruadsi. The sequence continues at coordinate 18,996,272 of CM064894.1, forward strand.
TTTTCTCGCTTTTATTCAGTGCGAATAATGAGAGCTCTTTAAAGGTTGCGACAACAGATGTTAGTCTATCCCCAAGCAGAGCTGCAGACTGAATATTACAGCTCTGCTTTCTGCCTTTGCATCCTCAGAGGCAGACTTATGTTGACTATAATGTTTATCGTGCTATTGTACTTTATGTACTTGTGTGACTGGTGCTTTGTAAAGTAACTCCCCTTCCTGCCACAACAACAGTCTCTCTCGTGCTTGTGCTTAACATCATACCATGTTCTGTGACATGTATTACTGTTAACTACTGAGTGCAGTTGACTGTGATGGCAAAAGTCTTCTGGCTGCTGTTTCATTAACGACAAAATGACGTGACGTCTTCTCTTAATTGAACGGGAAAACACCACCGTCGTCACAATATCAAATACTGATCGTCTGTACCAAGGAAACTCACAGTGTCTCTCTAAGACGTCCCATCTGTGGAAACTTTGTTCCTGTGTGTCAGCAGTGGTAATTTACTTTCCATCCTCATCCCTCTTTCCTCCTTGTCTCTGTAGATCGGCACATCTCCTGTCCAGGTACCGCCCTCGCTGTCCCATCATAGCAGTCACCAGAACTCCTCAGGTACAGTCTGCTCCCATGGGCTGAATAATAAAACTGTCTTTGTGTTGACTAGCGGTGCATTTTGTCCTGCCAGAAATATGTCTTAATTGTTGATGACTCACACATTTCAAAACAGAACAACGTGTGAAGCAGTCAGGATTTACTCTCCCTGTGTCTCTAACTGAGGTTTAACAAGTGACACTTTATGGGAGTGTAATTTAGTTTTACGGATTTCTACAGAGTTTAGTTTAAAACATGTGTCACAGACTGGTTTAAAGTAGGTCGTTGTCACCTGTGACTTTAAAGTCATGTGGAGTTAATCCACATAAGACCCCCTCACCCCCCTCCTCTGTCCCACACATACACATATACATCTTTATATGCTTCATGTGGAGGTCAGAGGTCAGAGCCAGACTCAGAGCAGCACATCTGGCCCTGGTCCAGCAGTGGGCTGCTGCTAGTGCAGGATCGTGACCCCACTTATGACAACACCAGTAACTTCTAAAGGCAGCCTGTGCACGGACATGTTCAGCCAACATTAAGTGAATATGTTGGCTTGATGGTGATGCTAAAGGAAAGTGTCTGACAAAGTGTCCAAAATAGGAAGGCTTCGTCTACTGGGGAGTGTAAATGTTTTGTCTGATATCAAATTATTTATTCACTACAAGTGATGATTTGGGCCTGAAGGTTGTGATATTTCAAACTATGGCTCCATATATGAAATCTGGACTGGACATACTCCAGTCATGTCATTGTAAAATGCTCCAGATTGAAGAACCTAGAAATGATATCTGTAAAGTCTTTGGGTTGATATACTATTATGCACAATAAATTTAAAGGAAGTCCAGTCTTTCTTTGTGAGGTGACCTTATAGATAAAAACACCATGGTGAAGGGGAAACAGGTCTCACAGTGGCATTAAATCAATGGTTTCCAAATGTTTAATTCATAGAAATTACTTTATAGGGTTTGATTTCACTGCATCATCAAATTTAATAATCAAAGAAAGTTTTAACTAATCACTGCATCATATCCACAGTAGGTCATAACCTGTGAGAAGGGCTCAGCTAGATGATGCTTTTACTCACAGTATTAGAAGGACAGACTGACTTACAGACATTTAGCGTCATATCCCTCAAATAGAAAGAAATAATATCGAACCAGTTAAAATTTAATAATCAATCAAAATAAAAGATTCACTGTGAAACTAAACCACTGTATGTCACCCTCCTCCTCCTCAGGTGGCCCGTCAGTCCCAGCTGTTAAGAGGAGTGTTTCCGGTCCTCTTCCACCCTCTGCCTGCTCCTGTCTGGGCTGATGATGTAGACAACAGGGTTAATTTTGGCATGGACATAGGTTAGTGTGTGTATGTGTGTGTTTTGCTTGTCTTATTGTGTGCATCCAATAGTCTATATTATACATGCTATGACACTGTCTCTCACCCATACCTCTCTGTCTCCACAGGGAAAGCACGAGGCTTCTTCAAGCCAGGCGACATGGTGATCGTGGTGACGGGCTGGATCCCGGGGTCCGGTCACACCAACATTATGAGGGCAGTCAGTGCTGAGTAACAACCTGATCTGACATGGACCCTCAGTCTGACTGACATGCAGACCAGACAGTGTTAGAGCTTTCACCACCTGGAAATCAAAACCACTGTCACTGATAAATTGAAAACAAAACAAAACAAAAAATCACAATGGAAACATCACTGTTATTTAAACTCGAGTGCCACTGGAACTGGTCCCATTAATGTTCAATTTGTAAGTTGTATTATTGATGACTCCCTCCAAATAAAACTTGAATGTCATTCATGTTTTCCTGTTCACATCAGGACTGAACCTGCACTAATTGAGCCATCCAGCCTGCTCTCATCTCCCTTTTTTTCAACAGTCAAACATGAATCTTGTCTCTTTGCTGCCCATTGTAGACGCACCCAATTATTGGCAGACTGTATATAATTTGGAGATAAGGCTTTCATTTTAGTCCATAGTTCTGAGCTTATCTCCATGACAGTGCACTTCTTTTGGCTTTATATGAGCAGAGCTGGGAGATGCAGAGACGACGGGTATTGGACTACACCTCCTTTTGTCCACTGAGATGACCCAGATGCCCACATCTGTATACTGTTCTCCCATAAACTTAATTATATCTGCTCCAGTGTAGGGCTTACTCATGTCTGATGATCTTCTACGTGACGTCCTTGCCTGTCTTCTGCAGGCATCCTCCTCCTTCAGTTTGTCCTCTCCAGCTCTAGTGTGGCTTCAGTCCTCCTCTTGCAGTTTATTTCAACCTTTTTCTGCAACTAAAAGCCACTTTCACACAAACCCAGCACTGGAAATATATATTTATATTTGATATAATTGTCTGACTTCCCGACAATTTATCTTTCACGCACATTAAGCACTTTTATACTTCCAAGTTTGGAGTGTGCTTGGATTGCTATTATTATTGATGCATTAATTATGAAGCCATCTAATTTTATAGCTGCTTGAAAGGATGCTCATTTATATACTAATGCCTTCTAAAATAAAGGAACTAGATGCACTCAGATAAATGTGCCCAGAATAGTTGCCTCTGAAAATATTACCAGTCGGAGTAGCTAAAACATGCATTGTTCAGTTACTTTTCACCCCTTGGTGTGATATGATGATGCAATTTGCAAGGAAATTCACACTCTCTTAATTTTCAAGTTTGCAATATCAAAATAATTTACCTAATAAACTAATTGTGTAAAACATTCAGGTTTAGTATCTTTTAATGAACCAGTATAAAGCACTCGAGATTTGTAAGTTAGTTTGGACGAGACATCCTCTAATAGACATGATCTATTTGTCTGGTGTCGTTATATGTTGCTCTTTTTCCGAGATTTCAATTAAGTTTCAACATCACGCTCTCCATCACGCGCTCCCATTGGCGAGAGAGGATGACGCGCGACCTGTACCTGCGAGGGATGCGTGCGTCTTGCCGGTCGGGCATGCGGCCTTGAGGGGATGGATGATGGGGATGCGGATGCCATGGCAACAGGCCGATTACATCCAGACCTTTATATGCACATTTATTTATTTAATATTTCATTTGTATGCGTCGCGCGCCTCTGTGGACGTGTCTGCGCGACCTCTTCAGTGTTGAGTCAGAGCAAGAAGTGTATTTCAGCCTTCAAGTAGACTCCGTCGGTTCTGAGCCAGGCTGCGAAGGAGCGGCCACGTTTAAGGCTCAACAAGTTGTTTTATTTTAAAAGAGGCTGTCGGGTTCTGGCGGAGCGCGCATTTTGACACCGGAGCACCTTCTTGTGTTTAGACACGGAGCCTATTTTTTTGCACTCGTCATTGTGAGGACACAATGCGATTGAAAGTCAGCAGAAGTGGAAATACACGGCAGCTTGTTCCGATGACAGAAGAGCAGATTTCACGCGTCAGACTCTGAGCACCTGACCAAGTTCACCCCGGCATCAGTTGAACACAGTCGCGTCGCTGTAGATAGAGCCGGTACCCCGTCTCGGCGGCAACATATCGGCGCGTCTTCCATCATGATGAGTGGGTTTTTTCCGCTCGGATGCTGAGAATGACAACGTGCCGCGGATTCCGTGGAAACATGGGCTAGATGTGGGAGTAATGACTTCTTTCCACCACCTCGTGCTCGCCTGCCGGTCTGTGTTTTTCTTTTCTCCGTGTGCGTGTCTCTAGTTGATGGTAGAGTGCGTGTCGGGATGAATCAGTGCGCCTCGGAGTGTGAGCGCCCGTGTGCGCCGATTATGTGCGTCCCTTATGTCCATTAACCAGCCGTCCCTCCTGACAGAGGATCAAGTGTCCTTGTCATTCACCCGCGGACGAATGTCCCCCCACTCTGCCACCCCGAAGCTCTGATAATCTCTTAGCTACATAATGAAATGTGGTGAAAATGGCAAAAATTGGGTGAGCAGCCCTGGGCATATAGGCTGACACAGACAGGACACCGACGGCCAATGAGGGGCGAGCTCCGTTATCTACAAAAGACCGGGAATCTGGTGCCAATATGACCGGCGTCGGAGCGTTGAGGGCGGCTGTGGAGAGAGGAGGGAGGGCCTCGGGCGAAGAGCAACATTTCAAGGACGAGGAAGGAGGAATGTTAGAAGAACATCTGTAGCCCGAGGACAAAGGAGACTCACAGGGAAGGAGGAAAAGTAAAGGTGCTGGTGTCACTCTGGCAGGGTGAAGGATTTCATGTCTGGATGGGGCTTTTTCCAAGGGCACCGAGGTAAGCATGGCCACATCGGCGGAGAGAGGGCGGAGGTGCGAGCTGTCGGCTCCAGGAGAATGACTGGAGACACAGAGGACACTTTCCTTTAGCTTCTGTAATTTATCATTCATATTGACATTGACACTCTCCCAGCCAGGGCGACTCTACTGAACAATAGTTTTCCTGAGGGGGGCGGGAGTTACAGGCTATATTCACCCTCCCCTCACCCACCTCCTCCTCCCTGAGTTGGGATGGATGGGGTGGCTGGAGGTGTGGGTACCCCCGGCAGCGCCGGTGGGTCTGGGGGTGACAGCCTGCCCCGACGTAACGGGGGGGACTCGAAGCGGCGCAGTAAGGGCAGCCTGCCCTCCCCGGGCTACAGGCTGTCCCAGGCCTCGCTGGAGGGGGAGAGGGGCTCCTTCGGGGCTGACAGCACATCCTCGGGCGCCCGGGGCCGCCGTCTCTCCATCATGAGCTCCTCCACCAGGGACGGCCTCCCCTTCCGTACAGCGGGCACACCGACCACCCCGGTGCCCCTGCCTCCACCGCCCTCCAGCGCAGCCCACCCGCGCTCCGTGGGCTTTGCCGCGTCGCGCGCCGCCCTGGCCTCCACCTCCTCCACCGGGACCGGTGTCATGGTGGTGGCCACCGGTCCAGAGACCACCACCACCACGGCCTGCAACACCACCGCGGCAGGCACCCCAGAGCTGGTGGGTCCGTCTGGACTCGGTGGGTTCGGCATGGGGCTGGACGGAGAGGACTACAGCAACTCCAACCAGAGCACCTTCATCCAGAGACAGTTCGGGGCCATGCTGCAGCCGGGGGTCAACAAGTTCAGCCTGCGCATGTTTGGATCCCACAAAGCTGTGGCACTGGAGCAGGAGAGACTGAAATCAGCAGGGTCCTGGATCATACACCCCTACAGTGACTTCAGGTACAGAACTACACGCACACATACCCTCCACCACATCTATTTAAGCTGATGTTGGTTTATAAAACAGACTAAATGCCACTTGTAGAACATAAGAGACATGAAATGTCTTATGGTGGAAACATGGATCAAAGCAAACTGAAACAGCTCTCTTTAGCTGCACACTTGAAGCCTAATGATAGACACTTAAGCAGACTGAGGAACAGGGGAAGAGAAACAGATCATACATTCAGCAGCCTCTTAAGTTACTAACAAGGGAAATGGGGAAGACAACTGGGAGGAGAGAGAGACATGCAATAGGCTAAATATATACTGCCAACAGAGGAGTATGGGAAGTGATGTGAGGGCAAGAGGGAAGAGGGAGGCAGAGTCTCTGGAGGAACGACAGAATCGGAGGATGTATTACAGGTTAAATGAAAAGAGAGGAGTGGAGTAGATGAAAGGTCCCTGGGGGCATTTTGAAGGCAAAGGGAGAGGTGTTTATGGAAAGGGCAGCGTGGAGGCAAGGAGTTCTCCAAGAGAGGCGCCACACAACAATGGCAGGTTCATCTTTTGTAGTAAAAATAAAAAGAGAGAGAGAGAGAGAGAGAGAGAGAGAGAGAGAGAGAGAGAGAGAGAGATGTCTGTGCCTGTTTGGGGAAGTAGTTTCACAGTTAGAGGGAGATGGAGAAGAGGAGTTGCAAATAAGGAGGACACATTTAGCCAAGAGGTGTTTGGCTTATCACGAAGCAGTGAGAGATGCCTTCATGGTCAATTAGGTAAAATGTGAAGTATGTTTTCATGTGAACAGTGTATGAACCCAGCACAGCACTCTCTGCTGGCGACTCCATGCAAGAATATTGATTTTGCGACCACATGAAGTGAGAAATAAGCACATGGTTCAGTGTCACATGATGAGAAAAGGACTAATCAGGCTGTTCATTTTTGTTTCCTTTGACAAGATGAAGCCTGGTGGCAGAACTGAAACCATTAAGCAATTCAAGCCACAGAAAATTTGCTATTCTCATGATCTAACGTGTCACTTTAGTCACATTTTGGTTACTTTAAAGTAAAAACACAATATAATACGATATGTCTCTGTGATCAGTGATGTTTCTTCTCTCTGTTATAATTGTAATTGTAAAGTGAACAGGGGTGATAGACATTGTTACTGACATCACACAGAGAAAGCAAACACTTATGGAGAAAACAACTAGCAGATAAACTGACGATTAAAGTAATCTTTTTTTAAAGTGTTCCTCTAAGATTATTTTTTAATGGAGGTAGGATTGGGAGGACAGTTTTGTGATTGCTAACACACCTCAAGACACCGCAGCCTGACACGCACTCAACAGGCTTTAATGCTGACTGACATGTGAGCCATCCATGGGCATGCTCGTCGTCAGCTGTTAAAGACTTTGCATAAATACTCTATTTAAATGTGCAGGTGGACAGCAAAGGAGGAGGCAGCATTCATAATCTCCAGACAGACTGCTGCAACAATGGATGACTTGATCCCCAAGGCTCCTGGCCCACTTTTGTTTCATCAGCCACTCGCACACACTCGCTCACACGCAGACGGAGTCGTTTTGTATCGTCTGTCAATCCGATGATCACCCACAAGTGCCGCTCGTGAGTCTGCTCACGGGCGATATGGTGAATGAAGTTGACAAAGGGGACGGAGGGGAAGCGTGGATGACGGAGTGTGGACGGATGAATCTCAGTCCTTCATGTGCTCATTCATATGTATCCGAGATATCTAAAGACGTTAATAGTTCTAATTATCCATCCTGAAGGATCACAATTGAATATTTATCAATTATGTATGACATCTTAAATTATGCAAGTAGAGTATGTATTATGCATAATTCACTCATCTAACTTTTCAGTTAAGTACCTGTCGTCTGGAGCGACGGCTCAAGAGGAACTTTGTCAGGCCAGAGTGCGAGAGGAGGGACAACAGATAAAGCCCCTTTATGTGTCTTGTCCCGGTGTTGACCTTGAACACGATGGCCTGTGTGTGTGTGTGTGTGTAGTAATATATGTGCTTGAGTGTAGTGTGTCATTACTGAGTCTGATGATAAGCTCTCATGCCCTTCACCTCATTAAAAGAAGAGTTGTGTTGCTGCTCCACCTTTTCAAGGCAAGAGGCAGGAGAGAGGGAGAAAACTCATACCCTGGCATGATTAGAGGCGTGCAGTGAGACGGCAGCGAGAGGAGGCATGAAAACACAGCAAGGCAGACGGTTTGGTCTGTCAGCAGAGATAAGTTACGTTGCAGCGAAGTTGGCTGCAACGCACTTACAGTATACTGTATAGTATCAGAGATTTATTATATAATAAGCGGGTGCTGTTGTGCTCGGCAGGATGATGGGTGGAAACTTGCTCAGAACTGACATCTGGCCAACTGTGATCTGGGAACCAATCACAGGCCGCCCAGGAGACACTTGGCCTCAATTACAGTAGAATTAGTGTTTGGTTTGACAACAGCTGAGCAGGTAGATGCAGGTCAGTTCTTCTCCAGCACCTGTTCATGCTCAGAGTGGAATACTGATGAGGCCTTGGAGAACAGTCCTGATTGCATTTGCAATTCTTATTTGTGTATAGGAGAGACTGCGTGTGTGTGTGTGCGTGCGCAGTACACACAGGTCAGCGTGCATGTCTACCTGCGTGAACTGCACACAATACGCGACCCGGAGCTGCATCAGTCGACAGATGGGAGATCAGCAAACCAGGCTTTGTCAGATATTTAGCCCAACATGACGAGCCTTCACTTGTTTGTAGTTTGCGTCTGACATCTTCTCTTGTCTTCTTGGTTTTTCTCATTTGTTAATTGTCACATTGAACTCAAATCAGCTGCCACTTCTCAGTAGGAGCAGCAAAATGTAGTACGCAGAGGCTGACTGATGTGCAGTCACATGTAAAATGTCTTCTGTTTGGTTTCCCGGCAGACTGAAACATTTCTCCATGCACAATATGGAGATTAGATTAAACCTGCAGCAAGTTGTCTGATAGACGGAGAGGAACATTGCATATCATTTTCTCTCCCTTTTTTCCTGTGCGTGTGTGTGTGTGTTAGTTGAGACAGCTTGGGGGAAAGACATTAGACATCAGTGTAATTCCACAAACAATGATGTAATATTACAGCTGAAGCTATTAATCTATGATTATCTTGTTTAATTGGTTTGATCAGTCACCCATCACAAAGTTAAAAGCTGAGATATCAACATTTTGTCTGAACAGCAATCTAAACCTGCCCAAAAATGTATATGAAACTGAATACATTTTTCAATCACTTTAAAGATGCTTTAAGAAAGAATAGAAAACTGTCTCATTCTGGCTCATTCATTCTGGTTTCCATAGTCCTCTTTGATAGTAGATACATTAAAAATTGGATAAATCAAGGAAGTAATCAACTGGTGAATTGATGATGAAAATAATCTGATTTTACATGACTAATCACTTCAGCTCAAGTGCACTATAATAGAATAAAACCATAATTGATGCAAAGAATGTTTTTCCTCTCTACGGTCTCAGTTAAGTCATAACCTCCAATAATATACAGTTTGACTGTAAAGCACTGGATGATTGTTTTATTTAGGAGCGACACTGGCGGTCATAAACAACCAGCGTAGTACGATGTGGTTTAGTGAATTGTTCCCTATAATCAGCGCTAACAAAGCGTGTCCTCAAGGTCAGGAATAAATCTCCATCGCTGTCACAACAGCTACAGAATCGTTGTGCTGCTGTAAATAATCCCTGTATTTATTGCCTGTGATTATGAAGTGATACATCTGTCAGTATAAGTGACAAAGTCAGGATGTGTGTGTGTGTGTGTGTGTGTGTGTGTGTGTGTAGCAGAGTGGTGACTCATACTTAATCTTCATCAGTGTAGTGGTAGCATCACACCATGAGGTTGCGTTACTAAATTAGTGCCCAATAGCAATCGACCAGAGCGCTCAACTGTACTTTCTCACAGAGAAAGAGACAGAAAGAGTGGACAAAAAAGAGAGATAGGGGAAGAGAGCAAATGCAAGAATAAGCAAGTCATTGATATGGTTTAAGGTGATGGATAAAGGGATTAGGAGCAGAGAGACCGAAAGATGACAGGCGTCCTCTCCAGATGATTGTATCGCCTCCTCTGTCACACTATAATCACTTCCAGCCTCCATGATTCCCCGTGTTTTTATGAGGAGGCTACGTCACCCGATAATACCCTCCAGCATGAAACAGAGATTGATGAGGCCTCCCAAGGTTACTGATCAGTTTCCTCCTTCTGTCCCCCTCTGTCTGCCTCTTAAAAAAAAAAATCAGTCCAGTTCAGTCCTAGTCTGCGTTAGTGGCAGATAAAAACAGATAAAGGCTGGACTCTCTGTTTCCAAAGCACTTGCAAAGAAGGAAGGATTTCCATTTCTCACTGTCTTCGATGAGCCACAAATGGCCACCTGGCTCAGGGGACGTGACAAAGACAGGACTATATATAGAAAAAAATGTAACATTAGAATACATATATAAGAAAATGAGATAAAAGGATTAAGTGAAAGAAAAGATGGTGCTGTTGGAAGGGGAAGTGAAAGACCAGGAAGTTCCTGAATCTATTTAAAGTCTCATTTAAAGAGTCATCCCATCAATCTCTGACCAGTCTACGCTCATGAAGACAGATACTATGTTTTCCATGACTCTTTCTAAAGTCGACTGAAAATAACTTCTTTTTTGTGTCTTTTTTGAGATATTTTAACAGAAAGTCTGTGCACAAAGTGGAGATGAGTGTTCAAAGATGAAGCCAACTGATAGACACAGAGGTCTTAGTGAAAGGCACTGTCCATTTGCATTATGAGAACTGACATAGAAGAATAGAGTAATAGAGTAGAATAGGAGTTGCTGACTGAGTGATACCTAATCCCTTTCAGTCTGTCTTTTTCAAGTTCAGCTCAGGGGAGTAAAATGAACAGATGTTCAAATTCATCCGTCTTTATTGTGCAGAACAACATGGAAATACAGCGTCAGTACAGCGATAGGTGTTAGTGATATAACAATATATGAATCTAGTTTAAGCTATGACACCAGCAGTGCTCATAGTTGGTTACACTGTTGGGCAGTAAGTACACAAAAAATGCCATCATTTACTTTACAATTAACACTTGCCAAAAATTCCTGGCAGCAGACGCCAATCAAAATGCAGCGTTTGAATGTCAGTATACGTAGCCTACTTGTATTGTATTGTATTGTATAGTTTGAGTGTGCCTCATTTTGTGTATAATAATATGAAATACCTGCTCAGAATCAGTGTGTGTTGTGTAATATGGATTTGGGACATGCCAAATAACTGTGAGCCACCAAACACAGCAGCAGGCTTGAAGCAGCTAAGTGACTTTCACCCCTCATTAGGTTTATTATTTACTCCTGAGCTTTTCACACTGTCAATGGATAGAACGTCCTCTGTGCAAAAAAAAGGCTGCCAATTTGATATTAAGGACAAAAAGAGGAAGAGCAAAGAGAAGTAAGATTAATAGTCTCTAACTGTGTCTGACACTTTCAGTCAAACGCCACAGTAACACCAGTGTGTGTGTGTGTCTTTCTCTTTCTAGATTCTACTGGGACCTGTTGATGTTACTGTTGATGATGGGGAACTTAATCGTCCTGCCGGTGGGCATCACTTTCTTCAGAGATGAAAACACCCCCTCGTGGATCATCTTCAACGTGGTCTCCGACACTCTCTTCATGGTCGACTTGGTACTGAACTTCAGGACCGGCATCGTCAAAGAAGACAACACTGAGATTTTGCTGGACCCCAGGTCACTAGAGGCATTTCTGTGCATATTAATGTTACATGTTTGAGCCTGGGCATTGTGTGTGTGTGTGTGTGTGTGTGTGTGTGTGTGTGTGTGTGTGTGTGTGTGTGTGTGTGTGTGTGTGTGTGTGTGTGTGTGTGTGTGTGTGTGTGTGTGTGTGTGTGTGTGGAATAACAATGCAGCAGCTTTGTTGCCATAAATTTAAATTTGCTCTTCTGGCCATCTGCTGGGTTTGCACTCACACACATCCATGTATGAGATGTGAAAAGGTGACATGCAGCCAGTGGCAGAGCTTTGTCCACAGTCCAGTTCTCTTCCTGCTGAATATTGATGAGGATCATTTTATGCCCGCCAAATATTGAAATCACCCCCATAAAGCTAGGTTGCCAAACTTCTGTGGTCTTCCAGAGCGATCCGCCAGAACTATCTGAAGAGCTGGTTCCTCGTAGACTTTGTGTCGTCCATCCCCGTGGACTACATCTTCCTGATGGTGGACAGCCTGGACTCGGAGGTCTACAGGACGGCCAGGGCGCTGCGCATCGTCCGCTTCACCAAGATTCTGAGCCTGCTCCGTCTGCTCCGCCTGTCCAGACTCATCCGCTACATCCACCAGTGGGAGGAGGTGAGGATTCGAGCCCAGGAAGCAGAGACTGCAAAGAGTTGAAAGGAAAGAGATACTTGCATGAAAGAGGTAGTTATCTGTCCCCCTGCTCCTCCTCAGATCTTCCACATGACCTATGACCTTGCCAGTGCCATGGTTAGGATTGTCAACCTGATCGGTATGATGCTGCTGCTGTGCCACTGGGATGGCTGTCTCCAGTTCCTGGTACCAATGCTGCAGGACTTCCCTCCTGACTGTTGGGTTTCCAAGAACCTGATGGTGGTGAGTCTCTAAAATGTCGTCTGCCTGCATGTGACTGTTATTTTTTAATATGTTTCAGTGAATGATTGTATTGTGCAGAGAACAAAGCTCTATCTCAGCTTGTTTGAACAGTGTGCATGTTATTTATTGCGGATAAAAGCAAACCATGGATTGTGAAAGGCCTGAGTTTGAGTTATCAGTGCGGATGCAGAGGGTGGCTGTTTATCAGATCTGACATTGTTTGCTCCTTATCCGTGTTAATTGGCTCATGTAGCGACACGTCCAGTTGGAATAAGATTGACTGTCATCATCACATAAATAAAAAGGATTCTCCAATTAAAAATCTCAACTGAGATCAGGTGGCGGTGTGAGCGCAGGCAAACAGTGGAGGGCCCATAGGGACCTGCTGCTGATTTTTGTCGCGTGTGCGTGTCTGTGGGTGTGTGGTGTGCATGTGTGTGCATAGTACATACGGACATGGACGCCGGTGAATGTACACAGATACACAGCTGTATGAATAGCTGATTCATGCTTCAGGCGTTGCCAGGGTGACTGTTGCTAAGCAGGCTGATGCTGGGATTTTCCCCAGAGAAAGTCCCCTCATCCGATGGACCATTATCATCTTAGTATAATTGGACTCACACGCCACCTAAAACAAAGGGACATATGCACACACACACACGCTGACTCAGCCATAGAGGAGGCTATTTTTTATTTGTTTTCGTCAGTGCATTCATTTAATGATGTATGATGACTGCTCTTTTATTGTGTCTGTGGCTTTATGCTTTATGTTGCGGCCTCTCTGTTTTGAAGCAGAGCCGTTCTTTTTTTAATATATTATTTTTAGGGGCTTTTTTGCCTTTAATGTACAGGACAGTTGAGAGAGACAGGAAATGGGAGGCAGAGAGGGGGGGAATGACATAGGGCCGCCCGGCGGGACCCTAACCGGGGTCGCCTGCGTTGAGGACTACAGCCTCAACACATAGGGCGGGTGCTCTACCATCTGAGCCAAACACCGCCGCAAGCAGAGCGGTCCTTGACAGTTAAATTGTGCTGCTGTTGCACATGGTGATCTCAGCTGTATTTTCTGAAGTCAAGTGGCTCTGAGCGGAAAAAAAAGCTTTTGTAACCTGACTAAAAATAAGGACCGTTCAATATCACAGCGCCGTGGTAATTAACACTTTAAACTTCTTTTACTCCTTCTGTCGCCCTCTCTGTCCGTCTCCCACTCACAGAATGACACATGGGGCGTGCAATACTCCTATGCCCTGTTCAAAGCCATGAGCCATATGTTGTGTATTGGCTACGGCGCCCAGGCACCAGAGGGGATGACCGATGTGTGGCTCACCATGCTCAGCATGATCGTAGGCGCCACCTGCTACGCCATGTTCATCGGCCATGCCACCGCTCTCATCCAGTCGCTGGACTCCTCACGACGACAGTATCAGGAGAAGGTGAAACATGACGCTTGTCCATCTGTGACTTCATCCATCTCTCCATCAAACTTATTTATAGTTTATTTGTTACCCGTGATTCATTCAAGTATCTTCATCATGCATCGATCCCTTTCCAAACTTCTCAAAATGACTTTGATCTGATAACAAATGACACCAGGGCAAGAATCAAATATATTAGTATCATTCCTTTGGTGTGAATCTGCTCATCTTTAGTGTTATCGTCTAGTACAGATCTCTGACCCGTGCATGTGTGTGTCATTGCAGTACAAGCAGGTGGAGCAGTACATGTCATTCCATAAGCTTCCTGCAGATGTTCGGCAGAAGATCCACGAGTACTACGAGCATCGCTTCCAGGGGAAAATGTTCGATGAGGAGAACATCCTGGGAGAACTCAGTGAGCCACTTAAAGAGGTAAAACAAGCAAACCACAAATACCCACACACCTACATCTACAACCACTGGTGCTGTATTCATCAACTTGCCTTCTCTCGTGGTGTAGGAGATCGTCAGCTTTAACTGCCGTAGCCTGGTGGCTAACATGCCGCTGTTTGCCAACGCTGATCCCAACTTTGTGACAGCGGTGCTCACCAAGCTCCGCTTTGAAGTGTTTCAGCCCGCTGACTTCATCATCCGTGAGGGCACAGTTGGTAGGAAGATGTACTTCATCCAACACGGAAGAGTCAGCGTGCTTACCCGTGGCAACAAGGAGACCAAGCTGAGCGATGGGTCTTACTTTGGAGGTGAGGAGACTGTTTGGACCACCTCTTTTGGTCGGACCAAATTTCAGATCTTTGGCCTGGGGGAGCCGTCACACCTGTAAATCAAACAGAAACATTTTGAAAATCCAGACCAAACAAGGTATGAAAGCTCCCTAAATTGTGTCAGGGGTCAAAGAAGAATTGTAAATTCAAGTAAGCATCGGAGGTGGAAGATGAATATGAGGGTTGTCTCTCTTCCCACTCTCAGAGATCTGTTTGCTGACCCGGGGACGGAGGACAGCCAGCGTCCGTGCAGATACATACTGTCGCCTGTACTCCCTCAGTGTCGATAGCTTTAACGAGGTGCTGGAGGAACACCCAATGATGCGGCGTGCCTTTGAAACTGTCGCTGTGGACAGGCTGGATCGTATTGGTAACGTGTGGATGTCTGATTGCAGCATGCATTTCTTCACCGTCTTATCTATCTTATTTTCCATTCAGCTTTTTAATTCTGCAGTGACCTTCACAAACGCTCTTACAATTATCCGTCCAATTCTGCTAAATTTCCAAGGCGCTTTTGTCAGGCGAGTCCTCCACTGAAAGGTCAAAACTCATCTGAAAACAAACTGAGAGAAATAAAAGCTGACATAATAAAGTATGAGCAATGTTCTTGGTGAAGAACAGAAAAACCTTCAGGGTAAAACTCCAGCTGTCTGCTGTGTGTTCGGTTGACAACTCTGCCATCCAAAACTTTTATTTTCATATCTGAAAAATCGTTTTCACACTTCATATCTCAGAATGTCTCCACTGTCTCCACAACAGGCAGGAAGAACTCCATGCTCCTGCGGAAGTCGTCCCAAGCCGGTTCACTGGGGGGCAGTATGGGTCGTGGCGGAGGCCGGGGCGGCGGGGGTCCAGGAGCGGGCGGAGGTCTCGCAGCCAGCGGCCTGGGCTCATGTGACAGCATGTTGGTGCAGCAGATCGTCAAACACGACAGCATGCCGGCCATGCAGGACGCCATCGCTGCGGCCGCCGCAGGAAGAAGCGGCGTCATGGGGGGAAGTGGCACCGTGTCTCCTCGGCCGCGCCCCGTCATTTGGGCGCCGCTGGTCCACGCTCCCCTGCAGACTGCAGCTGCCACCAGTAACGTAGCCATCGCCCTCATGCACCAGCAGCAGCAACAGCAGCAGCAGCTGCAGCAGTTTCAGCAGCAACATGCGCTCGGAGGCGCTTTCTTCCTTCCCTCCCCTCTCGTCTCCCCCTCTCCCTCCTCTTCTTTCCCTCTGTCCCCCCCTCGCGCCCCCGTGTTGCAGCCCCTCCGCCCCTCTGTGAGCTCCCTCATCGGGATGATGGCGATGTCAGGGATGGGTGGCTTGTCCCCAAGAGGATTTCCTGCCTCCCCCTCAACCATGGGCCCTCCTGGCGGGGTGACGTCACCGCCTATTGCTAAAACACCACCCAACCCGGCCTCCTCCGTCCCAACCTCCGTCCAACAGGGAAGGACTCTTCATTACAGCCTCCGCCTCCAGCCTGATCACCCCTCGGTGCTCGCTGGAGCCCCAACAGGAGGAGTCCCACCAACGCCACCGCTCCACAAAGTACCAACTGCCACCTCCACGGCTGCTCCCGGCGCCCAGACAGATGGCAGCGCCTCAGTTACAGGTCAGCAGGGAGCAAAAGAAGCTCTGCTCCGTCACGGGGGAACCGGCTCTCAGGGTCTGCCAGCGCTGGGCAGACTCACTCAGGAGGCCAGGCTGCTGTCGGCCTCGCAGCCCACGCTGCCTCACCGCTCGTGGGCCGGAGTGCAGCCACACCCGCCTCTCCACCGCAAGGCCTCTGGGGGTAACTTGTTGGCAGCTCCTTTCCTGGCAGGGCAGTTAGCCAGGGGAAGCAGCGCGGGCATGCTGACCTCCAACACACCGGTACAGCTGCTAACAAATTTACAGTTTAACGCACAAGCACAAGCACAGGCGTCCTTTCCCTTTCAGCCCACCATAGCGCAACCCACTCCTCACGCTCCCACAGCTGCTCACGTGCCCACTTCATCCTCCTCCCCTCCCAAACAAACCCCACTCTCCTCTGCTGCCCCTTCACCCGCCCCCACCCCCTCCTCTCCTACCCCCATCCTCCCCCAAACACCTCGCCCAAAACCAATCCCGGCGATGACCCCCTCCCGCTCCTCCTCTCCCCCTCCCTGCTCCACCCCCTTCGGCAGGAACAAGCCCCTTGTCGCTCTCCTCGACTCCTCGTCCCAAACTCATCCCCACGTCTTCCTCCCGCTCTTCCTCTCCGTCTCCCTCCTCCACGCCACCTCCATCCTCTGTTTCCACCCCCGTTCCACTACCTCATACCTACGGGGCCAAATCATCCCTTACCTCCTCTTCTCCTCCCTCCTCCCTCCTCGCCTCCTCCCCGCCCCATCCTCAGAGCCCCAGAGCCAAGGCGTCCAACACCCCTCCCTCCGCCTCTTTGCTGTCTGGCCCCGGTGCTGCTCCAACTCCAATCCCTTCTCCGATACCGGCTCCCACGCAGACGGCTCGCACCCGCACATCCACCCCCTCCCAAACTCCCCCGGTTACTCCCACCCAGGGCTTTACCCCGACACCTTCTCCCTCTTCGATCCCTGTTACATCTGTTCCACCCCTGAGTAAAACCAGCCTTCAGCCCTCGGCCTCCAGCTCAGCTAAAGTCACCACCACGAGCCAGATCCCAAAACAGGCCTCCCCTCTCGCCCCCACCCAAACTCCAGCCCCTCCTGCCTCATCACCTGCTCCTCCTAAAGTAACCTTCTCAGTTCACCCAGTAAAACAGACCCCTCCCGTCATAACTCAGAGCCCCACATCCGGCCCCAGCCGCTGCACCAAACCAACCCCATCGACAGCTTCCTGCCCAGCCCCCTCCTCTCTTACAACCACCTCCCCAAGTGTCTCATCTGCTTCCTCTCAACCCCCAAAACAAATGCCAACCACCTTAGCTGCCCCCATCCACTCCTCAGAGCGCAACACGCCCTCTCCCCCCGCTCAGACCTCTCAGGCATCGACCACTACGCCCACCCAGTCGGCAGCGCACGCAGCCACTCCTGCCAACACCGCCTCTCCTCAAGGTGGGAAAAAGGACCCTCAGCTAGAACTCGCCAGAAAAGACTCAGAGGGACTAAGACACAAACTGCCCGCCAACATGTGAGGAAGAAGAGGGTGAAAATCTCAAAGGACGTTGGACTTTGCGTTGCGGCTGGTCAAACCGTGGATATACAGAGCCGTGTCGTGGTCGGGCACCTCTGGTTTGCATTCACTCTAGGATGTGATTGTCGTAGAACATCATGTGATGCTCAACCAAGCCATCGATGGAGCAGAAAGACATTATGGGTGTGTCGTTTTGCCCAGGCTGAGGTAGAGTTTAAAAAAACAAACAAACATAAAAATGTATACATACATATCTGTGTTAGTGATTGTTGGAGCAAGCAGGGGAGCTGAAGTGGAAATATGAGGCAGTTACATACAGTAAAACAGAAACGAAAGCAATAGCTAAGAGTCAGGAGAAAAAAACAAACTGTACTATATGTTAAAAGTCAGTGAAAACAGCAATACATGTGAAACATTTGAGACTAACTCACAATGCTACCGGACATGACCTCGACAATAATAACAAATGTGAGAAAATAATAATCTTTCTGCTGTGAGGGAGAAAGTCTATTGTGATGTGAATATGCGGGCAATAGAGCAGACACTTCCTGGTTTCCAGCTCCACCTCCACCTCTTGCCTCCCATTCTTCACCAAAGTGTAATATTTTCTCATCAGAGTAATGATAATTATAAGGATATAGCGTTTAAAAAACACTGTAAAGTTATCGCTCATATGAATTTGAATAATTAGGAGCAGTCCACTGGTAGTTTTGTCGTCCCAGGTTGTGTGGTGTTTAGTTTTTAAACGAGACAAAACTTTTAACCCTACATGTTCACTCTTCTGTATATTGTGTTTTTTTATTTATTTGTTCCTGTGACACACAATACTGCTCTGTTGTGATCTCTCTGTGGCTCACTTGATTTTTGTTCCGCCCTGCTCCCATGTACTGTAAATACGTGCCTCTCTGTGAGTCTGTTGTATGCTTCCTCACCCCTCGGCCTCTTTGTCTTTCATCTCTCATCTGTCTCGCCGCCTTTCATCTGGTTTCACAGCTCTGGTCGCTAAATGTTTCTTTGGCACTCGCAGACTCTCTCCCCTCCTCTCGCTTCGGCCGAGACTTTGCTCTCTGCTGCCATCAGCCTCATGTTCAACCGGCGGTCCCCTCCCTCTGTCGCCCTAAGACGCCATTTCCAGTGATGTTCGATGTTTTGTGTGGGTAGCAACAAGGCATTTCTGTCTTAACCCCTGATACCATGTTGCCTAGACTATAATATTTAAGGACCAAATGTTTTATTTTTTATTTATCAAAGCTTTAGCTTTTGAACAGAAAAAAAGGCTAATAATGCTGTAAAAATGATGATCATGAGTGTGGCATTGAAGGTGATGATTGTGACTATGATGATGATATTCTTAACAACCGTGACGGTGATGCTGATGAAGATGGTGTATATCTGGATGTAAGAATAAAACGGATTTAGATATCATCTTATTGAGTATGATGAAATATGAGCTCATCTGTGTATCTGCTTGTGTGTTTCCGTTACACGTGTGTTTTTATAATAACACCATGATGGTAACCATTAATGGGAGTCCTGGCAATGTTTTTTTTCAGTATTTGCACTGCACATTAGAGACTATTTTTAGATGTGTTTAACAGGGGCCTTCAACATGTCAAGAACATTTAAGTAGAGGTTTGAAGCTTATGTCCATAAAATAAATAAACCATTATGTAAATTTATGGGATTGGTTCACAATACTACGGAAAAAAACAAGCATATTTTTCTTGACCACAAAACACACTGTCATCAGTTTTCACAGAGACTATTTACTGTAAAAGATACGGCCAGTGAAAGCCATTTACAGCACAGTGGATTAAGGAGTAATGGGGACATTGTTTTTGGAAAGACATGTTGCTGCTGAATCATTTAGATGCCATTTTTCGAGCAGAAGCAGGGCCGTAGCCAGGACATTAGAAAAATGAGGTCATAAATCCCTTCAACACAAACGCCACTGCACATCGATTTTTTTTGTTTCTTTCACTGAAAACCAAAAAGATTGAGTCTTGGATTTCTCATATTTTGTTATTTTTCTGCTAGCTATTCGATCTTAATCTGTAAATACTGTTTTCCAACATCATGGTTGCTTCAAAACCTCCCACACACTGCCAGAAAGAAAAGAGAGAGAACCGCAGACCGGTTTCTATTCAAATGACTCTAAATATATGGGAATCAGCTTATAAAATAGCCACCATTTGAAACATTTTAATTGTAGGTTGTAAACTCCCCACAGGCAGTTAAAATTCACAGAGAAATATCTTTGTAGACCCAGAAACTAAATGTAATTAGCCTTCATTGTATTTGAATGGAAGCAGAAATAAGACCAAAATTGTCATCACAGCTGCATGGCTCCACTGTTCAGATCCTTAAAGTAAGCAACAACTACGACCATACACATTTATATACAGTTTATTTTACCCGTCCTCTGACATTTGCATTTTTTGTATGTTTAATATTGAATAGTTGCAGATACTCCACAATAATCTCTGAAATGTGTTGAATTAGATAGGATTATTAGAAGTATTTCAGTGTAAAGTCTGAAAAGTAACTAACACATGTTACTGTCTGATGGTGGAGCGAAAAGAAATTATATTTACAAATCAGCACAACCACTTAATTTGTTTGTGTAATTTGGATCTTCTCATTTCACCCAGGATGGATTAGCAGTACACATAGTGCCACTTGAGACTCGATTTGGACATGACCCCGGTGACTCAGATTCAGACTCCTTACATGATCTCTGAGGATTTAGGGCTCGAGAGGTTTGATGACTCAATTTTAACCCTGGTGTGTGGTGAAAAAAACAACTTCTTTCTGTGTGCATGAATTTGAAAAAGCTGAGATCTGCTTGGACGGCCTCTGCTCTGCTACTTCTTCTGCTGCTCCTGGATCCCCAACCCTAATCCTGTACCTCTCAGCAGAGGGCAGGTACACTCAGATCCAAGGTTAAGCTTGTGAATATGGGGACACTTAAAATCTCTTCCGCTCTTCACGGTAACTAAATGAATATTCGCCTTTATGAGGCCAGATTATAATCACTGATCTACCTGCTTCCTTTTCCCTTCTTATAACTTTCTGTCTCGCTTTCTGTCACGTTTATCCTCCCACTGCGCTCACATCAATGTCCAAGAGGTTTTTAGAAGCTCTTCTGCCTGTGTAGGTGGTGATGAGGGAATTATTTTTCACCTCTACAAGTTAAGAGGAATTAACATACTGGATTTACACTTGTTATTATTTTCACACTATTTGAATAGTCCCTGCTGGGTCTCATAAAGCAGCATAAATGTGTCAGTAAGAGGATGATTGCCTTGTAGCTGTAAATACTGGAGGGCTTTCAGCTATGCTGTTTGGCACTCGTACTGGCATTTTAATTGAGAGGGAGTTGTGAGGAGGCAAACTGTGGAAGAGAAGCACATAGAAGCCATATCTCCAACCAGGTCCTATAGCTCCACTCAGTGCATTAGTGGATCTCAGCAGCACAGTATAGGCCGCAGAATGAGCGGACGCCTGCTGGGTGCACAGTATCCACTAGAGGGCGATGACACTTTAATGATCAGCACAACACATGAGGAAAGAAGGAGCATCTTGCACAATATCACCAGTGCATTGCTTCAGCATGCATCTTAAGCATGAGGGGACGGGGTCTTCGTTTAATGATAATGATGAGGAAATCTGACGTGAAGAGGAGGGGTCACTGTGGTGCAAAGAGACCGTGGAAGAGGTTAATGATGGCAGACCAGCCAGGATTACCAGCCATGAATAGAGGTGGTGGTGGTGGTGGGGGGGATAAACAGCACTGTAATTGCTGCCTGTCGATCCGTCTCTGAAATAGACTCAGAGGGAAGTCTTTACTCCGAAGCTGCTCTGGAAACAAAGTCTGGCAACTGAGCTTGTGGGCCAAAAAACCCACACTTGAGAGCATTTCATTCATCCTCACCCTGCAGTGTTACATTACACAGCAAGAGCAACAGTCTGTATGTGAGTTTAATCACTGGATTGATATAATCCTCAATTAATTCATCCCAAACAGCTGATTCACAGCCTCCTGTCACAGGCTGCAGGTTCAACCAACACCTTTCTCACATTCAGCGGAGGAGTTATTACAGGCCTAGAGTCAGTATCCATAATTTAAGAATGAATAGCAGTGTAATAGCCTATATTTGTACCTATATTCAATTACTCTACTGATCTAGCATATCCATTAGCCTAATTGTTATTTCATACTATTGTTTCATTACATTTAACACATTTATTAGGATTTTAAACACAAAACACATAGGCCTAATCACTTTAGAAAATATTCTATCAAGCTACCAAACAACAAAGCTTTACTTCAACCCAACTGCTTATACATTATTGTATCAATGGTAAAATTACTATAAATCACATTTTATTAGCCTACTTTGTATCAATTTTGCTGTTGTACCATGCACATTTTGCTAATGTAACTTGTACTTTGAATGATTCTGTTTTTCTTCTTCTTCTTTTTGGCTGCTCATTTTTATTCAATTAATCCAAACTTCACAAAAACAAAGAGAATAGTGAAAAAGTTTGTAAATCAAAATAAGTTAATCCCATCACACTGTGGAGTCCTCCAGACTGAGGTTCATCTATGGAACATATGCTGCACATGTAGGCCTAGTTAAAGGTCTTTGTAGCAAAACCACAGAACAAGCACAGATTTAAGGGTTAGGGGGTGGTAATGGGTGGGCTGACTCACCGCAAAAAATTATATATAGACTTCCTGCACTCTTACTTCAAACCCACCGAGACACAATCCCGGAGCTGCAGTTGACGAGGACGAGATTCAAACTTTCAAAGTGCGAGGTGATTCCCAGCCCCACAACCACTTCAAACAGGACGCTCATGCGTAAGTGTTCAAAGTTGAGTTTTTCTGCAGTGAAATGAGGCTTCTGTTCTCTTTAGTGTGTGCATGTGTCATAAAAATACACACACCTATATACAGCGAGAGAGACAACCTCACTTTTCTCTGTCTGGAAAAAAGTGCTCATACATAAGCTACTGTTTTGTGCGCGTACAAGTGTGTTTTTTTCTTTCTCAACACTGATTCACAAAAAGTCATTATAAAAAGTCCCCGGTGTCGTGCTGCTGCCCTTTTCAGCCCTCACACTGGATGTGACACATCCTCTACGAGTTTCACTCATCATAACAGGTTCCGTTTAACGTAAATCATCTCCAAACCTCAGTCGGGACTCTTGCTTGGAGCCGGTGCGTTTGCAGCCGCCGGCTCCAGCCCTGCAGTCACCTCCAGATGGCTTTTGAGGGAATAGTGCTGAGTCATGAGGAAGGGGGGGAGGGGGCACTAAGTCTATTTCGATTTAAAATGCTTTCAGGTAAGCAATAGGCAGATATCCTTTCAATCCGCTTTCGCTGCGGCGGCCGCTGCCGCTGCCCGTGGGGCTCTACCCACCTTTGCGCGGCGATGCCCAGAGGAAAGAGGAGGAGGCGGAGGGAGAAGGAGGAGGAGGAGGAGGAGCGGGGTCCTCCAAAACCTGCCCACCTCTCCCCGCGATAGACACCGCAGCTGGCCTATAGCACCAGAGCCCCCCCCTCCTCCTCCCCTTCCTTCTTTCTCTCTCTCTCTTCCACTTCTCCGTCCTCTCCCTCCCTCCCTCCCTCCCTCCCTCCCTCCCCTGTGCCCTGCCCACCCCGGCGGTCTCTTCTCCAGCCCTGCCAGAGCCAATCCGCGACTGGGTGTAAGTAGGGCAAGCCGCTTCCTGGTTCTCAGAAAGGAGGAGCTGGGAGTCGGAGTGGGCCAGCGGAGGCAAGCAAGCCGACAGGGGGTCAGAGCAGCCCGGAGAGCCGGCGGTCTGCACACATACACACATACACGCACACATACACACACGCACACACAAACACACACACATACATTCACAGAGGACGAGAAGAGGACCAAAAACGACGACGCAACCCTCAGCACCTCTGGGTATAATCGAGCTGAAGAGAAGAAGAAGAAGAAGAAAAAGAAGAAGAAGAAGACGAGAGCTGAGAGGATAAAGAGGAAAAAGAAGAAGAACAAGTAGAAGAAGTAGTGACAGGGTGGGACTGAATAATCCAGGAAGTGTGGAGGCCGGTCAGGTGGGAGGCGACGAGTCAGGACAGGTGCCACACTGGCTCTCAGGTAACTGCTTCACCTGTCTGCTGTCGGAATGACTGACAACTAACACTCACCTATGCAACATAAAGATATTAGCGCTAGTGTTAGTATAGGTGACACGTCTGTTTGCCTTGACAGCACCGGCTTGGAAGAATCTATAGCTACTCTCCCTCCCTCCCTTCCTCCCTCCCTCTCTCCCTCCCTCCCTCTCAGTTCTGATCGGGGTCACGGGAGGACTACCCACGTCACGGGTATTCGGTAACTCCTGTCGGCATTTATTCTCCTTTATAACGTTGGCAGAGCGCGTGCAGGGCTTGGCTTTTCTTGTAATTGCACAAAATGAAACTGATTTTGGTCTTGTGTTGTGTTGGAGCAGGTGTTTGGATATGTGCGTGCGTGCGCGCGCGGCGGCCCAGGTGAGAGAGAGAGAGAGAGGTAGAGAGAAACAGCGGGGTCGGCGGGTACATTTCTGGAGAGTCGGCTGCTAATTATAGCCGAGAACACCGGCTGACATCCCAAACCTAACCTGCTCTCACGCACATTACCTGCCTCTCTACTGCTGCTGCTGCTGCTGCTGCTGCTGCTCATTGGGCACGCAGCGCGCTGGATCTATTGGATTTAGCCTCTTGCACCTAAATGATCTCCCTTCAGTGGTCTGTTAATCATCATTATCATCATCATCATCATCATCATCATCCTCCTCCCCGTGGCGCACCCAGTGTTTTATTTTAATCCTGGCACTCTCCTGTGTTACAATAGGATGTGCTCAGGCTGTAATGTTAGGTCTGTCTATGCCAGTGGGCTTTTGTGTGTGTCATTACAGAGGTAGATGTGTGTGTGTGTATAGCTGACTCGCCCCTCTGACAGACCGGCCTAACAAGCTCAACTGGCTTGAGTTTGGTTTCCCTGCATTGGGCACAGCCTGTTTGGTTAAATCTTTAGGCGTCCATGCAGGTAGTTAATGTCTTATGCCTTCTAGGCTCAGGTGTTTTCAAGGGTTTTTTGTTTTTTGTTTTGCTTTCTGGTTCAGTCTCAGAGGACTGGAGTGGGAGGCTGACACGTCGGCTACAGCCTCCAGTTGTGGGAAAGCTTGTGACCGAAGTGAAGTGAAGTTTAGAGAAGAGAAAGTCTGAATCCTTTCTGTTTTTCTTTGTCTGGCTGTCTTTTTCTCAGAATGCCAGGGTTACATACAGCACCACCGTCATGTGAGTGGACACCTCGTCTTAACGCTGCTTTCCCACACATGGAACAGCCATCAGGGTTTTGAAATAAATTCTTAATGCCAGCTCCCTCTGTTCGCCCCAACTTTGTCTGCAACATAATTAGACATCTGTGCCTCATCCCCCGTTCCTGTCGTCCTGACATGACCTCCATACTGCTCTGCTCTCCACAGGCCTGCCTCCGTCTTTTCTTATTGCTGATATCTGCGTCTCCCTCCGACACTTCACCACTGATATGTTCATAGAGGGTGTTTCGTAGAGAGCTTTGGAAATAAGAAACACGCACGCTCACGCAATAATCTCTGTACAGTATGTTACTCATCGTTTTCATCTCAGGAGGGGTGCATGTGTGTGTGTGTGTGTGATCTGTGTGTGTGTGTGTGTGATCTGTGTGTGTGTGGGCTTTCCCAACCCTACTGACTGTTGGAGAACTTCTGTTCATAAGAAGTCAAAGTAGGAAGCGGTTGGTTTCAATCAGCATCTTTTTTTCTGCTCTTTTACAAGAACCCCCCCTCCCAACTCCACCCCAAATTACATCTGATGCATAGTGCGTGGGAGCATGTGTGTATGTGTGTGTGTGCGTTTATCCACATGCACTATATCAAACCGTCACCTGTTCTGCAAAAGAAAAGAAAACGCACATCTGAGTCATCCCTTAGTATGTGCTTGATATTAGTTCATCACGTCTCTCTCACCTCTGCAGACCCCTGGTAGCCGTCCAGCACGCAGCCCCCCCTTTGGGATGATTAACACTCAAATTAAATCAGGTTGATTTTATTTAATTAATATTTTTAACGCTTCCTTGGCTTTCCCCTCAGGTGTATGACCTCTGCTGACCTCTGAGCAAAGAGCCAAAGAGGAGGAGGAGGAGGAGGAGGAGGAGGAGGAGGGGGTGGGTGAGCGAGAGATAGAAAGCAGGCACCCATCTTCTCCGGGGTTTATGGACTGGAGGTAGGAATGTGCCAACGTATATTAACGTATTGAAACATGAATCTCAAGATCAGACCCTCACCTTCACTTGCTCAGTAGTATTCATGCTGTAAAACCCTTTAGTTAGTGCCCCGAGCCTGAGCCTCAAACAAAGGAGGTCGTCTAAAGTAAAATGTGTTTCTACTTTTACCAAATAGAAAAGGTGGTCATCATAGAGACCAGCTTCTCCCTCCTGGAAGACATTCACAGTCTTGCTCTTTTGTCTAAATGTGAATAAGTTAGAGAGGTCTGAATGAAAAGAGAGAGGGAAGGTCAAGCTCTATAATCTTTCTGTCCTGTGCGGATGTAAATTAGGGGCCAGGGCAGGATTGTCGTTTTTCAGAAACGGTGTGAAGGGAGGAAGCTTCCAAAGCCGCTGGGCTGTTCAACGAGCACCGACGCTCGCTGGAGATCTGACAAAATGCCTGCTGTCATAGAGATGAATGTGTTTCATGGCATTGTAAACATAAGGAGTGATGGAAACACTGTATTTGTGTAAAGAATGAATCAGAAGAAGAATGGTTAATAACTGCGTGAAGTGGGCGGGATTGTCAGTTTCAGAAAGTTACAGGCATTCTTGATCATGTGTGTGGTGAAAGTTGTTTCAGAAGCTTTTTAAGGAAATTTATTATCAATTCGCTAGAAATATGGTGAGGCGTTTAAGATGCCAGGTTGAAGACGCAAATTTCACTAGTAGTAGAGCGAGGGCTGGAACAGATGCAGTGTTGAATGCTCAGGAAATATTATGCAATTGTAATTGCTTGTCATCAGATGAATGCGGCGCCTTACAGCCACATTTGTGTTGAAGTTATGATAATTAGTGCTGAGAGCTTGATATAAGGCGTTAACATGTGAGAAACTTGTTTCACCTCCGTGTTGTCTGGCTCTAAAAATGTCACAGAGCGACCAGGCAAAGTAAACGTGACTATATTATGCGCCGAAGTGATGATGGAAGATGTCGTTCACAAAGAAATGTTAATATTTACTAAACCACAGCGTTTCAGTACAATATATGAATCAACACCATCTCAGATTTTGCAGCAACGCAGCTGCATATTCACACTGTCAAGTTGAGGAACTCCTCGGTGACTGAAGACAGAGTGAGATAATTTGAGATCCTCAGTAGATAGAACATGACTAAAGTCTGTGATACGGATCATCCACAGCAGCCAAACCTGCATCTGCTTTATGGAGCATGTTGTATATTTTGCTCGACTGACAGTTTACTCCACAAACATGATGTCGTTGGAGTCAAACCTCATTATAAAGGGTGGGAGGGGATCTCACCGTAGAGGAGGGGCTTCTCGAAAACATTTTTCGTCCTCGGAAAAACAATATGAGCTGAATAAAGTGGTCAAGCAGTTAAATATTTTATAGGCAACCTGGAAGTTAACTCCACTGTGGTTTGCCGGCTGCAGACACATAACAGCTATCAGCTTTTAAAGACGGCCCAGGAATGATGCCAAAAATAAACTCTTGTGTTTAAAATGGGGATTATGATATTTAGATAATTTTATTGTATTTGACAATAAGCAGGACAATATGAAGCTTGAAAGCCTTTTTCAGAATGGGTGATAAGATTACACGGAAGAGGGCACATTGGTAACAGCTTCTTCAGCTTCAGGAAAACATTATGCTAGTGAATAAAAAACAAAAGAAAAATTTAAAAAGTTTAAAGAAGAAAAGAAATTTAAAACAATTAAAATATAACCCTAAAATATGATTTAGTAAATCTGTCATGGGTATTATTACATTTTGATTAAACCAAATTCCAATTTCTCATCATTGTTACCAAGGAAGTAATTCACTAGGGCACACAAGAGCCTTAAAAAGTCACAAATAATGATAATTTCACCTCACAGAGTCACGAATAAATAATATTACTGTGTTATTTGCCATATTTGCCAGTCCTTTTTCATGCTTTTTATGAAAGTTAAAATATAATGCTGTGCCAAAGAAACACTCGACTCAAAAAAAATAAATTAACTTCCCTGTGAAGGGCTTAAAATCTACCATCAGACTGCAACAACAAACCGCATCAAGATGCACATGTATGATATTCATTTTTTCAAGTTATCATCAACTTAACTTAGCTCAATCTTGATCTTTGTCTTTGATGTGAATTTTCACTGACATTGGATTTTGATATTGTCAATATCAAAGTCAATTTTGATATTGACTGAACAAAACTTTAAAAAAGTATATCTAAATTTCTGTTGCATAAAGTATGACACGGTTTTAAGTGTTTCAACACAATCGAGCATGCAGATATATGACAGTGATATGTTAATTAATAATAATACTTCAGCATTGAAACACAAACTGTTTGCTGCAGATCGTCAAATGTCTCTCCGGCTAAATTGGAAATGTAAATACTATTTACTAGTTATTGATACTCATACGACTTGGAATCACATTTGTGTGTTTGTGTGTGGTGGGCAAGTCTGACAAATCATGTGACCATGGCTTTGTTGGAGTGTGACTGGTGACTACCATGTGTCTATGAACTTGTGGGTAGGGGGAAGTACACGCACACACACACACGCACACACACACACACATGCACACACGCACACACACGCACACACATACACGCCTGCACTCACATACCCTCGCCCGACACATGCATACATACAGACATGCATGTACATGCATGCACACAGTTCCAGTAAATGCTTTAATTAGGGCATTGGAGCCCATACAAATTCCCCCTTTTCAGACCCGGGTCTTTCAGTTTCATTCAAACCGACTGTGTGAGAGGAAGGTGGGGAGAGAGAGAGAGAATGGGGGAGGGAGAGTGGGAGTTGAAAGAAGTAAAGGTTTCTTTTTTTGCCCTAATATTTGAAGATGTCGCACCCTGTCTCTCTCAGTTGTAGGCCTCCACCGACCAAGATCTGCTGTCGTGAGAAGTACGCAGTTGATTCAGGATTTTTGTTGCGTTTTTGTTCACGCAAGCCACCCAAAAGAATTACACCGTTGCAATCAGGAAATATTTCATTTCAGTGGTTTATAGCTATTTGCATGCTTAAAATGAGTCCAGTGCTATGACTTCAATGCAGGTTTTATCACTGGAGTTAACTGGAATTGAGTTCAGTTAAAAAGGCATAACTGTAGCCTTTGACCTCTGGCCGGTGGCGGGGTTTTCACCATATGTGGCGGATGTTTCTGCACATTAAGGCAGTAATGACACAGGGGTGAACGCACCGTGTCCATAATCCAGTCTGCTGCTGCTGCTGCTGCTGCTGCTGCAGTTGAGTCTTGCCCCCACTTCATCTGTGTCAATAGAGGAAGTTATGTATGTGCCATTTCCTCTTTTCAGTCATGAGTTTCTGTAGCATTTGACAACCCTCCCTTGCTCTCGACCACCAGTGTCGCAGCCCACGCCACCCAGCATTAACCAATCAGCAGGTGGCCGTGACTCTTCTTCTTCTTGTAAAGAGTAAAAAAAAAAAAAAAGGCATGAGAAAAAGCAACAGGCCAATGAAGTGATCATGATTCAGCTCTTCTAGTAAGAGTGCAATTGTTTCTGTACACACTGAGCGGGCGGTTATCATAAATAGGTACAGTGAGACAACACTTCAGGGAAAGTGAGAATAAACACCCAAACATGAGGAGGCAATGGGAGTCGATGATGCTGAAACTGACCCCTTTCATGTGTGCTGTTCAAAGGGGAACTCCAACACCAACTGGAGGATTTTATTCCAAAACACTGCACACTGACCCTCCTGTGAAAATGAAATCACTATTTTGTTCTGTGTGAATTTAAAAACACAACGTAATCATCGTTGCAGGAAGGAAACACATTAGATCTCTGCACAACCCCGTGCACCCCCCACCCCACCCCGTGAAGACATGCTCATCTGTCCTCCACCGTTCAGACTGTGAGAGATAAAGTAAAGCTGTCGACATCTGCGCTGTGCGTTGTCCACCAGCCCTTTATCAGTTAGTTCAACCTCATGTCTGGCTTCTGTTTTGCACTCATGCACTTTTCTGGTTTGCTGACGTTTTTGACACTAAAGTGGTAGGTGATGCAGTTGTGCACCAGTCAGCTGGACCACAACTCCCTCCCTGAAGTTATTCTCAAATTCTGATACAATTCATGGATTATATTTACAGTAAAGAAACACGCAGTCCCCTCCCCTCCCCTCCCCGTGTGACGGCCATACCGCTAAGCTGATTTGTCAGGAAGGTGACACATCTTTCACTCATGTCCTTTAATTGTATTTTTCCTCTTTCTGTGTGATCCCACAGAGCAAAATATTTTTCTTTGTGTGTGTTTTATCCATCCTCACAGAGATGATTTTGCTTGTTTTCATCGTGGTAGCTTAGTTGCCTCCCATTTATCTCTCCATCGGTACCTAGTGGTCGCCCATCTTTACAGAGCACAGGAAGAGGAAATTGATCAGGATCAGTTAGTTTTGCGACATTTCTGTCTCTCTCACTCTGTGTGCGCACGCGCGTGTGTGTGAGTGTTTGTCCATTGCTTTTGCAATATCTTCCTCTAAATTGTGAGGTCATTTGTGTGGGAGAACAGCAGTTGTTGAGACCTTCCCAGCGATGTGGCAACTTCATGTAATCAACACATACTTATGCAGTAACAACGTACTGTATGTGTCTAAACAGTTGTTGTCAAAAGGTTAAAAAAAAAAAGATTCTGTTGATCTTTGGGACCTCCATCATATTTTATTCAAGTTGAATTAAACCGATAAACTGTAAACATCTTACCGTAAATACACATAATCTCTGTCACCTCATCCTCAGACCATGTCACCCAACACACCCCCATCTCCAAAACCATCCCACTTAACCCAGCGCCCCGACTCAGGGGAAAACAAGAACAAGAAATATAGTATCCAATGTGTTTGATTTACCCACAGTAATCCAACAGAAACATAAAATAATCTTTTAGCTCGACCTTATGTGAAGACCCTCATTTGATTTGTTGAGTTTTAGATTCATTTTAAAAATCATTTTGGAGCCACAGTTTTGTGATGTTGTGTAATGTTGGCTCATGTTATTGAAGACTATGTCGAGCTTGAGTGAACAAGATAATAAGGTGGAGTGATATGTTTATAATATTAATAATATAGTACCAGTACCAATACTTTTGGCAAATATATTAACGATATTTAAAATGTTATTTATTATGAAACCAGATCATTGTCAACACGTGGACACCTAAATACACACACAAATATCACTGTACAGTTATTTTAAATTAATATGAATATGAAAATTGATAGTTAGTATAACTTTTGAAACTTTTTACATATTGCATAGAGTATTAATTTAGCTTTTAATGTCACCTTACAGTAAAAAGGAAGTGCAGCTAAATAGTGTTTTTGGTGATTTCTCCTCTTACACTGCTTGAGCTTCATTCATTAACGTATATTTGAAAATAAATAGTTTTTTAAAAATAAAAATTACCATTGATTTCTTGAGCACAGATTTTTTAGGGGTCTTAGAAGTTGCTTCTGAACATCTCTACTGTAGCTACTGTAAATACTCTCCATTACAGTAAAGAACTTTAAATATGAAGGATTAATATTGTTTATCCTCCTTGTAAGTGAAGCAGTAAAGTCAGGGCGACTGTGCCTCAGGTTAGTGCGCTCTGTGCTCTACTACACAATTACACCCACACACTTCATTTGGTTGCACCACGGGCCGACATGTTAAAACACCCCCACTGACTTAGAGCAAGGATGTGGATAAATTACTGTTCGCTTAACTATGCTAATACTTTATCGCTCATTTACCGTTTTCACACACGGTGTCACCAGTCGTACAGTAATTCTCTGAGGAAACATTCCTCAACATTATCGACTCAAACCAGCTCATCAGACGTATATACTTCATTAAAACCACATGTGCAAATATAAAGTTTCTCTTAATTGATGCAGGGTGCAGTACGTGATTCACCCACACTTCTTGTTGCTTACACAGACACACACGCAAATGCACGGCAGAGTGTTGGGGGTTGAAACTGCTGACCAGATAAGGAGGGAGAGTATAGTGTGAAACCACTCCGTCAGCATGCCTTCTCTCTCACATCTGTGCGTGTTCTCCATCTTAGGTTGAAACTCCCTTTTGGTGATGCTAATGATAGTGGTGGCTGCTACCACATCTCTCCCTCTGACATCTGCACACACACACACACACACACACACACCTGCAAGGACTCTTGCTACTTCCTGTGGCTGCGTGCCTGTGTTCACCTCTTGCTTGATCGCTCTGTTTATCTCCCAGTCGTCATGTCACAGCTCCTCTCCCTTCTCTTTTTCTGTCTCCCCCCTTCCTCTCCCCTTGTAACTCAACTCTCTCGACTCTTGTTTCATGTCTCCTTGCGAACACAGATTGTTCGAGGCTGGGACTAGATTTTCCTGTCTTAACCTCCCCTCTGTTCTGCTTTATCTTCCAGAGTATCTCTACACCCACTCCCCATTCACTCACTCACGCACTGTCATGTGTTTCTCTTCCCCCATGCTCACCTTTTTTCTTGTGTGATTTCTAAGAACATGTGTGTTTTTAGAAAACATATCCCCCTCATCTTCCTTCTGTTGTCTCTTCTCAAATCTCAGACCGTTTTCCTCTTTCCAACCTCAGATTGATTTCTCTTCCTGCTCCTGCTCCCTCCTTCTTTGACTGTGGCGAACGCAGCCGACACTTCACACATTACACTCATCTCAGAAAAGCAAAGAACTGAAAATATATTTTTGACATTTTTATGGGGGAAATCGCTCTTGTATTATTTTGAATCATTGGTTTCAGAGTGTTTGTTTTAAGTTTCTTCAGAATTAAAAATCTGTGGCGAAGAAATGGCAGCGCATACAAAAGTCTTCAATACTGTACGTTGTACTGAGTTTACAGTAACATCCATTCTTTGGGTATTTTTGAAAGAAAATACGCAAAGTTTGAAAACTTGATTTGTCGAATTTGCTAGTCATATAGCAATCACAATTTCACACCAACAATGAATTTTCACAATTGAAAAGTAGTCATAAAATTTGTGTCAAACCAGTGTTAAAAAAAAAAGCTGCAACACACAAGCGACAATAGCAGCGACAACAATATCCAGTGAAACAAAGAAGCGCTGTAATACTCAAAAGGTACAAAAACTAAAAAATGTATCAATAAATTATTGTAATGTAATTAGATTACATTAACACTTTAAGTGAAGAAAAAAAAAACTAACAACAAACTAATTTTAATTCAATTTTGATTGAATTAAGTTTTAATATCTGTGTTAAATAAACTGTAAATGCCTGAATTGATGGTTGTTCCACCAGTCCAAGGTAACATGTCCATTTTAATCCAAATCTATATTTTCCTTTTTATCAGAGGCTGAATGAAACTTATTACAGAAGTCACGTTAACGTGTGAATTTCAAGTTTCTGATGCTGTCAGCGATGCCTGATCCCGACATGCAGATATTAGCTGTGAGAGGATCATCTCTCCCTTTACAGTATTTCAGGGAGGGAGATGGTGAATATTATGGGACGGCTCATATATGTACACCCAAATGTCCTGTACCATGCGTTGATAAGCTGATAATCCTCTGGTAGATTCACGCTGTCCAGGTCTGGCATGCAAACTGGCTGCTGTTGTAGCTCACAAGTGGAGTGTTGTGGTGTGGGAGGGCGAGGGGATAAGGGCCTCCGCTCTGCCAGCCAAATGAATAATGTAATGTGTTCTTGGAACTAAGACCACAATATACGCATGCGTCCGCACACACAGGCACACACACCATAATGCCCCAGTTAACAGTAAGGACAGAGGAGAGCTTGGTGTGCAGAGGCTTTCTTGTATAAAAGACAGAACAAACTTTTGCTGAGTAACACCGGCTGAATAGACTTCTCTCTCTTGTTTTTTTTTGTTTTTTTTAATTCCTCCTCAGTCCAGTCACGGCAGGTTGCAATCATTCTAATTATCATGATGGTGTCTTGTCTTTGACAAATTCAAATTGCTAATTCAAATTCTCCCTGGGTGCGTCTGTTTTTATATCTCCTGGTGGGATGCAAATGTCCAAGTCTGGAGGGAACTGTTGGGACGCAGGGTGGGCGGAGCTTACTTTTTTACTACCCAGCAGAGATGAGATATATTATTAGAAGACCTGCATGGTGGCAGTTGAGAGTGAAGCCGGTATTCATGTGTGCTTTTGAATGTAATGGTTGCTTACATGTGAAAGTTTTGCTCTCAGAGAGTCCTGTGCAAGCGGAGCTCTGCTGGGCTGAAAGCTGCAGCTTTGGTTTGGCAGACGTGTGTGTGCTCTCATCTGCTCTCATCCCCCCGTTTCCTCCTCCCCTGCTCTTCCTCAGAGAAGGTGTCCCAGTACCACACTCCACTCACTACCCCAAATAAGTGAGGTGAAAAAGAGAAGGTGAAATCTTTGTCTCTGTTAACCCCCCTAAAAATCTGCCTGTTGCAAGAGTGGTGAGAGGAGGACGAGTGTGTGGAGGAGAAACGGTATGAGCTTGAATCTTACTTTCCATATGTTTGGTCGCTTTGTTGTTCCTTTGTTTTTTTGGTGCAGTTGTGGTTGTTTACCATCATCTTTTGTTATGCTGTGGTTACGAATAACAGCACAAGTACAGGATTTTATCTGAATGAAAACATTTGCAGATGTGTGAGTGTGGTGTGTGTGTGTGTGTGTGGTGTGTGTGTGTGTGACTGTAGGAGTGCTTTCTTTACTGTATAAAATGGACAACTTCTCCTTATCTGAGAACATGTTGTTATTAAGAAAGAGGAGATTTTTTAAAATGACTCCAGCTGGAGTTTATCCCTGTAGAGTCACATAAAAAGACTCAGTTTAGCTGTTATTTTTTACTTTCTTTCATCTTTCACTTTTAATTTCTTACTTTCTCTAATTTTAAGAAAGCTCCATATTTTCCCCTTGGTCATTTAAGTAGGGAGCGTACCGGGAAGACCGTCACATGCAACGGACCATACATGCTCACATTAATCAGCGCACGCACACACACACACACACACACACACACACACACACACACACACACACACACACACACACACACACACACACACACACACACACACACATGTACAGGCACTTTGGAAAACATCTGACATCAGAATTCATAAAAGCATTTCTCCTTCTCCCTCTCAGCCACAGTTTTCTGTGAATAGTATAAAGTCATATTTTCCCCCTTAGTGCTGGAGCCTGATATAATTGAGCTGGACTGGGAAAACTTACAGCCTTTAACGGAAAATAAGAGCCATAAAAATAATACTAACAGTTCTAGTTCCAGTCATCACCAGCTCTTAGTGTGTGCAGTGGGATTTTGTGATACAGACATTGGAGGGACGCTTTAGCCTGCTTTTTATAATGAAGAATAAATCTTTGTGTGTCGGCTTGGCCAATCTTGCAGCTGTCACTTTCCTGGCCTGCGCACAAACTAGTCTCCTCGAGTTGTACTCAGTCATGGTACTAGTACTGGACAGTAATGGTGGATTTAAGTTTCCATTTCCTCTTCTGTAAGAACGAGTCCTCTGTGTATTCAACCCCGAAACAGGTTTCATTTAGGTTTTACTTTATTTTATGGACTGCTCGTAAATAGATATGTTCTAAGTTAGCTTAGCTTTAGATTTATGAGAAACGACTCTGAAAGTTAGATTTTTTTTTTTAAAGTTAGAAATCTCAGCGTCGTTGGCAGCACTATTAGCATTTTAAGGCTAACAAATAAATCCGCACTGAGAAAGGAAGCGTGTGCACATAACGAAAGCAAGGGATGAGGAAACCGTAGAGTTGCAGAGGAGGTGTATTCGTCCACCGGCGACACAAAGAGTGGGAGGTGAGAACAAAAAACAAAGAAAGAGATAAGAGACAATTGTTGGAAGGATAACATCTCAACACCTGTCACATTAAATGCATAAAAAGTGAAAATATAGCAGATGAGAGTTAAAAAACTTTAGTAAGCAGTTTTTGTGGTTTTCTGTTTGGCAAGAATAAGACTTGCATTAAATAACACGCCTAAAAGCAAACAGTGATAACATGTATTTGACTTACAGGTAGTTACTATGATTACACTAACAATGAGGGTAAGTATTATTCATTTTTAAATAGTTAATATAATTTTGTGTTCAAGGCAAAAGTGTGTGTGGCCTTTGCGTGTGGCCTGTTTTAACATTAGAGTGTGTTGCAAGATTCAGCAACATATGCAGACACGTCCTTGGTTAGCAACAAAAAAACAGAAACAAGGTGACAAGGAGCGAGAAGGGGGATAAGAACAGTGAGCAGTTTCTGTGTGTGTGTGTGTGTGTGTGTGTGTGTGTGCATGTCATGATGTGTCAGTATTAAGTGACTCACACACAGACAGAAAATTGATGGGAATCATTGCAACCTCTTGCAATCTTACTATTTTCCGAACACGTCTTCGTTCTAAGGAATATGCCTAAAATAACAAGCTTGAACCACCAACCACCCATGATGCTTTTTTTCTCTCTCTCTTTCTCTCTCCCCTGCACCGGAAATTTAATGTGCGTTGTTTGTGCTCCTCCTAAAACCCCTTTGTGTCTCGCTTTTCTGCACTGCTTTACTTAACATTTTAGTTTTTTGGCGGGTTCAGTGACTTTTCATTGGTTGAAGCTTTCTCAGGAGCTGGACAAAATGTGCTACAGTGTGTATGCACTCAGTAATTATTAGCAACAATCTTGTTTTCCATGTGGATGTGTGAAAACATTGATAAGTTTAAATATGACACTGGTTCGTTATCACATCTACGGACAATGAGTCAAACTGTACACATGCAAGGTCAAGTGGATGCTTTTAAACTTTGCCCTACAAAGACGAGTGTCTGTAATGGGGTTTTTCCATTCATGACGCTTTTTCCACATTCACTGTTATTGTATGTTTATAGCATCATTGTATATCTGTGTGTGGTGACTCTAGACAAGAGTTTCTGTAATTATTACATTGCAAAATTTTATCTCCCTGAAGTGTTTGGTCTCAGAAAGTAGTGGAAAAATATCACAGGCCCCAGGAGTTTGACGTGATTGGTTAATATGTCATGATATTCACTTTACAATAATATAAAACATAGAATAGCAGCAAATTATTACATTTAAGAAGCAGAAATCACAAACTCTTTGCCATTTTTGCTTGAAAAATGACTTAAATCAGTAAACCATTATGCAAAGAGTTGCTGGTATCTTTATTGTACATTGACTTGTGCATTATTCACCTTGTTGTCACAGCTCTAGTGCAGATAATGTAAATGAAGATATGATGTGCGTGTAAGACAAAGAAAACTGGTGCCCCTCAACTTCCTCACTGTTCAGTATCAGCGGTTGCCCCAACACATGCCCTCCTTGTTGCCTCAAGCAGAGGCGATAACTCTGATGAAAATGCTCGTGCTTGAAAAATGACAGTAAACATGTGCTGTGGAGGCCGTTATTTCATCACAAGCAGCCAGCAACTTTTAACATATCTTGGTTTTCTGCCGCTCACCTTCTCTGTAAAGTGGTTTACCTCTCATATTGCACTTACCTGATTGTTTGTTCTTGGGCGCAATATGACTCACAATGGCAATATGATTTTGGTTCTTACATCGTTGTTCAACTTTGACATTCTTTGAGTTGACAGAAAAAGTTATAGTATGTCTGAGGTGTTTTGTTTGCATGTGCTGGTTTCCTTCCTGCACAGCCAGTTCAACTAATGTGCATGGTCTAAACATTAAAGGTAACTTACTCTACGTCATCCACAGTCCCCCCGTGACCCCAGAGTCACTACCGCTCGTGTACCTGTCGGCCACCCCCTGAACAGGGAGAGGTCGACGAGCACATCGTGTTTATCGGAAAGTGTTCGGAAAATGGGCCGTTGGGTTTTGGAAAGGGGGGGCGCGTAGGCGACCTCGGGAGGGGTGGGGGGGAGGGGTATCTCTGAATCTGCCTTGTGTCACTGTGCACTTTCTTCTGGTACAACAGGAAGAAGCGTGAGTGTCAGAATGTGTGAAAGCGGCAGACATCCCCAAGGATGAACGCTTAGCCCCGACTTCTGACGGCGAGATCAGACCTTTAAGTTACACATCTGAGGGTTAGGAGGAAATAGGAAAAAAAAAGAGTGGTTTTCAAAGACAGAGAGGAGGAAAGCGAAGGAGAAGACTCAAAGGCAAAAAGATGGATGCCACGAGAAACGCGCCGCCTCGCCTTCAGTTGACTGTGCCTATACCCATAAAGACGGGGAAGGTAGGGTAAACGTTTGATCTAACCTCTGGCTGCTTCGGCGGGTCCGTGGACGAGACAGGGAAGGGTTGATATCGATCGACTGATGGCAAGGGTCTAAAAGTTTAAGCAGCATAAAAGTGTGGGCAGGTTCTTAAAGTGCGTATCTAAGTGCTTTTTCTTCTACTTCGTTTCTCGTTGGTGAATGGGTGGAGCACATTTGTATGTTACGCTGGCATTAAGATCATCACATAACAGGTTAAGTCTAACAATAGTGGGTGGGGGGAGCCACAGATTGGCACGCAATGTGTGCATGTGTATTGTATGTGTGTGTGTGTGTGTGTGTGTGCGCTCCTGTGCCTGTGCGTGTGTGTTTAATAGGGTGTGTTTTGGAGCAGGTTCGTCAGGTGCATGTGCTGTCGTTGCGCAGAGCCCTCTGGGCACTGTGTGAACACTATTATTGGATGGCCAGGGGGCTGCCAGTTGCTATGGGAGGGAGATAAAGGGCAGGGAGGGGGAATTTGGAGGGTTAGTTGTTTGTGGAAAATCTGGTCTGCTCAGGTGTGTGCGAGAGATATTGTTGAGCAGGGATATTGTGGACAGGGTGAGGTGCGAGCTTAGGGAGCCAAAGTAGGGTGTTGTTGGGTCTTAATACCCGCAGGCCTCGTCACACCTCGCAGAGACAAATGAAGAAAGTTACTCTCCTTATTTGACTTGCATAAGGACCTTCAGCCCACCGCGCATATTTCTGTGTCCATTAACTTGGACAGAGAATGAGGTAACCAGACTATTTACTGTACATCCAGGTGTTTTTTTTTTTTAAATAAAACCTTTGTAGGTTTATTCCAGTTCTCATAAAGCCTGCAATTCTTCTAATGCTGTTTTTTTCCTTCCTCATTCTTTCACTGGTGCTCCCCCCTCCTTTCACCCACTCTAGCCTGTCACTTCCTCCATCTCCCTCGCTCGCTTGTCTTTCTTCTCTTCCTCTTCCATTCGTCCCTCTCTTTCTTCTCCAGTTATTTTAATCAAACAGCTAATGCTATAAAGGTTTAACACAGGAATTAACCTACTGCCCTTCGGTTACAACGCCTACAGTACCTTGTATAATCCTGTATCCTTTCCGCGTCATTGCTATCGATCATTTCGTTTTCCCCTGCTCCGCTTATCATTTCATCTTCTTCTTGCGTCTGTATTTCGCCTTTCGCGCTTGCCGTTTCTGTCCTCTCCTTCACAATCTTACTCTGATGCCCCAACCCCCCGTCTCACCGGCCAAAATCGCCGCCTCCTGATTTAGTAATCTGGAGAGAAAGTACAAGGGAGATGAAGAAAGGAGGATAAGGGGGGAGAGTTGTTGCTAAGCCTGGTTTAAATTGTCTCTCACGTGAAACAGAACTCTGTGTCAGTCACGCTACTGAAGAATTACTTTTTATAACCTCACCCTAATCCATTCCTCGAAACTGCAGAGATAAGACAATGACATCAATGATACCTTTTAGAAAACAAATGTGCATTTTGACTCGATTCAGGCGCCAGTCCGTACCAGACCTTAGACTGCTTACCTGATCCTCTCTCTCTCGTCCGTGCAGGTGGCGATGTCTCCAGGAGAGGACGGTCTGATTGGGATCCCCTTCCCGGAGCACAGCAATGAGCTCTTGTCCCACCTCAATGACCAGAGGAGGACGGGGCTCCTGTGTGACCTCACCCTGACCTCCCGTGGGGCACGCTACCCGACTCACCGCTCGGTCATGGCGGCCGTCAGTTTATACTTCCGCCGGCTGTTCGGGGCAGAGGAGGCGGGTGGCGAGGGCGGAGGGGGTTTCAGCGTTTGCCAGCTGGACTTTGTAGCACCTGACGCCCTGGATGCCCTGCTGGAGTTCGCTTACACTGCCACCCTGACAATCCCGAGCTCAGCGATGAGAGACGTGCTGCAAGGGGCTCAGTTCCTGGGTATCCAGTGTGTGGCTGACGCCTGCAGAGACATCCTGGGGGAGACGGCAGAGCCAGAGGTGGAGACGGTTGAGCAGCAGAGAGCACAACATATAGCCATCAAGACAATGGTGGGGGGAGAGAGGGGTGTAGAAAAAGGCTCCCGGAGGAAAACAGACAGAAAGAGGGTGAAAAAAATTGGGTTACTTCACACCAACTCCTCGCTTTTGAACCCGTCACCTGCTTCTCCTGTCTCGCATCCTTCACCTGCATCCGACAGCCTTCGCTCCCTGCCATCCACCCAGCCGCCCAGCCCCGAGCAGGAGGAGCTCAGCCTGAAGTCTGGGCAGAACGGAGATCCCAGGTCAATGAGAGAACCGGGAAGAGATGCCACACTAAACGGAGGGCTCCTCCACTGGATGCATGAGCGCCCACTCATAGCCCAGCCGCCTCCTCCCGTCCCACCCTCGAACGACAAGCTGTCCGAGGATGACGACATGGAGGGGTTCGTCGACGAGGGCATGCTGATGGGAAGCACCTCCATAACTACCTCTGTAGCTGAGCGAGGAGCGGCGACACCAGCGGTGGGAGGGGGGAGGAAGAGGAAGTCTCAGACCCCCCAGCAGTGCCCTGTGTGTCAGAAGATTATCCATGGAGCAGGGAAGCTGCCGCGACACATGAGGACACACACTGGAGAAAAACCTTTCCAGTGCTCGGCCTGCGGAGTCCGCTTCACTCGGTACAGAACATTTTAAAATAAAAAAACATATTTTAATCATGTTTTGCTCCTATCGTTCCTCTCCTCTTCATCTTCCTTTCTGTCTTTTTTCAGGAATGATAAGTTGAAAATCCACATGCGGAAACACACAGGTGAACGCCCCTACCCGTGCCCCCACTGCCCTGCCAGGTTTCTCCACTCGTACGACCTCAAAAACCACCTGTCGCTCCACAGCGGGGCTCGACCCTTCGAGTGCCCACTCTGCCACAAGGCCTTTGCCCGGGAGGACCACCTGCAGCGCCACCGCAAGGGACACAGCTGCCTGGAGCTGCGCACTCGCCGGCCTAGGCGTGGTCCCGAGCTGCTGGAGGACGGGAGAGGGGATGTGGGCAGGAGGGAGCCGTCCAACCCTCTGGAGGCCTTGTCCTCGCAGGCCCACACGTCGGCGTTCCTCTCCCACCCGATGCTGGACGGCGGGGCCGGGTCCGTCGCTGCCGGCCCTCCGCTGATGTTTCCGGGCGATGTCGAGAGGGGGCGCTCTCTCGCCCTCCAGGCTCTGGCCCAGCTGGGGCATCACAGGCTGGCCGGCTACCCCGAGCTCTTCCTGCGAGGGCTGGAGCTGCGAGGGGGCAGAGAGATGGAGGGAGAGGATCCAGGAGGAACTCACTCTCCGGCCGCCCTTCGTGACCGATGGGCCGACGAAGTGGAGGAAGAAATCGGAGACGAAGACGCGGAGGAAGAGGAATAGTTAAAAGAGAGAGGGTGTGTGTGTATGTGTGTGTCTGTGTGGTAAAGCATCCACATTAAAAAAAATCTCACTCAGGTGGCTGGACTAATGACCTCCTGCTCCCATGTAGAGAGCGCTTTAAAAAAAAGATGATATTAAAAGAAAAAAAAAAAGGAAAACGGGTTTTCAGAGATATTTTAAATGTTTGTCTTCTGGCTCTTGGCATTTAATTTCATTTGTCTTTTAATTTGTATTTCTCGTTTGCTGTTAAAATTTTATGTATTTTAGGTTTGAGCTGTTTCTCAATGATTTGATTTTTCTTGCCGGATATGTGTGTGTTGAGTGTGTGGTTACCGGGATGCTTTTCACTATGCAAACTAAAAAAAAAATCCAGAGCTGCAACATGGAGGGATATTTGAAGATGTTTATTTTTTAGTTACAACATAATGTATTGATTCAGG
Source organism: Decapterus maruadsi (assembly GCA_030347415.2). Lineage (NCBI taxonomy): Eukaryota > Metazoa > Chordata > Actinopteri > Carangiformes > Carangidae > Decapterus > Decapterus maruadsi. The sequence goes on from CM064894.1 coordinate 19,038,293, forward strand.
TGCAATTCAGAAGTCATATCATATAAATCACAAAAATGGGTTTGTGGGCTCACTGTCCTCTGGTGGTTATCAGTGGAAATGCAGTCTCGTTAATCAAACTTGTTCTGTGCATCGTAAGCAATAATGTTCTTTGTATCTCTTTCTTTTTTAGTCATTTAGAATCTTTGCTTTGATTTATTTTGGTGCTTAAACCAAAGATTTCAGTTGAACTTTTTTTTCCTAACTCTTAAGTTAACAGGCGTGGAGAGAAGTGAGTTGTGGCCAATGTTGGGTTTGATGAGAATATCCTTCCCAACTGTTTTGATCGCCATGAGAAAGAATCTGCTTCCATATGTGAGTGTTTCAGGGCTATTAGATCTGTGTTAAATGCCTGACCAAAAGAGACAAAGGATTGAAACAATGAGTTGATTAATGCTGAAGACAGTTCTTCTTTTCCCAAAGGCGATGGATTTCAGTCTACCAATGCACTCGTTTCATTTCGGTTTCTCGTTTGAGGGGGGGAAAAAAAGAAAAGGTAAAAGAAATGGGGTAAAGAGGTGGTATGAATGAGATGGCGTGCCCCTTTTTTCTGTATTTATTTATTTATTGTTATTTATTATGGCTCTTCTGCTGAAACTCCTTTGTGTGACCAGATCCAGGGTTGGGCACAGATCAGGGTCCATTTCTCATCTAAGTCTTATAGAAGAAGCTGCATTGCGCTAGAGATTTTGGCTGAACACCTCCATATACCTAAACGCCTTTTTACGGGCTGCTTGTCTTCTTTTGGCGATTCTTCCTCAAATGCGTTCTTTGCACATTTAACCCCGTCAGGTACTACAATATGACACAGGCACATTCCATCCTCCGGGGTAGAGAGAAGGGAACAGAGCAAAGAAGAAGTCAGGGGGTTTAAAACCCCCGTTGTAACTGGAACACAGGATGACTTTGCTGTTTGACATTTTCATCACGCTTTTCTGTTGTTAAATCAACATGTATAGTACTGTATCACGTTATTGCATGGCAGTTCTTATAGATCGGCCACCGCTGCGTCTAAAGGGGCCATTATCCTTTTGAGTTCATCTGTCTTCGACCAAAAACCTTTTTAGTTTTTTGTTTGGTTTCTCTGGACCAGTTCATTAAGGCCTGTTGCAAGGTAAAATGCAATCATTAATGGCTTTAAATGACAAGCAGTTGTCTTTTTATTTCCAATTCTCTTGAAACCCATGTAGTCAGAACCTGCTGTAGCAGTTGTGCTGGTCTGGCCTTGTGTGCACTATCCGCTCCTTGTTTTGTAGTAAATCATTTTTTTTAAATTTCCAATTTATTTGCACTATGAGATTTGAGAGCTTCAAGCCTTTTTGTCTGACCTTCTATCTAGTCCATTAACTCAGTCGGTACCATTTAAAATTGTGATTGAAATAGACAGTAGGCCTATTTCCTTAAAACCTACATGCATTGAATTTATCTTCCTCCTGCATATTAGTACAGTTATTGTCAAATGTAATATATATTGGGAGTTGCCTTTTGGTTTTTTGTGCTGCAACTATTCTCAGGAAATCTTGAGCAATGCACTAAGTGATTATACAAAATATTAAATGGGAAGAAATTGTTTGGTGCTGCAGGGTCATTGACACTCTTCGTGCAAGTATAAGGCCAGTAGCTTCAGAATCAGAGATTTTTTAGATTTTCTATTATATTATTTCCTGGTAAAACACATGCTTTAACCTGTAGTGAAGTAAAAATAGACAACTAATAATAATGAAAGTAAACTACTGGCCTTACTGGAACGAGTTCTACTGGAATGACAGTGTGAAAGCTGGTGGTGTTCATGAAGGGTGTCGGTGCTCCTAGTCAGAGCTTTGTGAATGAATGAGGGTTAACTGATGCCAGCTGTGAAGTGTGTGTTTCTATGTGAGCAGTTTGTTTTCTTGGCTTCGGTGAAGGGACATGGGGTCTGGGATGAGTAGAGACCCCGCTATCAGGGATACATTTTTGTCTTTCAGTTTTTAGTGGAACCTTCTCAGAGATATGAATTCATTTCCCATCATTTGTTTCAGTTAATGTAAAGAAAAGAAATAAAGATATCTAAGCTTGCCGTTTTTGCTCTGTGTTATTGTTTTATTCCTAATTACAGCCTGTTCAATGCTTGATTTCTGAGGCAGATATTGTGATAGGTGTTTAAAAATTGCATTACACAAACAAGCATGTTTGATAAAGATACTTTTAATTTAAATGAACTAAACAATCAAAAATATGCTGTTATTTATTTATTTAGAATCTCACCTGAAATAAACAGTCTCTTGGAGTCTTGTAAAATACCACTTTGTTATATTTGGACCACTAACTTTCTGATGTTGTTAATCTTAAATCCATTTTATTCTCATTTTAATTGTTAATCATGAGGCTCCTCGTGAAAGTGATGGAAAAATAAATGAGTGGAAGAAACAGCAGAGGGGCAAAGGTCATAACAATAAGTCTTTGCTGGCTGAATTTTATCTTGCAGCTTCAGTTTCAGACTCCTGATGTTGTTCGTGTCTCGCTGTAACAGTATCATGACTTACTGGGACACTAGAGCATCATTACATGTCATTAGTAACACGCGCGCTTTTTCTAGCAGGATTAGACAAAAACAAACACTCCGTGATAGTCCAGCATAGTCAGTCAAAGATCATTAAGTCCACCGACCCCTTAATGTTTGTGTGCACGTGCGCGTGTGCATACTGTACCTGCAGACGCCGCGCGCGGGCAGCTAGATAGGATGTGACGTACTTTCCTAATCCTCTTAGTTTAATTAGGCTAAAGCAGCAGGCCCGACGCCGCGGCTCCTCCACCATCTGACTGGGGCCGCAGGAGAGGGTGGACGGAGACTCTGGAGTTCAACACTTTTGAGGAATAAACTAGTTTGAGGGGAGTCGGAGGTGCGGGTCCTCAGTCGCCTCAGCAGGATGCTGGCTCGGCGGATGCTGTGGGGCGCGGTGGCGCGTCAGGTCGCTCCGCGTCTGATGTACAGCACCGCAGCACAGCAACAGGTACGTAGGCCTGCTCTCGCGCTGCAATACACACTCTACTTTACAGGCTGTGTAGGCTACGCACTGAGGCCCACTGGCATAAGGAGTAGGCTACTCCACGCAGCAAGAGACAGTTAAAGGTCAAATAAGGACAATATTAAACCTAAGTCAATTTTCCAGGAAGATATGAGATAATGTGAGACTTTGAAAGTAACTCCTTGGGTAAACTTGTCTGACTAATTTGAAGTTGCATAACACAGAGCTAAATGATCATGATGCCTGATGATGATGCAAGTGGTTGCATACAAACTCAATCAATACTAGATTGTCGAATGGTACCTACGGTAATATTGTTACAGGGATGCAGTGCTGTTGGAGCGGGAGGGGTGGGGGGTGATGTTTATATATGTATTATTTCTGACCATCTATGCTTTTGAATTTTATGTATTTTGTACACTATCTCTCTATGTATATATAAAAAGACTTGGAGCAAAAACAATGTAAGGCTTTATCATAAAAAAACTACTTTTTTTACACAGGTTTTTCTTTTTTAAGATAGATATACAATGTTATGAACTCATCGTTTCATCATTACTCTTAAAAATTACAGCCTATGCAGTGGTGGCATGCAATACAATAAGAATAATTAGCTTGTTGTTTTTGTTATTGTAAAGTAAAAGTAAAAAGGCAGTGTCACTGATGATTCTGCAGTTGCTACGTAAATCACACTTTTCTTTTATCTTCTTCTCTGTGACCAGGTGAAGCCGAAAAAAACCAAGTTTGGACCTCTGAGTGATGAAGATCGGATATTCACCAACTTATATGGCCGGCATGACTGGGGGTAAAAACATTAAATGCAAAACTGCTCTGTCTGGGCTCTAATAACCTCAGACTCTTATAAAGATAATTGTTCCCTGTATCATCTGTGTCCAATTCCTACCAGACTCAAAGGAGCAGTAAAGAGAGGGGACTGGTACAAGACCAAGGAGATCCTACTGAAGGGATCAGACTGGATATTGAACGAGGTTAAAATCTCAGGGCTGCGGGGCAGAGGTGGAGCCGGGTTCCCCACTGGGATGAAATGGAGTTTCATGAACAAACCTAGTGATGGCCGGTAGGAGCAAGATGGAGAGGAAGAACAATCAATATTTATGGCTACTTTAGGTCCACATCACCATCCACACCATTAATGAGAGTCTGTTAATGTGTCTGTGCACTGCGTGTTTCCTTGTCCCCTGTGTGCTAGGCCTAAGTATCTGGTGGTGAATGCGGATGAAGGGGAGCCTGGGACGTGTAAAGACCGAGAGATAATGCGTCACGACCCCCATAAGCTGTTAGAGGGCTGCCTGGTGGCTGGAAAAGCCATGGGAGCCCGTGCTGCATACATCTACATTAGAGGAGAATTTTACAATGAGTCATCAAATCTGCAGGTACAGAGATACGCAGGTACGATTTGCAGTTTGGGTTGCACCGTGCATTGTTTGTGATGAAGTATTTTCTCCCAACAGATTGCTATTAATGAGGCTTACAAAGCAGGGCTGATAGGGAAGAACGCCTGTGGCTCTGGCTATGACTTCGATGTGTTTGTGATGCGGGGAGCTGGAGCCTACATCTGTGGGGAGGAGACGGCCCTCATTGAGTCTCTTGAGGGCAAACAAGGGAAACCCCGGCTCAAGCCACCGTTCCCTGCAGACATAGGTGAGGTAAAAGCTCCACAGTCTCCTCCATCTGGTTTCCTTTAGTGGCAAACTGGGGGTTAAGAAACAGCGAAATGGGATTATATCGTAATTACAGTCCTCAGGTGGTTATTGACTGCTGCTGCATCTCTCTCTCTATCTATCTCCATCTCTCTTAAGGGGTGTTTGGATGCCCAACGACGGTTTCCAACGTGGAGACGGTTGCTGTGGCGCCTGCGATCTGCCGTCGAGGTGGAGCCTGGTTTGCCAGCTTTGGGAGGGAGAGGAACTCTGGGACCAAGCTGTTCAACATCTCCGGTCACGTGAACACACCATGCACAGTGGAGGAAGAGATGTCTATTCCTCTGAGGGAGCTAATAGAGAGACACGCAGGTGTGTGTTTACAGTCCTCCTCCGTGTTGATGTTGGTTTACTTTGAGATGTTGACATGACTTTCACCGTCCTCGTGTGTGATTGGTGCAGGAGGAGTGAGGGGCGGCTGGGACAATCTATTAGGGGTGATCCCCGGGGGGTCTTCCACTCCCATCATCCCTCGACATGTGTGCGATGACGTTCTGATGGATTTTGATGACCTGGTCCGTGCAGAGACTGCCCTGGGAACTGCAGCCATCATAGTCATGGATAAGTCGGTAAACAAACTCCTGAGTGATCACACGATGCACTGCGCCCTCAGTTCCAGGCAGTTCTCACTGACAGGCTGTTGAATATAATTTTCCTTCAGACTGACGTGATTCGGGCCATAGCACGTTTGGTTGAGTTCTACAAACACGAGAGCTGTGGCCAGTGCACCCCCTGCAGAGAGGGTAAGGAACTGCACAAGGTGCATCGATGTTAACGCTGTCACTATGCAGTTTGTCAACGGTGCATCTCTTCACCCTTTTTTCTTCTTTGGTGCCAAGTAATGGTCTCAACATTTTTATCTCTGTGCATCCTCTTTCTCAGGTGTGGACTGGATGGATAGCATGATGTGGCGGTTTGTGCGAGGGGAGGCAGCAGTTTCTGAGATCGACATGATCTGGGAGCTTAGTAAGCAGATTGAGGGACACACTATCTGTGCCCTCGGGGACGGAGCCGCTTGGCCTGTGCAGGTGATGTTTTATTAACCACTATAATAAATGAACTTCAACATGAGACAGGGCCTGAGGCCACAAGTTCAAACACCTACTCATTTGAATTTTAAAAGGCAATTGTTCTGGTTTTTTTTTAATCTACAGGGCCTAATCCGTCATTTCCGTCCTGTAATGGAGAACCGCATCAGTCAGTATAACAAGACCAACTCGCCAAGAGAGCCGGAGATTGAGATGGTCTGAAGGAGTCTGGATGTCCATCTCAGCTTTAGGGCTTTGATAACAGTGTTATTACATAGCTCACCTTGTTATATCATATTGTTTTACAGCTATTTGAATGTAGGTTTTAAAATATGAATGTTTTTCTTCTTGTTAAGATTGTGCAGAATTTTAAACTTCTCCTAGGGTTCAAGTGACCATCCTCGGATAAGTCGTCAATTTTTGTAAACTACACTTTGTCTTGTCAGGCAGAACTGTTGACAGCTAAATGGCTTTGTGATGATCTCTTCATCTTGACTTACATAAGGAAACTGTACAGGGCAATGAAACACAAGCATGGCAATAAATTAAGTTTATTTATTTCATAAAGGCATGAAATAAATTCAATAGGTTTTCCTACATATTAGTCCAATTTTATCTGTACAAAAGACCAAATAGGAAATGATGGTGTCACAAGGAAAAGGGCTGAAAAGTTCTGGGATTTCTGGGATAAAATTCAAAGTGGTCAGTGATGTCCGACATCATTGCCATGTGATAGTTTTTACAAAGACACTATATTCAAACACTTCACCTGGCATGAGTTATCATTCCCTTCAAAACAAAATGGGATCCAGAATATCGCTCATCTGACCATCTGTACAGCCTCAGATATAATTTGGAGTATGAGTCCTGCAAATGTTCATCTTCAGACTATAATGTGGGCACAGAAAAAACAAAAGACAAACAGGAGTCTTGCAAAACATGACAATGTCCCTTTGGACCCAAATACTAAAATAACACTGAGACCAACGTATAGCGATTAAGAGTCATCCATGTGATGAACAGGTGCTGTAAAAAGATGGGCTCAGTTTGGGTGAACTTCCTGTAAGACTTTGTAGAGAGCACTGAGGGAGTTAAGATTTCTCCTTCTTTACGGTGCCATCCAGAAAGGCATTGACTGCTGCTGAGGCTGTGTTTTAGCACGAGGGGGTAGTGGAGGCGGGCAGCGATAGCCCTGTGTCCAGGCTGAGGAGGTGGAGGTGGGGGGAGCTGCCCCAGGGTTACCTGGCCCTGAGGCTTTGGCGGTGGAGTGGTCTTCCTCCTCATCAGAAGAGTCACCGGCGTACGCTACTAAACCTGTTTTCACTCTTTTCACTGCGGGCTCTGAAAGAAGAAAAAGGGTGGACAAACAGACAAAAGGAAGAGATGGAAAAAGGGAGGGAGAGAAATGTGTGGAGAGAAAAGGCACAGACATACACATTCAAAACAACAACCACATATTTCAAGTAAGACAGGCACCAGTTGATTATTCAAAAACACATTTTTGGGAGAAACAAAATGGTTAATAGATTTAAATCATAAGTTTGTCAGCAGAGTAGAGGAGGGGGCGGCCATTCGAAAGCAGCCATTGGTTGGTGGGGAGCGACAGTGTTAGGGCCGTCCATCGAGTGGCAGGACAGCGTCACGGGACGAGTCGTGCCCCACCCCCAATCAGTATCCAGCATCACCCCAGAGACACATGGAAGAGAAGAAAAACACAGAGAAAAAGAGAAAAACACAAAAACAGGAGAGATTCTCGTTAGTGGGGAAATCAAACAAAATACAGACACTCCAGACTGATGATGTCATCAGAACGGGACGGTTAGGTCGACTCGACTTGAAATGAGTGAACAATGTACAAAAGATGTTGAGTCATGGCTCCCCCTCACTGTCTGCAGATTTCTAGCCAGCAGCAGAGTCCTGTAAGAATCGTAAGAAGCATAAGGGCCAGTCTGAGGCTGTGTGTGTGTGTGTGTGTGTGGCTGCCTTTATCTCATGTACTACAAGAACAGCGGGCTTAATTATTCAAATCCAGATGAAGAAGGTTACTCTTTTTGGATTTGCAGAAATTGTGTCTTGATACATGTGCTGGGTCTTTACGGGACAACTTTATTTCGTCAACAATCTCAAGTAAAACCGTTAAAATTGAGACACGGTCGAGTGGCCTAAGGGAGGATTTACATTTTACTCTCTGCAGCTCTACATTAGGGCTGTGAATAGATCCAGGCTGAGCTTACAAGGGGAGGGGGGACACAGCCCAGTGTCAGGAACTGTGGATTTGGATTTGGGCAGGGATTTGTCAGTCCCCAGGATAATGCCCTTACCCACGGGGCCTTGCGGTGCCCTTCTCTCCTCCATGTTGGGTCTCACCACATTCACAGGCAAAGGGGGTGGAGGCATTAGCTGCCTACTGCAGAACAGAAAGAAACATGCTGTGAGTCGAATGTGCCGAGTAACGCATGCACACATTTAAATGTTCATCAATAAACATTTTTATAATATAACATAACTCTGTGTACCTGTCCCTCTCATTCGGCAGGCCAGAGGAACTCCGTTGTGGGGGTCCTATGGTCTCTGGGCTGCCCACTGGGAAGCCTGCACCTAAATTAGTCATATGAATGGGTCCATGCTATGAGCAGAAAAACACACAGGTGCGATTAGCGGACATCCTCTACTAAACCCTGTCCTGACACTTTAAGCTATAAGGATATTCCTTTCTCAGCATAGTGAAGAAATCTGTCAATGCAAGTTATAGCTTACCATAAGTGTGTCATTACACTGACATTTTTCCCCCGTCCACTTTGAGAGGCCCTTAGGCCATTAAGAAGACACTTAAAGCTCATCAGAAATAATATTGTAATAATATTTCTGAAATTTCATATTACCAGTAGAAAAAACGTAAATAAATTGAATGAAAAAAAAAAATCAGCAACAGAAAGGCATGCCATGCTATCTCAACCACTGTCTGTGAAACACTTGAAGAAAAGGTAGATGAAACTGACTGGTGAAAGTGACTTTAGACAAGCTGCACTGAAAATTAGGACAGACAAACAAAAGATTAAAAAAAAAAAACACAAAGAAGCTGCAGATGGAGAATAAATCAAACTAAAAGTGAAGACCAATGCATAACCACGAGGGGCTGTAACACAGAGAGGAGTTGTTTATCACCTGGTATCCAAGCAGGCCGCTGTCCGTCTCATCTGGGACCTCCTCTGTGAAGCGTCTCTTCTGTGGTGGGTTGGCTGGAGCTGCAGGAGGTGGAGCTTTGGCTGGCGTTGCAGCAGATGGAGGAAAGGGCACAGGAGGAAGAGTCTGCAGAGAAAAGGGGAAAATAAAACAAAAAAACAATACAGTGAGTATTAAATGTTATTCAAATATCCAGATTTGTTTCTTAATTATATTTGGCATTGTGGTGGAATCCATTTGGCAAGAAATCAAAAGAAAATGTTTACTAAAACTAAACAGAATGGAGATTATATTTAAAAATGGGCACCTGTGGCATAGTTCCTGGAACAGCAGCAGGAGCAGGGGCAGGAGCTGGAGCGGGGGCCGAAGCAGGGGCAGGGCCGGGTGGGAGGGGGTATTGAGGCACACCAGCGGGTGCTGCTGATGGCATGGGAGGGGGAACCGTGTAAGGAGGAGGGACGGGCTGTGGCTGAGGGGGGGGTACGGGCATGGGGTAGCCCGGCTGGTATCCAGCAGGAGGGTAGTATGGAGGCTGAGGTGGCATCCCGTTCACCACTGGAGGCTGTGCAAAACCTGGGCGAGGAACAAGAGGAAGACAGATTGTGTCAGTGACCTCTACAATCACGTCAGTATGTCTGAGAACGATACGAGTGTTATCCGAGTCCCGACAACAACGGTGCCAACCCGAGCGATAAATCCAGCTGTTCCGTACCTTGCTGTGTCGGCATCATTGTGCTCATTTGATTGAGGAAGCGAGAATATTCTGCGTGGACCTACAAAAAAGTGAAACATTGTGTGCTAATTGTTAGTGTTTCAAAGACCAAGTATAAGGTGATATAGCACAGGATTATAGTACAACTATTTGAAAATAAAATATGTCATATCTGTATTGTCAAAGGAAATACAGGAAATATATTTGATGCCACCTCGTCACAACCATCTATGGTTCGGTAATCAACTTATTTCTTATCAAGTTTCAACATATTACTTGCTAATTTGGTGAGCATCCGTGAAACATTTGTTTTGATCTGTTTGGGTTTGAAACAGCTGGAGCAGTGACATATCTTCCTCCCACCAGTTGACAAAAGCAGTTTAGGCCAATTGTCCAATCAAGCTTACTAAATGTTAAACATGCATTCAGAATTGTATGAGCCTGCAATGAGGCAAATTGAAGCTGAAAGAGATCAACAGAAACCTGGAGGAAATCTTGTGGTCAATTATTTCATAGTAACAGGAATTTACTCACCGTCTGAAGCAAGTTCTCACACAAGGTTTTTGCTGCTGCAAGTCCCTCTGGTTTAGGATGACTGGAGAGCAAAAACAGAAAACGTCAATGGCTTGCTCATGCAAAAGTAAAAACAGGAATAGTCTCTATAAAGCACAGTCCACAATACTCCTCAGTTAATGAATGAATTAATAGGAAAGCACTGACCTGATGTAGATATACATGGGTTCAAAGGCTTCCCGCCCAGAGGCAGGCTCTAAACAACCCGATCCCTTTCCTCTGAGGAAGACTTTGGCCCCAGTCTCTGCCTGGATGTGTTGGAGATATGAACAGCCAGGGCCTTCAACCCGCTCTTTCACCACAAACCCTGGGATTGCGTGCTCCAGTCCCACAAAGACTTTATCCTGAACGTAATGCATCTGACATCGAAAGACAACAAAGGGACATTAATACACCCTTATGCACTGCTGCGTGTAACTACAACTCACCTGCCAGTACCAATTCATTTTGATCAAACAAAAAGGGCTTTACTGGTGACACCTTCTTCATGTTTCTGTCAATTTGCTACTAATCACATCTGCATTATATGAATTGCAATACTTGGATTTTTATTTTGACAAATGTGTGCACCTCCCTTTCTCAGGAAACAGACTGACATTCATCAAGGACAAATGAAAAGTAAGGTACAGGTACAGGAACATTTGCATTGAACCAACAAACTGCAACTGAAATTTGTTTTTCATTCATTTAACGATGTCTAGTATTGTTCAGTATTAATTATTCAACTCTGATTTCCAACATAATGAGGCTTTAAACTGCATCATTAAGCCACTGAACAACAATAAAACTGATGTAAAAACAAACCTTGCAGATGCTTGAAGGACATGTAAAACAATCAAACTAAATACTATTGCATGCACTGAAAAAGACAGACAGTAATTACTAACTGCATGAAATGCAAAAAAGGGACCAAAGCAAGCAGAAAGGGAGTGTGAACCCTAAGTATGTCTGTTCTGTCAGTAATATTGGAGGGAAACTATTATATAATTTCAGCTTTTCATGGTGTCATCTTTGGTGATCAAAAGGACAATGACAAAAAAGTAGTGGTCTTACCCCCGACTGAAAGTGTGGTTTGTGGTGGGTCATGGGGGGCAGTGAAGGTGGCGGCGGATTATGCTGCTGGTAAACTGTGACTGGAGCTCCTCCGGGGGAGAAGGATGAAGATGATGAAGATGAAGCAGTGGCAGCCTTGACCACGCCATTGGTGATTATCTCCTTGATTCTATTAACTGCCCCTGGAGAATAATTGACAAAAATAATCAGTCTATTTACAGCCCGTGCATACAATCATACCGATTAAAGATAAGTATGACAAAATACTGACTGTCAACAAGCTCTCTAGTCTGTCCTTGGACATGTAGATACAGAGGTCGATCCCTGGATGGGAAGAACAGAAAATACTTGGGTCAGTGTATATGCAAACAACTAGTTGCCTATCTGCTAGTTATTATTATCAGTTACTGTAAAAATAAGAGCAGTCACCCTGGTAGCGCTTTGCCTTTCTCCTCTGCCGTCATGTAACGGCCTCTGGTTGAAACTGCAGCACCGCTAACTTTGCTGATCTGTAGATCAATACATGAAAGGCACAGAAATGTCAACCAATAGGCAAACTGATTAAGTCAAATCTGTACGATACGATTGCCCATATTGCTGCTGACCTCATCCTGTGTTTGCCCTCGTGTCAGGAGATTTCGACAGGTAATCGGGACATCGTTGATCTCAACCTCAGCTACTACCAGGTCATCTTTGGCTTTCGTTGGCACTGGAGGTTTCCCAACACCCACAGCCTAAGAGAGGAGTCAAGAGATGAAGTGCGTCAAAAAAAAAAAAAATCAGGTCACTGTCACCCTAATTGAGGCTGATATTTAGTACACAAATGTCTGAAGAGAAAACTTGTGGAGGCAGCGATTTTGTGGTGAACTTACTCAACATGCAACTAATATCGTCACCCACATTGGAGCTGTCACATAATATCTCTATTGTGGGTGAATGAGATGAGATATACTCAAGACAAGGAATTTACAACAGAGAGCTGTTTTTGTTTGCCACAATATTGTGATGACTCTTAAAAACACTTCTTGTAACGCAAAGCAAAGAGAAATGCTGATAACTATGAGGGATATCTTTATCATCTGCCAAACTCTTGTGCCACACTGTCTAGTAGTACTGTCTCTGTGCAGCTAAATTGTCTTTTCTTAACCCACTTAATCACTACTAAGCAATTCTGAAGTCTCAATGCAAACCAAACTGGCAGTTTCAGTTTCACATGTCATCACCATGCTACCTAAATACTAAACACCAAGTCACCACAAAGATCACTCTACTGTACACAACTACAAAGATGATATGATTTGGTAATGAGAGACTCCTTACCATTATGGTCTATCTGTTATTTTCAAATTAATCAAACGGAGGTCTGACCCACGGTAAAATCTATCAGTCAACCAAAATGGTGATATCTGTAGTGATACATTGATGTAACAATCCTGTTAATCCAATATCAAAATAACTAATTAATCATGTTCATTGATATGCAACATATTCTCAAAGGTTTATTACAGCCAGTGATATTAAGCAGGTTGTTTTCATCAAAAGCTCTGGTGTTTATGATATAGGCTCAACTACAAATGTATTAGGAACACCTGACAAAAAATATATACAGCAGTCTTGTAATAATTCCTGCCTTCATGAAGGCTGTGTTGCTCAGTTTGAGCTGAAATTGTTTCATTACAATTTCTAGATGCCGTAGTTTGTGTTGATGTTTAATTTGTGATTGACAGGACTGCCTTCCTTTACAAAGTGTTAAGAGAGTGTATAATATTACCTATCCCACCACAGTGGTACAAGGGTCCTGTGATTGCCATCCTGGTAGAGTTTTAAGATTACTCCCTGGCTGTGTAATGGCAAGTATTATGCAACAATGCTCTTTACCTTATCAGGAGGCCCTGGGGTTCCTATCTGTGAGGGTTTGAGTTTGCCCTTAGCCACCAACATGGCATTAATCTTGGCAGCCACAGCAGCTGCAGCATCCAGAGCCCCGGTCGGTGCAGCCTCAGCCTCCCCCATCCCACCACCAGAGCCGGGGCCGGGCTGGTCCCATTTGCTGCGGCGGCTGGAAAGACGGAAAAAAGTGATTTAATTGATTGGGAAAATAAAGAACAAATGATTATTTTCATTGCTAAATGATCCGTCACTCCAGAAAGCCTGTCATTTACAAGCCACTGTGAAACCAAAACCAATACTGTTTGTGTTGGTGCTTCAGCCCAGAAACGAGCTTCTTCTTGCTTCTCTCCCCAACCTGATAATGCTGGTTTGTTGTGGTTGCTCATGTAAACACAGGCGCGTGGACAGTCTGGACTCGCATGTTTTCTTCTTCATAACGTGTAACTAACCGGAAAATCAACATGAAGCCCAGCTGCTCGGCTGTCCGACCACAGTCCGCCATGATTACAGAAAACTGAAGCTAGCCGGGCTAACACGGCTGCTCAAACAAACACCACCACCGGGAAACACAACGACCTGCCTGTTTCTACACACTCACCCGCCGTTTTGAGTCCCACAAAACGACATCAATGTCCTGTCCAACTCGTCCTCCTCTCGGTGCGAAGATACAAGGTGAAACCACCACCACCACAACCGGAGCTCAGCACAGCTACCTCGGTGTTTTGGCTGCTAGCTGCTTCGTCGTGCTTCGCTCCGTTTCCGCCTCCGGTTAAAGTTGTTTGTTTTGCCGGTGAACTGACGCCACAAGAGGACGCTGCACACCAGGATATAATATGTGCAAGAAGTGCCTGTATGTGTGTGCGTCGAGAAAAAGTTTGTGCTGTAAGATGCTGATACCTCCCTCACCTGCTGCCTCCGCCTTTCAACACCGCGGTGAGTTTCTCTCTTTAAGTTTCCAGTGGAGGAGGCGGAGGAGGCAGCACCTGCAGCACCTGTCCAAACACACCAGGACACCGAGGCAAGGTAGGTTTACACATTTATACTGCTGTTAAAAATGTGAGTGTAAAGCTTTTAAATGAACATTTGAAACGCGTACATTTATAGCATCTACTCTTTCATCAACTGAAGGTGCAAACAAACCTAGCTAAAACTTGTGTTTAGCCTAACCTATCCTGTCCGTCGTTTTGAATGCACGAAATCCCTATCAATCTATCAATTTATCCGTGTAGTTAATAAAACAAACTTTACATCTCAACAATATTGATATATTTTTAGTTTTAAAGTCTATTTATCGATAAAGTAGGAGTTACAGCACCATGAAATCAAATTTAAACCAAACAAAAAATAAATGATGATTAAATTCAAATGAGGTTATTTAACAACCCTACAAACTGTTGATGGCTGATTTACTTTTGCCTCTTTAGGTCATAGTTGACAAACTAACAGGCCTGCTCATCCCAGTCTGAACATGGCTGCAGGTTGTCAGTGTGGTCTGTGAACAGGCCTGCAGCCTGAGGCCTGAGGCCATGTTTTATCCTAGAAGCGGGTGATGCAGGGTGAGACCGTCCAGCATCCTGTTGACAGACAGAGTCACAGCATCCCTGTCTGTTCTTATGATACTGGGTTATTCAGAGTCAACTGCGACAGGGGCAGTAGGTGTTCAGTTTCTGACCACCCAGGAGCTCAGAGACGGAGCCAGGAGGTGCAGGTTTCTGTGGAAGGTGAGAACGCTGTGTGGGGGCGACATGGATCAACAGATTGAACAACCAGCAGCCCTAGCTGAATTTCTTTTGTCCTGTGAAAACAGTGTGCAAAACTCTGCTTTCTCGAGTTTGATTAGGATCAAGGTCTGTCATTTGTGCGTAAGAGGAAGTGGCTTGTTTTAAAAGGATCAGTATTAGTTTCCAATCACAACTCTTGCTGCTTATCTAAGGGGACTCAAGTTAATAAGGTAATTGAGGACCTTTTTCTGCAATAGCAATAGTACTACAAGTATGTGATGTTTTTACCCAAAGGAATCAGCAAGGCCATCTGCAGTCAACACAACAACTAATCAACTGAAAAGAAAAAGTGCAAAACAGTTTTTTTGTTTTTTTGTTTAGTTTTTGTTTAGTTTTTCATATTTTACTGTTAAACTATTTAGTTTTAACTTTCTCCTCCCAGCACTTTAAAGTTACTCTTTTTTAAGAGCTGACAAGACCTTTTGACCATGCCTACAATATTCTTTTAAAATTAAAAATAGATATAGAACAGCTGAGTAGGACTTTGCTTAACTGTTTCCATTATATGGTTTACTTGTTGATAAATGTTAATATTCTATTTAATTCAACAGCTGTATATTTTTTAAGATACTTGCTCTTTACAAAGTGAGGAGTTTATCCTGCAGTGTTGACCCATCAGGATAGGAGGTGTCCTCCCCTCTGGGGACACTGTTAATGGGGAGGGTCAGTTACTGAGCCATTTGAGCTGGAAGTTCAGTCGGTGCAGAGGCAGGCAACATGTTGTGTAACAAAGACACAAGGAACAAGTGCAGCCATTTTATAGCTGTTACTAACCCCAGATCACATCTTAAAGCACACAGCAACATAATGACCCAAAAGAATAACTTTGTTGACGTAGCCTACCAGGCTGAATACAGGCATGGGACCAGTGCACACCATGTTGTGCAGAAAAACAGATGGACAGTTTGGACTTGACTCTGTGGTTTCTCTCTCAATTAACCGAGTTCTCATTGCTGTCTCACAGGGACACATGGGACCTGTAATACAGGCTACTGAGCTTTGAGCACAGTTACTGCATTTTTTAAAATAAATTTAGGGTTTGCCAAATATCGAGTTATAGACTAGTCACTCAGAAACCACTCTTTTTTTTATGGCAGGGCTGTTGCCGTGATGGTAGGTGAGTTGAACCAAATGACAGTGTTCTTCAAATAGTCAGTTCTAATTGATCCTGCAGGTGGCAGTCTAACTCTAGCCTTCAGACCCCAGCTGTCACTCTCCAACCTCACATAGTGACCTGCTGCTATTTTTTTTTAAAACCTGTTGAACCAAACCAATTAAAAGTCCAGTTAAAACCTTTGAATTTTGACATTATTGGGTAAAATCATGTCTGGTTGTAGATCTTTTACATAGTAAGAAAAGAGTCCTTTGGTGAGTCACATACAGTACATGTGCATAAAAGTATTGATAATACTGTAGGGCTCAATAACTGAATAATCATTTCAGCTCTAATGCATAATATGCTTTTGTACTATTAGTGAACAGAGTCATGGAAATACATGATGTCCCTCATTTGCCACGATCTCCCTGCATGACCAAACCACAGGGTTGGGATGAGTGAAGTGTCAGAAGGTCAGAGGCTAGAGGAGCTTTGACGCCTGAGTTGACAGGGATGACTGTTTACGGGCAGTGTGCTGGGAGTGGGAGGGGGGGGGGTTTAGAAATGCTGAAAAACAGGGAGAAATAGAAAAGGAGCGACAGGGGCAGACGTGTCATATTTACTGTCTTTCCTAGTAAGAGCTCAGGTGCGAACTGTAATGTGTATGTCGGTTGGTGTAACCTCCGGCCTTCAAGGCGCACAAGCCTCGGTCTGGCCTGATCCTGGCGGCTGGCACTGTGGTGTGAAGTCAGGGGATGTGATGGGGAGGAGGGCGCCTCACGGTGGGGTTACCATGGACTGAACAAAGAAACACTGTCAGTGCTTGGGGTTTCAGTGTTTGCTGTCAAACCAGCAATTACAAGCAGCGTTTTAAATGCCGTGTTCACTACATGTGCGGACGTCATGAAACTTGAATTAGTGCGTTTGATAGACTGTGATGTTACAGATGTTGAAAGCTGGAATTCTACAAAGTGTTTTCATTTTTCATATTTTCTAAAATGTACAGTGAACTTTATAAACATTAGCGTCATATAAGGTGAGACCCTGCAGAGGAATGAAAGCATATGCAGGGCAGAAAGTGCAGAGGGGACAAAAAATGATTGAGAGAGGGAAAACAGATGGGAAGATTGGATTTTAAAGGAGGGCAGGCAGAGGCCGAGTGCAAAGGGAATCTTTTTTGTGTATGTCTGGAGAGAATGGGAGCCTCTTATACAGCTCACAGCGTGAATTTGGCCCGGGCTGCGGCCTCGTCTCGTCTAAGCAGCGGGGTGCTTTCCTGAGCGGGCTGCCCAGGGGAGGGGCACCTAAAGCGGCCTCAAACACTGGTCAAGAGGAAAGCCGGACAGGCGGGGCGAGGGGTGCCGGCATGGAAAGATGCTTGGCGGTTCCAGGAAACGGACATGTGCTGGTTTTATGAAATCCTCAGGTAGAGCAGGACGACACTCCCAAAAGAAAATATTTGGCCTTGTGTTTTCCCCGTGGACTTGAGAGGAGAAGGATGCTGCCTGTAATCTCAGGATGAAATCTGGAGCTCCTGTTGCACAGGAGGACAAAAGTTATGATTGGAGCAACGCGGCCGGCGCTGGCAACTACTAATACAAACAACACAAAGTTTATAGATTGGCCAGGCTGCCAACTGAGACAATATTTTCCATCCATTTTGGTTGGGTTGACCAAACACCATGTATTCGAGGTTTATCAAACACTCAGTCATCCCCGCAGACCCGAGGGAAGACTTAATCATCTGATATATTGAGTTTTAGAAGACATGGACACCCAAAATCTGTCCATTATGAACACTCTGAAAATTGAACAACAAGCTCTCTGTGCTTTAATATCCATGCTGTTGCTAAATGTCTTTCTTGGAAGGGTTTCATCTTTACCCAAGCTACACCCTCCATCTCTCATGTCATTTTGGTATGACCCAGGGGTCCGAAAAATCACCAGATATCACACGTGGACTTGTGATATGAAATGTATATGGTACTGGCTCTTTGTCTGCAAGAAATTCCATTTAAATGGACAAATGTGCTGAGATGGCCTCAGTTGTCTGCGAGAGGTGGATGGATATTGCATTAACTTCACAACAGAAGCGCCCCCTGTGGTGTAACCGCACAAGGCTCCAGATAATAACTGCAGTGGGAACATTATGCTCAGAGGTAGCCAGGCCAGGTAAATGGAAACACATGGCAGGCAGCATCGACTGCACAAGGCCCAACAGCCACAGAAATAATGGCATCACAGTGCAGAGGAACGCACGAGCTCGCTTGACGAATGCTTTTGGTATGTGTGTCTTCAACCTGTTGGTATTACCACGGCCGTAAAGCCCCACAGGGCTGCTCAGCTTCTCCTGCAGCACACAGGTTTTCTTTTCCTCCACGTCTTCACTTTACACACAAATAAATAAACCCAGACTACACATAATTCTCAATCTCATTTTACAGTACGTTGCATTTAATCTCTCCAGTAAGTCAATACCTGGGGATTATGTACTCACAGAGGTTATTGAATGTCAAGTCAAAACACAGTTAACCACACTTAATAGAGCTTAATGGGCCTTCTGTGTGATTTGGGTGGAAAAACATCATTGCCTAGATATGTCACTTGAGACCAGTGCTTAACACCAGTGATGAAATAAAAAACTTGAGGGATTAGTGCTGTTTCTTTACCTGCCTTCCCCATGCTCTGTGGTTTGGAAACTTGTTCAGAATTTTGCATTTCATCTTTTTTTCTATGGAGACAATACTTAAATTTTATGTAATTTTGGTCTTAAACTGAATTAACAGATCATATAATTCTCCAGTGTGGCCATACTGGCATCGATTATTTTCATTTCAAGTCTTTTAAGGCCCCAAGACACCCATGTTTCCAACCAAGGCACCATCCTCACACTCTGCCCTTTTTTTGTCCCATCATCCCATCCCCATCCTTGCTCCTCTCTGTCAAACAACAATATTTGCTCATCTGCGTCAAATAGCAGCAGGGTATGTGATACAGTACAGTGCAGCCTTTGAGCCAGACAGACAAAGACAGGCCGGCCCGTTGCCACAGGGATTCACAGAAACATCAGCCAGCGCGTGTATATACACAAGAGTGGGGAAGACCTTCTGGAGCAGACACACTGACACAGACACACAGAGTATGAATGCGATAAAAACCCATTGTATGTACGCTTTGCTTTTCATTGTTGTTTCTCTGACTTTTATTCCTTTTAACATTTGATATGTGCAGGTCTAGATAAACACTCAATGACACTGTGAATTACAGAAAGCATATCTTTATTCAAGGCTTTATATTATGCATCATTATAAACATCAGTTACAGTCAAGACAAGTTGAGGCCATGCAAAGCAATGCATGATTCATAACAATAAGTACATTTTCAAACCCAGCATGCAGGCCATGATTATAAAAAAAAAGGTGAGTTGTTTTAGATAGGTCAGGGGCCAGGGGAAGCAAACAAAAGACTGTTGACCCACTCAAACATAATTCACTATGTCAACAAACAATGTCTTGGAAAAATGTCCAACAAGGCCCAGACCGGTTACAACCAGTTGTTCAAAAACAAACATTTTCTTTGATATTTTGCTGAAAACAAGCAGAAGTGCATCAGGGTTTTTACTAGAAATGCTTGTGCATGTGCAACATCTGACAAACAGTCCTGTATTCAAAATAAAACTGTTCTTAAATCTGTTAATTTTAGTCAAATTCTGTTGAAAATTCATCTGTAAACTGTAGTAACCTATTATGTAAAGTCATGGTTTCACACCGCCATAGTCACAGATATAGAATCAATAAAACATTGATAATATGTAAACTTGGTTACTACAGCACTTACAGACATTATTTGCTATGACCCCCAAAGTTTGGAGAATTTCTCCGAAGGAAACATTCATAAGGTGACACATAGATTGTCTTTTTCTGCTGGTGGAACCCAAATATTAACATTTAATCTCCAAATAGGAAATATTGTCTGTTCACAAAGCATTTATACAAAGTGCTATTATTATTATCGTTCTGTTCCCTCAGTTTTTAGGCCAAGGTTAAATCAAAACTCTTTGGCACCAAAGGTGGAATTCATGTACAGTACCATTTCATACGTTTGGAACCTGTTAAACACACATTGCACACACTCACATTATTGTTCCGACACGCACTGCGCTACTGCAGTGGACTGCTCTTGCGGCACAGCTGGTTTGTTGATGTCAGTGTCTGCCTGTTGCGTCTTCGTTTCCCAGTCAATAGCGTGTAGAAGAATGGATTCACACAAGAGTTTCCATAGGTCAACCCAGTGAGGATACGATTCACTGTCACCTGCGTCCCCACTGGTACTGTCCGCAGCATGTCTGGCTGGTACAGAGGCAGCAGCTGCCAGATCCAGAACGGCAGAAAGCAGGCCCAAAAGGCCAGGACGATGCCCAGGATGAGGAGCAGGACTTTGGGTTTGGGAGCACGGGGAGGGCAAGCAGAGTTGCTCCCGCTGGCCCAGGCCGGCCGAGTCTGAGACACCCAGTAAAGCCGACCCAGAGTGGCATAAAGAGCTCCGATGGCCAGCCCAGGACCGAGGATGCTGGTGCAAAACAGCACGCTCAGATAGGCCTTGGAGCTCTGCTCATCCCACGCTGGCACACACAGCTGGCCCTCTTGGTTCTCCCCATCCTCCAGGTGCAGGGTGATCATCATAGGCAGACTCAGAGCCACTGCCAGCCCCCAGGCCAGACCAACACGTAGCAGGCCAGAGGAGTTGGAGGAGGAGGTGTGCAGAGGGTGAGCCACAGCCCGGTAGCGGTCCAGACTCATGGCAGTGAGAGTGAAGATGGAGGCGTGCATGGTGAGGAGGTCCAGGCTCAGGAGGAGACGGCACCCGGGCTCACCAAAGGCCCAGCCAGACGCCAGGCTGTCGTACACGATGAAGGGAGCGGTGAAAAGGTACAGCAAATCGGCAAGAGCGAGGCTCAGCACCTGGAGGTGAAGAGAGGAGGAAGAGGAGGTGGAGGAAGAGATGGGGGAGGCAGAGGGTGACGAGGAGTTGGAAAGGCAGGATGGCACTGGGACTCTCATTAGGCAGCAGGTTGGACCCGATCCACGTCTTCTACCTCTCCTGCGCCTCAGGAGAAGGCCCAACGTGTACAGGTTTCCCGTGATGCCCAGCAACGAGAGGAGGGAGAGAAGTGAACAGAAAAGAGCTGTGGATGCCAGGCTGGGTGACGGAGAGATGGAGGAAGACGAGGAGGGCACAGAGACATTGGGGATGACGGGGAAGGTGTACGGGGAAGGTGGAGGCAAAGAGCCTGAGAGGTCCATCATGTGATGTTTCAAAAGTTATCAGGAATGTGGCCAGATAATGTTTAAAAGTCTGTTTCAGATGCAATAAGCAGAGACAGAGAGGGGGTCAAAGGAGGGAAACAAGTGGGGAGGACAACAGAAGAATATTTCATTAGTTTCCATCACTTTTCCTCTTTGTCAGGGTCTGGTTAAAGACAACAAAGCTACAGAACTAATATGGATCCCCACCAGTGCTTCAAAGTGATTTATGTTGAGGATATTTGATGACACTAGATAAGGTAAATAAAGTCATGACATTCATGTAGAAATGAAAATGTCGACATAACCAGGGTGGTTTATGTTTTCGCAGAAACCTGCTCTGGTTGGTGCAGCTTTCACAGTTTTATAGTTTCACAGGGAGCCAGGCGAGGCTGTCATGGTTTTAGTAAAAATAATTGGATTTTCAGAGGAGGAGGGTTCCATGCATTTGAAGGCTGTAAATCTGGACCCAAACCTCCAAAGGCTTGTTCCTCCTTAAGGTCAGCAGTTGAGCAGCAATTAGGCTAAGTGGGGTACGAAGAAATATATATATATTATATATATTTTTTTAATGTTATAGCCTAACTTAAAATTTGATTCGTGAAAAGCTATTTTAAATTGGTAGATTTTAGTTCACATTTTTGGTTCATGCGTTTTTACGCATTGGTGGTTTGGACGCGGACCCGCAGGGGACTGACCAGTACCGCTGTGTTTCACCTGGGGCACCTTAATTTTAAGGCGTTTAGTCTATTACACTTTCCTGCGCCACAGGACAGCAGATATTTATTTCATTTTTTATACTTGGCGAAAAACGAGACTTAAATCACTCGCCCAGGACTGATGGTCTTGTGGAGAAATGTAATCCACCTCGACATCAAAGCAGACCCGGGGTGCCTGACAGAACCGGGCTGGATGACACATGGTGACCCAGGCGGCGCCGGGGTTAAGAGCTACTGTTGAACTGTGGAGGAGCAGCCGAACCCCCGTGGAGCCGCGCGCCTCCATACGTTACCGGCTCGCGTTTAAATAACCGCTGTGGTGCGGTGGTGCTCATTCATGACGGGGCCTTTCGAAGCAGTGGGATAGTTTTCCGTTATTTAGATCTATACATCCCTCCAATAGAGTAGTCTTTGCTGGCATTAGGAAAAGCATAGGCCTTCATTTTAAAAAGAAAAAAAGAAAATCAGTTTTGCCAGGAGGCTTCAACACTTGGCTTTCATGAGACATAAATAGTTGAAGGCCACACTGTTAAAAAATAAATTGAGTGCCACTTTCTATTAATACAAACTTTATGGTTTCACATATTAAAGGCCTGCACCACATTCAAATTAATATTGATATATAATTTGCTAGAGGAAATACAAAGTATTTAATAATTTTTGAAAATAATGTAGGCCTTCATGAAAGTCTCAGAAAAAAACCCCTCTCTGCATGCCTGTAATCCTGACAGACCCAGTCGTTAATTTGCCAGATGTGTTTTTCCTCAAACTTACCCTAGAACAGTTTAATCCCAGATGCTGCAAAAATAATATTCCATGGGTTTGTTTGGTGAAAAACCTCCATCTCCGTTTTAAAATCTCCTTCCCGTGACCATGTGTTGAATGTAATGAAACTTCTCACAAACAAAATTCGGATTGTCTTTATCCTCTGCAGACGGAGGCGGCCTACAGTTTACGCAGTGATGATCTTCTTCCAAAGTTTATGATCTGATCTCCACTGTCTGTCCTGTCCAGTCCTCAGTGCAGCTCTGTCTCCTCAGCTCCGTCTTTGATGTGTCTGAGTCAAAGGGAGAGGAGTGTGTGGCGAGTAGAAAGGGGGTGGGATGGGATGCTGAGTGAGGGGGGCCTATCCTGCATAGGACTGAATATTAATATTGTGTTGGTCTGACCTGGGGTCCAGGGAGCCCCCACAGAGTGAATTAAATGTTTTATTTTTTCAATTATTAGGAGCACCACAGAGTGAGGATATATGACCTTCCAAATTATAGATTTCACTCACGAACAATGAATAGTGGTAAGAAAGATATTTAAACAGCCCATTGTGGCCTAATCAAATTGGATTTGTGGGTAAAATCTGCCGGAAAACTGAGAGTAAACGTGGAAAAAAAAAACAGGTTTCTCCACTTTATGATAATTGCTGTTTGCCCACTTCAGTTGCTTTGAATTATGACTGAGAAAGCATTCGGAGTAGAAAGCCAGTCCACAGCTGTGCTGAGCAGTGGTATAAGAATTTATCGCATAAAGTTAATATTTGTGTCTGTATTAAATTCTTGTAGTTCATAGTCACATTTACTGTAAGTTCATCATAGTTTGATGACTCTCTAATGGTTTCAGTACCTTTGAACCAGATATAAATCACTGTAAACGCACTGCACAGTCTTTCCATGAAAGTCATGAGTCTGACCATAAAAGGTAGTGCAAGCATCATATTTTGGCAAAAGAATGAACCTGTATAAGTCAAAGATATGGCCTGTACTTTAAAGGTTTGAAAGTTTTTATTGTTTTTATTAATTTATTGTGAGGGAGTCATGTAACCTGAATGTTTTTATAACATGAAAAGGAACAGGATTGTCTAGGCTGATGCACTCTGAGGGATGATTTATATGAAAATAATGTAGTGAAGAGGATGAACTGGGAAAGACATACTAAGTGAAAGTAATTTCACTCTCTCAATCAATGATGAATCTCTCAGCAGGGAGGATAGCTGTTACCCTGCCACTGGCAATGATAACAAAATAATCCAGCAGGCTGAAATGTTGAGCATGCATGAGAGCTACTTGTACATCAGTAAATGCTGACTGTGAGTTACCTGGATGGTTCAACCAGTACACTGTTCCTGGACTCCTTTTTTTAATTGTTATCCACAATCACTTACACTATTAGTGAACACAGAGACAGTATATGTTGGATCATTCAGTCAAGAAGCCTGCTCTGTAAATAAAAGGTCATGGACTCCAACCTCCACAAAAGCCATGTCCTGTTGCCTGTGACTTGGCTGTCTTTGTGAATGTGTCTCATTTTCTGCTTGATTCCTGTGAAATTTGAGCAAATGTAATATTGCACGGTTGATTCCCGTTTGATTGATTGAGTTTGACTCGGGAGAGTTTGGACTCTGTGGGCAGGGCACTGAGACAAAGCTACTGAGGCAGCGTATCATTGGGATTAGCTGTCATTTCATGACGCACTGCAATAACTTATGCACTTCAACTCTGACCCAATGTCAATACCACATCAGCTCATGTTCAAACACACGGCGTCTTACACCCCAGCAAGAACTTTACACAGTGATTTGGTGTTTAGATTATAGAGGAAATTAATTATCAGTGTACTCGCCTGTATCAACATTTTTCCATGTCAGAGAAAAGTTTCAACGGTCAATCTAATAAGTGTCCTGATTTGAAGCTCGGACAACATCACTGAATAAACGGCTCTTTCAGCAGTTATCAAAAGCAACTTACAGTTGCCTGTTATCCACTGAGTTGTTTTTGGCTGTAGCAGCTGTAGAACCCACAGCTGTGGCTTTGCCAGCTTCAAGAGGCTGAACGGCTTGGAAATTATTTAGTTGTGACTAGCCAGTAAAATGTGTAGCTGCGTGCCTCATGCTGTTGGTGGGGAGTCCATGTTGGCTACTTCATACACGTACTGGCGTGTACATAAGATAGACAGAGACAGGCAGTAAAGACAAGAGAAGGACTGGGTGGTGGGGGGCGGTGGGGGACATACCTATCCCCACGGGGTGTGAGGAATTTGAACAAATACCTGGCACAGGCATGCCAAAATAGGGGAGACGGGGGAGAGGACCACGGAGGCATGAGAAAGCCAAGCTTCCTCATACAAGGAGACCGACAGGTATAACCACTTATTAGATGGAACTGTAGACTGAGCGAGGAGTGAGAAGGTGGCAAAAAGTTTTAATGAAGTGATATTAGGGGCTCTCTCTTGGTATCTTGGTATTTACATAGAGATGGAAAGAAAAAGGAGCGAGATGATTATGAACTGTGAAACCAGACATTTGGCAAAGAATATTGCTTAACTTCAACACGCAAACATGGAAAAAAAAGGAGTGGGAGGGCCGAGAGGGTCCGAGTAACCGTGCTGTTTATTTGTCTTTGTCAGAACACATCAATCTCAGTCTGTGCAAACACATTATATCATTTTTAATTACATTTACGGGAGCTGTGGTCTTTGTTCCAGTGTGATGTGCTTCACCCTATTAATTTGCCTGCATCAGTCTCAAATATGCAAATGTGGAACATCATGAGGAATCACTCATGTGCTCCTTTGCCTGTGCACTGTGCTCCTATACAGCCGTCAGCATGAGGACTTGGTCACTGAGTGCAGCTGCAGACTGAGCTGTAAAGATTTCATATCTGCAGTGATTATTTCAGTTGTAACTACATTATATTAATCTTTCTATTGAAATATAAATGAATTTAGAAAATGAAAGCTTTTACTTTATCTGCTTTACCGATAGTTCTGCAATGAACAGTTACTGTTATGAATTAATTGACAGAAATGGTCCAGAACGTTTTTTTGTTTTTTTTAAATTGCTAATTTTGCCTTTTTACAGTTTGTAAAGCCCAAGGGAAATAGCTCGAGTTGTTTCATAGACAATCTAGAAAAAACATCCATTATGCTTAAAAAAAAAGTTTTAGCAAAACCATGTGCATTATGAGCAAATTAAAAATGACCTGAAGGCTTCATCACTGCATTTGCTGCAGATCAACTACTCTGTTTCAGCTCTAGATACAATGTCATTGTGGTATATAGTCAATAAATTCCTTCAGTTAAAATGTTTCATTAATAGACAGAGGAGATTCCAGTGGACGGACCATACTGGAGTCTGTCCTTCATATTGGACCTGTGTGTTTCATTATACTAATTGTGTGCTGGACACAGGAACATGTGCTACATATTATCTTCTGGGGGTTCATGCACCTCAGATGTCAAGCTATGGGGCTCAAACGCTCCCTCAGATGTCTTTGTGCTACTGGGAGTTAACAAGAGGTTGGGCATGTAAAAATAAAATAGAGCTTGAGATCACACTCGCGCTCCCTTGAAAAAATAGACTTTGTTATTCTGTATATCTTCATCTATTTACGCAGCACTCCCTAAAGAAGGGGCTGTAACGTGTCTAATCAGTGGGTAGTCACAGTATGACAAACGCCTCAACGCCGCAAACACTAACAGCTCCCTAACCTTTTCCTGGCCGTCCTTGCCGTCTCTGTTTCATTTCATTAATTAGCTTACCCATTTCTGAGCAAACTGACTGACAAATTGCCTGCAGGCTGACCGTCCTCACTGATTAAATGGGCGGACGTTTTCGTGAGTGTGACAAATGTTTGGACCAGGCTGATTCACAACTTGTGATGAGTTATTGATCCCCCCACTCCAGCCCCCCAGCCTGTCTGTCTTCACAGCACATCAAATTTCTCGTGTTGCCTCAGTGCCAGGCCAAGAGTCTATTCTGCACCCTGGTATTATTCTTTGTGTCCTTTTTTTAAAAGTATGTTGTGTTGTTAGTTTATTAACCCTTTTTTTCAAAAACTGGCAACAACTCACTGGTTCCAAATGTGAATAGATATTCTGATTATCTGGTTTTATAAGAAAGTAAAGTCAATATATGTGCACAAAGCAAGATGTGCATTTTCATTTATTGCAGAGCCAAACCCATCAGGAAAATGGTCAGTAAATTAATCGATAGAAAATACCAACAAATGTCTTGTGGCTATTTGTCCTCGAGCTGATTCAGCAGAATTTTTGACTAATTTGCTTGTGAATATTTAGCTTTATAGCAAGCACAATCTCCCAACATCCTGTCTGAAGTGTGGAGTATCTTTCATCTGCGTTGGCCCCTGATGTCTGCAGAGGGCCGACACCACACATTGAACCAATATGCGCTTACCCCTGAAATCACAGAGCATTAGATTTGGATCTTGTGTGACCGTGACAATGTCTGGAACCTGTTACAGGACGCTGAGTCTGGCTTTGCTGCCCCATCTGCAGAAATCAGATCAGCTTTTCACAGACAGGCTCACGTGGAACGTTATCATGGCAGCAGCACTGACCCCGCCATTCTGCAGGGAAGTTAAGTCTTACTTTATGACAAATAATTACAAGTAGGGCATAACTAAGTCGTAAAATAGACTGAAAAATGACTAAACTCACACTTTTTCGCTATAGAAAATATCTTTAGGCCCACTAGTCCATGCTTCACAGTCAGATGAGCCTTTTACTTTGAAACAAATCTCTATGAAACCAAATGTGTGAACAGTTATTGTTCCTCTCTTGTCGTCTCAGTTAAGCATCTTTCAAGTCGTAAAGCTCCTCAAGGTGTGAAGTTGTTCTCCTTTAGTGTCTGCACAGCTGCTGATTAGAAATCTTGGCTTGTAATTAGAGCCTCAGAAACCAGGTGCACGCCCCCTGGTCAAACTTTCAAGTCCTAAATTGATGCACTGATTTTTTTTTTAAGTGCAGGGTCACTGATGGAAGCAAAAATTGTTTCAATCTGCCCACTGGTGGCTGAGAGTCAGTACTGCGTCCCCTTTTTATAATCCAGTAATGTAGTGGACTAATTGCACAATAGTCCAGTGAGGATTCGTGACTGTTTGCCAACACCAGGGCTTGAACCTCGAGTCTCCAGAGTATAATGCCCCTCCTCATGCTGCCATCCCGCTGCAGATGTTCCCTCTAAATGATGAAAACCGAAGTTTCCAAATGACCAATGTACATTAAATGGTTCATTGTAAATACCGTTGTATGAGAGTAACCCATGATTGAAGCTAAGCCGTGGAAATGTTGGCTCACCATTGAGCTGGTAGAAATGAACACCACCGGTGGTTTCATGCATCATTACTAGTCAAACAAGTAAAAAAGGAAAGTTCAGTCCCAGATGCACATATTTCTCATTGTTTGTTTTAGGCTGCAGCGGCTGCACCGGTTTACCGCAATCCAACCAAGTCAGGCGTTGTTTATATGACACATGGAGGCTCACAGTTACACACAGTTTACCGTAGTTTTAAAGTGGCATTTAAAAGGGAATTGATAGTAGAGAGATGACAATGAGCTGGATGACAGAGGGTGATGGATTATCAATAACTTTAATATTCACGTCAAGAAGAAGTATTTCAATTTCAATCTAGACAAGCAAATGCAGCAAATGACAAAAACAGTCCGGCATTTGCAAAAACTCTTTATCTCTTTTCTACTTCAACAGAAGCAGAAAAGAGGTGACGTCTCTTATTTTATGACTCTAGTGTTCCTAGATGTGACCTCCATTAATATCGTACAGCTGGTTCTATGTAAACTTTCATTTGTTTCTGATCATTCACACAGACTGACTGACATCATGCTTTCCCACGTCACTTCCTGTCTGTCTGTCTGTCTGTCTGTCTGTCTGTGTCTCTGTAGCCCCTCCCCTGCCCTGCCCTGCCCTCCCGTGCTGTTTTCCACAGGTCAATTACAATTAGTAAGCACTTATGCAATTTTAAATGACATAGGTCATATGTGACATCAATAAGGGTTATTCATGTAGAAATAACAGACTTTATCCGCCGCCATATGTATTAGTTTTGTTGTTTTTAGCACAAGGTTTTGAAATCCAAGTGTTTACATGTTTATGTTGTCGGATCAGCTGATTGTTGTGGCTGGTGCATTACGTCGTTTCTCAGGCATCTTCAATCTGATCCTTATTTCCATAGAATGACTGAGCTCATGACATCATAGGTCACTTCGTGGGCGCCTCGGCTGAGATTAAATCAGATTAAGTATTAGTAAACACACACTGTCGCTTCCCCCCTTCTCTCCCTCCTTCCTGCACACACACACACACATGGTCACATGTCACTTTGTATGTCTGGACTTCACTTTTACATATAAATTCAAATTGGCTTTATTGACATGCCCATGATGAGGTATAGTATTGCCAAACCATGTTGCATAAGTGTTAGAGTGTCTCCATCTCTCAAACAAACATATGTACCACACACACATACACACAGAGAGAGAGAGAGAGAGAGAGAGAGAGAGAGAGAGAGAAAGAGAGAGACTAATGATATGTTACAGAATCATTGCTGTTGATTTGAGAATTTTTGCAGCTGAATGATTTTTATACCTGGTGTTAGCTACAGAATTGAAGTCTGACATTAAAATATTTACTTAAAAAAACGTATAGGCTTTTTGTTATTGTATAATTGGATTAAGTAGAAAAAAAATATCATAACCTACGTTGGGAAATAAAAAAAAATCTATTTAGGTCATTAGCCGTCATTGTGCAAGTATATGATGTGACGAATGTTCAAGGTTGAAAGGTTTTTGAATAAATGAATTAAACGACTCAGTCGGAGTCGATATCGCACGTGTATTGAGTAAATAAAAAGTGATTTAATATCAATGAATCGGTCATTGTGATATGACAAGGTCACTGTGGCGGTCCGGAGAGGCGCGTGGTAGTTCCCCATGGGGACAGATATCGAGACGTGAGCGCGCTCATCGTCCACCTGAGGGCTCGTGGACAGATGACAGCACCGCCAGCACGGGACGGCTGGGCTCGCGCACGGTTTCCAGTCAGTCGTGTTTGTTTTTCTTTTTGCAGTCACTTTTGTCAACTGTTAAACTCGTTTAAAGACGGAAGTCAAAGTAGGGTCAGGTCGTCACACGGCGCTGAATTAACGGGAGGAAAGTGTCAGCAGATGGTGAGTGAGTCTGACTGCATTTCACTGCACTGGAAGTTCTCCATCACCGCTTTAAAGTGATGTTTCATTATTGTTTAAATTGAGTCACTGTCGTTGAATTTAACCCTCGTGGGTTGTCCTGACCCTTTTTATCCCTATGTATGAAAAAGCAGGTGAACGCATACTTTTTAACCTCTGGGCAGATGTTTCAGAAATGTGCATCTGGGTTTTGGTCACATTAGCAGTCCAAGTGATGTTAATAAATTTAGGTTTGTAGAGTTACTTTACTGTGACTCTGATATTTCACTTAATATCCTATTAGAGAGTGGGGTTTTCTATCAAAAGAGTTAGGATTATTTTAAACATAAAAATGGGAACATTTTACTTGTAATGCTGTGCAGGAACAAAAAGATGTTACTAGTAGGCTATAGGTGAACAGTGAGCAATGAAGCAGTGACAGAGTGAGTGCTGATCAGATAAGGTTGTCCAGAAAACTCCATGTGCCTTTATGATTGAGACTTTAATCCTTTTTTGTTTTTGTGAGTTGTGAGTTGTGAACTGAGTGAAAACACAGCTGTATTTTGAAATAGGTTTTAAAATGACGTAATGCCTCTGCACATCTGACAAAGACAGTGAGACAAACTGCTGTGACACACATGTACAATGCACATGTTGAGCTATTTTGACAGTATTCTTTGCAAAATGTACAGTGCAGTATAGCTGCCATACACACAGGTAGATGGATATGTTTCAAACATTTATATCTTCCGTGTCAACGCTGGTGGATAAATCAAGCAAAGCGTGGGTCAGGGTTTTTGCGGGAGACATGTGGGGTAAAGAGGTCGGATTAAAATGAAAACAATTTCCCCACAGGGATCATTAAATTTCTTCTGATTCTGATTATAAGATTCCTCTCCATCTGATTCTCTGTTGAAGGTTGCTAATGCATCAGTTTTTTATGACTAGATTTATTATGTAAAAACAGCCTTGTTTAACTCAACAGGCAATTTTTTTTGAATTAATGTTAACAATTTTAGGGTAACCATAATTCAAATAAATCGTTACAAAGCATCTACAGCAGTTAGAAACATCATAATGATGTTAAAGGTTTCTACAGCAGAGTATTGCATTCAAAGTTACATGGGATTGACAAATTAAAAAAATAAATAATAAAAATACATGGTCAAAACTGTCCCAATTATGGGTTAACCACCATAAGTGGGATGCCACTTTCCCATAATGCAACTCAACAGCATTTACTGGCCCCATCCTGCTTTGTTAGAGCCCATGTCATTCAAAAATCACGCCCCCCTTTTTATTTATGTAAGTAATTGATTTATATAGCACCCTTTACAATACGAATACGCAGAGCGCTTCACAGCGTACATAAAAACCATAATACAATAAATAACAAAATAGAAGACAGAAAATACTGTGCATGCTACAGCAAAGATAAAATTTCTAATTCCTGAAACAGTCGGTCAGGCCACTTTTAAAAAAAGAGGTGGAACACATGATATGAGAGTATGTTATGATGATATGGTATCAATACATCAATATTGCCATTCCATTGCAGCATGACTGTTTACTTCTACTCCACGCATTTGAATTGCTCTCATTAATATACATGCAACATTTTTCCAATGCATCAACTGTTCATTTCCAAAAAATGCATTTGTAAAACGGTGACGTCACACACTCACTTTGAACATTGACAACAATGTCAAAAGCAGAACTCTGCCCCCTGACCTATTGCTTTCTGTGCACATTTCCAATAGGGCAAATAGGGCAAAAACAGCTGGGCAGCCTTGACACACTGTTTTCTGTTTCTATAAGATTATCAACTAGAAAAGTTAAAAACATACATAAACCGGAACTAAATCCAGTACATGTTTGGGAACAAGTACAGGCTTTCTGAGACAGAAAACAATTATAGAATATTATGCTACTGTGGGTCAGGGAAATGTTGCATTAACTTCATGGTCATTTGTAAGGTTATATTTTGTTATAGAAAAGACTGGCTAAAAGGTGTTTTCAGTAGACCCAATTATCCTAAAAAAGACACTTCCTTCACAAGTTAAAATGTCTTTTTTTTTTTACAGATTAGATATTGTGTAAAACAATATAAATGAGACAATAATATAAATGTGGTAATGTTATATTTAACTATGAATCTCAGTTGTGTACCCTTCAATATCTGGAGTATTTTCTTAATTGGAGAAGAATTGTGTTTTCACCAGCACATTGCAACCTGCGCCATCTTAACTCCCCTGATTAACATTTGGTCGTCATCACACAGTGACCTCGATCACTGCACAGCTGAGGAGCAGAGGGAGGGACGGCAGCGGAAAAGTTTCAATTAGATGGAATAAGGCCTCGTGCCAAGATGACTCCACACTTGTGCTTATTACCCGATGTTTTCATAAGAGCGTGTGTGTGTGTGTGTAAATGTGTGCTTCTATCTTTGTGAGAACCAATTTGAATTTTTGAATTTATATGTAAAAGTGTAGTCCAGACACACGCACAAACACATAAATAAAAATAATGGTGTTTATGTCTAGACAAACATTTTATATGTAGACTTCTAGTGTCAGACTACTTACTAATTGACTCTGACAAAAACTAAATTTAGCTCTTTGTTACTTGAGTAGCGACATCTGGGGCTGATGAGTAATAGTTTAAACATTTAACATTGTTATGGTTAAAATTGAAAGAAGTGGATGATGCTACCACACCTTTATAACCTGCTCCACATCAGCACAAGACCACATTAGCCGCACAAAACCACAATGTCAGCATTTCTAAATGATGCTCTTCGTATTAAATTTTAATCTTTCAGAGACATTCAGTCCTAATTTTACCAAAGTTACAGTCGGATTTTTACTGATTATGACCACAACATCCATTACTGTTTGGTGCTCTGGGGCTGCAACTATCTGCTGCAGTTATTGCAACATAATGATGCCACCAGATCAACACTTCACTAGAACTCTATTGATCTGGTAGGCTCAAATCAAAAGGTCACTGCAGTGTTGTAAAGTGTCTGTACCTTGTTTTTGTATTTTCAGGCTTTTATTTTACAGCTGTTGGAGCAGAACCTTATTGGGCTCATTAAATGTGTTTAAAATCTTCTCTGGGAAGTGAAATGAATAGAATAACTAAGCCTGAAATAAGCCTGAGACAGAGGACCATGTGACGCTCAGAGAAAGCAAGAGAGAGACCCAGCATGTGCCCTGGTTTCGAACATCCACTCATCAATAACAAGTATTGATGTCTCCATATTTGCATTGTGGCTGGAGAACGTAGATGTTCATTTAGGTTTTGTACATTGTGTTCACAGTGGTAATTAAACTCCCCATTATGAAATTATTAATCAGCCATGGAAAACTTAACAGAGAAAAAAAAAAGATGGTGCTGTGAATATAAATAAATTGTATAATTTGAGGCATAAATACAGGAAATATAGAACAGGTCATATGTGACAGAGGAGACAATCAAGAGTTACAGAGCAAAATGAAGAACATAGTTTATTCAGAGCTTTTGACAATGAAACTGAAATCATATTCCCCTACAAACCTAATCTTTCTGCATAACACCTTAATATGGTCAGATAATCTGGATAGAAAGAGGACAGGGGAGGTCCCGGGCAGAAAGAATACATCATGGTGAGAGACCCACAAGGAAAGAAAGGAGAGAAAGATACAGTGGTGAAAGTAGATTGCACATGACTGTCAAAGCAGATGTTGCGCTGTAAGTTTTGGGGTTAATCTGGTGCTCAGAATTGTTACTAATTCAAACCAGTGAGAGTTGTCAAGCAGCTCGACGGGCTTCCACATTGATTTTGCGCATGAATGCTGT
Source organism: Decapterus maruadsi (assembly GCA_030347415.2). Lineage (NCBI taxonomy): Eukaryota > Metazoa > Chordata > Actinopteri > Carangiformes > Carangidae > Decapterus > Decapterus maruadsi. The sequence continues at coordinate 19,072,185 of CM064894.1, forward strand.
CATCTCACTGCTCTTCATGTTGGTGATGGTATCATTGGTTGCTGTTGCAACAGGCTGACAAATGCAAAAGGAGGTATTTACGTGATATTTCGGGGTAAGATTTTAGTTTATGCTGATGATGTATTTGAATTTCTTTGGATTCATAGAAAAAATTATGTCCATATAAGTAGAGTTTACTATGATTATAGTAATTTTGGGTGTAAAATACACAATAGTAGATCTATGCACATGGCTTAACCTCCACTAAAATGTACAGTAGACTGCAAGTCAAAATGTATTTCATTTATATGGCCAAATATAATAAACCATAAATTTGCACCTGGTTCAGCATTGTGATATTAATTACTTTCCTGTTGAGATTAGTCCAATTAATCTTTTTTTTTTAATTGGCCAGTGATTTATTACTGACCCTAATTCTGCATCTGGTAAATTGTTGATTATTGATAAATATTACAATAGAGAACAAGATATTAAAACAGTGTTTAACATAAACAAAGTCTTGTTCTGGTTCTTCTTGGTGATGAGGCTGAGGGACCCACAGACGCCGGTCCCATCACATCAACCCGCCTTCATCATACTGACTTTATTAACAGGATAGCCCCTTGAGATGTGCCATCTCATTCTCGAGGGGGTCCATATAAGGCTGTGGATCAGATGCTGCTCTAGGGGTCCTGATAGTGTGAAGCAACAACTTCACACTGACGATGTTCCCACTCACTCCTTTGTGAATGTTCTTATTGTGGAGTCATTTGAGATATTTGCCACCATCCATCCATGATAAGGTTAGGCAACACACATTCAGGTCGCTCATCACCTCCTCTAGCTCCTGTTGTCAGTTGTCCAGCGACACCTCAGCCCATCGACTGAGATAGCGGACCTGAGAGCTTGGTTATGTGGTGGTGTTGGCAGTATCCATAGTAGACAGACCAAGGTCAGGGCTGCCTCCTTACACATTTGTTCATTAACTGAGCATTGAGCAACGCAGGCCTGGCAGAGTATGTCTTTGCCATTTTAAATACCTTATTGTTCAGAATTGGTCCAACATTTAGTCTATTTTGCCCACTTAATACAGCAACTACATAACTTTTCATTAATTGTACTACATATAGCAATGTAATAAAACCCTTAGTGGGTATTTAGTTTTATTCGTACATTTTAGTCAAACCTATTTAATCCTTAATTTCCATCAATCTTCATACTGTATTACTTACAAAATGCTTAGGCCACAATGGTGATGCACTGGTCAAAAATATGCGCTTCATTGTTTGTAATGAAAGTATTGATCATCATCATCATGTGGTTTAATCAGTTTTGGTTTGTTCACCAACCAATTTGTTAGGTACAGTAACTTATAACTGTTTTTCCATAATCCTGAGCAGATCCTACCTGTATGTGTTTAAAGATATTCTTACCACTTTCTATAAAAGTAGTGGCTCTTATGTAAGGCCTGTGCGGATTAACAAAACCATTGGTGAGATTACCAGAGTCACGAGCACAGCTGTAATCCACAGCATATCGCCCTCCACAGCAAGACATCACCTTTGCGACCCCTTCACCTCCAGTCCTAGTTTATTCCAGTTTTCCTCCAGAATTACCCCTCCCAGTATCAACCCACCCTCAACCCTTCCAGTCTAATGGCTTTAATCCATTATTTGTCAAAGATTACTCATCCTGTACCACTTTCAATCCTTTATCAGGAGTTTCTCCAAAAAAGGACCTGTTTTGCGATTCATTTGCTTGCCCTTTAATGTTCTATAAATACCCTCTTCGTAGTCATTAAAACGTATAAGAATTATGTATTACAAATATTAGTGGTACTCCAGACTGGCCAATGACAAATGGTAAGTGAGTAAACTCTTTCTCTCTGTTTCTCTTCATAGGCTCCATGATTGCACGGGTTCCTCTCAGTGAAGTTTTGCCCTTAGAGACGTTGGGTTGCCAGGTTGAGGTCGTCAGTGGGAAAACCTACACCAATATTTGAGTGGAATCCAGTATCAATCAAAATACTGGAACCAAAGAGACAGACCACCGATGGTAGGTTTCGGATCTCCATAACCCTAACCCCTAACCCATATTTTAGATTTTAACTGATAAAATGTGAATAGTTGCATTAATGCAAAGACAGACACGACTGAGCATGACACATAACTACTTAAACGAATATTTCAGCACAGTTTTGTTATATCTTTAATATTCCTTCTCTGTTTGTTTGTTTGTTCTCATTCTTTCAAGACTGGTGGGGCATTAGACAAGAAGACCCTAAAACAAGAGTACTAATTATACACCAACTATTCTGCAAAGGAGACGGAAGAACCAGCAAGCACCTTTCGTGTCTTATCCTGTGTGGTTCTTCTCCTCACAATCATCAAAGCTGAGTGCTTTTACTGAACATGTGTCAGAAAGGGAAGTCCACACACATGTGAAGATGAACCCATATGTCACTTCCCACTTCAGGAGGGATCTTTTTCCCCATTTCCATTTGTTGTAGTCGTTTGACTACCCTGCACTTACTGGTTGACTGACATGGATTCACCCATATTTGTACAGTATAGTAGTAGTTCTTGTCGAATGTTTTCCAGTTGTGTCGGTACTTGCCACAGGTCAGGATTACAGTTGTGGGGTTGATTTCTGTCCACTGTCCCAAGGAGACTGAATGTGGATATTTTGTCATGATTCAGTGGTAGATTTTTCTGGAAATGGTTGGGCAAGGTAATGACTAACTACAGATATATCTTTTCATTGCCAGATGCAATTGCACGCCTCTTTTGCTTAATTCAAACATCTGTTTTATGAATAGTTTTCACGTATTGTAAAATTCTGCATGTTTTTTAGATGGTAGTTTTAGGTGCAGACTTGCATGTCCTCAGCAGCATGTTGCATATCCGCATGATGATCAGCAGAAACTCACTCTGATGTTTAGGCAGTCCTCTGGTGATCTGATTCAAACAGGGATGCTGAGTAAGAGACTGCAACCCATAAACCCAGATATGCTGTCAGCCACCTTAGTTCTCAGATCTTCCTCTTCTGTGGCATACATCTGAGCTATCAACCTTGGCACCAGACACCATGTAGAAAACCCTCTCAGGTGACCGGTGTACTTACCTTTTCTCTCCATATTGATCTTCTGCTTAAAGCTTGTAACACAAGTAATGTCAGAGATAGATCAAAGTAATCTCTCTCTGTTGTTTTCTTCTCTTCTTCTTATCTTTTGTCAGGCAAAGGTGAATTCTCAGCCGTAATGCTGAGCTGTAATGAGGTATGTCTGTCCTGAGAGACTAACTGTTGCAGATGATTGCTAACAGCTGTGTAGTTCGGGTCAATATTGTCCATGCCACAGCCAGCACCCAAAGCATGTCTTTACCAAACTAACAATGGGTGTCAAACATATATACAAGCCCTTAGAGAGAGAATGTGAAATTGTTAAAGCGGTGACATGACTGGACAGGAAAGGTCAAGCAAAACATTTTTCAGTTGGGCCCGTCTTACTGGGAAAAAGTGACAGTTCCTTAATTTGGGAAGACAAATGCATAATCTTGTCATTGTGGCATTATATTAAGAGCTTTATCCAAGTCGTATTGTTGCTGAATTATGGTATGCATAATGTCTGTAGGCATTTAATTTTCTGAAAGTGCTGTATTCTTTGTTTTCTCATGCCGATACCAAGGGGTTGTGAAACTGGGAAGAACTTTGATCGTAAGAATTGGCATGTTTTCTTTTCTTCCTCCTTTTTTGTCTTTGCTTTTTTGACTGCATGTTAGAGATGGTTTTATCATATCATCCTGTTTAAAGTTAATTAGGAATTGTCTGTCTTGTACGCCTAATCTGCATCTTGTCACAATATTATGAATTGTACCTTATAATGGTCTGTAAATCCTGGATGCCTCCATCTCCCCCCTCTTGCTCCATTGCATTGTCAATTTATAGTGTTTATCAGTTCATTCCCGCTCAAGGCTTCCCATTTATTGTTGTGAACTGAAATGATCCAACCCAGCATGCACTCGTCATGTCTGTTGAGCTCAATCTAGCCCTGCTACTCCTTGTCAAACCAGTTCTTGCAAATTGGGGGTTGCAGTAATATATTTCTTGTGCTACTGCTGACATCCTTCATTTCAGCTCACCTCACTTTACTCCCCTCAGTGAGTATGACTTAATTGGTTTGTTACTGAATCTGCCTGTGGACCTACTTCAAGAAAACTCCTTTGTTTTTTGACGAATCTATCACTGAAGGACTGTACTGGGAAACAGCATTACAGATTGTGAAAAGGGCACTAAAACAAGTGACTGATTAGTGTCCTTGGAGAGGACTGTCCCCTTGGTTATCGTTGGACACTATGAACCATCCAACATCTCTTTGTGAGGAAGAACTGAAAGACTGACTGTGACTTTGTCATTCACCATACTTAACTTTTGTGACTGTACCGAGCTGCTTCATTAGCACACCAACAATCAAATCAAGGTTCACTAATTGATACTGAGAAATTTGGTTACACGATGGGAGCGGCACGTGTGAAACGCCGCTTCAGTGCTGTGGTGGATGGGCCAGTGGAGGAGGAGGAGGTCATGAGGCTAGCACAGAGTGCTGCAGATACGGCTCAGGCAGGGGGGAGCCCGGTTGGGTCACGGACCCCAAGCAGCCCCTCCCCGACCCATGCCCTCAACGGCAAAACTCTACCTCTTCAGAGCAACACCAACAATGCACGGAGGCAGAGTGCCATTGGAGAGTCATTTGGGGGAGATTCAGGAGGAGAGGGTGGGTTGAGAGCAGGAGGAAAGTGCTCAGGGCTAAGGAGCGGAAGAGGCGGTAGTGGAGGAGGAAGAGGTGCAGGTCGTGCGTCCTTGGGCCAGGATGCACTCTCTTCTCCCACCACTACCAGCCGCCGGCGTACCAGGCGCTCAAGCCGCCGGCCCCGTCAACGCTTTGTGGGCAAGGACGGACGCTGCAACGTCACCTTCGTCAACATGAGCGAGAGGGGCCAGCGGTACCTCAGCGACCTCTTCACCACCTGTGTGGACATCCGCTGGCGTTGGATGCTGGTCATCTTCACCCTCTCCTTCCTTCTCTCCTGGCTGCTCTTTGGATTTGCCTTTTGGCTCATTGCCTCCGCACATGGGGACCTCTCCATTCGGCTTCACCCCAGCTCAGGTTCCTCTCCGGGATCCGGAGAGGCCGGTTCTGGAGAAGAGTCGGATAGAGAGGCAGTTGTTGAGGAGCCATGTTTCCTCCAGGTGAACAGCTTCATGGCCGCATTTCTGTTCTCCTTGGAGACGCAGACGTCCATCGGTTACGGATTTAGAAGCGTTACCGAAGAATGCCCCCTGGCGGTGGTGGCGGTCGTTTTGCAGTGCATTGTGGGCTGCATTATTGACGCCTTCATCATCGGGGCAGTCATGGCCAAGATTGCCAAGCCCAAGAAGCGCAACGAAACCCTGGTGTTTTCTGAAACGGCTGTGGTGGCACTGAGGGATGGGAAACTCTGCATGATGTGGAGGGTCGGAAACCTACGCAAGAGCCACCTGGTAGAGGCACACGTCAGAGCGCAACTTTTGAAGGTGAGTGAAGGAAGATGTAAATAACCACAGTGACAAAAACAGAGTCAGACAGTATGGCAATGATAAAAGAGACAAAGGTTGTCTTTGTAAGGAGGTCAGAGTAGTGATCTGGTGGGGTTAAAATAGGCTGGGGGAAATAAAATAGAATGAAAAAAAAGCACCAAAAAATAGAAGATGCAACTGTGAGAGATAGCAGTAGTAATAGTGGAAAAAAGGTTGCAGCAGAGAGAAAGAGAGAGCACTGAGACCATCTGGCCTGTATTCTGTGGACCGTAGTTAATGAGAGCTTGTTTTATTTTCCCTCTGGGGTTAGGAAGATTTACCATGGATTAACTTGCCCACGATTCTTTAACTGAGAGCTATTGTCCTCTGTCATCTCATTTTCCCTTGTGTGTACTGTATCTACACTGTATGTGGGTTTGGTTATTGTACTGTATGTATACTTTAGTTTACCCTATTGTCTGATCTAATGTGGACAGTTTTAAACATGTTTCTCTTTTTTGTGGCTACATGTGTGTATGCTGCCAGAGTGGTCCACAGGGGCTAAACTGTGTAACACTGAGGCTAAAGCATAGACAATTTGATATCTCATAATAGCATGACCATATCAAAGTTCAGACAGGGCAGATGGGATTAAGTTTGCGAGGATCAAAGAAATACAAATCTAAATGCTGGAAATGAATATTGTTCTATAGTAAGGGTTGAGTGAGTATAAGCAATGTAATACCACTAATGCATAAGCCCATATATTGATGGTATGACTAATTCAACTGAATATAATACCAAATACAAAGTTGATAGGTTAAAAACTTTTGATTTCCAATGCTTTTCTCTGACCTTTGAAAAACAAGGTAAATTGTATTTAAAATGTCCATACGCATTATGGCTGTAAAGGTGACAAAACAAATCTCTTCTCTTTCTAAACCATGATCCTTATAGCCAGAGTTAGAGCATAAACTTTATCCATTTTGATGGCCCTTTGTACCTGAGTGCGTCTCCCCTGCCTTTTACTTTTGCTCGTTTCATATTGGAAATCATTTCTAGTGCCCATTTATTTTTTCCCACATGTGAAAATCAATTTGCACCATTTGATGTGGAAAGTTTTATGTACCAAAAACGTGACTTTGTTTTACTCTCTATTCCCATATTCTATTTGCTCTCAGCCAAGGGTGACACCAGAGGGAGAGTTCCTCCCGCTGGACAATGCAGACATCAACGTGGGTTTTGACACAGGCACTGATCGCATCTTCTTGGTCTCACCTGTTACAATTGTCCATGAGATTAACGACGAGTCACCCTTCTTCGAGATGGACCGAAAGACTCTGGAGAATGACTCTGAGTTGGAGGTGGTGGTCATACTCGAAGGAATGGTGGAGGCCACAGCAATGACCACGCAGTGCCGTAGCTCCTATCTGGCTTCGGAAATCCTCTGGGGACATCGATTTGAACCAGTGCTCTTCGAGAGGAAAGACTGCTACCAGGTGAGAGGGGAAAGGTGGAGATACTGTATCTGAAAAGACTGAAATAATATATTCATTCCCCTCAGTACAATAGGGAGGAATGTGCTTGGAAGTGGGTTTTTTGTGGCCCCAGGGATTGCAATGGTTGATATAAATATCAAATTTTACACTGTCCCCAATTGATGAATCCTCCCCAGTGAACATGAAAAAGCTTGGTAATAGATACTCTCTTGTCACCATCTAAAAATTCCTGCCTTCTTCCAGGTGGACATCGGACTTTATTAATCCTCATTTTGTTATGAGAATGAAGTGGCTCTGCAACTTGTCTCCCCTGACGATGAGCCTGGCAAAGACCCTGTGACCCGAAGGCCATCTCTGACAGAACACCTCCACTACAACTGAACTGGATCTGACAGCAGGCCTCAAGGAAAAGCAGGAAGTTGACTTAGGACTCTGAAACACAGGCAAAAAACAGCAAACCAAGGGAGACAGGATTTAAAGTAGATAATGTCATGCTTTTGTGAATGTCAGGATTGTTTACAGCGATTAGACATGGAAGAAAGTCCAAAGTAGTTGCAGGTTTAGAGATTCATTTGCAAGATTCACAAGTATAGATGACAAGATTTATCACAGAAACAGGAAGGAAATGGAGGGATAAATACAGACATGAGGTTTACAGTCAGTCTATTAACTTATAATAACATAAGTTATTACACTGACCTAGTTGTCTGATTGGCCCTGGCAATCTGTCATAATCATTGAAAACTGTCTGCTAAGTCTCACATCTGGCCCATCACTATCACAGCACACTGATCTCGTTCCAATGCCTGACTTGCAGGGAATGCAACAGCACCTCGTGGTGGCTCTTACTTGCAATTGCATCTATGTTTTTTTTTGTTCCTGGAGAAGGTTTTGACCTCCAATTTAGACGGCTTCTGTAAGGAATAAATATAGTCTAGACGGATTTCAGAAAAAAGGCCTTCTATAAGAAGTAAGGAGCATTTATGGGTACAAGTCGGGAACCGGCCTACCTTACATATTTCAAGGGTGCTGAGTCCAAAAAAAAAGGTACCCTCGTTCCAACATTGCTCAGATGAAATTTTGAGTTTTTGGCAATTTGCATCCCCATCCAATTGATGAATCAAGATGAGGAAATTAAGTTTCTCCCAAGGGTCAAACAAGGAAATCTATATTCCAACTTTTAAGGTAAAACTATTTGTTATTTTTTAAGCAGTGAACATGATAAAGTTCCTAAACATAAACATTGCTACTGTGATGATGAAGTTATCATTTTGCTCAAAACACCACTTGAGTCAAATACAGCCTCACAGAGCCTCAAGCTTGGTAATAGATACTCTCTTGTCACCATCGAAATAGATGAAAAATAAAATGAAAAATCCTTGTGTTCTGCCTTCTTCCAGGTGGACTACTCCTTCTTCCATCGGACATATGAAATCCCTAACACACCCTCATGCAGCGCTAAAGAGTTGGCTGAGGAAAAATACCTTCAGAGCTCTCAATCCTCATTTTGTTATGAGAATGAAGTGGCTCTGCAACTTGTCTCCCCTGACGATGAGCCTGGCAAAGACCCTGTGTGTCCCTCACCACAGACCCGAAGGCCATCTCTGACAGAACACCTCCACTACAACTGAACTTGATCTGACAGCAGGCCTCAAGGAAAAGCAGGAAGTTGACTTAGGACTCTGAAACACAGGCAAAAAACAGCAAACCAAGGGAGACAGGATTTAAAGTAGATAATGTCATGCTTTTGTGAATGTCAGGATTGTTTACAGCGATTAGACATGGAAGAAAGTCCAAAGTAGTTGCAGGTTTAGAGATTCATTCGCAAGATTCACAAGTATAGATGACAAGATTTATCACAGAAACAGGAAGGAAATGGAGGGATAAATACAGACATGAGGTTTACAGTCAGTCTATTAACTTATAATAACATAAGTTATTACACTGACCTAGTTGTCTGATTGGCCCTGGCAATCTGTCATAATCATTGAAAACTGTCTGCTAAGTCTCACATCTGGCCCATCACTATCACAGCACACTGATCTCGTTCCAATGCCTGACTTGCAGGGAATGCAACAGCACCTCGTGGTGGCTCTTACTTGCAATTGCATCTATGTTTTTTTTGTTCCTGGAGAAGGTTTTAACCTCCAATTTAGACGGCTTCTGTAAGGAATAAATAGTAGTGTACTTACTACTCAGGAATGTACTCCAATATGATGCTGACTTATCACTTTAATTTTTCATTTTCTTATGGTAAGTATGGACAGTGCACATTTTGTGATACTTTATGGGGTTCTGGGGGAGGGGTGGGTCTGTTGAGAATGTTGTTGAGTTATTGGGTAGGCTACTTTTAGAGCCAAACTGAGCAACAGTAACATGGAGAAACAGCTGAAAACTAGCAGCAGCTTTGAGCAGTTTCTCCCATGTGATAAACTGTATGCTGTTATTTGTTGGCGCTTTTTTTTTCTATGTGTCATGAAAACAATGTTCTTTGAAAATTGCTCTATTTAATCAACAGTTTTGTTTTGAATTGAATGCCATGAAGTCAAAGGAAGCATTGTCATGTTGGTCATCTTCACTACAGTGGTACACAATAACAAATAATGTTGGCTGTGTCCAGACCAGTTAATCACCACACATTCTTTCTTGCATGACCGTCTGTGGTATCGTTTCATTTTCTTTGTTGATCAAATCAATCACTCTGCTTCGCTCTGTTAGTGAATAGGGACTGTGCTGTAAAATTATAATCTTTTTAAGTGTCTTGGGACTTGGATGACCTTTGATGTTTTCGGACTGAATCCAAAGCAAAAGAAACTGCTCTCATGACTGTAAATGCACCGGAGGCCTGCAGCCACCTCCAGCATCACCAGAGCATAAACAAGTTAAACTGAGCAGAAGTGTTAAGATTAAGGTGATAAACTGTCTGCACAAACTGGCAAGGGTTGAACTGGAAACTAGATGACATTTATAGAAAATTGTTCTCTATTTTTGTGCCCATAAAATCCCATCACACTCTCCCAATTACAATGTGGTACTGTTGGTTTATCTCACAAACTGTGAGAACAGTGAAGTGGGTGGTGCCTTCGTAACAAACTACAGATTTTGCAACTGGTCCTTCATCTGTAGCAATTCATTTCATTTAAAATACGCGTAAAAGCATATTTTTATTGTATTTATTTGCATTATGCTATTCTTGCAAGAGTGTTTTTCAATCACCTTAACATTTGTAGTATGTTATTCTAACTAGACAAAATGTCTATGCAAATAATAACTGTGAATCTGCTCAATGATGAGTAGTCTATAACTATGCACTGATAACACATAGATGCTTTTAGCAGAATTAGTTGATTTTGCAATAGTTGTAATTTGTAGGTGCACTACAGAGCACCTGAAGTGTTTTCATTTATCTTAGATTGTGTAATAATTTCAACTAAATTATACCACCTGGGTATTTGATTACAGAAGGTGTTGTAGAAGAAGTAGGGAGTGTCAGGAATGCACATTTATATTAAGTGTTGACCATTAATCAGCCTGTCCAATGCACAGCCTGGGAACTTGTTCTTTGTACTTTGCACTAAAATAATATATGGAAACTATATCACTGATGAAGCTCTACAACAGCACAGTAGTGTTGCTGGATCAGCACAGGTTAACCTCAATGCGTCAGTCGCAGTGTTTCACTTGAGATATTCTGTGGTAACCTCAGGGGGTTGAGGGATTTATGACATATTATCTGTTGCAATTAATGTTAATGCTGTTCTGTGTTTGTGTCTTCACTTACACTTCTCCTCTATGGCTACCATGTTCTATTTATAGGCTGCACGGTGGGTCATGTTGTTCACCCTGCCTCCACTTCCATGAAATGTAACTTGAACTTATAGCACCATCACTTTAACTAAGATAGCGCTTTTTAAACACACCAGAAAGATATTGACAGATGGATTATTTGGTATTTTCTTTGGTTGCTTAGGGTTTGCTACTCACAGTAAAAATGCTACATTTTTTAAAGCAAACAGTACGTATTTATAATATACATAACGTAAAATACATAGTATACTGTAATGCTGTGTATATTTTTAATAAATTAGTGAGATGAAATCAGTGAAGGCTGTAGCTACCTTTCCTTGGTTATTTTTCAAAAGTAAAAGAACATCTCTCTGCTCCAATGTTGAAATGTAATTTCGAGGCTGCCTCAGGCACGGAGCACTTCCAAGTGAAACTGAACTGTGTTGTAGAGCAAATAAAACAGGGATTGCATTGTAATTGTTGGGTGATTCTTCATTTATCCACTTTGTAGCTCTCCTTGCGGCTCATGCTGCAAGTATAAGAAGCAAAAATCTTGTTTTTGTCACAGAGAGAAGTGCAAGAAAGTGTGTTTTCTACACACTATCATTTATCAGAAACTGGACTTTATTATATTTAATAAAGAGGAGTATGGAAGAATGTTAAAACCTACTGATAATGAAATAGAAATATTTTACCTTATCAATTAAAGGAATACTCTAAAGCATTAATGTTTTGATGGCCTTTTAAAGTTGAAATGAGTGTACTGTAGTTATGTCTCCTGAAACAACTGAATGGCCTCCTACCACTGCTGATAAATTAAAAATAAACACCTCACGTGAAAATAACTAGGCTACATGATAATAACCTTTATAGTGTGCATGCTACAGATAAAACACAGGAGACAGCAAGGAGCCCAGCAGTCAATGACAAATGCCCCTCAAAATTAAATGTGGAATATAGCCTATGCCTAATATAACAGTTTATCTATTCATTACTTTTATCCATAATTCTCCCTGAATGGGTCTCTATTTGTGACATGCTGACATAACAAATATATTCAGTTTAATTTTATTGTAAAATAATATATTGCCTAATTTGTCTGTAATGTGATTTGGGCCATACACCAAGATTATAAACTTAAAATACAAAAAAATAATGAGTAATTTATTGGCCTCCTGTGGTTTTTAACCCCATCCAAAACTCTTGCAGTAGGCCTATATTTAGCACGGTGATTATACTTTTTCTATGTAGGATATTGTGTACACTGATACAATAAGTTTCAGCGGTGACTCCTGTGATATTTACACCGGTGTAAATATGTATCACTAGCTCCGGAACCCTGGTACCTCCGTTACACGGGTTCAGTCGGATTTTCAGGGATGAGCTGAATCACGCGCCTGGAGTCAGATCCTTCCAAGTAAACCGTGGGTTGTGTTTGGACGGGGATTCGAGCAAATCCGATCCCAGATCAGCGTCTGTGGACACTCGCCGCCACAGAAGTGGTAAACAAAGGGCGCGCAAATTTCCCTACTCTAGCGCGAGAGTGCCGCACAGCCACCTGCTGCAGCGCTTCTATTGGCTGCGGGACACGTCACTCACCGATAGCCCCGCCCCTTCGAGGTACGCATTGGTTAACGGCAGAGACTGTAGCGCAGCCGTTGACGCCATTCGTCGCCGCTGCCGTTTCATGCCAGTCGTGGGGCGGAAAGCTGCCGTCGTGTTTACGAGGCGGGACTACTGCTCGGTTGTAGACCTTGATTGGACTCGTCCCTCTGCGGGGCTTGTCTTACAGCCGTCTCCTCGTACCAGGTTGGTCCACAGGCAGGAAGTGTTTCTCCGGGGCTGACGCCGCCGCCGTGCCCTTACTGCTCTCCGTCTGTTTTATTCTCAGAGTGTGCGGCTTCACTGAGAGAGCGGTGCAATGATAAAAGCCGCATATGCGGTAGCCTATACACCTACCAGGCAGCAAAACACCCAAGAAACAACCTCATCCCGGTTCTCCTCGCACCACAGCCTTATCCACGACTCAGAGCGGAACCTGAAGGTGAGAGATTTAATTGCCTTTGCCCTAATCCAACTCGTAAATAGCCGGTGTAATATCCTAAACGTATCATATTTCAGTGGGGCAGGCTAGCCTCGGTCGGATAGTCTAAATGCGGTGGGATAACGCCTAAAAATGAAAAAGGTTGGTGGGACCAGTGGCGTTTGTATTAGCTTGATTTATATGTACGCCTTCGAGGAGAGGCTTACATCGAGATGACCTGAAGTCTGGCCAAGAAAAACTGTTCGTCCAGTGGCCACATTATACAGGATTTTGACCCATATAATTACAAGGTGCACGCCTACTGTTAGCATCGTGTATAAGATAATGGTGATAATAAAACCTACTGGTTTATTCCAGTGAAAATTGCTTGGTTTAGTGGCTTCAACATGCCTGCAATTCCCACAGTCAATTAAAGGCTGGGGCCCATGTGATTGTTCATGTCTTATGTTCAAGGTGTGGTTGGCTTCGTCAGTCTTTTTTTTGTGCCGGAGCTCCTCCAGTCTTTAAAAATGCAGGTAATTTATAGGGGTCACGCCGCAGCTGCACTGCTCTGCAGCCGCACTGTAATTGTTATAGCCGGTAGCTTCATAATGTCACCTCTCCTCATCACCGTCCGCTAATGTGGGCAGATGTCACAATATCATCACCGATGCAATGCCACTTCGCATAAAAGCTAAAGAAAAAAGGCGTTTCCAGCCTCCCCTGCCCGTCTCACACACACACGCACCACAATCAAGCGAAGGCAGGCACCCATTAATTACACACACACACACACACACACACACACACACACACACACACACACACACACACACACACACACACACACACACACACACACATATACAGCACAGGACCCCCCGCAGTGAATGACCTCAGTTGAAACTCAGGAGGTATTGTCTGTGGGCTGCTGCTCAGTGTTCAGGGTGTTGCTATGGAAGACAGCAGTCAGATTTTGGCAACTCCAGCTGCTGCAGGACGAGTTTGCTGGTCAGTCCAGGCTGTACTGCGACAACCTGTGAGGTCTCCGTCTATGTGTGTGTGTGTGTGTGTGTGTTAAAGATTCTGCTTTAGGGGAATTGTTGGCATCTATAGGACTCTGCTGCACCATACACCGCCTCCATATGGTTGTTACAGATGAGTTTGAAGCAGTAGTTAGTTGCACCTGCATCTTATCTGCAAATTTGACAGAGAATTGGTCTTACGATATTACTACTGCAGTACAGAACAAAGCTGGTGATATTCTTTATTTTTCAAATAAATACTCACAAGAGCAACAGATGAATCTGTGGCCAAAATAGTCCTAAACAAATGTATTATTTACTCCTGTTTGATTAGCTTTGCTACATGTCACAGTGCCCAGCTGTTTGTAAAAAAACAGCCAGTCAAAAATACAGATCTGTGATATGAACCAACCAGCTCATTGTTGGTTTTGTCTCTATGTTTGGTGTTTGTTTGTTTTCTGTCAGATAGTTATAGATTAATATTGCGATACCAGCCCTTAATAACAGATACACAGCTGTTTGTGTGTCACTAAGGGATCACATATTTTCCATACTGACTGGCTGGGTGGTGCGGCGTCTTTTGTCTACATGTTTACACACCCAAAGTCATATTGGAGTAACAAGTAAGGTGACGGCAGGGTTGGGGACCTGGACTTGTCATGAACAGACAGACAGGAAAAAACTGAGACTGAGATGCATAGCAGGGATCAGGACTGATGACATACCTGCTGAGGCATGGAGACGCCTAATAGCTGACAAACACACACCATACAAGCCAGCACAATGGTCTTACCTGTCTGTTACAGTTGACAGCTTGTCTCATACCTTGAGAACCAGCTCTTCCCCATATAAAGCCTAATATTCATCATAATCAAGATTTAGACTCTCCTCCATGTTGAGATACAAAAGCCATTGATTAATTTGCCCTAACTACCAATAATACAATGTTTTATTATCAATCAAGTTTTCAAATGACTGATTTGGGGATCATTTTCGATTTGGATGACATTTTGAGTCACTTACTGAGCAAAAAGACCATGTGAAGATTCTCTACCTGTGCTAATGTTGTGTCATATGGGAGTTGATGTCATTACCAGTTTCCAACTTGTAAATACTGTTTACATCTACATCACAACAAGATGTAATTTTTCTTAAACCGGTGTTAAACAGTATCTCATGTGGCAATAAATAATGCAGGAGAAGGCAAAAAAAAAAAAAGCCATTGCAGTCTGTCAGTGAACAGAATTAAACCCAAATCTGATAAAGTCTTGCATTTGTGTTTCTCTTCTTATCTTCCTATATTTCCAAATGATTATCTGATGGCATCGGTGATAATAATGGTGTGAATCCTGCGTAACATTTAGTGGGAAATGATGTGTGTACGAGTCATCAGTGACAATCACTTTCAAATGGTCGGTATGGTTCATCATGGGCAGGGCAGCAGCTACTGAATCTGAAGCAAAGTCGTCCTTACTGTTGTCAGTGGACAGTTTTTTAGTCATGAGTTCTCCTTCTCTCCACAGAGTGAACTTTCCTCACTGAATTACTGCTGCATGCGATTTTTTTTTTTAATGTTGTTGTCAGAGAAACATCCTGGAATTACTGTCACACTGAAGATTGCTTCACTGTTTTAGAGTCGTGACCACTTCTGGCTACAGTCACCTCCTCTTTCACTGTTTCACATGACAACGAGCCCCTAAGGCAAGCTGACATTTTGGCTCCACGGTGTCCACTGGTCCTCAGGAGAGGCTCCCGCTGGAGTTTGATCTCTGCTGAGTCCAGTGGCCTGTACTACACGGCTGCTTCATTTTCTTTGAGTTAACAAACAGATTCAGTCCAGTCTGATCCTCTCTCCCCACCGCCATCCCACCCCTTTACTTTCTCCCTCGCCATCCCTCCCCCTCTCACTGTCATGTCAGTTTACTCTGTCGATTGATGTATCTCGCTGCCCCTCCATCCCTCACCCCCCACCCACCGACCTCTCTGCCTTTCTTCCATCCCTGTCTTCTCCTTGATTTGCTGTATCTTTCAATTAGGCCATCCCTTGTCCAATCTCAGCTGGATACGGTCTTCATGCTATTTGCGTGCTACTACTGCTCTTCCTATATGTGTGGGTGGGACCAGTGAAGTGTGTATCTGTGATGCCTCGGCATGGAATCACATCAGTGTCACTGTCTGACAGGCCTTTACCGTCCACGGCGCTCCAGTTTTCATCCTCCCTCAAGAAAGTGGAAATGGAGGGAAATGGTTCAGCACATACTAACTTTTCATTGTCCCCCTTTTGTGTGTCTCCTCTCCCAGTGCCAGTAATACCATGTCCAGGCCAACGGGGGGCGGTGTCAATGATGTCACCCGCTTCCTGTCATCGGGGGCGGCGCCGCCAGGGTCTCCCACCTCCAACTCGGTGTTCTCTGCCGCCAGCCAGGCCGACTGGGCGGCCAAGAGGCTGGTGTGGGTGCCATCAGAGAAGCATGGCTTTGAGGTAAGCTGGTGTTTTCCACTCGGAGGAGAAGTGGACGACCTTTGGGCTTTTGTTCCCACCAATCACCAACATCTACTTGAGAAAACAATGGTTAAATTGGGTATACTTTATCAATTTGTTTTCACTTATATTCTATTCCTCCTATTCTGTTAAACCTCTGGTAAATTATTATCCCCAAGTATGTGCCTTACAGAAGGGTGTGTCAAACAGGTGGGGCAAAGCAGCACAGGGTGTGTGTGTGTGTGTGTCTGTATGTTATCATTTTTAATCCCATGACAATGTCCTATTTATGCTTGTCCTCTCCCTGTAATATGCCCTGTGATGCTTTCTTTCTTACACATAGAGACTGTCACAAGGTTCTTGTCCTAATAATAATATTAATTAAGTTCCACTATGCCTTGCCTTGCACGTTAAAAGTTGTCATTAGTCGATACTGAAGGATGTGACATATGAATTCAATGTCCTATCTCTGTGTCTCCCGCTCTCTGCTGGACTGGTTTCATAGAGAGCTCTATGAATAGAACAATACTCTCCTTCAGCCTCCTAATGTTAAAGAGGCCGTTGCAGAAACAGTGACTTCATTTTACACTCATGATCTGAGAATGGCACTGCTGGACAAACACTCAAACACACAGACACACACTGAATACACACAACCATACACTACACACACAAACACACACAAACATGCACGCTTTCATCCAGTTTAATATTCTGAACTTCTAGCTCAATCTGTGACTAATATACACCCACATGCCTGCAAACACAGACATACACATACAGTATGTTGTGTGCATAACAAGTAGCAGAGAGAATAAAGTGTAGCAAATCAGAGTCTCGTGACCTGGTCAGTCACTGAATTTACCACTTCCTGTCCAACAAGCCACAAGAGAGACAAAGGAGGTCCTCTCTTCCTCTGCTTTCTTTCTCCATCTATTCTTCTGTTGTTGAATATAATGACACTCACTCTAATTCTCACATATTATCCAATACACTTTGAATATTCAAGCTAGCTACTTAACTGTAGAGTTAAAGGATCCGATGTGGATTGTTTATATGTCATATACCAGTAACTACAACTCTAAAGTGCAGCTTCAGTTTTCCAAAGCAAGCTAAAGCTAATGAATACTAACTGTGTTAACTTCTATTCTTTTCACTGCATAATAAAATTTAGAACCTTGGTAATCCTACACAGTGCCACAGTGTAGTCTGTTTTATTTTTAGTCAAAGTTATTTTCATTGTGAGCAAGGACTGCTCTAAAAGCTCTCTGTTGTTGGTGCACCAAAGAAAAATGAAACATCAACGTGTTTGTGACTGCTGAAAAGCCTTGAACCTGCCAAACAACATCTTTATTTAAGATGTTTTAAATGTTAAAGGAGAAGGGATTGATTCGTGTTGATTAGAGAGAGATTCATTTTACGCAGCATTTGTCAAGCAAACTTTAAAGTATCTGCTAATTCTCTTTCTAATCCCAGTCGGCCAGCATTCGTGAGGAGCGGGGTGATGAGGTGGAGGTCGAGCTTACAGACAGCCAGCGGAAGTTGACTCTGTCCCGGGAGGAGGTGCAGCGGATGAACCCTCCTCGCTTCAGTAAAGTGGAGGACATGGCCGACCTCACCTGCCTCAATGAAGCCTCCGTGCTGCACAACCTGAGAGAGAGATACTACTCTGGTTTGATCTATGTGAGTGCACAGAATCCAGCATAAAACTAACATGAGTCACAAAGCGGTACACCTGTACGCACACACATGCACGAACAAGAGGGAGCAGACTGGGCACTCACACAGCCTGTGGTGTTTTGTACATGCATGCATGTGTTAGCAATGAGCTCCTCTGGCATCTCCTGTGTCACTGATATGGGGCAGTAAGAGAGGTGAGGAGTCAGTTTACAAAGTTGCTCGTGTGTGGCAAAGGGGATGTCTCAGGTTTCTTTTGCAGACAAGAGTGCAAAGAAGAGTTATAAGTATAGATAGATGCATAGCTAGATAGACAAAGATATATAGATATAGATATATACGTAGATATATTGATAAGTATAAGAAGATAAACAGATGAATATCACTAAACACAAACAGAGAGAGAGACCGTATCCTGACAGTAGATTTAGAGTTGAATGATATACACGCAATTTAACACAGTTGCCTGTCACTGTGATGACTGACTAATCTATGCATTTTTCAGTCGACCAAATTATTAAATAAATTCAACTAAACTAAACTGTGATAAGTGATGTTCAGAGAGGAGCAGGGATGGATTTTTGAAATAGCTGATAGGTGTCTTGCAATATAAATTAGGTGAAGGGGTTCGGTTTATGATGGGCACGGTTTTTTCCCACTATGATTGGAATGAAGCCGATGTCTGGGTGTGGTCACTGCTGTATTAAAAATGACATCACCGGCTGAATTCAGGTGAGTCACAGCTCTGCTTTATAATAGGATGACACAATGAAACCATTGTAAAGATTACAAAATATTTTACATTGCAGTGTGATGACACTGGTAGGAATGTATTATACATTTTATGAGTGGGTGAAGCAGACATTTTTTCATAGTGATTGTGGGTTATGTTTTGATATCAGGTATGTAAGTCACACACTCGTGTAGTTAGTATGTCATTTTTAAATGTTGGAAATGAGTCCTCCGTTCCAGTTATGTTCGACTCTTCATTCGCTGAAGAGACAATTCCCACTAATTAGCTTAGTCCTGAATGTTTGGATAAAGTGTTTTGTTTACCTGTAGCGCAATAAGCAAATTATCAAGCATAATGGTGCCAACTTGCATAACATATTGGATCTAGAAAAAGTCTGACCTGGACTTCAGACCACTCATGGTTTGCTGCCTTATTTTAAACTGAGGCAACAGCTAAATGAGATTGTGATTCAGCTGCAACTGGGAGAAGTAAAGCCACACACAGTAATCTGGCATCAGTAACTAAAACCAAGTGAGCCAAGAATGTAGAAACTGTGAATATATTCAATAACAGACAGTAATCCAAGAGTATTTACATGATACTATACATCAGCATTTTTGAATGAATTACAAAATGTGTATACCAACAGAACTACAAGGAAATGAGACAGTTTTTTTTCCCGGCCTGAATTGATATCCTAAATGTAAAATGTAATGAGGATCAGCTCATGCAAACCTCTCCCCTTCTGTGTGTCCTTCCAGACATATTCAGGATTGTTCTGCGTGGTGGTGAATCCTTACAAGAACCTGCCCATCTACACAGAGTCCATCGTGGAGATGTACCGGGGCAAAAAACGCCACGAGATGCCACCGCACATCTACGCCATATCAGAAGCTGCATATCGCAGCATGCTACAAGGTACTCAGCACTATCTGTGACCTCTGACCCCTGATTAACTTGACACTATAACCAGCCCACACATCCTCTATCAGCTGAGCTGGCCTGGAATGTGGTCCAGAATCTCCTCAGTGATCTTTGATCGCTAAGCCACACCAGTGAACACTGTGCGAAGGTGTGGTATTATCCTCAACCTGTGGCTCTTATCAAAAGCTTTAAATGTGAAGACAAATATAGAAAATTGAGTTTTTCACAACTGAGATGTCGGGGCGTAACTGTCTTTTCAGTGACGTCACTGGATATTTGTTGTTGTAATGATGGTAACCACAGTGGTTAAAGGCATTTTTTAAATCCCTACCTGTCACCTTGAGTTCATGAAACAGGGGCCAAGAATTCCCACTACAATTTCAAAGCAGTTCAGGGTCGATTGAGCAATGTCTCTGCCTCAGGATGTCTTCCTGAGATAACAGGACAGGACAGATGAGACTCATTTAACACCCCACTCCCACCCCCTCTTCAGGGCATGTTGTGGGTGTGTTACCACAGTGATCGAACCTGTAGAACCAGTATGAATTCTTACAGACTCAGCATGTGAGAACCTTTTAAAGCAGATACAAGCAGTGATGTGGACGTTGCCCACCCGACAAGTGTCTGGTCTGGCAGCCCGGAGGGATCAGTTCAGCTGCTGACCTGCTTCTCTCTATAGTACTAATTAATGGAATGACTGACGTGCAAAGTGCAATACTTGAACACTGAAGGTAGTGCACATGTGACCATTTCTGCTTTAATATTATGGATCGTTATATTGATCATCAAAACATGTCATGTAAGGTGGAGGTTCCCACAGGACTTTATGCTCGATTAGTGGGGTGGGAGGTTTATTGTAAACAGTTAACATATGGCACAGGCAACCTCCTCAATACCATACACATTAACACAGGTCATTTAAAGGAAACATGTCAACATGTGTAGACTCCTTCCATTAACTAATTAAATAATTCATTCTCTGACTTTGTGGTTGACTGAATATTTAGTAGTTTTATATTCTGATCAAATGATGCACATGATGTTATTTCACTCTGTTCACACTGTTTTTTTCCCTTCCTTTCACAGACAGAGAAGATCAGTCAATCCTCTGCACGTGAGTAGCCTGCAGTGGGACACCAGTGTGTCTGTGTTATTTGCCATGAGGAACATCTCTATAGGGGTCACATTGTGTGTGTCTTCCTCTCCCCTGAAGTGTGTGTGCATGTGTTATGTGGTGTGAACTTCCATGTGTGTTGACCCCTGCACACATATGTGTATGTAATTGTAATATATTAAGATTTCATGCAGTGTGGGAAAAAACTGATCCGGTTTTGGTATTTTAACCTTTATTAGTTTAGTAGAGCCAAACGTGAGACAGACGGATGACGTGAAACGAAAGTCCCAGACCAGAATCAAACCAAGGACATGTCTTGTCTTGAGCACTGAGACACCAATAGAAACAGTTTGAATCGGTTCTGGCTCATTTTCAAATATGGTTTGAGTAACTGGCCACGTAAGCCTCTGTAATAACTCCAGGACAGAAATTAAACAGTTAGCACTCCACTGTGCTGACTCCTCCACTATTCCCACACAAGTCTATGCAGCTGCGAACACAACTACAGCTCTGCCAGCTGGTCCTTTTTGGCCCTATTTTACCAGTATAATAGTTTTGAATATCATTTGTTGCTCTGTTGTCCATTTGGGATATGCACATGATGATATTTGTTGTTTTACAGAAAATCATAGGTGCAATTTTTACTTTTATGTTCATACTGATTTTAAAACATGAAGAGTCACAACAGTAACATTAAAACAATACGAGTCAGAACTGAGCAACAATGCCTGCATTATGTACTATGGGCTTTTGTCTATCTCTATCCATCATTTGTCTACCTACATGATTGCCTGAGGGTCTACCATTCGTCTCTCTGTCAGCCTGTCTTCCTGTCAGACTCTTCCTGTCATTGTCAAGAATCCCACTTTAGGTTCATCTTGTATCAGTGTATTTGGGACGAAGTGGCTGCTTCTTTTAGATCTTTTACAGCTGCTATTTTTGCTCCATTCTCCTCCATTCTTCTCCAAGAGCAACAGTACTGACGCAGCCTGTATCCTCCACACCTGCTTTCTATTTAGACTTGTGGCTTTGAATGCACTGCATGGGCTCTGCATTTATTGGTGTGATGAATGTGTGTTTGGACACTTCTGTCCGTGTGTCTGTGTTCCCTCTCTTTTTAATTCTTATGTGCACCATTCATAATTCAGACCATATGTGTTTAAGACGAACCATTCTGTAAAGAGAAAGACATTTATGTGGTCGGTTCTGTATGTGTATGTTTGTTCCAGAGGCGAGTCTGGAGCTGGGAAAACGGAGAACACTAAAAAAGTCATCCAGTATTTGGCTCACGTTGCCTCCTCCCATAAGGGTGGCACTTTAGGAAGGAACAAGGAAGCTGTGCAGGTATGTCACACTAGAGACCCGCACCACAGAAGTAAAAATGAAAGAAAAGACAAGCTGCTGCAAACAGCATGTACAACAAATAGGCTTCTTAGAGCATGAAGAATGAATAGAGGTAGAGCCACATTGCTGTAATGGACAGGAGAAGGGCAGTTAGTCATCCCTCTTGATTAGATTTAAATTAGTTAGATCCCTTTATCTTGTCAGCAGCACTGTTCCCTCTTGGTCCATGCAATCCATTCATATTTGACGTGTGTTGTCAGGATCCTCCAGACTGTTCTCCTTTGAACTTTTTATTTATTTATTTATACCTTACTTAAACTAATATTTAGGCAAATTGTTATGTGTGATAATCCTTCCTGTTCATTTCATGTTAGATGAGCTACCTCTGCTGTGTTTGCAATGACTGATTTTATCAGTTGATGCTGCTCTCTGCAATCCACTGTGTTTTTTCCCTAATCACAGTTTACTGAACCAGCTGCATCGCTTTTCTTTTTTAAAATTTATTCATACTGACTGATCTTATAATTACTCTATCAAACATTTCCTGCAGGTGCACTTATGTCTGTCTTCCCTTTAACTCTGACAATCGGATCTATTTTTTCTCTGCATTATTCCTTACCTACCTTCCTTCTAGCACTTGCTTCCCCTCATTGGCTTTTCTCTGCATTGTCCTTCTCTCTTCCCTGCATGCTCAGATGGATGGCTCTAGGTCTTTAACAAGAGGCAGTTCTTTGGCAAACAGGGTGAGTTTCCTCTGTCCTTCCCTTTGCTTTTTCTCTGCCCCAACTTTCTCCTCAATGGACTCCACAATGATTCTGACTAACTCAGCAGAGTAACCTCAACTGTCGCCACTGATGTTGCTCCCCATGTTGTTTGTTATTATTGCTGTCTTATTTGTCTTTTTTGTTTGTTTATCCCATTCATATGTTCATCCACCCATTCTCCTCCGCCCTAAAACTTCATTTTTCCCTACAATTCGTCAGAGTTTACAATATGTGAGTATGAAAGTACTTGGACGACTTTGGGTTTATTGATTGGGGATCAGATCTTATAGATATGAAACATTTCATGTTGTACATTGACTAGAGCTGATATGATTCTCTTAACAAAATAAGAGCAATCATATCTCCTGTACATGTGGCTTTCCTTTCTGACCTCTGACTGAAGAAAGCCTGGCTTTCATGGGGCTCTAGTTTTGGCCTGTTTTTTTTTTTCATTCTCTTCTTCTTGTAATACCAATGGATGTAAGGTTGGTTCCCCATTCTTAATGCCTTGTAAATACACAGGTGTTTGCTGAACTTCTCCTGTAGCAGTGGTTTTGATCACATAAATTGTGTGAATGCGGTTGAGTGAGAGTTTGGGAGCGGGTGTGGCTCTGTTTGTGTGTCAAGTGATCAAGTGCATCTAGTCACTTCAAACCTGCCGACCTCCTGCTCTGTGAGTGTGTATGTCTGCTTGCCAGTTTTTACAGTCCACCCGCCCCCCACAAAAGCAACAGTCACTTCCTTGGTGTCCATCACTGGCTGCTGCTGCTGCTGCATAGACGGCTGCTGCACGGCCAATGCGTCATGCAGTAATGCATCACAGCTAGCTAAAGTCAGCCAACATGTGGCCTGTTTGTGATATTAGCATCTGCAGCTTCCCTCTTCCCTCATTACTCTACAACAGTGGTTCTCAACTGACTCGTGTTATCTGCGCTTTAGAGATTGTCTTTTCATAATGTAAGAAATTAAAATTTAATGAATTAAGTTAAATGTGAAACATGATTGATGTTCTTGTTATTGATTGCCGAATTAATTAGAGCTGATGTTGAGAATCATTTGCTGCTGGGTCTGGCAGTGGTGTGTGTGTGTGTGTGTTTGTGTCTTGTGGATGTTATTTCAGGCTCTAAAATGCACCGGTTTGTGCCACTGCTCTTTGAGGATGAGTCATGATTTTTTGTTTTTATTTTATATAACAGATGGTACAGTAAGTCCAAAAAGAGCAGGCTCAAATGGTGCATTTTAGTGGATGGTGCCTATGGATGTTCTTGTTGGGGCTCTCATCTCTGTAGTATTGTGAAGCTGATCTGTTGTCCTCTCCTGTGTGTCTCAGGGTGAGCTGGAGAGACAGCTGCTGCAGGCCAACCCCATCCTAGAGGCCTTTGGCAACGCAAAGACTGTCAAGAACGACAACTCTTCTAGATTTGTAAGACCCACCTAAATGCATTCATTTGTCCTTAGCTCAGTATCAGTGGTTTGAATATTTGCGATTGAAACCAACTAAAACATAAAATATATTCTCCTCCTTCTTCAGGGTAAATTCATCCGCATTAATTTTGATGTGGCGGGGTACATTGTTGGTGCCAACATTGAGACCTGTATCCTTTCACATGTGTTTGGACAGTAAAGTAAAATTCCTTAGATTGGACTTGAGCACCATCCAAAGCTGGTTTTGTCACAGTTTCAAAAGGTGGAAATGTTAAAAACAGATCAGGGCTAAAATAAAATTATTTTATCATCAGAAGCTGCACTACTCAGTTTTTTGCAGTTTTTGGTTGGTCAAGATTCCCTTGACTCATAAATCTAGACCTCCTTGAAAAGTCTCGGGCCACCCGTCAGGCCAAGGATGAGAGGACATTCCACATATTTTACCAGATGTTGTGTGGAGCTTCAGAGGAAACAAGAGGTGAGCAAAAAAAATGAGAGTGATGTGCTGCTATACATGCATATTATATGTTGTTCACAAAATCATTGGTCATTGGACAAAATCACTGTCCTTAACAATGTCCATGTTATTTCTGCTAAATTTCTCTGGTTCACCTTTTGTCCTCTTCTCTTCCTTAGCGGATCTTCTCTTAGGCACTGCTGATGAGTACCGCTTTCTCAGTGGAGGCTCCATCCCTGTTCCTGGTCAGAGCGATTCAGAGAACTTTACCCAGACCATGGACTCTATGGCGATAATGGGCTTCAACCCAGAAGAGTTGATGTGTAAGTGAGGGGATCATACAGAGGGGAGAAAGAGAGCGGGTAGTTCATTCCTTGCACATTACCTCCTTACTAATAATCTCCTTGTTTCTCCTTGTCTGACCTCTTTTCAGCCATGCTGAAGGTGATCTCCTCTGTGCTCCAGTTTGGAAACATTTCTTTCATGAAGGAGAAGAACCAGGACCAGGCATCCATGCCTGATAACACAGCTGCTCAGAAACTGTGCCATCTGCTGGGTATCAACGTGCTGGAGTTCACCCGGGCCATCCTCACTCCCAGGATCAAAGTGGGTCGAGAGTATGTGCAGAAGGCCCAGACTAAAGAGCAGGTAAGATTTGATAAGCATCCACTTTTACAAGTTAAAAGATGTGTCCCTGTGAAGTGCATCCAACAGTATTTCCTTTCCCCTCTAGGCTGACTTTGCCGTAGAGGCCTTAGCCAAGGCCACGTATGAGCGACTGTTCAGATGGTTGGTGCACAGGATCAACAGAGCTCTGGACCGCAGACAGAGACAGGGAGCCTCCTTCATAGGAATCCTTGATATCGCTGGGTTTGAGATCTTCCAGGTTTGTTCATATGATGATGTTTGTATTTTGGTTCATTTGACGTGAGTCATTTAGAGTCAGAGGAATAACAAAATGAATGCAATCTGTTTTGTTTTGAATCTGTTTTTCTCTTGCTTCTGTCTTAGGCATATAAGATATGGTAATTTGACATAATGTGACTTGATATTATTGAATCTTAATTTCCTCCATCCCTCCTCTGCAGCTCAACTCCTTTGAGCAGTTGTGCATCAACTACACCAACGAGAAGCTGCAACAGCTCTTCAACCACACCATGTTCATTCTGGAGCAGGAGGAGTATCAGCGGGAGGGCATCGAGTGGAACTTCATCGACTTTGGCCTGGACTTACAGCCCTGCATTGACCTCATTGAGAGACCGGTATAAACACACAGAAACATTGTGTTCTTTCTTAAACCCTGCCATCATGAATTATAAAATCCACATTTCACTCAATAAATTTAGCTGTTTTTCCCGGTCTCTGTCAGGCCCACCCACCTGGTGTTCTGGCTCTGCTGGATGAAGAGTGCTGGTTCCCCCGGGCGACAGACCGCTCATTTGTGGAGAAGCTGTCTGCTGAGCAAGGCAGCCATCCAAAGTTCTTCAAATCAAAGCAGCCACGTGGGGAAGCCGACTTCTCCATCATTCACTATGCTGGAAAGGTATCCCTTGTTTTGTTTTGTTTTTAGCTCATTTTCACACTTTTCCATTCAAATGAACCACCCAGCTAAAAGGCCCTTTACATGTCCTGTCTTCTGTCTCAGGTGGACTATAAGGCAGATGATTGGTTGGTGAAGAACATGGATCCTCTGAATGATAATGTGGCATCTCTGCTCCACCAGTCATCGGATCATTTTATCTCAGAGCTTTGGAAGGAGGGTGAGGCTGATTTACACGTCCGTTCTCTTCTCTGTACAGTAACTCTTTAGCGAGTTGGCTATATATATGTACAGTATGCAAAAAAAGTATATTGAAACAAGTATGTACTTTGAACTGTATTTTTTAGGTTTTCCTGGTGCAAAATGTACTAACTTAACTGTATTTCTTTTTCTTCTCTGTCTCTGTCATGCATCTATACTATCTTCCTGCTGCCATCACTGGCTCATCTCTTTTCTTCTTCCTTTTTGTTCTCTCCTTTGTTTGCTCTGCTATTTTCCTCTTGTTCCTCTCTCTTGCCTCTCTGGTAATTTGGTGCTCGTTTGGGCTCCCTCTCTCCTTCCATCTTTTTGTTCTCTCTATCCTCTCCTTCTTCCTGCATCAGATATTCAAACTCTTCCTCGTGTGTACTTCTTTGACTCCTATGCCACACTACAGGCTAATGGCTCCGACAGTAGGTTTTTCTCCTCCTCTGTGTGTCACATTCACATTCCTCACTCCCACATCTTCTCACATTTCTCAATTGTTTTTTGTCTGCCCAGTCTTTGATTGCAGTGTGCCTCTTTGTATCATTTTGTTGGCTTTTTAGTTCTTGTATTTGTCCTGTGGTGTCATAAGCTACTCCATATTTTTAATTCTTTTAGCATATTTTCACTGTGCTGTCAGATCAATGCTCTCTCTTTGCTCTTTTTCCAAGTTTAAGTGACAGTGCTGTGCTTGTGGTGTTTTTTCATTTGTATAGAAGTAACTGACCTTGGATTTGTAGAACTTGTTGCAGCATGCCTTTAGTTAGTCATTAAAGCCAAATTCATCAGCACATTACTGACACACAAATACTGATACAAACAGCTTCCACTAGACACAGAAATGTGATCCTGGATCAGCTCCAGAGATGCAGGAATATTTTTTGGCTTACCTTCTTGTGTGTCCCTCAAAAGCTGCCAAATCACGAGAAGAAATAAAGAAATCCAATTACCATGTTCTTAGCCACATAAACCAGCGGCCATGCTGTCTAGACATGTCAAAGTTAACAGGTTGAGCTGGAAAAGCTTTACCTGTATTGCAATAAAAATTGCAAAAGTGTTTGATTGGCAGTTGTGCGTGAGAAAACGTCCTCGTCTGGTTGTAGGTTTCCAAAGAAAACATATCTCTGCATCATCAAGGAGCTTTGCATCCATTGTTAACCATCTGATATCATCTGTCCAGAGCAGTGATAACAGATGTGAAAGCAGGTGTGAAATGTTCATGCCATCAGAGTGCCATGCCATTCCCTCAGGCATCACCGTGCCAGATTATGTCTGGCAAACACTCAACTTTTTACCCTACCTACTTGACAAGTGCTGTTGTGTGTTGGTCCAGTGGACAGGATCGTGGGTCTGGACCAGGTGTCGTCAGGAGAGAACAGTGGGCCGGTCACATTCGGAGCCGCGGGACTGAAGACGAAGAAGGGAATGTTCAGGACTGTTGGTCAGCTTTACAAAGAGTCTCTCACCAAGCTGATGGCCACACTGAGGAACACCAACCCCAACTTCCTACGCTGCATCATCCCCAACCACGAGAAGAGGGTGAGACAGGAGGGAACTGGGCAAAAGGAAAAGAGCGTGGAAGAAGACTGGATGTCTCATCTTTTTTGCTGCTCTCTCTCTTCTTTCCTCTCTCTCTCTCCCTCAGGCTGGTAAACTGTCTCCCCACTTGGTTTTGGACCAGCTGAGGTGTAATGGAGTTCTGGAGGGGATCCGTATCTGCAGACAAGGCTTCCCTAATCGCATCCCATTCCAGGAGTTCAGACAAAGGTGTGTGTGTTTGTGTGTAAGAACGTATTTTTCCACCACATAAGGTGTCGGACAACAAGTAAGCTACCTTTCATAACCATCTGTCCATCTCTCTGTCTCCGTCTCACTCTCACACACTACATGTTTCCTCAAGCACTTACTCTGGCACCTGTAAATGACCCTTTCTGCACCTTCTCAGTGTCAAACACACAAACTTAAAGCACCACTCTCGTCCTCCAGATATGAGATCCTGACTCCTAATGCTATCCCCCGCACCTTCATGGATGGCAAGCAGGCATCTGAACTCATGGTGAGTCATTTTCCAGGAGCTTTAAAACGTACAGTGTTGTGTTAAAAAGACCAACCACTTAACCCTGTGTCCTGGTTCAGATCAGCGCTTTGGAGCTCGATCACAACCTGTTCAGAGTGGGTCAGAGTAAAGTCTTCTTCAGAGCCGGAGTCCTGGCCCACCTGGAAGAGGAGAGAGACTTGAAGATCACTGACACCATCATTCGTTTCCAGAGCTCAGCCAGAGGCTTCCTAGCACGCAGGTAAGAGTATGACAATAAGAGAGGGTGAGAGCACCAATGAGAATGACCAGCTTTAGTCTGGGAGCCACAACCACCTATTTATAGGTTGACAGTACTAAATGTTCTGTTAGTGAAGTTTAAACATGAATCAAATATACTTAGCTTCAGTCCTTAGACCGTAGCCTAACCATCACTCTTTAACTGAATTAAGGATAGAAGAAGGAAAACAACTAACTCTGGTAGTGTTTCCCTTTAAGGAGCACTTGCTTGCTGCCATTTAGGAGACAGTTTTGTATCTCTCTTTTAAAGGAACATTAACATTTAATGTCTTCTCAGCCCAGTTCAGTGACAGATCTTTGGCACAGTGTATGGGAGCCTGTAATGACATGAATGATGAAGTTATATTTTTACAGTGAAAGTAATTAAAAACGTTTACGTTCATGGATTTGTGGTTTGATCTCACACAAAGGCAGTTCTACATACAGTATGTCATTAAAACAGAGAAGGCTGCTGAACAAGTTAGTGTGGAAGTGACAGAAGGTATCATTAGTGTTTTTTTCTTGCAGTATCTTCAGACAGCAGTTAACAGACATGCTAATATGAGACATTATCTAGTCTGTGTGCCTCAAGGGTTGATCCACCTCAGTAAATCATTTTAGATGTGATCTGCATCTGTGCTGTAGCTGATTTATTGTGTTTTAATTTGTTTCTTCTCAGAGCCTTTTTGAAGAAGCAGCAGCAGCTGAGCGCTCTGAGGGTGATGCAGAGGAACTGTGCTGCTTACCTCAAACTCAGGAACTGGCAGTGGTGGCGGCTGTTCACTAAGGTATGGTGAAAACAGCTATGTCGCAACAGAGAGATGTCTGCCTTGAAGGCAGTCATCTCTAAGTGGAACTGCTGAAGAAGAAATTTATTCTACTCGCTTTTACCTTAGCAGATTTTTCATATTTTCTCATAGTGACTTTGGCCTAGTCCACACATACTTGAGTTCTTCACATCCAAACACAGAAATGCAATATAATTGCAGTGGATTGCATGCCACACCAGCAGGCAGCAATTTATTTTTAACTTATAAAAAACCACCAATCAGGGCATAGTATAGAAGTACCAAGGCGCACTTCCGGTCTGATTTTTTTTTTTTTAAATATCCATGAATGAGTCCAGTCCCCTGTGTAACCCAAAACCATGTTTTCCAGAAGGAGTTTTTGAAAATATCAGTTTTCCAAAAGCATAGTAAAATATCTGGTTTGGCCATTTGCATTTACGTGTGGACGTGGTCTTAAACAGCTGAGCTAAAATGTGGCAACAAAAGCACATTCCATCTTAAAGTAAACTAAATTAATAACATAAGTATTACATGGGGCATCAGAAACCAACAATCAAAATGCAGAGAAGAACACCAGCGCAATTCATGAAATTAAATCACTAGATCTTGACCTCAAACCTTTGTCCTGGTCCCACCAGGTGAAGCCCCTGCTGCAGGTGACTCGGCAGGATGAAGAGATCCAGGTCAGGGAAGCAGAGCTCCAGAAGGCGAAGGACAAGCTCACCCGAGTGGAGCAGGACTACGTCGAGCTGGACCGAAAACACGCTCAGGTAAGAACACCTCAACCTTATTCCACCGATAGTCCACCCCAGTTCCCAATGCACTGAAACTCGCTCACTCATCCTCCTCTTTCTGTCACTATGTAGCTGGTGGAGGAGAAGTCAGTGCTGGCTGACCAGCTGCAGGCAGAGGCAGAGCTGTTCGCAGAGGCGGAGGAGATGAGAGCCCGACTGGCCAGTCGGAAACAGGAGCTGGAGGAAGTGCTGGGCGAGCTGGAGAGTCGATTGGAGGAAGAGGAGGAGAGGGGCGTGCAGATGACTAATGAGAAGAAGAGGATGCAGCAGAATATACAGGTTAGGAGGGATATTCTGTTCTTCTAGGGTTGTTCATTCACAGAAACGGGAGAAAACATAAAAACAAGGACTTGTTATAAAAGCCCTGGTTGGAATTCCAATATTAACTTCTGGCCTTGTCTTTAATTTGCCCCCTTCTATCTTCGTCAGGATCTGGAGGAGCAGTTGGAGGAGGAAGAAAGCGCTCGACAGCGCCTCCTGCTGGAGAAGGTTACCTTGGAGACTAAAGTGAAAAGCCTAGAAACCGACCTGCTGGGTGCAGCGGAGCAAAGAGACCGATTTGGCAAGGTGGGCATCATATTAAAACTGCGTGTGTGTTTTATACATTTTATATTTGTTTCATAACCATTTACAATCTCTTGATCATGTTTCTCTGAGCAGGAGAAGAAACAATTGGAGGAGCGTCTGAGTGAGGTGACCGACCAGCTCACTGAGGAAGAGGAGAAAACCAAAAGTCTGAACAAACTCAAGAACAAACAGGAGGCTGTCATCGCTGACTTAGAGGGTAAATGTCCTAATGTCAATCCAGAGGTGATCTTAACGTATTATGCAGAAAGTTAGATTTTCTTTGTAGTGATCAGATGATGTGTTGATGTGATGACATTAAAATAAAACAGGAAGTTATTTACATGATTTTGATGTTTTGAACACCTTTTTCACTTTTTGTAAATGTTCAGGTACTTTATAACTTTATGATCCCTAACCATTAGACTCCTATTTTACCACCCTAATTTGTCATTGTTGAAATGTTGTTTGTAACTTGCTTCATAACTGTGTGCAGAGCGCCTGAAGCGTGAGGAGCAAGGGCGCCTGGAGCAGGAGAAGTGGAAGAGGAGGATGGAGAGTGAGTCGGTGGAGGCCCAGGAGCAACTGTCAGATCTGGGAATGCTGGCCGCCGAGCTGAGGGGCAGTCTGGCCCAGAAGGAAAAAGAAATCACCACCTTACAGGGCCGGTGAGATACAGGAGGGCGTTTGATAGACAAAATAGCGCACAAAAATTACTTTTTTTTTTTGTTTTTCCATACTACATCACATTTTTCACTAAACTCTCTCTGATTTTTGATAGGCTGGAAGAAGAGGGTGCTCGCCGTGCTGAAGCTCAGAGGGCACTAAGGGAGGCCATGTCCCAGGTGTCTGAGCTTAAGGAGGAAGTAGAGAATGAGCGAGGGATGAGGGAAAGAGCGGAGAAGCAGAGGCGAGACCTGGGGGAGGAGCTGGAGGCTTTGAGAACTGAGCTGGAAGACACTCTGGACACAACAGCTGCTCAGCAGGAGCTAAGGTGAACCATGTACAACAGGAATCATGGAATTAAAAATGTCATATTTTGTCTTAAAGAGCAAGAAAATGATTCTCCTACTCCTTGTCTGTATAGGTCTCGTCGTGAGGCAGAGTTAAGCGATCTTCAGAGATGCGTTGAAGAGGAAACTCGCCGCCATGAGGCCCAGCTGTCAGAACTCAGAGTCAAACACAGCGCAGCCATAGACAGCCTCCAGGAGCAACTCGACAACAGCAAGAGAGTACGAGAGCCTGCACGCACGCTCGAAACATACGCGGGGAAAACGTGCTCCGTCACTCATAATCATGTGTCGTCCACTCCGTCTTTCAGGCACGTCAGTCCCTGGAGAAGGCCAAGGCAGTGCTGGAGGAGGAAAGGCAGAATTTGTCCTCGGAGTTGAAGAGTCTCCAAGCGAGCCGCACAGAGAGCGAGAGAGGTCGTAAGAGGGCCGACTCTCAGCTGCAGGAGCTCAGCGCCCGCCTGGCTCAGGCTGACAGAGAGAGGGAGGAGAGGGAGGAGCGAGTTCACAAGCTACAGGTGCAACAGAATACAAAGACACTGACACTGAACCATAATCTACCAGGGTTAGGCCTGTGGTGCTGTAAAGAGATCCTCTTGTATTTTTATTTTATGTTGATACATTTCCCTCCTACTCTGTCCCTTGCAGTGTGAGATTGAGTCTCTTTCTGGCAATTTGTCCTCCTCTGACACCAAATCCCTTCGGCTCGCGAAAGAGGTCAGCAGCCTGGAGAGCCAGCTGCATGATGCAAAGGTAACAAACTGAAAACACACAGACACCTGGGTTGGGTCAGATATAATGGTAGGCTTCTGGACTAGTCCCACTGACACTTGTTACATTTTCTACTAGAACTGAGAGAGTAAAAATATTTCCTATATGAAATAAACTGATGTTGGGCACTCCCCCGGCTCACCCTGTAGAGCACAGCCCAGATAGGCAATGTCCTAATTGCAGTGGCCCAGGTTCAAATCAGACTTGCGGCCCTTTGCTGCATATCCGCCTGGTCTCTCTCTCCTCTGATTTCCTGTCTCTCACGCTGTCCTATTGTAATGAAAGCATAAAGAGACCAAAAATATATCTTGAAAAAAGTTTTAAGAATAAATTGAATTGATAAATTGGCTGCAGTCCTAGTTCCAAAACACTTTGACCCTTTGTCTTTTCCTCTCTCTCTCTCAGGAATTGCTGCAGGATGAAACTCGTCAGAAGATGGCTCTGGCCTCGAGGGTGCGTGCACTAGAGGAGGAGAAGAATGGACTGATGGAGAGACTCGAGGAGGAGGAGGAAAGAGCCAAAGAGTTGACCCGGCAGATCCAGACTCACACCCAGCAGGTAAATCAGAGCCACACACACACTTTTGTTTAACTCCCTCAGTAGATCTCTGTTGCTTAGTGTAGTTTAAATAACCGTACCCATTGCAACAACTCTGTGCTCCTTCTTTTGCAGCTGGCGGAGGTACGTAAGCAGTCAGAGGAGGTGAACACCGCAGTGGAAGCCGGAGAGGAGGCACGCAGAAAACTTCAGCGGGAACTGGACAGCACCATCCAGAGGGAGCGCCAGAAGGAGGAGGAGAAGGAGAGAGTGGAGAGGCAGAGGGAGCGTCTGAGGGAGGAGATAGAGGACATGACTCTGGCCCTGCAGAGAGAGAGGCAGAATTGCACAGCTCTG
Source organism: Decapterus maruadsi (assembly GCA_030347415.2). NCBI lineage: Eukaryota > Metazoa > Chordata > Actinopteri > Carangiformes > Carangidae > Decapterus > Decapterus maruadsi. The sequence goes on from CM064894.1 coordinate 19,105,888, forward strand.
GAGAAGAGGCAGAAGAAGTTTGACCAGGTTAGAAAACCATCAGTCTGCTTTCAAACACATCGTCCTCCTCAGGAGCTCACCTGACTTCACCTGCTTCACTTTTCCCCCTCAGTGTCTTGCTGAGGAGAAGGCTGTGAGCACTCGGCTTGCAGAGGAGAGGGACAGAGCAGAGGCAGACAGCCGGGAGAAGGAGACAAGATATCTGGCACTGTCCAGAGCCCTGCAGGTGAACTGTTAGAGAGCAAATGACACAAGACAATTTGTGATGTATCTGTGATCATAGTGATTAATCTCTGTGTTTCTGTTTGTAGGAGGCTCAGGACCAGAGAGAAGAGCTGGAGAGGGCCAACAAGCAACTCCGTGCAGAAATGGAACAACTTGTAAACCAACAGGATGATGTTGGCAAGAACGTAAGAATCTTCCTCTAAGGACTCGTTTTTTATTTTTCCGTTTCAGTCTTCAGTTTGTCACCCTGTCTTATCTGCACCTGGATTAGGTTCATGAGCTGGAGCGCACCCGGAGGTCCTTGGAAACAGAGGTCCAGAACCTGCGGGTTCAGACTCAGGAGCTGGAGGAGGAGCTGACGGAGGCGGAGAATTCAAGGCTGAGGCTGGAGGTCACCCTGCAGGCGCTCAAGGCTCAGTTCGAGAGGGAGATCAGCACCAGCGAGGAGAAGGGAGAGGAGAAGAGGAGGGCGCTCAGCAAACAGGTAGAGAGGAGGAAGAGAGGAAATCAAAGGAGGCTTTGCTGTGATTCCTTTCTCCAAAACACTCAAAATGTTCGTATGTGCCCTGTCCTGTGCCAGGTGAGGGAGCTGGAGATCCAGCTGGAGGAGGAGAGGAGTCAGCGGTCTCAGTCCGTGTCCTCCAAGAAGCAGCTGGAGGCAGAGCTGCAGGAGGCCGAGGCCCAGGTGGAGACAGCCAGCCGTGGCAAAGAGGAGGCTGTGAAGCAGCTACGAAGGCTGCAGGTAAAGCAGAAATTTCCCCACATGTGCGCACTGATGTTCTATGCTTGTCATTGCACAGCCTTCGTAACATGGATCTGTGTCTGTCACAGGGTCAAATGAAAGAAATTCTTCGTGAGCTGGATGAGATCAAGTTGACTCGAGACGAGGTGATCTCTCAGTCAAAAGACAGCGATAAGAAAATCCAAACCCTGGAGGCAGAAGTCCTGCAACTCACGGAGGTGTGTGTGTTCAACTGAAGATAAAAGGCCTTTGATATGAGTGTTAATGTTGTAAATGACACGTGGTGTTCATTTCTCTGTGCAGGAGCTGTCTATATCAGAGAGGCAGAAGAGACAGGCTCAGCAGGAAAGAGATGAGATGTCAGATGAGATGGTCAACAGCAGTTCTGGAAAGTCAGTATCTCTTTATCACTAATGTATATTGTGTTTGGGCCTCTGTTGTCGTTACTAAATTTGTGTTCTTGTCCAGAACTGCACTATTTGAGGAGAAGCGGAGGTTAGAGGCTCGGGTGAGTCAGCTGGAGGAGGAGCTGGAGGAGGAGCAGACTAACTCTGAACTGCTGGCAGAGAGGCAAAGAAAGACAGTTCTGCAGGTAAGCGCACACACACATACACACACACACACACATCTGTCTGTTATATCCATGTAGTCACACACTGACGTTGCCGCTGTGCCCATGCTCCAGGTGGAGACTCTGACCGTGCAGCTGCAGGGAGAGAGGACTTTGGCCCAGAAGGCAGAGTCGGCTCGGGAGCAGCTGGAGAGGCAGAACAAGGAGCTGAAGACCCGACTGGGGGAGATGGAGGGAGCCGTGAGGGGGAAACACAAACTCAGTGTCGCCGCCCTGGAGGCCAAGATCGAGTCGATGGAGGAGCAGCTGGAGCAGGAGAGACAGTGAGAGAAATCGATATAAACCATGACACACAAACACAGAGTGGCATAAACCATGCAAATGAAAATGATCAAGACACAAAATAAGTAGGTTAAAAGTCACATGACCAATTCTCTAAATTAATGTCATTATTTAACTCATTCAGTGCCTGTGTAAAAGTATCAAAGTAAAGATTTCAAGGTTATACAGGTGCTCGATTGAGCGTCTTTGTGTTTTTTAATCCCCTGCAGATACAGTATAAGCAACACAAACCAAAGAGTGACCTTAAATTTAGCAAACAATGTCATAAGTACTCTATGAAATCCATTACTCTAAGGCAGGTCAGCCGTTTCAAACAACAGGACAGAGATGAAGGATGTATGGTGTGTGAGAGCACATTCTGACAAAACATGTAGAAACACACACATTTTATCTTGATATATGTCTAAAATTGCTTTGTGCAGCAGGTCGATTCTAATGACCTTTGGTGTCTCTCAGGGAACGAGCCATTGCCAACAAGCTGGTGCGAAAGACAGAGAAGAAACTGAAAGAGGTGATGATCCAGGCAGAGGACGAGAGGAGACATGCAGACCAGTACAGAGAACAGGTAAGGAAATTAACATTTCTGTCGAGGTGAGCCACAGAAACACACTCAGGGTAAGGTGGCCAGCGACAGAGCATTGAATAATCATTTAATGGGGGCCATGTTAGCTAAAACCACAGCTGTAATTGTGGCCCAGTGCACAGGGGAGTGTAGAAAAATCATCCTAAAATGAGTGATTTATCCGGCTCAGTCCGACCTAATCCTAATCCTGCTCCGGCATCTGTGTGGTCATTGGGGAGGTAGAGCGTACTGCACTCCGAAAAATAAATCCCTTAACCACGGCAGTGACACTGACTCTCCTCCCAAAACATCATCAGTGATAATCTGCCAGACTTAATCTGACTCCTGATCCCTCCTGTTCCCAGACTAATCTCTTTTTTTATATTCCCGTCCCCTTCCCTCCATGCTTCTTCCCTCCAATCTCATGCCTCGTCCTGACCTCTGCGATGCTCTCTGTCCTTTTCCACATCATTCCCTCCGTCTCTCCCCCCTTTGGCACCCCTCCAGCTGGATAAATCGATGGTCCGACTGAAGCAGCTGAAGAGGCAGCTGGAGGAGGTGGAGGAGGAAAACTCCCGCTCCAACGCCCAGAAGAGGAAGCTGCAGAGAGAGCTGGAGGAGCTCACCGACAGCAGTCAGACTATGACACGAGAGATCACCTCCCTCCGCAGCCAGCTCAGGTAACTGTGTGTGTGTGGCCGTCTTCATGTATTTTCTGTGCTTGAGTGATCGTCATTTATCGTTTCGTTTGTTTTTAACCCCTCCATTAACTTGATATGATTTGTTTTGCTTTGTTCTTTTTCGTTGCATCCATTTGTGTCCATCTAACTCTGACTCACTGTCCATCTGTCTGCGTCACACCAACCCTCAGCGTCCCTGAATGGAGACCAGATAAGTAGGTCACCATGTGTGTGTTTTGGTTTTGGTTTTTAATTTAGTTTTTTTTTTTTATCATTTGTGTTTGTCTTCTGTGGAAAGTTGGAGACTTGAAATACATTTGCAATTCACATGTTGAACATTTTGCAACTATTTTTATTGTTTGTGTGTGAAGCTATTTGATGGAATAGTTTTGGAAGTAGAGTTATTGGTGTTCATAGTAAAAGTCTGATGTATCGTCTCATGTCTATACAGTAAATATGAGGGTGGTTGACTTGGCTTAGTGTTAATACTGGAGAGATAATAAAATTATGCACCTTTATATATCACTGAATGACATATTTCATCCCAAAGAAAGAAAAAATAAACGTGCACTTTCTGTGCGTCTTAATTTGAAAATACTGAATATACGACTTTATAACTCAAGGATGTTGAGGACATTAGTTTAGGTTCTGGAAACTTGTGACAAGAATTATTCTCTGATTTCTCCCAAGCATTCATTGAAACAATAATGACAGTTTGTAGTGGCTGATAGACACTAGTTTTCCAAAGGCGCCTCAGCCCTGTGTTGTTTGCTTCACATTGCACTCTGCTGTTTCACAGAGGGACATACTGTAACTGTCTCTCTCCTCTTGTCCAGGCGTGCTCCGTTGCCCCTGGCAATGCGTGGACGCCGAGCGTTGGTCGATGACCTCTCGTTGGAGAACTCTGACTCTGAAGAGCCCCCAGCCTCTCCGACTCCCTCCTCTGGACTCCCAGGGACCCCGACTCCCTCCTCTGAACACAGTCTGGACCCTCCACCCCCTTACAGCGTCAACAACACAGAGTGACGCACACTTAGCCTCAGTTGCACACACAACATGCACACATCCACAGCCATACGCACACACACACACACGCGCGCACTCACAACCTGGACTACTCAGGGGTGAAGGAGTGACACACTACATTACAGCACTGTAGTCTATGAAAGTGAACACACAAAGTCATATAGGATACATACATCAGGCGCTATAACTATAAGACAACCTCTGATATATCGATGCTTTTCAAGATTTTGCCTCATTTTTTTCTGAACAAGTACAGGAAACCTGTAAAAAAAAATGAGATTTTACAAAGAGGCAACTGGAAGTCATTTTTATTTTGTAACAAACTGTGACATAAAAAAAACAACATAACAGAGCCTGGGAATTTCTGCATTACATTGCATTACGTCTCTGTAATGCGCTTCTGAACAAAATAAACTACATCTCCCAGAATTCCGAGGGGAATGTGAATTATTACCAACTAATTTCATGATGCTGTATAGAAGCTAGAGAACAGAAACATTATGGTGGTTGTGTCTTTTGCATGAGGAGGTATTTCAAAACTAAGCCATGTTAAACCCTTTGATGCAGATTGAATAATCATACAGTCTGATGTCACAAAGGGCTGCTGGAGGGAGAAAATACTTCTGAAAGGTCTTAAGACAATCTATATTAATGTTACGTAAAATAGCCAACAGGAGTCATGAAAAGCAGAATCTCACCCTCTTTACAAGCGTGTTTTACATCCAAATGCGATTTGTGACATCTTATCTTCATATGTCAGTTAACTTTTTAGAAAATAAAAATGAAAGTTTGAATAATCTGGAAACAGAGAGAAGTAAACTGTGAATGAGAGACAACAATATTTAATCAAACGTGTGTTAAAATGGTTGAAACTGGGAAGCATTGCATTACATTCCCTAAATACTGATCTCATTTTTCATATTGCATTGGTCACAATTTTAGTACATTTGACCCCAAGAAGCTGTCTCCATGCAGTCACGCTCGCTGCATTAAGGTTGTATTAAATGATAAATCCTTTTTCTATAGATTAGAAACAGTACGTTGTTAGACAATGCAGTAGGTAGTATTAGATAGTTTCTTTAACTAAAGTCTTAACATATTGCTTCAGAAATCTGAATTTGTATAATTTATATGAAATATGACCTTAAGTTATTGATCGCTAGTTGTTTTCTGTACGACTCCATCTAGGGAAGCATGTTAGTCTGATTGTTTCTGCTCTTAGACCAGGTTACATCCATGGACAGCTTAGGCTCGTCTCAGTTGGCGTTACAGGATAAGGTCTTTTTGCATGGAAGACCTTTCTGGTTTAAGTCAGATTTATGGATTGTCTGCCACAGCAACGTAACTACTACTGCGTCAATTATCCTTTTATCCAAAGCAAAACATCTTTTTTTTTCTTGTCTTATTTTTCAACTGATAAATACATCACATTTTATTTTGAAAAGCATCTTGTACATTGTACTTTTGATTTTCACTGATTGTGTAAATTATTGATCAAACAAAGCTTTTGTGTTTAACCAAATGGTGGGCGTATGGATGAGAAAAAGGGACATCAAATTGTAGAAAACGTAGATAGATGTAGAATAGAGTAGAAAACAGGAGTAGAGACTGCTGGGTGTTCTACTATTACCATTAGTAGAATAAACTGAGTCTCTGCTCACAGCTCCCTCGTAGAAGATTGTAGAATAACTGAGCACGAGACCCGAAGCATTTTCAGTTACTAGTAGTATTAGATTTAAAAAATGACAATGGAGGCACTGAGGAATGAATTTTTACAAAGCAAACGGCAAGTAGAACAAAAAGTAGATTTTTTTTACCCTAGCTAATGAAACTTAAAATGACATGCGTATGTGCAGTTTGACGATGATCCTGCTTCTGTGAAACCTGGTTTTAATGTTTTTCCTCCATTTTTCCAGCATGTTTTTTTAAAGGAAAAATCATTTTAACAAGTGAAAGTTTTTTTTAAATAAATTTTAGGTTTCTTTAGGACCTTCTTCACCACCTGTTTGCCTGTCACAGCTTTGACCGCTGTCCAGGACGTTTATGTGATGTCTAGTGTTTGACATAAACATAAAGAAAAACAAAGGAATAGTTTGACATTTTGAAGCTACAGCCACTTTGCTCATCTTAGCACAAAGACTGGACACAGTGGGACACAGCTGACCTCTAAAGCTCAATGATCAACACTTACATCTGTTTTATCTGCTTGCGCTGGATGATTTCTTGCCCAGTAAGCAGAGACTTCAGGAAGTCATTACTGCAGGCCATGAAATATTCTGAAACATTATTCCCCATAAAGCAGCTTGTGACCAGAAATCAAATTTAAATGCCAAACTATTCCTTTGGTAAACCGTGACCTGCTGCTTCAACGAATAGAACGAATGTCACAGCTGCTTTAACTTTCAATTGGAACTGAAAGATAACTTTTGTGTTGCTATAAGGAATTATTGTGAATGTTTTTTTTTTCATGATTTATGTCTATATAGGAAAGGGTTAATGATCCAGTTGGTGTTTACCGTTGATTACACACAGGACCAGTACAGTAGTTTCCGGTAATCAGGGTTGTCATTAACGCCCCCCCTTTCCCTCCGTCTGCTAACAGGTTTACAATGCACTGAGAAAACCAGAACAATAAGTGTGTACAGTATTTAACAGGCCTGACGTCCCGTGTGTATCCATACTTTCAGCTTCTTTTGTTTCTTGCCATACCAGGTTCACCGTAATTCAGTTAGTGACAGGTGAGGACGGATCAAACTAGTTGGGTCAAGAAAGAATTTGACTACTGATGACATATTTAACGCCCTATTAAAGGGTTTTATTTTTTATTTTATGTATGTACAATTATTTTATTTTAGCAATATGGAAAAGATTTTCTTTGAAGCTGTGTTTTTTTAATGATATTGTGTAAATGCTGCACTTTACACACCACTACCAGTGGAGACAAACACAGCCGGACACTGTCAGTACATCGTAAGTCTGCTTTATTGTTATGATTAATTGCAAAGAGACCAACATAGCATTAAGCCAAATCAGCTGACATCACGTGTCATCACGATGTGGTCTGTCACTCTGAGCTATTCACTTCAATGTCGTAATCTCAAAATGTCATATCAACGTGGCAGCGATGTTCACGCCTTGATAGACCAAAATCTGAGGACACGTGGGTTGAACTGCTGGAACCAGAACTGATCGGTTCTGTTCCCCCGTAGCAAGAGACAAGACCGGTGCTTCTCTAAGGTGTTATTTTTCTCTCTGTGTTTGTTTATGGCTACTGTGGAACTTGAAACATTTTGGAAATGTGTTCTGTTGTTTTAGCCTTTTTTCTTTTTTGTTAATGATGCTGTAATTATAAAACATCTGACTGGGGTTAACTTTAATATATGTCGTTGGTTTTGATCTTTGTGTGTCTGTGTGTTTCTTTGCACAGGTCAGGCATCCTGAATTAAGCTCATACAAACACACAAATACACATTGGGGACAAAAAACATTCGAAAAAAAAAATTGAATTGTTGCACATTATTCAACCATTTTATTCCCATAATAGATATTTGACACCATTTATACAGGAAATTTCATTATTAACACTACTGCAGTCACACACAGACTGACACACAGCTCAAATAACAGTTAAAACATTAAACATGAATTAACAATAATGTTTTGGTGCATATTAAATTCCAGTTAATAAGAGTAATATGTAATATTTTCAGTCTAGCGTGTTTAACGGAACACATCTGTTAAATTTGTTGTGTAAGAGCTCTCACTGAGGAATTAGATTGAATATTGCCAAAAGAAGCAAAGAGAAACTGAAGAGCCTGCAGAAAAAAAATACTTCCAACAACTTACAAAGTACCAAGTATATTGGCCTGCTTCAGTTAACAAACAATCTTGAGCTGTATCGAGTTCAATTAACCAAAATATGTTGTCAAATGGGTGCCTGAAAAATTCAATACAAATGAGTTTTGATTGTCAAAAGATTGAACCACAAATATCAAGATGAAAAACACGGAGAATAAATAGCATTTCTGTGTTAGGCTGGGATTTGGATTAAAACGTAATAAAATGTAGATGGTACTGTGTCGTCACGTTGCTCACAGTCATGGTCCATAACCTGTTCCACATACAGTACATTCAATCACACCTGCAGAAAACACATATTTCCATAACAGTCATGTGACTTCCTGTCCTTCAGAATATCAGTGAACAGCCAGTCATCTTCGTGTGGTGGTGTTGGTATGGGCCGGTGCTCAGGATGATGAAGCGGGGCAGAGAACGACTGAGCGATGCCCTCAAATGGTGTAAAACTGAGGATTTTTTCACAGTTGACACCCAAACAGGCACTGACCTCCTCTGCTCCCCGGTACGACTGCAGGTGTGAGGTGTTGTAATGGCAGCTGGCTGATGTGGGGAGCTGATTTTGGCCGATGTCGGGACTTTGAGTTGGTTTAAAATTGTCAAATTGTGTCTCTGCAGAGTGGTTAATGCTCAGTCCCTGGTCTCTATGGCAACTGTATCCATATCCATATATGTCACAGTGCAGATCATCCACCTCAGATGTGTTTCTGTGCATCCTCTCTGTAAAACAACCTGGCTGCTCTGCAAACGTCAAGACATCTGCAGCACTGACCTCCTGACCTCCCTCGCTTTGGCGAGCACAGATACCTTCAAAGTAGGCCTCCACATCCATGCAGCCTCCTAAGTCTTTGCTGTCAGCACTGAATAGATCCATAATGTCTGTCCACGGACTCGCTGCAATGTCAGCGATGGTCCTCTGAGCCTGCGAGCAGGTTGACATGTCAGTGAACATCTGGATCGAGAAGTCGCAGGAGTCCAGAGACAATGGAGAGAGCTCTGGAGAGAAGGGAGGAGACACGTCCATGCCTGGTCCAGACTGGATGAAGTTTGAGTTCTGCAGAGATGTTTGAGCGTCTTCTGAGAGGGTGCTGACTGACCTCAGTTGACTTTCATCATTGAAATACTCAGTATGATGGAGCTCCGTCTCCTGGTAATAGTCTGTACCTATGGGAGAGCTAATAGAAGGGAATTCAACCACTTTATGATTTGCTCTGCTTTTTTCTTTCCTCCCTTTGCTCTTGTTGTTTTTTCTGGTGCTGCAGGTGGTTGGCTTTGATTTAGGATGGTGTTGTGAGTCTGCATGCTTCTCCTCATTGCTTCCCTGAAGTGGATCAATGGGGATGTCAGTCCTAGACTTTGAGATGGCATCTGCATCAGTGTTACTGCTGCGTTTCTCTGGATCTTGTAGCTGGACGCTGCGGGAGGGGCTATCAGCCTCTGGTTTCTGTGACCGCAGAGATGACAGGTTATTCTCCTCATCCTTGAAATAGAGAGCTGATGCTTGCTGATGGTTTGCTGCCTCTATGTCTGCAAACTTTCTGTTGAGAAATAAAATAATATGACAGAAGTTTTGTTAAATATGAAGCTACAGTTTGGATTCATTAGAAAACATCCCGACTGGGCACAGACCTGGGGGCCCAAGGGGTCAAGGGGCTCTTGTACCAGAACCTGTTAACTACAGTATATCAGCTGACTGCAGTGTTTGTCTAATGGCCCAACTCACCTCTGAATCATGTTGTGCAGAAAGCGGCGGTGGTTGACCTGCCGTTTGGACGGACGGTTCTTCCGGGGTTTCTGCAGGGTCCTCATCATGTGACCTGCTGCTGAAGTCACAAAGGTGTAGAGGTCACGACCCCAAGGGACCCCTCTCTCCAAGCCCGTCTCCAGAGTAACAGATATTGACGGCCGCATGACTGAAAACAGGAGTTCAGAGATAAGTTTAGAAGAGAATAGGTTACAAGACGAGAGTAAATGAAGAAATGACAAGCGCAGTGAGACGACAAATTCAAGCTGAATCTGTCATGTCAATCAGTAATACTGTGCTGTCACACCAGACAACTCAACATTATCATGTACTTCACACATGCAAACATTTCTCGAATTTAAACCTATAATATTTTATTTATGTCCAATAAGACATTGTTATTGGGGGAACGTACACGTTATAGGTTGCGCAGTCCGCTCAGTTTGTAAAGAAAAGTGCATTACTGTACAGGTAGGGTTTATCAAAATAAACATATTTTATTGGCTCCACCTTAACCAGCTGTAACATTAAATTATAATATATACAATAGACAATAACCTAACACTGACCTGCTATTTCCAGCATAAACAGACTTTAACTATTTATTTTTTTAATAAAATTCACAGCCAAAGCTTACGAGACTTTGTACTTCTAATGGTGATTTTAACTATGTCTGACTATTTCTCACACTAATGTCCACATTTACATTTGAGGTAAATAAAAACAACGTTTAGCCAAGTGTTGTGTTCTGCTGTATAATAACAGATAAGCAGGAAATCGTCCTTACCTCTCTCCTCCTCTGTCTGCTCTGTCTCCTACACAGACTGCACTGGAGGGGCTTCAGGGAAGGAGGTGTGGCAGTTTAATTGTTGACGTACATCTGTGTCTCTGTGCACACAAATTAAGTCAAGTGACAACTGACGCTCAATGCAAATACACACAAAAAAAATGCTTTCCCCTCCCAGCAGTATGAATGGAGTCCAACTTGACAAATTGATAGTGGGAGAGGAAGTGAGACACGATGAGAGGCTCTGAAAAGAAGGAGGCAATTATCTGAGAAGTCAACTGCTCGTGAAGGTGTGGGCACACGTCTCCATTGTGTGGCACACTAAAGGCAGCTTGTTAAATGCTAGGAGACACAAACGCACCAGTTTGAGGCAGTTAACAAGCCCTTAATTGATCAGCTTAAACTCTGGCCCTAATTATCACATTCTCGGATGGAAGAGCTAAGCTGGTTGCTAGTGGCTTTAATTGACCTTTGCAATTCAACAACAAAGTGCAGAATTTTACATATCTATGGCAGCAGGTGGGTGAATAGGCTGGCCTTTTCACAAAACTGAGAGAGGAGGGACACAATAAGATACAGCAAGTTTTATATTCATTTATTAAACAAAATGGATCATCCTGACTTTTTTTTTTTTTTTTAACCACACATACACAGTTGTATATTTTATGTTTCTTTCTATTGGCTTTTGGTACTGGTTCACTGGGCTTTTGTATTGATTTTATTTTTTGTCTAATTTTCAAATTGTAAACAACATGTCACTTTGCCACTCTGTTCACTGCTCTCCAGGTTTTCAATATGGGCAAATTAAATGTTTAATACAAATGCTGTAAGAAATATTTGATCTTACTGCAACTAAAATTCATGCTTTCTTTTTATTTATTTGTTTGATTTATCTAACAGGGTTAGAGTTATGTTTAGGGTTTAATGTAATGATCTGAACGAGATGAATTTCACATCCACTGTGGTTAAGTGTAACCATCCAAAAAATGTTCAGCTATCAGTCATTATTTGCACCACTTTCTTGTTTGTCAACATGCAGATTTTTATTTATTTATTTTTTATTAAAAAGAAAAAAAAACTTTAACTCAAACACCTTTCTAGCCCCTTAAATTCAACATTTTAACATTGTACTTAGAAAAAGAAAATCAAACACTAATAAAAATCAAGTCCCTTGTATATTACTCAAAACAGGGAAGTGCTGCAGCAGGAGTGGCCTCTATTTATAGTGACACCACATGTGCTTCTGACCGGAGAGCTGCACAGCAAACTCCCTGCTCTGGGCTCAACTTCTACACTTCACTCAGTGGTAAGTAACATTTGCTCCTCTGATCAGATTTTAGGGAGAATGGCCCATATAACTTTATTTATACAACAAGATATGGCAGGTTCAATAACACACCCTGCATCTGTAGGTTATTGCTTCGGTGGTCACTTCTTTATCTCTCCTGACATGTGTTTTGTTTCTCAGATTCTTCTCCGGAGAGCTGATAAAGGTCTTATCACACCTGCAACCAGCAACAGTGTCAGAACTTTGACCCGGTGAGAAAACCTCCTTTGCTTTTTGTAGATCCACCTCAGCTCCTCCTCCTTTTTCTACAGAACCAATCAGAAAACAGCCGGTGTCTCTTTGGTTTGGGAAATGTAAGGAAAGGGACAGAAAAACGCAGCTGAAAGGTAGGTAAGGTTTGACTGTTATTTAGAAAAGCCATGACTTCACACTCCAGTTGTCAATTTCTGTATGAATTTTAAAACACCACTGGTGACTCTTTAAAATGATGTCATGTGACTTTGGTCATCCATAATCAAACCATCAATTTTGTTTGAGTTCCTTTAACATCAGTTTTGTTTGTACATTTATTTTAACCCTCAAACTTCCACTCACTAAAAGGTGAGCAAAGCACTGAGACCCAGGGTCTTCACGCTGAATGAACCAGCTTTAATCTTCTCTCTGGGCAGACCGTCCATCATGAACCGGGCCTGGGCCGTGTTCAAGTCTCACCCCTACATCAGCAACGTCCTGGGATACACAGCTCTGTTTGCCTCTGCTGATGTGATCCAGCAGAGCGTGCTCGGTGGGAAAGGTGCAACAGGAGACACGTCAGATGCCCCAGCTGGTATCGACTGGTGTCAGACGGCTCGCGTGGCCACTGTCGGTTTCTGTTTCCATGCCAACTTCAACTACCACTGGCTCAGGTGGCTGGAGAGGATGATGCCAGGGGGTGGAGTGAAGGCGGTGACAGGGAAAGTTGTGGTGGATCAGCTGGTCGCAGCACCACTCACCATCAGTGCTTTTTACATTGGTACGTTTATTACAGTGATAAGACTTCAGACTAAGTCCTTTATTTGTTCTTAATTACTGGTACATTATTTTAGTTTTTAACACAAATGTTTATGTAAGTTGGAATTAAGTTAATTTACTTGTCGAACATGTTAGGTGCCCAATTCCACTGTTACTCAAAGAAAACTTCCTAGAACTGATTTTGAAACAAAAAAAAGAATAAAGAGAAGGAGAAAAAAAGCTTTCTCAGATAGTTTTACTCAGTAACTCTTTTGAATGATGGAGGCTCAGTAAATCGGTGTTAACCGCCATCTCTTCCTTCTCAGGTTTAAGTTTACTAGAAGGCAAAGAGGAACCACTTGAGGACTGGAAACAGAAATTCTGGACATCTTACAAGGTACAAAACAAAACAAAGTCGAAGGTTGTTTTTGTTGCACTAAATAATAAGAAAGATGGCTCCATGTTTCCAAGATGTCGTGTCTACATAATCTTCTGCTCATCTCTCTAGGCTGGAGTGGTGTTTTGGTCGACAATGCAGGTGAGTTATTCTTATTATATCATCATTACTTACTTTATTCACTGCACACAATTTAATTTTTAATGTCTATCATTTCAGGCAGTGAACTTTGCTCTGGTTCCGCCTGTGGCATGGACAGTGTTTCTGGGAGGCATCGCACTGACTTTCACAGTCTTCCTGTGCCACCTCAGACAACAGCACAGCCACAAACTTGAATAAACCTCAGTCCTCACATCCTCAGTATCATTGTGCAAGTTTTTTGTGAACTAACATCATTACACCGAACTCAACTGCAGAGTCAGTAGATTTATTGAGGAAACTGGGGAGGATTTCTGATTTAACGGTCACATCTTTCTGAATCAGCTCATGTGGCTTTGCGATGGTTGTTTGTCATGTTTCAACTTCCTGTACGAAAATGTAAATTATGCAATAATTGTCTGGGTTAGATGTGGTTACTGGTGTGTCTTTTTCTCTCAGGGCAAAGAAACAGAACAGCTCTTAAACCCATCACATGTTTCTGTATCTGCACATCCACAACATTTGTGGTTGCTGGAACACATTTCTTAAATAAATTAAATTTTGTATCACCTGTTTCACAAATATTTAAGTTGTGTTATCATGCCAATTGCTTCTTTTGTCATAAACTGAGTTTCATGTTTCTGTGTTTTCTCAAATTTGTGGCAAAAACAATTTACTTCAACTACTTCATACTTTTATTGTCATCGTGGGGAAATTTGTCTATGATATTATTACTATAATATAGGCTCTAAATATTTGTAGTGTTTGTTCACTTCGCAGCTCCTGTCTATTTGTCAAACTGAAGCAATGTGTCTCTTTAGCGAGACGAATGTGGCAAATTATTATTTCTAACCTAAATAAGTGAATTTTTAAATAAGGAGGAGAATCTGAGGTAATGCATGTCTGAATTAAGTTACGTGAATATGTAGCCTACATGAAAATATTACAGCACTAAGAAGAGTGCTCATTCACAAAATGTATGAGCTAGAGTTTAAACAAATACACTTTATCGATACTGTAGGAATCAAAAAGTTTTAAGCCTTAATATGAGATGTAGGCTATATGATCATTAGAATGATCTTATCCTCTCCTGTCGTTTCCACCACTGGAGGCACCAAACTAAATCCTCAGATGTGTTTTGTCTGTGGCCCGCAGGAAGCGCGTGCTCGGCAGCCAATCAGAGACCCGAGATTTCAGAGCATTGTTTATCGCGAGAGCTCGGCTCTTCCTTTTCCCTTTTCGCCCTGAGTCCAAGATGGTAGGTAACGCTAGTCGAAAATCTTTAAAGACGATAGCCTGAGTATCCACGATCATCCTCTGAATTAAACCACTACGTCTTCTCGAAGACAATAGTAGTTGTCTCTAAACATAATTTACGTTACAGTCCAGCCACGATTTCGTGCTATTTGACCATGTAGTACACATTAGCTCACCCTACATTGGTGCTGTACGGGAACCCGCTTCATGCCGTGAGATTGAGCACAAATTAGCCGTGGAAGTGGTTTTTCCCTGTGCGGGATATTGTTTTAAACTATGTTCTTTAGTTTCCCAAAGTCTGCGTGTGTTTCCAGATGTTACACACTGTCTAACGTGTGGACTGTGGGCTCGAGCTCTATGCAGTAGGTTAGCAGCTAGCAGCCCACTGTCAACGTGTGAACCGGCCTCTGCCTCACGTTGTTAACTAGTAACAACCCTGCTCATACTGAGTGTTTGTGTGTGTTTTATTTCGTTGTGTCAGGATTGTGAATAAGATAACAATGAATTAAGCACGGTTTGGTCTCGTTATAAGAATTTATGTCACTAACAACTGTGGAGGAGGCTACTTGTTCATGAAATCATCTTTACGGTGCTAATGTGTTGTATGTTCACTTTTTAAGGGAGTTGACATCAGACACAACAAGGACCGTAAGGTGCACAGGAAGGAGCCAAAGAGCCAGGATATCTATCTGAGGCTCCTGGTTAAGGTAAGTCATCCACACATGTTTGTATTCATTGAATGTACCACCACCAGCAGTTACAGACAGTGGGATTAATAATATCAATCATCTTTGCACAATATCACTGAGCAGAAGTTTCTAACCATCCTGTTGGCTCCTTACAGCTCTACAGGTTCCTGGCCCGTCGCTCCAATGCTCCCTTCAACAAGGTTGTCCTGAAGAGGCTGTTCATGAGCAGGACCAACAGGCCTCCCATCTCCATCTCTCGCCTGGTCAGTCTTATATTATCTCACCCTGTCCACCGTTAATGAATCTATGAATATTTTAATATAGGACCGGTATGTTAATAATGAAGTGGCACTGTCAGAGGCAGGTGTGGTCAGTTTTGTCTGTCTTGGAAAGCTTGGTTTGTTTTCAAGGATGTCCTGTTAGTTCATAGGATTTAAATGTTTTTTTTGTTGATCAGTGTGTAGATTTGGTGTCTGCTGTTTGTTCATTCAGGCTTGGAGGCCTCATGTGACCCTGTATGAAGTTGGATCCTATGAGGTCTATACTGAGAAATTTAAAGTGTGTAAAATTAGAAAAAAGCAACCGACTGCTACATCCTGAAGCAGTTTAGTTACCATGTCCAGGAAGCAAGGTTAAGGGATTGTAAGGGTGGATCCTTAGTTGTCTTTCTTTAGCCGATCTGAGTTTGTAATGAATCTGGGATGGACTAAATTGTGCAGAATTGGCTGTCAACGTGTGTTCATATCTTCCTTGAATTATTGCCTCTCTACTCCAAATTATCTCTTTCATTTAGAGTTAGGAAATTAACTGTGCATCAAACTACATGTAACTTCTTCTGTCCATCCATATTTTGCAGTTTCATCAGTTGCATTACTGACCCTGCTTCTCTTATTCCAGATCCGCAAGATGAAGATGCCCGGCCGTGACAACAAGATCGCTGTTGTTGTGGGAAGCGTCACTGATGATGTCAGGATTCAGGATATCCCCAAACTGAAGGCGAGTCCTCCTGTTAATTTTTTTAAAGACATGTCTTTTTCCGAACACTGTGGTGGTGTTTGAAACCTCTGAGAGAGATCTCACATCCTGTGTGTTGCCTCACAGATCTGCGCTCTGAGAGTGACCGATGGTGCCCGCACCAGAATCCTGAAGGCAGGCGGGCAGGTGATGACCTTTGACCAGCTGGCTTTGGCTTCTCCCAAAGGACAGGGCACCGTGCTGCTGTCAGGTAATTAAATGTGAAGCTATAAATTCAAATTGGCCATTAGGGCGATCCATGTTAAATGCTAACGTTTATGGTGCAGGTGGACAGTTTTAAAGGATGTCTTCAGGTATGAATAGTTGTGACAACAAGTCCACATTAGTGTTATTTATTGTGAATCATTAAGGTGTTCGACAGTGCTGTGTAACATTAAAAAGCAGACGGGTGCTCTCTGTATCTTGAAGTAGATTAATACACTATGGGTTTTTTTTTAATGTCATAGAAGAGAACACTGCTTTCATTTGTGGGTTTAAATTTGTACGCCTCCTTGAGTGTCACAAAAATATTTTCACTCTTTTTTTTTTCACTCTTTTGTGAGCTTTATTGACCTATTTGTTTTTATTTGTTCAGCACTATTCCCCTGTATTTGTACAGAGGCCTGAATGTCTCACTCACATATTTGGCAGACATCCCTTAAAAGTAATTGTATTACCAAAAACTAAACTGATGGGACATCCGGCATGTGCTGTGTCATGTCTATGAAGAGTACCGTAGTTAAAAGATGTTGTCCTTGCCAACAGTCTTTTTTTAGTTTTGTCCTTAAATACTGAGTCTGGACATGCATGTGTTTTTGTCATGAGGCTAAGTACAACAGAAGTTAAAAGGTCATAGATAGGTCAGATTGCATTCAATTTCAAAAGGTTAAAGTCTTGTGAAACTCAGACCACCATTTCCACTCTTAAGGTTTGTGTCAACTTTAATATGAACCAATGACAAGTTGACCCTTTATTGTCAGTGAATTTTTTCTTTAAACTTTAATGTGCATATAATTATCTTAAATGCTATGTTAGTATTTATGAATGGCTGGTTTCAGACAGCAGCTCAATTCATTCCACCTATTACAGGCTTCATTTAACTTTTTAGTTTACAGGCAAGCAATGGTAATATAATCTGCCAGGAATGCTGTGTAGAATACATAAATTTTAATACTGTGTACCTTTGTTTGTTCTCCAGGACCCCGTAAAGGCAGAGAGGTGTACAGGCACTTTGGAAAAGCCCCTGGAACCCCTCACAGCCACACCAAGTACGTATGCACACAATCTGTTGGTGCTTTGTTGAACACAGAATGACTGCCTCACTGGTTGCAATAATTGATACTGTTGCATCAGTACTTTGATCAGTCTGGAGCCAGACTGGCCCGGGAGATGACGGCATATTGTATTAGACATGCTGTGCCCATTACACATTCATTGTCTCGTCTGGCTGCTCTCTTCTTGTAATAAGAAGTAATAAAGGGGCATAAAATAGCAGCCGCTTTTAAGAGAAAGTTAACTGGCTGTAACTCCACCTACCCTTGGGTTTCATTGATAACGAAGCATTAATCACTTGAGTGATTACTCAGCTTTTTTTTCCCCTTAGAGGAACTACTGCATGCAAAAGTTGTTGGATGGTATAACTAACTATTTTGATTGTGTTAATCTCATTATGCAGGAGTTTTTTTGGGGGAAAATTGATTGTTTTAAGAAGGTTAATGTTCTAGTCTATGGAAATTTCTATTTGATTGATCGAGCATTCATACAGAAACCACAGGTGTAACACTAAGTGATGGCTCCTGTGAGTGGCCCATTATAACACTTGACCTCAGTACATCTGAGTGGAGTGCTCCTATTAATCAGGTCATTGCTTTGCTCTGTGTTAAACGGTTAATAAAATAAGGTCTTCAAGAAGAGCTAAATTTGAGTGCTACCTGTTGGTAAAATGGAAAAAATATAGCCCAAGATGTTTGGCATTTCATACCAACACATGGTATGTTCAATATTTTTGTTAATCAAGAGAGCCTTTGATCATGTTAATTGAACTGCTATTTGAAGAGATTAAGAGAAATTGTAATTCTTAAAACTACTTTAAATTAACAATTTTGTGGGTAGTTAAAATTAGCAAATATAATCAAAATACTATCATTTTTAAATTTAATTTACATAATTTTGCTATACACACTACTTATGAATTGTGGTCGATTATCAGAAAGAGTTGATGAGGATATGTTTTGAGCCCAGTCAGTAGTTGAGAAGCTCCAAAGTAAAAGCAGTGAGCCACATCAAATATTATGTACAAAACATACAAACTTAATGATTTGGTAAATCTCAGGTTAATATCAGGGAATATTTTAGTATTTTTTTTATTGTGACCCTTGACTCACAAGTGAGAGAGGCACTGGGTTGGCTATTATATTTGTGGTGCAATTTGTGGTTAGTAAATTAATAATGCATAAATTTTGGGGTTTGGGTCCAAGTTCCGACCATGTTGTACTAACCTGCTTTCTCCTCCACAGGCCCTACATTCGCTCCAAGGGCAGGAAGTTCGAGAGAGCTCGTGGTCGCAGAGCCAGATGTGGCTACAAGAACTAGTCTGTCTTTTTGTTTTCCATGCAATCTGATACAAATAAAAGGTTGGCTGAACAGAAAATGAGTTGTCCTTGTGTGTTTTTATCGGATGGCTGACGCATCTCAGGAGAACAGTGGGGCATCTACAGCTGTTTTTTCCTACCACATGCGCAAACCTTACTGAGTGGGTGACTTAACAAATCCTTTGATCACAATTGATATGAGTCGGCCTGGAAAAAAACATGACTGGGCCAGGAAGTGGAGGTCTATCAATGATTGGAGAATGTCGGTGGGTGTTGCAGTGTTTTCCTTATCGCCATTGGATTTCCTCTGCGCCGCTCAAAGCTGCTGCTCCTGCGGCTCCAGACACTTCCTGCACCGAGCCACCACAGCTTTCACAGCCAGCGACTGTCTGTCGTCGTGAGCAGGGGGAGGACAAGATGAGGTAACTGTGGGCTCTGTTGCTTTTGTTTAGCCTAATCAACTTGACTCTTTCCAGTCATGTACTGACGGAAATATAAAGTGTTTTTCGTGTTTTCTAAATGGATTACATCGCCCGTTAGCTAACGTTAACGTTGCCATGTAACGTTATCTGCGCTAACTTGTGTACTTCGTTAAAGCAGACAAGAAATGGGATGTGGAAAGGGCTTTCCGGTGTATTTGTGGTGAGATTAAGTGTTTTTCGTAGGAATACTACTTATTTAGTGTATATATACAAGTTGATTTAGGCGTAGTAACTATAACTATACGGTAACCAGCTAAGTGTTAGCCCATGCTAGCTGCCACCGCTGTGTCAGGCAGCACTTTAAACTAACTCACAACATTAGCCAGCGTCTGATACCTCTCCGATTTTGGTGTTAACCAGAGTTATTTCTCGACAATTTGCACACTGTTTCACTGTCTTAAATATGATAACTTAAAAATGTCGCAACGTGTATAAAATGTTTTTGTACTGTCTCTGTACTGAGGCTGTTATAGAGCAGCTAAGTAAGTTAGCAGCCTGTAACTACGAGCTAACATTAGGTTAAAGTTCAGCGGCCAAAGCTTCATTTCACATCGGCAGGGTTATTTTATTTAGATGAGCCCTTCATAACGCCACTGAAAAGCGAGTAATCTTTCTCTTGGGTTCAAAGTATAAGTTAACAAAAACTTGACCAAAATATGTGTCAGTCAGCACCAGCAGCCTCATTGTGTGTGGGGGACAAAATTAGCCTGGTGATATTATTATTTCTGGGTGTACCCGCCCTGCGTTTCAAGGACGTAAGGTGCAACAATGGGCATCGGTGAGGTCCTTTTTGTGTGTCTTTATCAGGACAGGACATCAGCCAAGTATTGATTTTGTCTGCACCACAGCTTGGCTAATGTTTCCTGGCTATTATAAAACTTGAAAGAAAGATGTGAGCAGTTTATTAATTTAGTGTTATGCTGAAGTCCCATGGTGATAGTCGAGTAATTGTACTTTAAGTCCTGCTGACTTGGACTTTTTACATGACTGTTACCTCTCACCTATATGCATTCCAATTTTATGCTTATAATAAATGTTACTTTGATTAATTGATTTAGATATTATATCTATTCCTACCTTTACAGACATCATATAACCAGTCAGTGGTGGTGATTGTGAAATTAATCTCAATTTGTTATAAGAGACATCCTGTGACATGTTCCTGAGATTATTACATTTTGATCAGGCTCATTGTGAACTTATTTCTTGGAGAAAAAACATTCAGTAAGATTGTTACATGCTAATGCGCATTGCAAAACCTCTAAAATCCAGTACCACTCAGGTCAGCAATTTGCAAAGTCTCAGTCCTTGTTTCAAATTGTGAAAGAGACACCGTCTCCCCAAATCCCGTTAGAAAAAAAGCCCTGAATATATAAATACCAACCGGTTGTGGTTATTCACATGCAACCTTCCCTCCATAATAATGTTGTGTCTCAGCATGGCAGTTGAGGATGTGTGACACTGAGTCATTATGGGCTTCAGCAAAGACGCACCTAAGGTCAAGGGGCATGATGTATCTTCTGTTGCTTCACCCTGTAACTGGTATCTCTTCCTCTTATCATGGATATCACTCCATGCTCCTTCCACTCAAATTGTGAAAATCTGATACACCTTTGCACAGTCAAATCCAGGTTAATTAGAAGCGAACAATGTTCAGTTTGTCGTTCTTCCTTCTGTATGGGTCACTGTCATTTAAGGTTAGATTCTGCTTTTATATCATTTTCAAGTTTTGACTGTTGTCCTCCATTGCCTTCATACAGGAACAGAGACCTTCGGGAGGGGACGTGAGGCTTGACTCAAGGACATTACCATGACATAAACCAAGGACCCACCTTAAACCGTCTCCTTGTTTGTCTTTTGTTTTGTTTCTGTTTTGTTTTTGTTTTTTTTCTCCGTTGTCCAGTCTCCACTTGTCTTACCTTGTGTTTTCCCCCCTCTTGTGCAGAACAGATAATGAAGTAAACCAGGAGCGTTTGCTTTTAAGAAACTTAAATGCATCACACTACTGTCTGGAGGACTTGCCTAGTCACTCCTCCTGTCCGCCTCCGATATATCACTGAGATTAAAGATAGCAATAGAGGTATCAAAGGTCTTGAAAAAAACTAACTTATCATATCTTTATGGCATTAATTACATTTGGCCAGCACTTACCACACAACATAATTTACACAACTCTATACTTGTGCATTAATTTAATTTAATTGTTGTAGCCTCATTGTCTAAAGAAGGTGTGTTTGTTTGTCTTATTCATACTTAATGTATCAGTTTTCAATGCAACTAAGAGTTTTTTTTGTGTGTAATTATTTAAAGATTTATTTTTAATGTTGAGTAGCTGCTCAGCTGCCTTTTATTGTTATCACAATAGGCGGCTTTAAGTTGTAATGTAAACTTATTTTTTTACTTATGCAATCTTGGTGAAGAACACTTTTGTTTAAATGACTGATCTTGTAGTGGGAATTTACATTTTTTAAGTCCTGTTCTCTTTCAATATGTTGAAGTATTGCCCATCCACTTTTCAACTAGCAGTAAGCTGTGGAAGCTGACGACTGTGGTGGGCGCTTTCTAACTGTGACAGACTGAGACTGATCTTAAGCATTTCTCCTCTTCACTGGATAAATACGCTATACAGAGGAAGCTTTGAACTGGAAGAAATTCTTTTTCTTTTCAAATGAAGACATACTTCTGAAATGGACAGATGGGAACAGAAACTCGTGGCAATTTTTTTTTATTCTGGAATTCAAGCACTGAAGAGGAAGAATGAATTGGAGGAGATTTCAGGGATAAACTTCTCAGACTGACATACAGATACTCTTTGATTATCCCTGCAAATCTGCAAGAGCTGCCTGTGTCACTCTTCACACCTCTGACTTTAGAAGATACTACCCTTAAACTCTCTACAAGTAAGAATTTCCTGACAAACATAGCCCACTTCTGCAGAGAGGATGCGATCTCCAGAACCTTCTCCAGCAGAAGCCCTCCTTCATGGCCAGTTTGCAAGCTGGGGATCGGGCAGTAACAGCAACAATAACAGCTGCCCCAACAGCCCTGGTGGTCCTGGCGGACTCTCCCCCGCTGCCTCTCCCACCCCGGCTCCGGCCTCCAACTATGCCTTGACCCTCACCCACTCGCACATACACATCCAGCGTTTGTCACCACGGCCTGGAAAGGAAGCCCGTCTCCTGCTGCCTTTATCAGAGCTGGTGGGGTGCAGTTGCCCGCGTGCCCCTGCGCCCCCCCTGCTGGTGCTGTACTGGTACCCACCAGGCAAACGGAGGAAAGGGGTTTCCCGGCGCAGGCAGGTGAGGGCCTACCTGGCAGAGAGCAGGCCTGAAGCTGAGAGGTGGTCGGCTGCTGTGCAGTGTCTACTCAGAGATGTGCCCGTCACTGCTGACACAGGTGAGTGTGTGTCTGTAGGTTTGGGTGTTGTTGTGTCATGGTTCCTACTTGTAACAAGAATGTACTGGTGGTTTTATTTGCCCATTAACTGCATGCTTTTTGTATTCTACTTTTAAAATTAAATAAATTGAGTGATTTTTTAGAGAAACATTTAAATTCATTCCAGTTTTGTCGTGAAAGTCAACTTGTAGAGACCAAAACAGACACAACAGTAGGGAGGGCATTAGCTGTTCAACTAATAATTATTTCAATGAAAGTGATACAGTGGTTATTTTCAAAACTTATCAAAACATTCTTGTTTTATTGATCATTACATATCTTGTTAGTATATATAACCGTTGTTGTTCAGTCATCAAAATAGTTAAAGATATACTTAAATTTAGATTGACTAATCAATTTTGATTGCTTATTATCAAGTTTCTACTAACAGTTTTTGTCAAATTTGCACCAAAAAAAACAACTAAACCCCCTGCGATGTTATTCACAAACCTTGCTCAGTGGCACAGAGATGTTGCGAATGGCTGTGTTTTTAAAAAGTACTTTCATAACAGTGTAACCGTGATTATAGCATTTTCTTTGGCTGACCTTAATGTTTGTCTGAGTCAAGTCTTAAATTCCTGTTTTCTACAAGAAAAAAACACACAATGTTGCCTCTTGCCGTCTTTATTTATGCCTCCTTTGTCAATGCTCTCTAAGTATAGCTTAATGTGATTGTGACCAAAGGCCCCTCTGTATTTACAATAGACACATTTTGTAACTGAGGGGACACAGTACCAAGAGTAGTTGAGCATTTTAGGTTTTGTGTCACAAAAAACAAAGAGGGATAAACACTAATACACCACAAGCGGCTGTGAGATTAATTTTGCAAAGTATTACGTTTTTTTGGTTTGTTTGTTTGTTTTGCTTTGTTTCACAAGGCTGCATGGTTTTCTTGAGTGCCTGTATCTAATTTCTTTTACCTGTCTTTCTTTGCCCTTATCTGTCCTGCACACATGGTCTGTATCATTTACTGTCAAACGTAGAGACGCAGAGGGTGTGGCATCTGCAGCTTGCCGCCCCTTCCCATGCGCTGTATCCCCCAGCCTCAAAAATCAAACAGATAGAAAGGCACTCCTGTTTATTTTTTCTTTGTGTGTGTCTGCTTTTTCCCTCCGTTGCTTGTGCATAATGCACTTAACTAGAATCTCCCACCTATCTCCTTCTCTTCTATAATCTCTATTGCGTGTCCTTCAGTCTTATCTGCCTTCATTTTCCCCAATCCATTTGTCTCTCCTTTGTTCCTGCCTCGTCAGAATTAAGTTTACCCTCATTTTTCAGTTTTACCAGACCTTCGTCTGACCCCTTGTTTCTCTTCCACTTCTTTATCCACGTAGGCTCCATTTGTGATTTGTCTCTGTTTCGCTTCTCTTACCTAATCGCTCTGTCTGAATCACTTTCTGTCTTGATTCTGTGAATTGTTATATTTATGGACATTACAGCTGTGTCTAGTTTGGTTTTCTGTTGATTTGCTTTTATGTTGTTTGTTGCATAATCCAGGATTATCTTAGAGTGTTATATCATTTCCCTCCCTGCACTGACATCCATCTATATCGTGCCAAAACTTAGACTTTAGGGGTAACTATAGATGCTTTTTAATTATTCCAAGCTCCATGGGCTGATTAGATAGTAGAGTGCCTTATTTTATTGCTTCTGCACACCAGTTAGATAAGTAATAAATGGTTTACCTCTGCACACTGCTGTTTTCTTTCTACCGCCTTCTTTATTTACTTCCTATGTTCTGAATGCTTCATGTGTCCTTTACCATGTATCTGAATTTAAATGATTAATAGATGTTCTCTAGAGTGACAGCGTTGTACAGTGTGAAGTAGATCCTGTGAGGTGAAATAAAAGAGGCTCAAATGGTTGAATGCACTCGAAGTCCAGGGTTGGGCAACACTGTGCAATGACAGCTTAGCTTACGTCCCACTTGGCTGGCTTCGAGAATGCAGTGAACCTCTAGTTCCTTTCTTTGTTCCAGATTAAAAACTGTGAGTTTAACTTACTCTTGCTCTACTTTGTTATTTCCCAAACAGAATTTTCAAGAAGTCTGCTACCTCGTCCCAGGCGACTACTGTTACTGGTCAATCCCTTTAGTGGGAGAGGCCAGGCAATGCAATGGTGTCAAACCCACATCCTGCCAATGATCAGAGAGGCCAACATCAGTTACAACCTCATACAAACAGGTAAGACAAAAACCCTACGAGGTAAATATTACAATTGCACAATGTAACAGGAGTTCAACTTCTGTGGATGTCTGTTTCTCTGTCTCAGAGCGTCAGAACCATGCGAGGGAGCTTATCAGAGAAATCTCGCTCCCAGAGTGGGATGGCATCATCATAGTATCTGGAGATGGCCTTCTGCATGAGGTGCATAATGCTAAGAGCTAATGTATTTACTTACCACATCCATGTACATCTTCAACTGTGTCCACACACTTACTTATTTTCTGTGTTGTGTTCCTTTAGGTCATTAATGGGCTGATGGAGCGTCCAGATTGGGAACAAGCAATAAAAATACCTGTCGGCATTCTGCCCTGTGGCTCTGGGAATGCGTTGGCTGGCTCTGTCAACCATCATGCAGGGTAAGCATGTATCTCATTCATTCTTTAAGGTGAGAATTGTGTCTTCTTAGAGTCCAACTCAATAGTAAAGAACAAGACAAAGTAAGAAGTGCTGATGAAGGATAATATTCTCTCTGCAGTCAAGTTAAAAAAGGGATTTATTAAATTTCAGTTGCACAAAATCAGACACACCTGGCCTTAAACTCACCATTTTTATGGCTTTTCTAAAAGAGAACCATTGTGTTCTTGTCACCACTTCATCATCTAGACCTAGATGTATGTCTGAGAAGTGGAGCAGCACTGTTGTTTGTGCAGTTTTGTCTTTATCTCTCCTAATAAAAGGTGGTGTCATTTTCTCAGGTATGACATGTGCCTTCGGGAGCCCCTTCTTTTGAACTGCTGCTTTTTGCTCTGCCGAGGCGGCGTCCGACCCATGGACCTGGTCTCTGTGACAACAAGTCCTCCCACCAACAACAGTCGCAATGCAGCGCCAAAGAGACTGTTTTCTTTCCTTTCAGTTGCGTGGGGCTTTGTATCTGATGTGGACATAGAGAGCGAGAGGTGGGTGGTTTCTTGTACTCCGATAACATCCTCCTCTGACTTTGTTCATCCAAGCAAAACTCTAATTTTCCTGTTAATTATATTATGTGCTATTACTAGGTTCCATGATAAAAAGCTCTGCAGATAACTTAACATCAACCTTTCTGTATTGCAGGTATCGTGGTCTGGGCTCAGCTCGGTTCACCCTGGGCACCCTGGTGCGCATCGCTTCTCTTCGATCTTACAAAGGTCGTCTTTCGTACCTGCCGCCCTCTGTTGTCAACACATCACCAGATACCACACCGCCCCCGCCACGGAGACCTCTCTCACGGAGCATCACAGAAGGCCTGGAGGGCTTCTGCCGAACACCCATCCATCGCACCTGCTCTGACATGGGCATCAGCGAACAAAGGAGCCTGCGTAGGGGCGAGGGAGAGAGGGAAAAAGAGGAGAGGCAGAGAGAAAGGGAGAGGAGAAGGGAGAGGGCCAGGGGAGGAGGAACTGGCGTAGTGAGGGCCAGCAGCTTGGCGGAGGACAGGGAGCGGGAGAGGGAAGGGGAGGTGGAGATGGAGGCAGAAGAGGAGAGGTCGGGAACATGTTCGGAGAGGTCGGGGACGAGTTCAGAATCAGCTGAAAGGGATGAATGCAATATGAGAAGGGAAGAAAGGCTTGCGGGCATTAAGGATGAAAGGGAAGATGAGGGAAGACCAGAGCATGACTCCAATGAGATGGAGGAGGAGGACAGGGGGAAGGATGGGGACGGTAGTGGCGGTTCTATCGAGGGTGAGGGAGTCTTGCATGCAAGAGAGTTGGGAGAGAGCTATGGGGTAGACATGGGGCGGGAGGCAGATGAAGAGCCAGAGGGCTGTTTCACCTACCAAGACGGCCTACAGGAGGCCAAACAAACACTGAGGAAGAATTCGGCCCCTTCGAGCCAGATAGCCAACACTCTCTTCAACCAGTCTCTCAGTCAGCAGCAGGATGCAGATTCTGGCCCTTCGTACGGGGTCGAGGACATGGATCTGAACGGAAGCTACTACCAGAAGGAACCTTACCCGCTGGACGTGGCTCGGGAGCGATCTCTCACCATCTCCTCTCCCTTTCGTCATTCTCCTTTCTCCTACAAGCCCAAGACGCTGGACCAAAACCAGAACGCTTCCAGGCCGAGGCCCCTTTCTCTCCTTCAGCACTCCCACTCCAACTCCCTCCCTCCTAAACTCCCCTCCCTCTCTCTGTCACTCTCTCCCACACCGCCCTCTTCCCCATCCTGTGCCTCTCCACACTCCTCATCCTACCTCGCCCCCCGTCCCAACACCCCTAACTCCACCTCGCCCTCACCTTGTCTACGCACACCGTCCTCATCCTTTAACTTTGACATTGCCGAGCCAGCAGGGCCCCTTAAGAACCGTCCTTTCGTCTCATTGCCTTCAAATCTCCCAAGGGATGACTTGTTACCCCCCCTTGACCAACCCCTTCCCACCAGAGACTGGGTCACCATTGAAGGGGACTTTGTCCTGGTCCTGGCCCTCTATCAGTCCCACCTCGGGGCCGACCTCCATGCTGCACCCCAGGCCAGGTTTGACGATGGGTTGATCCACTTGACCTTTGTGCGAGCAGGGATCTCCAGAGCAACGCTACTGAGATTATTCTTTGCCATGGAAAGAGGAACTCACCACTCCGTCAGCTCGCCATACGTGAGCCACGTTTCCTGCAGGGCCTTCAGGCTGCAGCCTCTGTCTACACGAGGAACCCTCACTGTGGATGGAGAACTGGTGCCCTATGGACCGCTCCAAGCGCAGGTCAGGAATAGCAAAAATAGTACTGAATGTTACTGAAGCGGTGTCATCTGGAGGTTATTTTGGGACTATGTTAAAGTAAAGGCTTTTGATTTTCCTTTAGATTCACCCATACCTGACATTTTCATGTAATTGTGATATGTGCTGTAATAGTGCTGAGCCATTAAAAGTATTTAGATTGCATCAATGAAAAGCAGTCACAGTTCACAAAATAAGTAATTACATAGTTTTATTGAATATAAAGGAAGATAATTTTACTATATTCCTGCTACCATAGCCAGCTGCATGGAGGGTTTTCTAATGTCCTCCAGATGTTAAAGGTTTTGATTTTTGTTTCAGTGTCAACAAACAATAGGCAGAAAAGCAACTATTTGTTTATTATAAGCATTTAGCAATTAATTGATGCATGTGTCTCTGCAGTATTCATTCTGTTGTTGTGTTAATTAGCAACCCTTCGATTTATCACCACTAATTGTTTTTTTCTAATCTCTCAATTTTTCACAGGTTCACCCTTCCTTGGCCCGACTCATTGTAGGCGACACCGGAGTGAAGATTACCCGATTCTAATCAGGGATTGGTTGAGCAGATTGACAGATACAGCACTCTACTGAATTATGTAATCTCTGTTGCCATCTATACTCTGAGGGAGGGGGGTGGGGGGCTCTTGAGAGACGCAAAATAGCCTAGATTGTAGAAACTGCAATTCTGGGGTTTAATGAAAGGGATAACCCACCGAGCCATGCATCATTGGAGCATGACTGCAGGGAGTAATAGCGAATTTGAAAATGGATGAAAATGCACCTCATTGCACAGCTGTTGGATTACGCTCAGCGTACTCTGAGAAGCATGAAAACTGCACAGACTGGGATAAGAGGGAAGAACAATCGAATGTTTATGGGATTTTTTTTTGTGCAGATAGTGCATGTGTTGGATGTATACATAGTGGTATGCATGCAGAGAAGCACTACCTGATTTTTGCCTTACAGTGAGATGGAGAGGAATCAGTTTAAATTCAGAGAAAGTTGTTTGAAATTTGAAAAGCTATGAAAATACATGAGATTCGCTTGGTCTAACCCCCCCATAAAAAACTGATCCTTTATCTTCAACCCCACCCCCAATGTCCAAATGTTTGAGTATAAACACTTGTATCCCTGAAAGGAATGCCTTATCTGACACTGGACAGTGCACCTCCATCTTTGCCCTTTCCTACTTACATATAAAAAAAAGCTAAATATCTTAATATCTGTCCACTTATGAAAGTTTCCGTCCTCTAAATGAAAACAAAGCTGTGCTTATGTTCTTAGACATACTGGTAGATCTCTCTACCTATGTGATATTTGAGAACTCTACCCCACTTGTTTTAAGCATCAGCAGAAAAACTGTGGATGAAAATACACTTTATTGACCGTTTTTTGTTCATGCAAGTTAATTGATGTAGAGCAGCAGGATCAAAGCTTTTCAGGGTCATGACCTGAGCAGGAGCAATGGAACCGTTGAACGGTGACCATGACTGACATTTTTACATAATCTGCCTGTTTTTCTTAGTGGATGCACGATGATGATGTCAGTGATATCAGACTTTGCAACACAATGAACATATAAATGTCTTAACAAAGCAAGCTTCTTTGTCAGTGGTGTTAGACTGTTCATTTCCAAGAAATCTCTTTAGCCCTCCTCACTATTCTATGTCTGCAATATATCACTATCTCTGTAGTCATCTTTGGGAAGTGTGATTAGAGGACATCACCGGTCTCTCTGAAGTAGTAAGTGGTGCAGTTATTTTGTACATCTGGAGGTGAAGCAGCACAGGAAATCACAACACTAGAATGCACAGTAACCTTTAGCTACATCTTAAGAGTAACACAAAATGAGATACAATGTTTTGTTCTTTAAAATGGATGCACTAGTATGATTAGCCCTAATCCAGATACCATAATAAATGGATCATGTTACATTCCTAGCCTGAAACAGTGAATATTTCATTTTAAAGACATGTAGCATTTTCAAAGGTGGGACTGACTGATCACAAAATCATATGAAAACTTAAATCAAGCTGCAGAGACAAATAAGGAAGCAACACTAAAATCTAGCAGCTTTGTGTTGTTGGATCAGACTTTTGAGATAAATCTGATGGAGGGGGAAAGCAACGATTTGCACTGAGAAATCAGCAGTTACTATAGGGAAGTAACAGATTGGGTTTTATTTTAAATATCTTGTATACAGTGGGGTCCAAAAGTCTGAGACCACTTTCCCATTTGTGACCTCAGACTCTGGGACCCTTCGGGAAGTACTTCTAAATTACGATGTCCTCCTAAGTGAAATACAACAGCAGATTTTGGCTTCATAGGAATTGTCCTGTTTTTGAAATTAATCCTGTTGTAATAAAACCAGCTGATAATACTCGGACTGGACTAAGGATAAATCATTACCATGTGCAGTGTATCAATGAGTAAGATCATATGCCGATTGCTTGGGTCATCATCAACATACTGTATGTCTTGGTCATACCTGGACAAATCAATGCCTTTGTTTAATAAGCCTGTAAATTCTGGCTGTTGATCATGAACTGTTTAAACCTGACTGCCGAAAAATGGAGTAAAACTCTTTGCTCACCAGGTTGTTATTTTCCTTCTTTCTTGAATGCACAATGCAGCTAGTCTACCACGATTACACTGTGCTTACACAGCTACAGAATGTGAGTCCAACATCTTGGTGTGTAACATTACCAAATAGAAACAAATATATATTCACTTTGAATGGAGTTTTGCCAAAAGGTTTACTCTCTGTTTTAGAGACTAGTTGTTGCAGTTTACCTTTCTAAACACTTTATCGTCTATGGCCATAGCTCAGTCTATAGTGTTATAGACCAATTTGATATGACAATGTCAAGGTGTGAAGCCTCAGTTGATAATGCCATTAAGATGTCTGTAGTGGCCTGCCTGTAATGAAATTGTAATTATTACTAAAACAATGAACATATATAATGTACAGTTAATAGCTATATATGGTTTTGAATAAATGTAACTTGATGAGTTTGTCCTGAGCAAATCTGCCGAACTTTTGTCTTTTGTCACACCAATGTGTTGTTTCATATATATATACATGCAAGAGAAGTTGTAACGTTCTTCTAATATCAAATGGCACCGTTAAAACTATTACGCATAGATTGAAGCTGAGTTTGTCTCTTTAATAAATGGAGGCAAATTATTTCGAGGTTTTATTATTTCACTATGTTCTTCATGCTCTTGCCTTGTTGGTGAGGCAGTTTTTTTCTTTAGCCTAGATATCTTTTAAATATCACCCAGGTGATATTTGGGCAAAGTTTATCCTGTTATCATGCGTGACTACATTTTTGGACCTCAAAATGAGCCTATGCCCTTGATCCTAGAATACTGTAAGTAATGTAGGACAATATGAATTTGTATGCATAATAGTAGACAGTAAGTCTACCCTATTTTCTCTTTGAATTGAGGGACATTTGTGTGGGATGTATCCCACCCTGGTCCTTTATAATTTAAAAAACAATGTTGTAGACAAAAGCAGATTAAAACAATAGCTTACAAAGCAACGTATCACCAGTAGCAGCCAAATAAGAATGCAGTTTCTACAGTCAAGAATAAAATATGGTAGGCTACTAATTAAAAAAAACAAAACAAAAAAAAACACTTGCCATTTATCACAAACTATAGTATAACATATACCTCTGCTCTGAGTACGAGAAGGGTTTTGTATATTTGAAATATGTTTATTCAAAAAGCATTAATTTATCACTTGATGAGTCTTGTACTGCCTTGATTACAGCCACATGAGTTTATTTTGAAAAGCCACTGACCGGAAGTATACCGCTCGAAAGCCAGACACCATTTCCGGTGTCGCCACCTTCTTTGTCTCCGGCCCAACGTTTCGACACTGGGGTCTCTCTATTTTTCCATTTAGTTTGAGGATATATTTACACATATATCCAATTTTTTCTGATATTGAATGACAGTCGACTCTGAACTATTTATGCCTAAAAGTAAAGCGCCAAAAATGGATGACCTGGACTACAGTAAGTAACTGACTGGCTGTTTGCACAGGCTATCGCTAGCTAACTGTGGCTAGTTGTAATTTTCTAATAGCTCAGTTTGTGTGACACACTGACAATCCCGTTAAACGTTTAAACGAAGATTATTGACGGTATTCATTTAACGAAAGGCGTGGGTGAACAAGGAAAAAGCATTTTGTGGTTGAAATAAGCCATACAGATTTACTTAGCTTAGCTTGGTGCAAACTAAATATTGATTGCTTGGCTGTCTTCTCGGAGCTAACGTCGGTGGACATTTAACACAGTCTGCCTTCAAGTAACACAACAAGAAGGGCTTGTCTGGACTGCTTATTGCCTCTTTTACTGAAATCTCATGTAATCGGTGCGTTGGTCGGTGGAAAATGAGTCAAACCGAGCAGGTAATCCAGACTGTGGGCGTGGTTGGTGGTGTTGTAGAGCAGCTGTTTGTATAGCAGAGTAAACACACAGGTCTGGAGGGTTTGGTTTACTGCTGCTGCCGAGAGCTCCCGGCCCGGGTGGTTTGGTTAAAACCGGTCCTTCTTGTGCGAAATGCATCAATGGAGAAAATGTGACACGCGCACACACAGCACACAAATGCAGCTCGATGCAACAGCCCTCAAAGAAATCCTACCTGAATGAAGGTTATAATGTCTTGTATTTGAGAGGTGTTGGATTTTGAGAGGTGTTGGATTTTGTGTGTTTTTACTGCCATGGTTTCCACATCGTTTGTAACAGTGAGAATTAAGAAGCATATCTATGTACAATGTAGTCAGACAGCACAAGTACTATCCTCCAGAATGACCATAGCATTGAAACAACACCTCTTTTAATCAGCTGGGCATTATAACTTTAATGATTTATTGTATGACTGGTGCATTAATGACAGGTGGCTATTGTATCTAATCTATTACTGACTTTTCCCTACTGGAGCTTCCTGAAAATATATTCAATTTCCAATTTGTAGACATTTTGTAATTAAAACCACTGCAGATAAATTCAATGGCAGTTCGTCCTTCATGAAGGATGTAGTGTTAATTTTCAGTTGAACGTTATATTATTTCAGCTCAGTGGTTACTATAGGTCTGTAGTTGACGATGCTGTTTTCTAAGAATTCTCTGAATCACTAAATGTTGTACCCCATATGTATTATTTATATAGCCTATTTATACAGTATTATGCTTGCTGTGGGGATGTTTCAGTGCGTCTGCAATTGTGAATCTCGTCAAGGTGAAAGGAACCATGAGGAAAGAATAATATGTTGTAGTACTGGGTCTGGATTGTTGCTATCTCCTCCAACATGACAATAAATAAAAAACATAGGTTGCTCCTAGTGAAGAACTACCTCCAGAGGACCAAAGTCAATGTTATTGACTGTCCTGCACAAAGCCCTGACTTGGATCCTTTTGGTGAAGACCAAGGTCCATGGCAGAAGGCCTCAAATCTGGAGGAGCTGGAGAGATTTCCCAAAGAAGAATGAGCAGAGATTTTACTTTTTAGACTTTTTGAAAACTAAAACAAACAACTGGTGGCTGTTATCCAGCAAAAAGGAAACACAACTGACTATTAACATCAGGGGGGCTAATCATTTTGACCCTGGGAGTTTTTGTTTTTTGTGAAATAATTGTGTTTGTGTGCGAAGTAAATTAATGCAAGTGTATACGAGGCTATAATGAATATTAGCATCATAAATGAACACACATACTAAACGTTGTCAGTTTCATAAGTAAACATAAAACCATTATGATGATAGGATTTATTGCAGGACTGTCATATTAGACAGAAGAGCTCAGAACCAAGTAGTTTGATCG
The DNA here is from genome assembly GCA_030347415.2 of Decapterus maruadsi. Taxonomy (NCBI): domain Eukaryota; kingdom Metazoa; phylum Chordata; class Actinopteri; order Carangiformes; family Carangidae; genus Decapterus; species Decapterus maruadsi. The sequence goes on from CM064894.1 coordinate 19,139,452, forward strand.
TACAGTAATCAAAAAGGTCAAGTGAAGTGAGTTCAGGAAACTTCAAGTGCTTTATCGTTATCCAAACATTAGCTGAATAAATTTCTGCATAGCGTCATGTTGCCCTCAGCTATTTGTGGACCTCTGGGTCTGAGTTTGACAGTCGCCTTGTGTTTTGTCTGAATTTGTTCCTGATGAGTGACACCTTCTCAAACAACAATTACTACTCCTATCGTCCAACGCCCGCCACTCCCCCTCCATTGTAAGATATTGACAGAGAAAATTGGTCATACCCAATTTTGAGTCACAATGCAATTCTCAAAATAGCTGGCTTTTGACTTTTTTGTTTCTATTAGAGAAAAGTTGTGCCTTAGTTTGTTTTGGGCACAGTTGCCATGTGTTATATGTGTTGCAGCAGCACTGAAGTCATTCTTTTCTCTTCCCCTGCAGTCCCAGTAGACCTGAGCCCAGAGGAGCGCTCTGAGCTGGAGGACATCCGTAGGAGGAAGGGCGTCCTGCTGCAGGAGATCCAGAGGCTCAGGGAGGAACTAAGGGAGGCCATTTTGGAAGTGGAGGGACTGGAGACCAGCACAGAGGGCAGGTAAGGAGAAATCGACAGTAACACGACGCTACTTTAGTCCTAATTTTAGAATATTGGATTCTGTGTTGGCAGTGAGGCATAATTTGGATTTGAATGCCACAGTGATGGGCTGTGTCCACATCCCCAGTGCATCATCACTCTCTTCACTGTGATTGGTTGCATTTTTATGTTTTTGGACATATTTTGTGTTTTATTGTTTATTGTCCTCACACTGACCTGAACTGACAACTGTTAACTTTAATAATCGACATGGCTCAAGGCTCAGAGATCGCTCTGTGCTTGACTCATTAGCTGCAGCTCAATGTCCTGTTTTGTCTGTAGTGTACAGTGCAGTATAATAATCCACATCACCTTTTCATTCACACGTGCCCTCTTAATGAATTCCTTTAAGACATTGACTTTTACCAAGTAACTGGTTTTCTCATGACGCCCTCTGCCTTTTTAACATAAGTGAAGAAAATAATAATGTTATTTCACTTCTGATAGGGGATTGATTGTGAGATAATTGCTTACAATTTATGTGTGATGTGAAATGGCTGTGATGAAGGATATTTAAAACTAGTGTTCATAATTTAAATGGGTTTAGTAGTGTTGTGGTATTTTCCTGTGTGGCCATGTCATCGTCATGAGGAGATGTGAATTGAAACAAAGAAAAGCCATTTTTAATCACCCATCTTCCCCTTGCAGTAAAACTCTACAGAAAAGTAGGCATGTGGCGATGGGGAGGAAGAAGTTCAACATGGACCCAAAAAAGGTGAAACTCACCCTCATTGCTTGAACAGGTAAAATCTGTATCATCCCGAATCCCCTGTGTGGTGACCAAGTTTGTGTCTCTCTCTGCAGGGCATCGTGTTCCTGGTGGAGAACGAGCTGCTCAGACACACTTCAGAGGACATTGCTCAATTTTTGTACAAAGGAGAGGGGCTCAACAAGACGGCTATCGGAGATTACCTGGGAGAAAGGTGAAGTGTCTGCCAATATCCTCTGTCCTTTGTCTTGCTCTGTACCTGCCTTTGTAACTCTACTCTGTGTTTCCGTGCTGCAGGGATGACTTCAACATCAAAGTTCTTCAGGCTTTTGTTGACCTCCACGAGTTCACTGATCTCAACCTTGTCCAGGCGCTCAGGTAGGCCCCGCGCCGTGTTACAGTCTTTGTTTTGAACTAAGAACGAAACCTCTTGACCAATATCCTGGCATCATTAGACAAACAAAACCTTCTCAGAAATGGAAAGTCCCACTGTCCTCGTCACTTCAGGTTCAGGTGGAAAACATTATGCAAGAGAGCAGCAGAGACTGTTTACGTCCGTCTTGACTGTAGGGTTTGTTCTCTCTGACTTGACCCAAACCATGACCTGTTTTCTGCAGACAGTTCCTGTGGAGTTTCCGTCTGCCCGGTGAAGCCCAAAAGATTGATAGGATGATGGAGGCCTTCGCTCAGAGATACTGCCACTGCAACCCCGGCGTCTTCCAGAGCACCGGTAAATATACAAGCACACAGTCACGGTATATTTCTGTGAAATTAGGCCACGTGCCACAAATTCAGCCTCTGTTCTTCACAGGAAAGGACACACTCATTAAACTGCTGAGTGGACAGACAGTTCTTTGTAATCCTATTAATACAACGCAAAGTGAAAGTCAGCCAAACAATGAAGCCTTTACCAGAAATGATTTGAATCTAAGTCATCCCTGGAGTCATATTATAACCATTAGAATAAAAACAAATGTGTAATATTATTAACTTAAGTCATGTCTTTTGTGTTACAGACACATGTTATGTGCTTTCGTTTGCAATCATTATGCTGAACACGAGCCTCCATAACCCCAACGTGAGGGACAAACCTGGAGTGGATCGCTTCATCTCCATGAACCGAGGCATTAATGAGGGGGGAGACCTGCCAGAGGATCTGCTCAGAGTATGATGAACACTTTTGTTTTTCTGGGTTGAATGGTCAAACAACAACAGTCCTACCGTTGTGGCTTCTGTTGACCTTTTTTTTTTAACCACATTTTTTACTCCAGAATCTCTACGAAAGCATTAAAAACGAGCCTTTCAAGATCCCTGAGGATGATGGGAACGACCTAACACACACCTTCTTCAATCCGGACAGAGAGGGTTGGCTTCTTAAACTTGGTGAGATGATGCCGTTGAGGTTGCTCTGCTGTGTTGGGGACTTCTGCTGCCGTACCTTTTGGCTTTAACACGGATCCTGTACAATTTAACTTCCACTGAGAAAATGCTGTATGTCACCGCTAACGATCCAAATATTTCATGGATCTAGTGAGAAAACGTGGTCTGTTGGTCACTGTGCTCTGTTCTCTTCTGAGTTTTTGTGCTATGATGAATCTGCCCCCCCTGTCTCTGAGGTTTGCCTCTTTGCCTCCACCTGAATTGTCAGCTCACAGCGTTGTTGCTATAGCACAATGGAGAACAAGAAACTCACTTTCTCGTGCCAATGCGGTCTAAAAAAATCTGATTGTTTTCTTTTGCATGGCGGGGCCTGTGATCTGCGTGTCACTAATAATTTCTCTTCCTTTCCTTCTCGTGTTTCTCCCCTCTCTCTTTCTTTCTCTTTTTGTCCTCTGTCTCCCTCTAAATCCCCTGGTCCCTTTTGTGTCTGCTTCTCCCCTGCGATTTCCACCCTCTACTGCCGCTGCTTGTTTTCTCAGGAGGTATGTACGGTCAGCGTTGTTGTTGTCGTAGTGGAAAAAGTAGTAGAAAAAGTAGCCACATAGTGAGCTGTACGAATGTAGAAACTGTAGACTAGTATCCCCTCAACTTCACTTCCTGCTCCTCTCACTCATTGTCGTGACTGTTGTTGTTTTCCAGGAGGACGGGTGAAAACCTGGAAACGGCGATGGTTCATTCTCACAGACAATTGCCTTTATTACTTTGAATACACTACAGTAAGTCTTTGTTCCTTCTCCCGTGTGACACAATCGCTCTGTGTAGATGCACCAGGTTCAGTGCGTTTCTTATGAATATTGTGTTCATATGTTTATTTGCGCTGGCTTTTCTGAGAAACCGTTGTGGATTATTCAGTGATAAATTGTAATGTTGTGACAGGGAATAAACTCTTCCAGAGAAGGTTATTTCAGGGCAAAAGGCAACAATGTGTCTGTACGAAGTCTAAAGTTGGGTCACTGAACTCAAGGACTAGATTCATAACACACAAGGGGGCAATGGTTTGGTTGTTCGTGCACAGTAAAAACAAGAGACATGTCAGACAACCAGCACCGAGCCACATAACACACATTCCAGGAGGACATTAAGTGAAACGTGAACCCTGCCGAGATACAAAGTTAAAAACTGACACAGTACAAATTATTCACTGTGTTGAAAAGCCAGTCATGAGAGCCACTGAATTAATGTCTGGCTTTTTTTAGTTCAAGAACATTGCTGAGATTGAATAGAATGTTTTTTCCTCTCCAAATTGAGGATATTTGCAGAAATAAAACTTGGAGTGATTGAATTTCCCTTCACCCTTCCCCTGTTAGATTCCTATTGGACCTGGGTAAACACATGAAAACACAAACTAAAAGCCTTCAAAATAAAAGCCCTCTGTGTTTTCTCTGTGTTCGACTCACAGGATAAGGAGCCGCGAGGTATCATTCCCTTGGAAAACCTCAGCATCCGTGAAGTTGAAGATCCAAGGAAACCGGTAAGTTTCATTCATGTCTAACACTATAGTTCACCAGTTGTACCATAGTTTTTTTTATCTAACGTGCTTTGTCATCCTCCCAAAAGAACTGTTTTGAGTTGTACATCCCCAACAACCGCGGCCAGCTGATCAAGGCGTGCAAGACGGAAGCCGATGGGAGGGTAGTGGAGGGGAACCACATGGTGTACCGTATCTCCGCCCCCACACCTGAGGAGAAGGACGAATGGATCCACAGCATCAAGTACGTAAATGTGACACGCCGACTGCTGCCTCGGTGGTACACGTCAAACCTCGACAACGCACCCCCCCCTCACTATCTCTTTGTGATCCGTTCAGGTCTGCGGTCAGTGTGGATCCCTTCTACGAAATGCTCGCAGCCAGGAAGAAACGTATATCGCTGAAGAAGAAAGAGGAACAACCGTAGATGATTCCCATCATCCTCTCCCCGTCTTCCTCTCTCCTTCACACCCCTCCTTCCAACATGGGGCACACGTTTCTGCCCCTGCTCTTTACTACCTGTTCATAGGTTTGTCTACCCCGCCCCCACCCCCTCACCCTCGAAACACATCCTCCTCTTCAGTTGAGGACTCCTTGCTATCCTGTCTACCAGACTCTTGAACGCCACATTCAGAGTGAGGGGCTCACCCACTGCAGCTGCCTCTTGTTATCTTGGTTCTTACCCCACAGCTGTTATATTCAACCTGACACACCACAGCCACAGCCACGCAGCCTGTCCCGTCTTCTCACCACATCCCTCTCTCATTCAGCATCCAAGTCAACTGTGAAAAGTGTTACAGGCCATATTCACCCCAATGCAGATCATTTCAGAAACACAATTTCACACAACACAATTTTTACTGCTTTTTATTTGCACTTGACTGATGATTTAAAGCGACACATTGGGAACAACGATTGTTATGTTCAGTTTTAAGAATCTTTAATTGCTGGTGCATCTTCTCCACTGTTGCTTTTCTTAACCACGGGAAAAGGGGGTTCGGTTGTGTGTGCCTAATATAAGACATCTCTTACTTGTCTTATGTTGCTTTTTAGCATGTGTAAGAGTTTCAGGATTCAATCTAAAAATAGCACCGTGGATCAAAAACCCACAACACAAACAAATGTCTGTCTGAGGTTTATCTGCATTAGAGTGAATGTGGCCGCATTCAGGGTAGCAAGCAGCTTCAGTCCTCATGAATTCTTCTTTCACATTTATGGATGCTGCCTAGTTGATAAATTGCCTTTCTTGGTTGTGCTTACCCCAGAGAAAATGTGAATTCACTACTCAAAACACTAATAAGGGTTAGATTCAGTCAGAGAGGAGGAGAAATGAGATGTGTCAATTACTTGATGGCTTTAAGTACAGCTAACGACTGTCAACTCTTAGATACACAGGAAAACGCCGCCGTTCATGACCGTTTAGATCTGATGATTTGTACCACCAGGCTGCTGTTGATCTTCAAATATGGTTGTGTCTCCAGACAACACGTTGCTTTAGAAATAACAGAGAAACACAAGCTGTTTCTGTCCTCACAGACAGAGACATCATGTATATGTTCTTCAGCATGTTTCTTCACATATTTGAGCAATAGCAAAGTAGAAAACCAGAGTAGGCTACCGGCCTGGAGGCTTTGTTAGCGATTCCTTTATAACACTATACTCAGCTACGATCATCATGTCCTCATGTGTAACGTTACAGCATGCCACAAATCATCTGTTTCCAACACCGACATCTCTCTCACTAGTAATAACTCAGACATTTAACTGTTAGAGCCAGGTCTGTCCGCTATAGTGAGTTACAAGAAATCACAAAGGCAGCTCATTACAATGTATACTTTTTTGTAAATAGATGTTAGCATATTTGTTTACGATACACATAGAAATGATTTAATTTATTCTTTATCTTTTGTTAAGATCTGATTTTTGTACGAGCTACTGTAGACCTGCATGTTATTAAACGGAGGCGTCGGTTATAGATACTGACGCGTCACTGATCATGCTAGTGCACTGATTTGAAAGGTGTTAGTGTTCCCTGTCGACTTGGAAAAACGAACGCAATTCATGTGGAAGCTGATTTATGCATCAAGTCAATTGTCTTAATTATAGTTAAATAATAGGAAGATATTTAGGAGATGTTTGTGGTCTGGTTTCTCTTCTTGAGTATATCAGACTCGGTGAAGCACAAGCGGTAATGAGTCTTACAGTCTGTTAAACTAACGTTTCATTTTTATTTCATTGGCTGCCCTTCCCATCGTACCACAGTGATAAATATGAAAAGACAATAGAGCAAGGAACACTAATAATTCTTTGATTCATTACATGATAGTACAATTATTCAGATGTAATGAGTCAGTAACAAGTTTAGATTTGTGTCCAGTGATAGATTTGCTTGACATACAGTTCATAAACTGTTATTTCTAGTAGTTTATTGAAGTTGGCATTTTTAGATGGTAGGAAAAATAATGTGCTGCACTTTATCAATTTTAGCATTTTGGCAAAAATGCTGTTACTATGACTGACGATACATCTCCAACACTCTAGCACCCTCTACGGGTGTTCACACACACACTTACTCACACTGCAATATACCGATGGATGAACCATGACCTGTGTACAAGTAAATGACACCGTCACCTGGTCGCTTCCAGCTTCATCCTGAGATTTATGTGCTCATCTGATCAGTCGTGTTGCACGAAGCTGAATGAGGTTTTTCCTCTTTTGAAACACGTAGACCTTGTTCTAAAGACACAGCAAGTGATTGGTCCCTCAAGCACCGCTCAAGGATTGCCTTTTTACTCTCCCTATTGATACAACTGACCAGGGCCTAGTCTCTTTACTCCATGTTGTGCTCGTGTACGTCACATGGACTGTCTGTAGGCCTTCACTTTCTGGATATTCTTGAAGTGCAAAGTTGCCAAAAATACTGTTGGTACAACAGATGTTTCCATTAAAACAAAAAGAATGAACACTGAAATGATCAGACCAAAACTGGTCCTCTGTTTCTGATTCCTTTGACCCCAGCACCACCTCGTTCAAAAATTGTCTTTATTTTGTATTTATTTATTTTTATTTTTATTTTTATTTACTGTGAGGTGACGATGGATAGATCATCTGTAAATGTAGCAAAAGGAAACCACGATACATTGGTGCCAGTAAACTACTGTGTAACAATAAAAGGTAAACAGACGATGGGCTCGTCGCCGTGTTTTTTCCTCCACTGGGTTTTTTCCCTTTTTTTGTTTGAGTGACTGAATAAGAAATGAAAGCGCAGCCTTTGCACTTGCAACAATTCCTTATTTTTGAAAGGTTTAGTAACTCTGATGATGAAGATGTTGACATGAAAAAATACAATCTCCACAAACTGAACTTTCCAAAGAATAAAACAAGAAGATTTATCTTTCACACTTTAATTTACATAATCTTAACATTTGAAAAAGGAAAACCCACAATACATAACATCAAAGTCCTAAAAGATCTAAATTCAGTAATTTTTATACAGTACAATAACAAATATACAGTCAAGGCCAGAGCATTTCAGAGATTAAAAAGCAACAATGACTGACTTCATTACACAAAATACATCAGTCCAATTTTACAAAGTTAAAATCAGAGCCACTGAAAATAAACTGAGGAATGTCAATGATTTGTTCAGTGGACAAACACGCACTGTAGAAGATGCAAAAGTTGGAAAAAAACAACAATAATAAGCCCTTTGGAATAGAAAGTGGAGTGAAGAGTTCCTTTAATAGTCATAAAAACCACAAGAGATTGTAAAACACGTTATTCTATCTCACTGGCTTTTCATTCATTTCTTTTTCAAAATAATACATTGATCTATTTATGATACAAAATATTAAAATGACACAAATCAATGCTACAGTTTCTTTGGTAAATTAGCTGTATCCTCTCTGGAAACCTCGTAAAGAAGAGAATCCAGAGTACAAAAAAGTTTTCCCTGCACATTTCTAACAGACTCAGAGTCAAACTAACAAGATACAATTTGTCACTTCACCACATCAGAAGCCACGTAAGGTCTGCGAACACGATCACAACCCCCACAGTGTTTAGTCTTATTAACAATATGACAATATGTCACATAGAGCACTTGTCTTAAAAAGAAAACACTAGCTTATGAACACTCGAGATAACGGCAAGTAACTAACTCCCTACAAACAATCTGTAAACACAGATAGTCCAATTTTTTTATTTTTATTTTTATTTTTTATTAAAAAGTCACTGATTAAGTTTAAAGGCATTGATTCAGAGTGTGGAGGAGTTGGTGCCACTGAATTGATTGTCCTGTCAAAATCAGAGGGGCTGTTTTCTTTCTTCTCCGTCTTCGCTCTCTGTAGTTTCTATTCCAGGAAATGTCCCAGTTCTTTCTTCACTGGCCTTTTCAGTGACAGGGGTCAAAGGGATATCTGGAAACACCTCCGTGGAGCTCCACCTCCGCATCCGACCACGCGATTACATCTCCTCTGAGGTGGCTGCCGCAGGAGGCCAGGCTGTAGATGTCACTGGCGCTCAGGACGTGTGACCACATGTGGACGTCCGACATTTCGCCCACAAACGACTGAGTGGCATCAAAACGACCCCCGAGAATGTCCTGGAAAAAAGAGACACAAGTATAGTTCAACTTTTCTTTCTTTCTTTTCTTTTTTATCACTGTTCTCACTTATAATGGCTACATGGGGCAACCCCACAACTATAAAAGATGATATGGAATAAAAACAATGGAATATAATAAACAATCGAGTCACATGGTTTTGAAATGTAGGAGTTCTGATAATAATTATCTGAAGGTATCCTCTACACCTGAAAAGATTTGTTTGGCATCTGTAAAAATGAATTCCCTCTGTGTTTACCTGTTCCTGCCCCAGGATGAAGACCCCTCCAGGTTTGATGGGATGCCAGGGAGAGAGATTGATCCCTGACCCTCTCTGCACTCCGTCCTGGTAGGCCTCCCACTGTCCGTCCCGTGTTGACCAGGTCACACACACATGGTGCCACTTCCCATCACTCACCGACAGCGGCAACGTCACTGCCTGCAGAAAGAATAGAGGTGATTGTGAGACACTCACAAGTCCTGGATTAATAATAATTAATAATGTATTTTGAATATCTAAAGAACAAGCATGTGAGACGACGGCAACAGCACCGCCCTCTGGTGGCGAAGCTTTGTCTTAGCAGAACCATGGGTCTAAATCTTTTTTCATGCCACACATTTTTCTTTGTCATAACATAATGGCTACATTACCCAGAATGCAACATCACCACCAGCAGTTCAGTTTAACATTCAACACCACTTTCATCATCATTTATGTTGCAGTAATTCCTCAAGGTCTGTAAACACAGTTCAATGTGTAAAACAGGCAAAGTTCCCCTGGCGTCATATTTCAACGTTGTGTACGACAGTCAACGTTCACAGCTAAACAACACTAAACTAGCTAATCACCTTTGTGATCGATTTTGATTGGCAGCCATGAGACTAAGCTGTTTTTTAACTGAGTGTCACCTACTACAAACTAGTGACTTATAACAAATATTAAATAACAAAAAACAAAAGGCTGTGACCTGACTGGAGGACTGTGTTTTCCTGTCAGTCAGAGTAATAATAATAAGTAACTGAGAACAGAGATTTTTCAAGGATGTATCTCTCATTCCCTCACCTTGTCATCGACCAGCAGCTCTAAGGGGTTGTTCCCCCACTCGATGAGCACTAGTTCATTGGCCTGTCCAGGAGCGGAGTAGGAGAACGGCGTCCCCAGGCTGGGTCCCGCACCCGATTTCATCCAAAGACACAAAGTCAGAGCGAAGATCTCGTGCATCAGCGTCTTCTTAAACCGCCCGTACATGTAGTTGGTTCTCATGGGAAAACTGATCTGGAAGGCATCAGGGCTCTTGGATTTCTTCCTGCTGGAGCCTGTTTGAAAGAGAAACAATATTATTCCTCCCAGAACAACTGCAACGTAAGGTCCATTTAGTGCCTGTTGTCGTCTGGAGCTTTTGATCTTATAACATGATCTTCCTCAGCAGATTGACTTTTACCACTTCACATGAAAAACCAATTTAAATGGAATATGTGTCTATTTCTGGGGGGTTGAAGTACTTCTTGTGTATTACACTTGGCCATAACTCATTGTGAGTCTGTGGTGAGGTTGCGTACCCGCCAGGTGCAGCTGGTTGAGCATCGACTCCAGTTTGTTTGAGTGGAAACCGGTCCGTGGCCCTGGTGCTCTGTATCCTGTGTGTGGAAGGTAACTGTGACTGTCCGCCTCATTACTGTGATGGTCCTCGTCTTCATCCTCATCCTCATCTTCCTCGTCATCCTCATCATCCTCATCAACCTCATCATCCTCATCATCCTCATCATCGCGGTCGTCATGGTCACCGTCTGCATCATGGTGGTCATCGTTGTGGCTGTCGTCGTGGTGATCTGTGTGGCTGTCGCTTCCGCTGTGACTGTCGTTGTGGTCGTCCCTGTGGTCATACGTGTGTCCATCGTCGTCATGGTGCTCTCTGTCATCCCCGTGGCCGCCGCCGTCGTCGTCATGATGCTCGGGGCCGTTGAGGGCGGCGGTGTTGTGGTGCAGCTGCTGCTCCAGAGCGTTGATCTTCCTCTGCAGCAGCTCCTTCAGAGAGCTGGAGTAGGTGATGGATGTGTTCCTCTTCTGCTGGGACGGATCAGAGAGAAGAGCAGAGGTGAAGTCTGGGTAACAATGAGCATTTCCTGCTTCTCAGTGTCTGTGCTTCCTATTTACAACCGACAGGACAAAGGGATCAGAGCTGCTTTGGCACAGGATCAAACTTCACTTGCCTGCACTTCTTTGCCTGTAACTCTCTGTCCATTATCATCTTTTTAATATCATATGCTGCTTCAGGCTTATTTTACAGCGCCTCTCACGGTCATTGTGTCTTCCTGTATCTGCCGCCGCTTCTCTTCCTCTCAGGTAATCCAGGCTTTATCCTGGTGCGTGCCCTGATTACCAGTCTGTCAAGGGAGATCACGATAATTACTCCTGATCTTAGACCCATGCCACCCAACACACGCACACACAGCGGCCCTGACATCTGTCTGGAATCACAATCAAAATAGAGAAATGGCACAAAACGACTGATAAATGCTTCAAGAGAGTCAGAAGAGAAGAACCATCACACATCCAGATATCTTTTAAACTTAAATCAATCCACTTCAGCTGATCTGATGTCAGTGACGTCCACCTCTGAGCCTGTGGCTGCTCCCAAGTCCCACTCAGGGACATCAAAGTGTCTCCCCTGCCAATGTAGTGAGTGGCTTTATGCGATTAAGTAATTCATTGTTGTCTAAAGTGCTTAGCAGACATACTACTTTGGGATTTGTTTACTCAAAGAACAATCCAGTGACGACAGCATCGGTGTATCCAAACAAGGAAAAGCCATATATGGGCGTACAGCGTGTCACAGGTTTTCCTACTTCTAATTTCTATTTTTTAGCTGTTTATATATTTACTGTAGCACTCTTTCTCAAACGTGCATGGTGTAGTGTAGGCGTTATTTGTAAGTTGAGAAAGTTTCCTCTCCTTGCTGCTTACCTGTAAGTTCTCCAGCCGCTCCTTCAGCGCGTGCAGCATCCTCTCCATCTGCTCTGGCGATGATGTGATGTCCCCTGTTGTCGCGTGTTTATCCTTCCCCTGGTTGTTGTTGTTGCTGCTGCTGTGACCTCCATCCGATCGTTGGCCGCCTACGGAGGGGTGATGCGGTGCGTCTGGTATGAGGTTCCCATGGTGACCGTGGTGGTTGCCATGGTGCCCATTGTCAGTGTACGTGTGATGCCCAGCCACTCCCGCATGATGGGAGTGCGAGGTGCCGTGGTGCTCGCTGTGAGGCGACCCACCGCGGCCGAAGCCCTCGCACAAGGTGAGTTTGGCCGTCAGCTCTCGGATGGTCTCCCTCTGGTCCAGGATGGTCTCTTTCTGCTGGACAAGGCTCTCCCTGAGGTGGAGGATGGTGGCTTTGGCCTCCTCGCTCGCCCCCCACCAGCCAGCAGGAGGTACACTTTGATGGCCTGGTCCGCCGGGCCCCGCTGCTCCTACACCAGGACCACCCGGAGGGAAGCAGGAAGGGTCTGCGTCCACAGGAATAGGGGTGCAAACAAAGCGTGGGTGGGCTCCATAGTCATAGTCAGACCCTGAACTGGCAGATGCAGGACAGAGCAGTGAAAGCAGACAAAGCACAGCGGGAACAAGGAGTAGCTGTAGAGACTGAGAGTTCCTCATGTTCTCCATTCACAGTTCAACCGGAGAGACTACGGAGCGAAGCTTCACTTCAAACTGTGTGACACCAGTAGAAGTAAAGACTGTGCTGACTCCTCTGTTGTAAGGGAAACATCAGTGGGCAAGATAACCGAGGTCTCCATTCACAAAGTATCCACTCATCTGTGAAGAAGAAATTGAGTTTTATCTTCTTCTTGTTCTCCTGAGAGAGTCAGTTTTCTTCTGGATGTTGTGTTATCTTTCTCTCTCTGTCACTGAGGAATGGGAGAAACCTGTAAAACAGAACATTAGATCTTAGATACAGGTCGTTTCATCACATACACAGAGAGTAGACACAATAATAACAATTGCATTTAGCTTGTTCTTGAATCTGCTTTATACCAGCTAATCTGGCTCTTGTCCCTATCCCTCACAGTTGCATCTACAGTCAAACAGACATGAGTTAAAATATCTTCTTTTTCCTTTTTGCTGCTGGAATCTGTGTCCCTTTCCTTGAAGTCAAATGACAGCACATCAGATGTACCTAAGTACCAGGCTGACTAGCATCAAGGGCGTCAATTCTCACGAAGATAATGGTGGTGGTCCAACTCCCCAGTAGCTATGTCAGCTCTGCTCAGTGTGTCTGTGTGTCCAGCAACCCTACATGGCACTGGCATGTGCCAAAACAACCAGACCCTGTCCAGACAAGGATTAGTCCACATCAGAGCTGTGACATCCTGACTGGACACAGCCAATAAGATTCTGCTCTTCTGCAGTGTGAGTAACTGAGATGGTTTTTACTTCCTAGAAACTCAAAAGTGTGTCAGTTGAGTCAAGTCTGTGTTGCAGAACCACTGATGAGATGAAAGTAAAACACAGATGTATATCCATATTCTCCTGTTTAAAAAAACGTACTCCTAAAATTATACGAATAAACCATCTGTGGTTTACAAGGAAAGTGACCTCTCTGTATTTGTAACATGTCCCTCATTACATAGGGTCGGCATTTTGAAATGGCACACACGTGATGTGGCTGCTAAACCTCACTGACCACCTGTTGCTCGCATGGCCAGTGTGTGTGTATGTTTCTGTGTGTGTTTGTGTTGATAGTTCATACATGATTTACTGAACTTCATCAATAATGAAACAGACAAAACATACACTATGTTGAGTGGCAAAGGTCATGTCTACCTTCACTTATTTTCCCATAGGTGCCCACTCCAATATTATCTATTGAGCTGCAGAAACGGGGCAAGAATCAAACTGTGTAACATCTTTATAAAACTAAAAGTGAGGAAACAACCTTTATACTGAATGTGTCCTGTTGCCGCATTTGTTGTGATTTACGGGGCTTAGAGAGGAGAGACAGATGGTCGAGGCACAGAACCGTGTCACACCCAATCTCCAGCGTTCAGCCCTAAGTTTATTACCACCCACAGGTCTCTCAATTAACCTAATTGCAAACAGTTGTCGTGCTACCTTAGGCCAGAGATAAGTGGGCTTTTGCAGCCTGCTGCAGTGTGTCCTGTGTGTGTGTGTGTGTGTGTGTGGGGGGGGGGGGTAATCCAGGGTGAACACTGGGGTCGTGCACCATCCCTGCACCATATGGTCAAGGTGGATATTTAAGTAGAGCGATTAGTCCCACATTAAAAAAACTGACAACTGCAGTTAGATCTGTGATTAAAGAACTGTTGACTGTGACAAAATAAAGCACTTTCAGTTTGTAAACAAATGCAATCCCTCCAGACGGAGGAGAGGGGGTATCATGGTAAAACTATTATCATCCCAGTGCATTACTACGAAATCACTGTTAACACCATTAAAAATGGCAATTAGTCAAAACACAATTTATTGAGACATTTTGACAAAACGCAGATTATTGATAAAAACCTTGGTCAATCACAATTATATCTGAATTTTGCATTCTTGTCTGTCATTTTAGCGTAATGCAGCCTTTTTAGTAGAAGTTATGAGACGCCAGAATAAGTGTCCTGTTAACTAACAGTCCACACAGATTGACTTTTCATCAATTCAGCATAATATACTATAGTTCCCACAATGTTATATTATTAAATTATGAAATAATATACCAATATACACGTATGATGTGCCATACATAAGAAAAAAAAAGCTTTTGATCAATTGCTTGCAGTATTTGACTATTGTTTAAAGGATCATATTTCATTTTGTATGAGAACAACAGAACTGCTTCTAAGAGAATATGATATAGTTTCCATCGGAACTAAGGTTAATTTATTTTCATGCCTTTGGAGATCAGATGTTCAGTTTAACTGTAACATCCAATACTAAATGAACATATAGCAAAGAAAAACCCATAATAAAACCACAGGTAAAAGCAAAAGTAAAACAGTTGAAAAGAACTATCCAGACAATAAAGTGATGGAAACCAGAAATATCTATGGCATCGTTGAGTTACTACAAAGTACAACTACTACAAAGCAATATGTAAATAAATAAATGTTAAAGTAACTGACATTATCATCACACATGACAACATTTTCTTTCACAAATTGATACTTGTTTTAAATGGATGGTTGATCAACTAACAATCATATATTATTTTCAATTATATAAAGTTTTCTTTGCTCGACTTTCATGCCTGTATGCAGTGACTGAACTAAGACAAGACAGTTTAACACTACTACTCCTGACAGCATCCTTACCTCAGAGTCCCTGTGGGCGCAGCCTGTGTATCCACAGTCACAGCCTGTAGTGAGTTGGTCCACCTCACACACACTGATCAGATTGAGAGAGATTTGCTCCAGAGGAGTGCTCATCTCCTTCTATCCCTCCCTTATTGTCTCTTCCTCTTTTCTTTTCTCTGCTCCTCTCCTCCCCTCCTCCCTCTGTTGTGTTTTTTTTTTCCACGTTGAAGACCACACCCCTCTTCCTGTGACACTGTCTTTACATTGATGACGTGGCCTCCCATCACATCTCCACCATCTTTATTTACATTCTGGAAATGTTGCTATGATCCCATAGATGATAAATCTATTTGCTCTGATGACAAAAAACACAAAGTTTTTTGTTTTTTTAATTGTCTCCTAATTTAACTTTACCTTAAGAATCAGGGCACAATCATTGGCATCAGCTCCTCCAGAGCAATGTCACATGGCTTCACCTAGATCTCAGCACAGGAGTAATTGGCCTGATTAATTCCTCGTCTGACTGATGGCCAGAGAGGCGGTGTCGGGACGGCAGATGGCCGCTTTAAGGTCAAAATAAATCACACGACACAAACAATGGTGTCTGCATGATGATTACAGGACAGACTTATACTTACATTAACATTAGGTAACAGGTTCAGACACACTGGCATATGTCCGCCACTACCGTTGCTCTTTATCAGGCTTCTTCAGCTTCAATTGCTAACAAGCATTGGTTAATACTGAAGATACTTTTTAAAAACTCTCAACACTATCTGCATCACTAACATGCATCTCAACTAAACGGTTCATCTCATCGCCAAAAGTGTTACTCACCAACAGCAGCAGGCGTCCCAAAATAAGCTTATCTACAACTCTGGCAACAGGTCTCACTCTGCAAATAAACACTGACACTCTTGACACACTGAACTACAAAATACTAAGAACAGAGAGCATTGCATCAAATATATTTTATCTTTTACATCTAAATGCTTTGTTCCACACTTTGAGTGCACTACATAATTTTATTTTGTACTGTATATTGTAACAAGAATTAATCAGCAACACAGGATTTTGCTTCAATTACTTGTATTGTGTATAGAGACATAGATTTTACTGTAAATAAACAAAAAAAGCAGAATCACAAAAAAGAGGACACACACAAAAAAACATTTTCACTCCCTCTCTTCTGCATCTGGCCACATGTTTTCATCAACATCAGCGAAGCAGTCAGAGACTGCAGCTGAGTGGTCTGATAGGTCATTATACCTTGACCTTTGACCTCTCTGTACTGTAGGGTCCAATGAGACCAATGATGACAAACCGTAGTGGCAGAGAGCAGCTGCTCCTCTCTGACCTGGACATCCACAGACAGCCTGTTCCCCAGTGTCGTTCCTTCTTCAGTTGTTTTCATTCTTCATATTTTCATTTCATTTTTCTTTTTTTTTCATATATATTTAATTTGATTTAATGGTTTTCTATAGATTTCAATGTTGTTGTTGTTTTTCCATCTTTCTGTTTAGATTGTGTATTTAACTGTTTTGAACAAAGTGTGTTAGTATTTGAAAAATGTGCTGTGAAAGTGATTCAGTTTTCTCCACATGGACTTTTTTTGGGGGGGGGGGGGGGGGTTACTGAAAAGAAAACAACAACAAAAACCCGAAAATTAGTTAACATCTACTTTTTTTTCTTTCAGAATTTAAAATTCCCACATGTTTATTGGCAGCGGGCGAGTTCAGTCCAAACCAGAGCTGTTCCAGGAGATCTGCTCTCGGTTCATCTGACACCTGTTGAGTGTGGAGGATTAAAGAGGAGATCTTCTCTGCTGGACGAGGTGAGGAGTCAAAGGTCACAGCGTGATTCTGGGACTGTGCCTGCGTCATTATGTTTAATTACATCTTCATTAACTGCGTAGTTTCCTAGAAGTGCAGTCTGGGTGTGATTTTAGTGTTGTGTTGTGCGCACAGATAATATAGTTATGAATATTTATGTGTCAAACAAAACTCCTGTAAATGAATATAAATGTTATGTTTTGTAACAACATTAAATTTAATCTAATCTTGTATTATTTTTTGATTATTCACTTTTGGTCTTGCAGGGATAAATGGTACACACACACACACACACACACACTTCATGGTTACAGTATTAACACCAAAACAACCAACGCACACACACATCACAGTCCTCTGCAGTTTGATGATTAAATAAGGTTTTACTTTTCATTCATCTTCAAATTTGTATGAAATTAACATTTACTCGTGGTGTGTTTTTCTCTCACAGTTAAGTCATTACCTACTTAACGCTCGCTGAACGCTGTCACACACTCACCGCCACCTTGTCTCTGAGGAGGACTGGTGAGCGGTCAGTACTCATCTTGTTTTTAGTCATGCAGCTGTGATAATGATGATTTTGAATGATCATCAAATACTAGAAGGGAGAAGTCACTTTACCTCGATCATGCACAGTATCAGGAGCAACTGATTTGCATTTCAACACTGTCAGATTAAGAATATTATTGTCTGCTGATCAAAAAATGAACAAAGGTTTTCATTGTAGCCAGATAAAATGGTGGCACCATAGTTAATTATAATTCATATAATACAATTTTTTTTTGCTAGCCCTCATTCCAGTTACCTTGAATTTAATTTTTTTTAAGTTGTTCTCTACCTCCAGCTCCCTCATGATTTAGCTTAACTGGTGAAATAGAGATTAGACAGTGTACTTTGAGACATCTGCTCATGCTGCATTTCCAAAAAAAAAAAAAAGCAGCAAAAGAAGAGAAAGAGCTTTTTGTTTCTTGTTCCACCTCAGACAGATTTTACATCTGTAATTCCTACATGTTGATGTAAATGTAAACAAATTTTGACTCTACAATGGCACACACACTTTTTGTCTGTGTCCTATTTGGACCAGGCCCGAGGAAGAATCTGGGCAGAAGACGAGCCTGGTGGTCCAGATTCAGGCGACACCAAACACATGACCTGGTTCAGGGAATCTGCTGTGTCAGTGCGTCCAATGAAAACAATGTTTGGCAACATGAAATTAGAGAGATGGGACAGATGAGTCATTTTTTATTTAATAGGTCAGTTCCCCTGACTAGGAGTTTCCCTGTCTGTCAATCTCCTTAGCTCGTGTGAATTAGGGCCCGAGGAAGCCAGTCGACACAAACAGCTTTACAGCTCAGGTCCAAGGACACGAGACCACAGACGCTCCAATGTTCCCCTCAGCACTGAACCAAGTGACCCAGAACCCCACAGAGTTCGCTCGTCTGCCACGGCCGCTGAACTGGAGGCCGCTCTGAGGATGGGAAGAGTCTGATGCACGGAGAGATGGTCCCAGATCAGACTTAAGTCCTGTGATTTACAGTATGCTCTTAGTGCCAGTAGTGTTTTTGACTGAGTGGAGAGGACATGAGCTGAGGTAAAGACAGTGTAGAGCAGTAGAGACTGTAGAGTAGAAACTGATTCATATTGTTCTATTCGACACCAACACTTATAAATTATATTTATTTATTTATCTATTTGTGTGTGTGTTTGTGCGCTGATTTACTGTGACTCCAACCTGCACGTGTTGCACTTCACTAGATGTTCAGGCTCCTGCAGAGGAAGTCACGTGCTACAGGAAGTCATGTCACGCTGGCGCCACCCTGTGGGAGAAAACTGCAACTGCAACACAAGAGAACTGGAGACAGACACCTGAGCCTCCTGCAGGTGACGTGACATAAATTTTCTCACATAACTTTATGTCTCCAGAAAATAAGAATCCATGTTTAATGGGGCTTAAGACAAAGTCAGAGTTAGATGTAACTAATGTTTATCCAACAGGCGTCTTGCTTCACAGGTCCCGTCTTCATAAAGTAGGCTACCGTAAAGCCTATTATGTCCACCTCATTTTCATACTGATTATATTTCAAATGGTGCACAGCATCACACTAATGCATTCCTGTGATTTCATTTTGTCGTAGATACATTTCTATTGTGATTTATTCCGTTTTAGCAACACAAATGGGTGAAATTAACACGTCATCACAGAAAAAGTGCCAGTGTGCCAGCCAATCTTCTGTAAGATAGCCCTTAACATTTTCAATTTAAGTAATTCTTTTATTTTTGAGGACTTTTGCACTAACAAAAATTAAGGGTCCAGCACTCAGAATTTTATTTTGGCCCGTGAAATAAAAGCTTTAACATCACTGAAACTTTTGTTTTGGCAAATACACTTTACAGAAAATTCTACCACACACTTTACTAGAAAAGTCAACTCAATTAAAAATGACTTGAGATCTGCCTTTAATTCAAGGGTTTCTGGGAGTCATGGGGCCTTTCACTGAAAACATTTGTGACCTCAGGACTGTTACATGTGAATCAGTTTACTCAGTGTGAGGTTATTCGATAGAGGCTATTACCTTGAGGTCATCAGACCTGGCAACTTGTAACTTTTAAACTATTTTGTGGCTGGTGTATATCTAATCATTCTCAAATAGGACAAGTGTTTGTAACCATATTCTTTCATGCTGAACTGTAACATTTTCAAAATATATGTAGCAGATTTATCAATACCACCATTTTAAAGAGCAGGTTACCCTTTGGTTAAAACATTGTTAATGGTTGGAGCTGCAGCCGAGGCCTTGGGTATTTCTAATTGCTGGTAACGGTGCTTGAATTAAAGTACTCAGTTAAAGTTTTCACCACTGTGTTGAGGTGTGAGGACCCACCTGAACCCTGAACTCATGGAGCACCACTAAAAACTCCGCTCTCAAGAACCTTAATGTGCACACAAACATTTCATCCCTTCATCAGTTTATTGCATTAAATGAAAGGCCTGTGTTCATGCAGGGCCTCCTCCTCCTCCTCCTCCTCCTCTGTGCTCCCTCTGAGAACGGGGAGCAGGAATGTGTGATGGGGTGTGATGGTGTATGTAGGCCAGTGATAGGCCTGCATGCCTGCCTGTGCTGCCCTGTCTTTGGCTTCAAAAGTTCAAGTCATTATTCTCCTCCTGCTGCTATTCAGACGAGGTCCCGTTAGCTCATTGTTATTCTGCCCGAGTGAGGGAGGGAGACAGAGAGAGGCAGACACAGAATGGGAGGCTGACTGCGGGTTTCCAACGGCAGGCAGGGAGCTGGTTGCATTGGTCCGGGAGGGGAGCAGAGGGGAGGCAGGGGAGGAGGTGGGATAGCTGCTGCTGGTGGCGGTGGAGGTGGTGGTGTCGGTGGGTTTTTCTCTCTGGCCGGTTCTCGCGGGCGTGAAGGCATGTCGATAATCGGTTCAGTAATGAGGAGAGGTACTGGACGGCACCAAATATCTGACCCCGATTTCTGGGAGTAAGGAGCGGCAGAGAGAGGAGAGAGGGAGAGGGAAAGAGGGGGCGGGTGGGTGGGGGGCATGTGAAAAAGGGGTGGAGGGGAGCTGAGATTTAGTGCTCTGCTGGATGAAACAACCCCCCACTAACTAACGGAGAGGGAAAGTAGCCTAATAGGAAGAAAGGAGGGGGGTGTTGTACTGTTCATTAAACACTCAAAGACGGAGCAGGAAGCTTTTATCGTCTCCAACAATGAGATCAGAAAAGGTAAGTAACTTCTTTACTTTTTTTCCTCTTTCTTTTTTTAAAGTAGCTGAATTATTTGTCACAGTTGCACAAACGGAAGCTGTGCAGTGTTTGAGATCAACAGGTAGCTGTGACCGACCGGGCGGCACAGTGTGGACAAATGGCAGGGTGCACGTTCATTCAGGGAAAAGCTGCACTGTGCGAAATGATGTATGCATATTTCTAATGAAAACGTGACTTTTATAACTTTCTCTCGTTTATTTTGTTTCTTTGCATGTGTTTTAGTGAGTTATCATCATCTGTAGCCTTAGCCTTAGATGTATTTGTTGAAATGAGAGGAGATGGTGTGGAAGAAGAAAAGGTCCATAGCAGCAGAGGACTGCTGCAGCTAAGATATGAACACATGAATTCATTCATAGAGAAATGCAAGAGGTAAATGCACAAATATCAGACAGTGTTTCACCTTTAGATAGAAGACACCTGCAAAACCACAAAAAACATATAGTATGGCTAGAGGTGCTGCATGCCATGATAAGGAGAATTGTCTCAGCTGATTGTTTTGTACATCAGGTGTAAAAAAGAAAAAGAAAAAAAGATGTGGAAATAATGTGTTAACTAGAGTCTACGTGATGACTTCAAGTGTCTTATTTAGTCTAATCAACTATAAGTTTGATATACAATTCTTTTTGTATTTTTCCTCAATCAAAATCAAAATTGGGGAGTATTTTTCTAATTCAGATCTGCTTATGTGCCTTTAAACACTAACTGTTTCTGTATAAGCTGTTTGATTTTCTTTTTGCAGCAACCTTGATAGGTTTTAAATGCAGTGTTTGCATCCTCTCACATTTTAAGACATTTAAAGAGGCTAACCCACATGAATGCACCTTCTGTATCAGCTCCCCACCACCTGCAGACTGTTCCCGCTGAACCCTGAAACAAACAGCACTTCATTGAGTCATGTGGAGCTTGGATATACTCAGGGAAATGTTCTATCCAGTTTCAATATTTCACTTCATCATCTTATTAAAAGCATGCGCACTGTTATAAAGGCCTTCAGATGAATAAAAGAAGTTAGGACAAAGCTCCCACTTTTCTGACTGGGACGGGCACTCTGACAAATTACAGACTCCACCAGGATGGCCTTAATGAGCAAGAGTCTGGTAATGTTTTCTTTGTGTCATATACCATTAGTTGATCTGGGTCACCGTTTTCTCTGTAATCTCGCTGTGATAACAAAGGAGGGCTGCGCAGGGAAAACCGAGTGGTTCAAGTGGAGTCTTGTGCCATCAAATCCAGACTGGAAATCCTCTGACCCCAGAGCAGTCCCCGTCTTGATCGTCCCTCTCTGCCGAGGAAACGTCGTTGTCGCGTGTTTGTTCAGTGCTCTGACACCTGTGACTTGGACTTGGGGAGCCCATTGTTCTTATCTGAAATGGTATAACGGGTCTGGCACATGAATCTAGGAGAAATATTTGGGTTGTCCTCATGTTGTGGAGCGATAATGTAGAAACTGGCAGCTGAGACTCAGAGGGGATTCATGTGAAAATGAAAACAGTGCTGCCCTCAGACAAAACCCAAGACGGTGTGACATTCTCATCGCTTGTTGTGATGGTTCAGTGGCCTTAAACGTCCTGCAGCTGCTTCACCGTCTCACACACTCAACACTTCATATATATTACACAGAATAGAGAAACAGCATATGAAGAGAAAAGGGAAATGTTTTTTTCCCCACCTCTTGATAGCTGAAAATGAGTGTTTTTTATGTAATCATCTTTCAATCAACAGTTGTTTCTGTTTTTACCTGTCTACCTACATGGACTAATTCTTTGTACTTGTGACATATACTTCTGCATTTTATATTTGAATTTGAAAATTTAAAATCTTGCGACCTCCTGTGTCCTGAGTATGTACACCCCAAGTATATTCATTTCAGTGTAATATACAACAAAGGAAATCAATGCACTTTCAGCTGAGGTGCAGATAAATACAGGTGCAATGTTCTTTTTCCTCGGTGGAGGTGAATTTGAAAACAGTATCCAGTATCCTACATTTTAGATTTAATATTCCTATTGAAACCGTTTTGTTCTCTTGCAGGACATCTGTCACTACACTAAAGCCTAGAAACCTGAACATCGGCAGGAGGTGACCATACAGACGAACACAGTGGCAGAACATAACGTCAGAGGAAAAATGTCCCGAACTGAGGAGGTGAACAAGATGACAGAAAATGTCTACAAGGTAAAACTCCACTGTCTGTTGGTCTGAAACTCAAGTAGACGAGTATCTCTTTTCTGCTGTTGAACATATGGCCGACAGAAAATTAATGTTTCGGAGATTTGTGTCACTTGCACGGTCCTCCATGGTACAATACTGAGAAATGTATAGACACTTTAAATGTCATGTATTCCCGTGTGTATCCTCATCAACAGGGCATTTTGGACCAGTTCAACCCCAGTTTGAAGAACTTTGTGACCATGGGGAAACACTACGAGAAAGCTCTGACAGGTTCGTTGAACACCGGCCGCTTCATGACGCGTCCTCATAGTTTCGTGTCTGCTTCACATGGAGCAGTGAATCCAGTCAAGTTTTAAATTACAGATTCATGTAACAGGAAGGTCACGGCTGTAATTTAATACAAATTACACAGAGATATTGTTTAATCTTCCATAAAATTTGTTCCCTCTCTTCAGGGGTGACCGTGGCTGCCAAGGGGTACTTTGATGCCCTGGTGAAACTGGGAGAACTGGCGAGCGACAGCCAAGGCTCCAAAGAGCTGGGTGAGTGGGCGGCCGGTATAGACAGGGGGGGGGGGGGGAGGGAGGGAGGGGGGGGCGGGAGAAAAAAAAAATGAATTGGCTGTAGACCTAATAAAGTTTACAGTAGAGTCAATGTGACAGCTGGCCAGAAGTTGGAAATAGTCTGGGAGTCTGGTGCATGTGTGTTGGTGAGCGAGGAGATGAAGATGAAGAGGGAATGAGGAAATGCAGAGAGAGAGAGGCAGAGAGCAGAGGGACAGGGAGAGAGTAGGGTCATTGTTGGGAGATTAACAACACCACATGATCTCATTGTAATGCTGAAAACAGCGGGGGAGGCAGGCAGGAGTGTCGGAGGGCGAGATGCCAGCCACCACATACTACAGTGCTGTGTGACCAAGGGAGGGACTCACAGCTGACGGCCACTTTGTAAATGAGAAATTGTGTCAAAGCAGCAGGTTTTAGGACATTTTAACTGATCTGGCGTTTGCCCCTACTGTTGCAAACTGCCTGTTACAAAGCAACACTGATTTAAGATATCTGCAGCTTTCGGCCCTGACCATCCACACACAGGTTAAAGATATAAAACGTCTAAGTCATGCGATAGTGATGATGCCTTCACTGCTCCCCACAGGAGACACGTTGTTTCAGATGGCCGAGGTGCACAGACAGATCCAGGTGCAGCTGGAAGACGTGGTAAGACATTTAATTACGTGCACATTTCATCACAGTCATTACACCAAGTGATCGCAAGCATTAGTTGTGATTGAGTACTGGAATTGTTATTTACAGTGCAATAAACTGTATAATAGTTTGTGTTTCCACATTTGTGATTTTTTTCTAATGTAAAATCTAATTTAGCAGAGATCAGAAAATTAGTTGACAAGTTAAAAAGATGACTGTGGTTTGAGGCTGTCGTCACCTCTGAAATCAATGTTGACTTCACTTCATTAATTTATTTCTTCTGCTACTTTTCATCTTCAACAGTTGAAACTGTTTCACTCTGAGCTGCTCGCCCAGCTGGAGCAGAAGCTGGAGCTGGACATCAAATACCTCACTGTATGTCACTGAAATGTCTCTACTCATATTTCTCAATATATTAAAAAAAAAGTTTACTTTAATTTATTTGCAAACTGTGTGTGTATAATGTATAACACAATGTAAGTTATTTAAGAAATGGTGGAAAATACATAAGAATAATCATGTATAGTTAACCTACAGCAATAGTAACCTGAAGGGACTACAGATGCAAAATAGCCCTTCGGCTAATTCTGGCATATTTACATTTTTAAAAAAAATGTCTTTATTAATGTGCACTGTCCCTGATTTTTAAACCTTTAAATAAATAAAAAAGAAATAATCTGAACCTATAAAATGTCTTTAACTATGGGTAAAAATGTATTATTAAAATAAAAGTGTACTGGGAAGGTGTAGGAGATCCACACTGGTGTATTAGATCCTGATTCTGTCTTCTGACTTCATCAGGCCACTCTAAAGAAGTACCAGAGTGAGCGCAGGTCCAAGTCTGAGTCCATCGAGCGCTGCCAGTCGCAGCTCAAGAAGCTCCGCAGGAAGAGCCAAGGCAGCCGACACCCCAACAAATATGGAGACAGAGAGATGCAGGTGACTACAAAACTAAACATATAGACCAAGTGACCTTTTTCAAACACATGGATCCTAAACATCTCACTCAGCATTACAGCAGATTAAAAAGCAGAGTTGTGAGAAGTAGGTCGGAGTGAATGAGATTAAAGAACAATCTGCCTCAGCTGATTTTTCAGAAAACAAGCACCTTACTGCACAAACGTTCTCCGAGAAGAAACATGAGTGAGTAAGAAGCCGAGAGGATTTGGCCACTTAGAGGCTTGAAATGAGAAATCAAAAAGGGAGAGAGCAAGAAAAGGTCACCAGGACAGTGTATCATGATTTGGATTTTGTTATCGTTGTGCGCCAAGCAGGAAGTGATGTCATTCCTCTCTCTGTGCGATGTGAATTGAAGGTCACGGTGAGTGAGCGCTGTGCTCTCTGCGTATGGTAGGGTTTGTGTGTGTGGTTGTTGGGTGACGACGTTCAGGTTTGCCGACTTAAGTTTTTGTCTCCTGCTGCAGTTTGTGGAGTTAATGAGTCGTCGTCAAGGCGAGCTGGACACGTTGGTCGCCTCGGGTTACAGGTCGGCGCTCACAGAGGAGAGGAGACGGTACTGCTTCCTGGTGGACAGGCAGTGTTGCGTCACCAAGCTGCTCATCAACTACCACTCCAAGGTGATCTGTTTACACTCTGCTTTATTTATTTATTCAGTCAACTCAGCTCTCTCGACTTAAGTCTAGACGTCTTAAGTTGTTTGATGTTTTATATTTCTTCCACTGTCAATGAATATCATGAAAAGACCTAAACGTGTTCTATTATTAATGATGTGTAGTTTCATCTGATCTGAGCTCATTCATTTTCTCCATGTGCCATAGATCTTGATTGTTGTCCAAAAACTGCACTAGGTGTCTTCATAGTGTATCTTAACTCAGTCCCACATACACTGTCCTGCAAAATACAATGAGTAAATATTTGATAATTCCAGTCTCAGCTTCTAACAGTGTTGGATTTTTTTTTCTTTTTTAACGTTTTTGATGAACCAGGTGAGAGAGCTCCTGTCTCAGAAACTGTCGTCTTGGCAGCAGTCATGTTCTCAGCCGACAAAACTTCCAGAGCGTGCTCTGAACCTGCTGCGTCACACCGCCCCTCAAGGCTCGGGGGCCGCTGGGATAGCCGAGGTCCTCCGCCACACCAAGCTCGGCTCCGCTCAGCCAGAACAGGTGAGCTCAGGTCCGGTGTTTGACCTGCGCACTGGATTTAAGTTTTGTTTTTTAAATTTTCATAAGTTCATAAGTTCATAATATCAAACCTTTTGTGTGATTATTCCACATGGTGGGATTAGACACTCAAAACCTCATTGCATTAAACTCCAATATTTATAAACATGTTTATTTTTAGTAGTTCCTGGCTAAAGGTTCAACAGCACCATTGTTTTGCAAGACAAAAATAAAATCTCAAGCCTTGGCCAGGACATTCTGAGTTAAGCACCAGGGCACTAAACGTTTAACTCACAACTCTGTGTCTAACTGCTCTGCTGGCTGTTGGTTGGTTTTGCAGAGGCTCTCCGTTCAGGAAGTCCCTCCTCTGCTGAACGGAGACTCCAGTCGCTCTCAGCAGCAGCAGCAGCAGCAGCAGCAGCGCTCGCTCCCCTCCTCTTCTCAGAGCGACACCTGTCCTCCTCAGGGTTCCCCTCAGACTTTCCGCTCTGCGTCATCCACTGGAGGAGCTGCTGGAGCTTCATCGCGAGGAGCTTCTCCTCAGCATACCAGCACGCCCCTCAGTGCCTCAGCCAGCCCCCTCCCTGACAGCAGCGCCAGCGGCAGCATCAGCATCAGCCCGGCTGCATCCACTCCCTCCACATCCAGCAGCTCGGCCCAGCAGAGCTCCCTCCTCTTGGCCAGCAACACGTCCAACCTCTCCCCGAGCCTCATCCCCTCCACCGTGATGTCCCTCACCCAGATCTCCCCCACCGGCGGCTCTCTGCATGGCATGACCCTCCCCATCCCACATAGCGCTCCTCACAGCGCTCCCCACAGTCCACCACTGCCTCACAGCGCTCCTCTCTCCAGGGCCATGACTCCTGTGCAGCTGCTGCACCAACAGGTGGGACCAGGAGGGAGCAACACCTCGTCACCATCACACAACCCCTGGCTGATGAAAACTGCAGACGTGTGCGCTACAGCCACTCTCCCGCTGCCAAGGCATCCTTCCAGTGAAATCAGGCTTGGCGGCTTCCAGGGTAACACATGACACGCTCTGTCTGTCTTATTTACAGCTCTGGGAAAAATAAAGAGACCACTCCAAAACAATTTTTTTTTTTTGACCTGTTGCCATTTTCTGCAAACAAATCTCTAAATCACAATATTTTTATTTCCAATTTGGGAGAAATTTTGCCAGTTGGTTACAGAATGAAACAAAAGTGTTAATTTTACCCAAACACATAGCTAATTCCAGAGCTGTATGTGTGAGTGTTTATCCCCTATCTCCTCATTTTGTTTCTCCGTCTCCTGTGGTCAAGGCTCCAGTCTTCCCAGGATGCTGCCCTTGTCTGGACCTACACGTGTGGAGGCCATGTTCGGTCACACTCCCGCAGCATCGGAGGGTGGTAGTGTTGTGGGAGGGGCTTGCTTACTGCACTTCCAGCCAGGTGACAACATCACCCTGCTCATCTCTGAGCCCAGAGACGGATGGCACTATGGCCAGAATGAGCGGACTGGACGGTATGTTTTTATTTTAAAATCCCACGCTGCTGTAGAACCTGAATGGGCCTTTTACCTTTCGCATCTTCATAATATACAAAGTATGAATCACTAGACTGGATCACACCAACCAGGTTTAAACTAGAGTAAATTGTGGTTTGTTGAGATTTTGTACCTCCTGAACCAGTTTACACTTATTTGTTGCACCCAAACTTTAACCTCCAATTTAAACTGTGATGGAGAGTTAACTTAAAACAACCCATTTAGGACATTCAACTTTTACAATGGCTACATCTTTGAGATGGATTGACTAACATCAAGTTCCTCAAAATAAACTTTATGATGAAGATACATTTTTGTTGAGATACCAGTTCACAAAGGAAACTGTTTTGTAGCTGAGCAGGAGGACTGGTCGACAGCTGCACCACTGATGCTCAAAGTAAAGAGTTAATTTTTGAAATGCACTGGGTCCTGATACTGGGTCTCTATTGATTAAACTCAAGTTCAATTCATAATGGTGCAAACCTGGCTCAATTTAAAACCTGGATTAACCTATTTGAGACCTCGTTCTGATGAGATCTTAATCTAATTAAATTAGGTTAAATAAAACCTTATTGGTCCAATCAAGCTCATTGACATAAGACAAAGCCCAAAGCATCTACACATTCATACAAAACAGTGGAGACTGGCTTCACACACCATCTCTAATTTGTCTTTTTCAAGCTCTTTATAACATTACACTAAAATGTTCCCCCACAGGAAAGGCTGGTTCCCTTTCTCCTATACTCAGCCACACCACAGCAAGACGGATCACCTCGAGAGGTACGACAGTGAGGAGCAGAGATTGTTGCTGACTTTTGATCCTTTTAATGACAGAAATGCTTCCTCCACTTCCCATCAGTGATTTAAAATCAGTCCCTTTGCCATTATATCTGTAATCTGTTGAAAAGTGGGGGATTGTTTCCATGTAGAAACTAATATGCCACCCTTCCCTTTTCCATCTGTGTTCCCAAAAATCAAACATCTCTCATGCCAGACACACGCAAAGCCACAGCAGAGCGACACTTGCACTGCTCTCTCTCTTTCCACCCCTCTTTCCAACAACAACAGCAGTGTTGACGAATTCACACACAACCAACACCTCTCCACTCTCATCGTGTTTCCTCTGTCTTATCTTTTGTTCTTGTGTATTCTTTCCTCCCTGCAGCTCTCTCTTCTTATCTAAAGCTAACAGCACCAGTACCGGACAGCTCGACAAGTTGGTGTCTGCAGGTCTCCCAGCCCTCACCCCAGAGTCAGAGGAGGAGCACTCCCTTCCTCCCCCGAGGGTCAGCACCTTCCGCCCGCGCCCGTACAGCATGGCTGACACCAACAAGGTCAGAAACATGAACGGTCAAAGGTGTGAGTGAATGTGTCTGACCCTCACTGATCATGCTAATGAAAAAAGATACCGTATAAAATAAAAGTTCTTATTGTTTCTTGTCACTTTCAGATTGCCTCAGAACTGACCTCTCCACCACCTTCCCCAACCAGGTAAATCATCAGCCTCGACACATACTGCACACAGTTCACTCATCAAGTCATAATATGAATCACTAATTACCCTGTGAAAAGAGGAAGCAAGTTTCTATGTCATCTTTTGACTGGATTTTAATTTGCCTGAACTTTGCAAGAAGAAGCCTCTGTTACAAACTAGGGATGCACCGCTATGAAAATTTTGGCCGATACCGATATCCGATATGAATTTTTCTGTTATGGCTGATAATCAATATTTACCGATATCGATATGTGTTGTTTTTTTTAAGTTTCTGAGATGATACATTTTTGTACAGACTGAAAATCATACAAACTGAATTTTTGAATGACTTCCTTTATTTTCAGAATGTATTTTACTTCCAAATAACAAGGTTGCAGGTTACACATGGCCAAACCCCCTCCCCCTCCTTCTCCCTCTCCCGAAAGAGCAACTAGACGGATATACATCAGTTGTGCATATCGGGCCAATTTTACTCATCCGATACCGATACTGATATATTAAAAAATGACGAACATTGGCCGATACCGATATTAATGCCGATATATCGTGCATCCCTATTACAAACTACATGGGCATTTACCAAGTAGGGAGGTGTTTTCTTAAATTGCCCTATGGGGAAGTTGATTGGACTTAATTGAATTGCATTTAGGATGCTATTAAGGTGCATCATGGGAAGTAATGATCCAGTGTTGAACCAACTTTGAATTTGTGTCTCTGAAGCCCCCTTATAAAAACACTGAGGTGGCTCTTTAATTGCAGCCCCTCAGTAAAGTAAGAACCCACCACCTGTGAATAAACAACTCCTCTGTACATAGTTTTTCACATTGTTTGCCTGTTGCTAGATTTCGGTGGAGATGTGACAGGAAATTCGCTGAAAGACGGGAAGATGCACAGGAAAGGTCATTGGCTGATCACTGTGACTGTTAGTAACAGGCCACTGAGCTTCCTGTGTTGTTTCTTTTATTATTTCTTCATCATTCATTATTGTATTGTGTCATTTTTTTCAGGCCCAATCCATTTGCCCACGTACGACTCAGAAGAACTGTCACCAACGATCGCTCAGCTCCCATTATTGAGTAAGTGGTTGGCAGCGACCCCAGTGTCCTGTTCTCTGTCGCTCCATCAAGCCTCAGGTTGAGTCCTGGAAAATGGCACAGTGGTTCATGTTATCTCTTTTGAATATTACTTTTCTTTTTTTTGTTTTGTTTTGCAGTTTAATCAAATACAGATTTGTGTGTTTCATGTGCAGGAATAGAATATTTTAAAATCAAAGTATAAAAGTATAAATATGGTCGCTGTCCACTCACTGTTTAAACTAGCTAATGGGTGAAAGTAGAAACAGGAGCACTGTGATATCCGTATATTCTGTTTGAGTGAAATGTGGCAAGTAAAATAAAATCTAGGTTAGTTTTTATGATGTTTGGCTGTACTTAGCTTGTATCTGTATCCTGTTCATTATGAATAACTAACATATCTAGGTTTGTCCCAGCCTGTGAAGGAGGCCTCTTTATTCTCTTACTGTTTTACAGTGCAATTTTATGTGTTGACATAACCTTAATGTAGTTTTTTGTTCCTTTGTGCCATATATAGAAAACCTTCCTTTGTTCAGCTGATCTAGGGACTGGCTCCTAATAGCGGGTTGTTAACTTTCACTTGGACTGTAATGAAGTGTTATGGGAAGAGGACCGGCTCCTACTCTATAAGTGCTATTACAATATTATATTTTTTAGGGAAGCTGCCAGATAGTTGCTTTCTCTTTGTTTCAGTGGAAGCGAACTTTTAAACCTATACGTGTCTTTTCTATTTTAAAACTCAAAGCTTGTTTCGCTGAGAGAGACTTGACTTGGCATATTTTAATGAGGTTGGCACTCAGAGTTATTTTGTGCCATTTTTACTTAACATTTACTGAACATGGGCAATGCTGTTTGAGTGTAGCTACACGTCCCTGTCAGTAATATATTATGTTTATTTAGACATTTAACACAACACAACACATTCTGCTGCTGTGACGTTACACATTGCTATTTTATGAATGTAGATTTTTGGATTACTTTAACAATTTACCTGAGCTCAAAATACAATGTAAAAACACACACACTACCTTAAATAATGATGATTTAAATTAGACTGGTGAAATCCTGTTCTTATTTAACACAGAGCAACTCCTACAAAACAAAGAGACAGAAAATCTCATTAACTTCACAGACACAAAATTGTGACAGTTAATAATTGAATGATTGGACAGAGTTATTATTGAAAGAAATGTGTTTTTTTTCTTAGAAAGTAGCATGTTGCAGATGGAACAAAGGCTTAAAAGTGATGGATTTGCTTAGTCTTTGGATTTGATATCTTCTCGATTCCTTTTCAGTTCCAAATCTAAAGCTATTCAACATCTAGGCTAGTCGACCTTAGTTGCACGTTTACCAAACTGAGCAGAATCTTCAAGAGAGATGTAAAAGCCAAGACACACGAGAGGATGGGAGTTTTATGGGGGATGTATATTTGAAAGTGATGAAGAAAGCATACGGGAAGTTGACCAATGTCTGAGCAAGTGTTCATGGTAAACTAGAAATATCCAAATAATATTCTATAGCTCTGTAGTCGCCTCCAGTAAAGTGGTGAGATTTTTTTTGCGTCTGTGGAAACTGAACCTCTTGTTTTCCTGTTGTAACTGCCTCAAGTTGCTGTGACATTTTAACACCTTTAAGATTCAAGATATCACCCAAAAGGTGTTGTAGAGGATCATCTCTAACATCAGCTATATTGCTTCGAGTAGTAAGTCATCATTAATTAAAGGTGACAGCAAAGTGATAGCGCTAACGCTTCATCAGTGCTTGTAAATTGTGCATTAAACAGTGTGATTGTATGACTTTTATTTGACTCGTTTTCTACAATATTTCACTTTGGTGGAACAATTTGACTTTGAAGAAGCTACAGAATGACATACTCACCTGCTTTGGTTTGAAATGTGCTGAGAATATTGATTTATCAAGACTTAAATCTTTGTATAAAAGTAACCTATAACTGTTGTAGTGGCCCATATATAGTGGTCCATAAAATCAAAAATTGGCATTTGGTGAGACAGTGACATAATGAGAAAACTAATTATTTTTTCTGGAAGGAACAAAAAAAAAAGGTTTAAAGATGTTGAGATAAGTTGATTAAAAAAATAACATAGTATGGTCAACATAGCACTACATTTGTAATGTGACGTATTAGTGTTAGTGTTCTAAATATGAACTAATTATAATAATTTAACAAGAAAAATCTTGGATTGGTATCCAGAAAAGTTTATGTGTACATGTAGGTGTCCCCAAGTTGTCTGTGCATTGTCATTCATCATTGTCTGTAATAGCAGAACGCTAATGTGCAAAACACATATTCATGTTTGTGGTGACGCTGATGCAAAAATCTGATTTTTTTTAAAATCAAAGTTCAAAACTCTTCTACCAAAGTGAAATATTGTGTTAACACTGTACACCAACTTTATACAGTTCTTTGGTCCTTTAACACTAAATGCAGCAATGTAAACAGACTGACAGCCTGGTCTTTGAACTGCATCAAAATGAAACCCTGTTGACTGCATAAGATATTTTATTACGATTACGATGAATACTGCTGAGGAAGACATTCTTTACCTGAAATACTGCATATTGACATGTTGTGAAATAAAAGTTCTATGAAAGAGATCTGTCGTTGCTGTTCCTGTGCACACATGTGTCTGAGATGTTTGTATATTTTAGTAAATGTGCATTTAGAATTAGAATTCATGTGTGTTAGCGGGGCCTGGTATGCACAGTACATTACAAAGCCTAACACAGTTATGATAACATTGAATATGGCCCCATATTAGATGGTTAGGCTTAATTTTTAAGGGGTTTAATGAGACACTGTACCACATATTGTTCTACCACATTTCTAAGTTATGCATGTAGAGCTATGCTGGTATGAAACAAGGAATTCATTTTCAAACTTAATCGGATTCCAGCTTTGTTATGCTAAGCCTCATCTGAAGGATCGGGATTGTGTCAAAGCTTAGTTTAAAAATCAGCTGACTGGGGCTGTGCGTGGTACAGTGGGTAAAGCCCCCGCCCCATGTAGAAGCTACAGTCCTCAGTGCAGGCGGCCCCGGTTCGAATCCTGCGTCGGGCAGACCTCTCCTGCCTCTCTCTGCCTTCCCCTTTCCTGTCTATCTCTATGTGCTATCAAAAAAAAGGCAAAAAATATATATATACAATCAGCTCTTTAAAGACTTGAATCTCTAAGCTTCAGCCCACTTCAACTAAGGCAATTAGCTAAAACTGTCTTAACTCTTCAAATGTTATAGTGTTTGAAAACATGAATTACATCTAAATGTATCAAACAATATGACACAAAGTAGAATTAAATAGACAGTCTTTATTGCGGGACATTGATCAGCGGAACAGCTTTATAGACATATATGAATAAGAGGAAAATCACAGGTGTTGATTGTGAGAATGCGAAGTTACAGCTTTTTGAGCCATTCCAAGTTTTGTCCTTGAGGGTCGCTTGGATGAGCTGGGACATCGGGCATGTTTCCATCATCTCGTACAGGGACTGCATCAGGAGAAGGAAAAGTAGCTGTAATACTTGACTAAGCATGAACAGGTATTTCAACTCGCTGTAACAAGACAATAGCGTTTACCTGGGTAGTTGTATGGCACAGCTGAATTGATCATTCCTGTGTACTTTGTGATGGGGCTGATGAATGGCAGAGCAATGCCTGAGAAAACACATCATTTTATAGATGAACATCAACAGCTAACATACAAAACAAAGACTAAAGACAAACTACTTCATACTGTATACATTTCTCAGCAGACCACTGATGCTGCTCAATAGCAGAATTATAAGAGGAAACAGCATTTGGTTATTGGGGATCTCCACCACAGAACAGTTAAAACAATCTGTGACAGTGAATATGTGAAGACCTCTCAAGGCGACTAGTCATCTAATCTTAACACATTTACCCCCTTGTGTGAACTCTTCTTGCTTTTGATGGTGTAGTAATAGTTATACCATAATATACAGATGAACTTGACACCATATTTGACTTTTGAGATGACGATCAGAAATTACAGAGGGAATGTTTATCTTTGTTGTTTTATTGTTTTAATTTAGGCACGTGCATGCATTAAATTAAATGACAATAAGCAGCACACTGATGACATAATGGTAATTTTCATATTAAATGTTGCTGTAAATATAACAAAGCTTTTTTCATTGTTGTGTTCTGTCATCTCTCCTATCTCACACTTTTCTGAACTAGATTAAACAAACAGGACGATACTGACCGAATAACCCAATCGCACATGAGGCCACGATGACAGGCTCTTTATTCCACGCATTCTTCAGGAAAGCTGTTGATTAAAGAATAAGTAAAACAAGGCAGGTTAAAATCCTCCAGAGCAGAATATGATATAAATTTACTGTAAGCTAACGTTAGCCACCGCTAGCAACACAGCCAAGGTCACATTTTTCGTTTTGTTCGGACTGGATATCGTTGTGTGAAAGTAACTCTGACACGCGCTTGACATCATTTCGACTACGGAGAGTATTTAATTATATAATGTGGAGGGTGCATTTAAACTACTTTCACCGTTCAGGTGTACGAAAGATGACAAAATAGTCACGTACCCGCCATGTTGTCTGGTGTAGTTGAAAAGAGCGGAGGCTCACGGGAAATGTAGTGATTACTAACTGTGACGTATGAATTCTGCGACCGTCGCATATAAACATTAGCTCATCGAGTGGAGTGTGAACGACGGAAAGGTGTACCCGTTTGCTTTGCGTTTGAATTTAACCAAATGTGATGTTAAAACACGGTCATAGCTAAGCTGGCTGTGTACACCGCACACTCAACGCACCGTAAAGGAGTTTTAAAACCGCAGGATAAGGATCCAGAAATGTAAGTATCGATACATTGATGGCTTGTTGTCTAGTCCTATATGCCACTGATGATAGCACAAGATTATTTTCAGTTCACGTCTAATTTACTCAAACGTAATGTATGTTGATGTTGATGATGACGAGAGCGATTACTTTAATTTTCTAAGATCCTGAGTTTTTGTAACAACACAGTAAGTTCAGCGATACGTTATGTGTCTGCTGCACTTGGAGGTTTAGCCAAAGATACAGTTTAGTAGACGAGACTGGACTGTCCTGGGTGAGGGATCCCTCTGTTGCTCACCCTGAGGCCCCCCTCCGTTAAGGGTTTTCTTGAGGATGTTGTATTGATGCTTTGAAAAGCCCTTCAAGACAAACTGTTTGTAAAGGTGGGCTATACAAATAAAATTGCCTTGCCTTGCCTTGCCTAGACTTGTTGTCTGTGTCTACATTGCATTATGGACATGTTTTACAGCAACAAACACAGATGATCTTTACTCTCTTCCTGTCCAGATGATGGAGGATTTCTCTGGTTTGGCTCTGCCTCCTCTGTTTGGAGGACACATCCTGGAGGCAGAGCTGGAGCCAGGTGGCGTGGAGCTGGGACCTGGAGAGGTAATGCTAATATACAGTAAAAAGCAGCAACACATAGCCAGAGCTCTCTGTGCCATTAAACTCACAGGAATCTATATCGCCTTTTTTCTGTAGTCACTAATATTACCAGTTTTAACAAATACATCTGACCTTCATTAGTAAAATTGTTTATTTAACGTAGTTTGAGAAGTACTGTCTTTGAAGAAAGAAGCTACAATCACATCCTTGAATCTCTCATTTACCCAATGAAGTTTCCTTTTGGTGACAGCTTTTCTATTTGAAACCAAACGTCATAGTGAAACACTGACACAGAGAGCCGACCACAGCACAAAACCACACAAATTTGTTTTTGTGCAGGTGGAGCTGGGCCCAGGAGGCAGCGAGCTGCTGGAGAGCACAGTGCAAGAGGAGGAAGAGAGGAGAGCTCTCGATAAGAGGAAATATCTGGCTCTGAGTAGGAGGTGTAAAGAAATCGAACAGGTGTGTGAGAGTGTGTGTGGGTGCTTGTGTGTGTTCGCCTGCATGTATGTGCATATGCACTACTAGGTTGTTTTGCACACACTTCCTGAATAATAATAGTGTCTTGTGAATTTTTTTGTGAAATTGTCAGGTAAATCAGAAGATGCTGGGCCGCCTTCACCAAGTACAAAGAATTACACGACGCTTAAAGAAAGAGAGAAGGTATAAAACCAAACTACAATAACTAGATTTCTCAGTAGATTCACACTTGATGACTCATCTGATTGTTCTGTCGATCCTTACAGGTTTCTCATGAAGACTTTAGATGCTCACGGGGATGATTACAGAAATGCTCAGCTTACTATACTGCTGGAGGTGAGACATCTGAGACAGATTAGTGATGACAAGTCCTCAACAAATTCATAATTCACAATCATATTTGTAAAAACAAATTGGAACCAAATAACCGTAGGTCAAGAACCGTTACCCACAGCTAGACTAACTCCTAATTCAACTTTAGAAGTATTGTGAGAAAACGTCTTTAATTGACAGACCAATAAGTATGATCAGTTCACAATATGCAGTTCTCTGTTTTTTTTTTCAGGAGGAGCCTGGAGCACATTTAGATGCTGCCTCTGGAGTGGAGGACGAGCGTCTCAACGGCCTTTCTGGGTCCACATCGTCTGCAACGTTGCATCATGCTGCTGGACCCAAGAAGAGGAGACATCGAATTCCTAGGCAAGAAAAGGATAAAGACCCACAGGTAGTGAAGAGCTCTGGTGGACTGTTGTTATTATTATTATTTTATGCCTATGAACGATTTGACTGAACGTGTCAGCTGTGTGTGCATGAATGGGTGGTTTAATAGGTTTCATTAATGTGAACATTTGGACATCAGTCAGTATAGAACAATTGATTTTGTGGTAACTGAGTTTCTGCTTTTTTTTTAAAACCTAGACTGAACCAGACATGTCAGTGTTGGCAGACACACAATTTGGAGAAATGCCCAGTCCAACCTCCCTGTCTCACTGATCATTGCGCTGCCCTGGATGTGATGACAACTAAGGAGCACCCAGTGTCTTTGATTGTTCAGTAGATGCTGTAGGCTGCCTCTGTTCAGCCAGGTTTTGCACTGTTTGTAGTTCTACTTGAATATTGTCATATTCATTTGTCATACATACATTTTGTACACACTATTTCTGTGCTCATGTTTTGTAATGAGATTTGATGCCATCACATAATTATGATCATTGACAGGTTGTGCACATTGTTGTGGGTAATGCAGGCACAATTAAAGTAGGGCAGAAAACTTTATGGCCTCCATAATACCGTGCTAGAAATGATGATGATTTCAAGGTTCGTGGTTTTACCTCAGTGAACAGTCAGTATCATTATGTAAGTATTACAAACTGTTATTTGGCTGTATGAAGAATTTCATTTTTTCTATCCTTAGGGTTTATGTTTTTTTATTTTTATTGTAAAGATATCAGAAGGGATGGTGTGTGGCTTATTATTATGTTTGCTGATCTGGACCAGAACCCGAAAAAGATTTTACCATTTGAATCACATCTGTTCACATCTTAATTAGTTTTTTTTAATGACTGATGGCAAAACTCAGTTGATCATGTGAATTTTTTATTTTTTGCAATGTTTCTAAACAGTAGTTAAAGTAGAAATAAATAAAAAAAGAGTGTTTGTAAATACAATTTCTTGAATGTGCAAAAAAAAAGAAAAATATATCAAAGTTTAATTTTGCTTATTTGATTTTTTTTTTTTTCAGCTTTTAGCCTCATTTTACTATTTTCTTCATTTGGTGGAGTCAGAACAGTTGTCATGATGGAGATCACTTCTTGTCAGTCTTGTCACCAGGATTGATCAAATAAGTCAATGCTGAAAATCTGGATGGTAAATGTGTGCCTTCAGATCAGATGCAGTTTTGGTTTTGTGTCAATCAAAACCATCACACCGCTGAGCCAATGGCTGCTCTCCATTCCAGCGGATGCGTCTCAGTGACAAGCGTGAGTTCTGTCCAATCAGATCTCGAGGATTGGATTTAGGGCGGGCTCCAAACGCGGAGGTGGGATTTTAGCTACCGTCCATCTTCAACTATATTACAGTGATCGAGCTTGTCGAAAAGAAAACACAATTTGGAAGTAAAGAAGACTTTCTGGAATTAGTTCTGGCTGTATTTGAAAAAAGACAAACGAAAGTCCATACCCTAGGTAAATGTCGTAATCAAGTATAAATCTAGATGCTCGGGTTGACCCAGTTTCCCTTTTTTCCTAAATTTGGCTAGCTAAGCTGCTAGCTAGCATTTTATACATTAGCTAGCCAGACAGTTAGCCACATTAGCTAGCAGGTTAACGATTTGAACGGATTCAGATATATTGTGACTTTCACAACGTTGAGCCACCATATATAAGCTCTACTGGGTCCCAGGGCTGTGATGCATGAATATGAAGTCCAACCATCCACACGCTCCGTGCTACATGTTTTCATAACGGGCTGGTGAGAAACCGAGCGAGGTGCATGAGCTAAGCAACTGGCTCGTATTAATGTTAGCACAGTAGCGTTAGCGACTGGCTAGGTGGCTAATTTTAGCTGAAATCCATGTCAGTTGTATCGGTAACATTAGCAATATCTGCTGCGGCCACGGGAAATGCAACGATAGACAAACGGCCACATGGTGTTTGTTGTTGGAAAATGTCTTAAAATCCTGTCGCTATCTGTGCAGCTAACGGAAACCGGCCAGCTAGCTGGAGTTAACGTCAGTTCCCCTGTTTAGATGCCGATGTACTGATGGCTCTGTTGCAGAGATGTGTATGCTGTGTGAATTATCTTTGATACACGTCTTGTTTTCTTCACCCAGCTGACTCTGTGACAGACGGAATGTGGACATTGTCGTAGTCAGAGCCATGGCTGACAAGAGAAAACTTCAAGGTAAGACTGTTGGTGAAGCTGTCAGTAACGCTGCTCCGGATCCATCTCTCTGGCATCTTGCACACAGACTCAGACCGACTTTATCTACAAGTTTGTTAATTTCTCCTACAAGTTTGGCACAGATATGTATACAGTGATGTTGGATCACATCTCCTATCTCCACAGGTGAGATCGATAGATGTTTGAAAAAAGTAGCTGAAGGTGTAGAACAGTTTGAAGATATCTGGCAAAAGGTAAAGTATGCTCACTTATTGCACGTGTTTGATGAGCTATTTCAAAAACTGCTGCTGGATTAACTCTATTATTTCACTTCAATGCAAACATTTTAGCTCCACAATGCAGCAAATGCAAATCAGAAGGAAAAATATGAGGCTGACCTCAAGAAAGAGATTAAAAAGCTACAGGTAAGACAAGTCAACAAACACACATTTTTATGCATCTACACTCTTGATCAGTAGGGTGTGTTTTAAGAAATAGGAAATGTGTTTTAATGTTCTCATTGTCTGTGCTCTTCCAGCGATTGAGAGATCAGATAAAAACATGGGTGGCCTCGAACGAGATCAAAGACAAACGGCAGCTAGTCGAGAACCGCAAACTTATAGAGACGGTGTGGCTCTTTGTCTCCTTTTATTCATTTAGAATTATTTTTTGGTTTTACGCAAATATAACTTTGCACGAACACAAGCAACTGAACAAGACTTTTGTGATTTTTCCTGTCTTAGCAAATGGAGCGGTTCAAGGTGGTGGAACGTGAAACAAAAACAAAAGCGTACTCTAAAGAAGGTTTGGGGCTCGCTCAGAAGGTGGATCCAGCTCAGAGGGAAAAGGAGGAAACGGGGCAGTGGCTAACGGTAGGACACCATCCATCCTCACCTTACCTGTTGTACATTTGGTTGCCTGAAGATACGTTGTGCCAAAAGCAAAGAAAAAGCACCCACATCTAGATTGAAAACAAAACAAATACTGTTAGTGAAGGAATTAGTAAAATAAACAATGCAAAATTTGTCAGTGGAGATTGACTGAACAAAGCAGTTTTTGATTCAATTTGGAAAAATCCATTAACGTCCTGTTTTTCTGGTCTTTTCCTCACCTGCAGAATACGATAGACACTCTAAATATGCAGGTGGATCAGTTTGAAAGTGAGGTGGAATCACTTTCAGTTCAGACACGAAAGAAGAAGGGCGACAAAGAGGTAAGTCCTCCCATAACCTTTTTCCCCCCTGCCCATATCCAATGTATTGCAGTGTTGTAAAAGCTCTGCTAACATGCTAATCATTAACCTCATATCTGTCTTTCTGTCATGTAGAAGCAAGACCGAATTGAAGAGCTCAAACGATTAATTGAGAGGCATCGATTCCACATCCGAATGTTGGAGACCATTTTACGAATGCTGGACAACGACTCTGTGCCAGTGGATGCAATCCAGAAGATCAAGGACGATGTTGAATACTACATCGATTCGTCTCAAGACCCAGACTTCGAGGAGAACGAGTTCCTGTATGATGACTTAGACCTGGAAGACATCCGTGAGTAGAGCACCGCGGTGCGTTAGGACGATGTTATGATGTGATGACAGTGTTTCACACTTTCTTTTTCATGTCTCATGTTTTACTTGTAGCTGCAGCGTTAGTTGCGACCTCTCCATCAGGTCAAGGAAACGTGGAAGATGAGATGTATCTCCACTCCAGCAGCACTCCCACCTCCACCACCTCCTCCTCACCCATCCCTCCATCCCCGGCCACATGCACTGCTGTAAGTTCTCGTCTTTGTACCATTATGGGGAAGATGTTAAAGGGATGCTGGGTAGAAAACATACATTTCTGATACAATTTTGCACATATTCCCTCTCTTAAAGGGATATTTCAACATTTTGGCAAATTTGCCTATTGCCATAATCGCTATAGTCTTAGGGGTAGGTTCATTACCTTCAATTGTCAGTGCATGTTGTTTTGAGATCAGTGGGGTCGAGACGGAGGCGCATGGTATTTCTACACTTACCTCATCAACTCATCAAATACACAATCCAACAACTCCAAAACGGTCTTCTGGACAAATTGTGACCTGCACATTTGCCACGCTATGAAATAATCATGCAACGCTACAAGACCTAGTTGTTTTCGAGGTAAATAGCGGGAACTACTTTGCAGACACACCTGTTCAGTGGAGTGACTTAAAAAGCACAAGTAGTTCCAAGTATTTGCTTCATGTGTCGTAATGTTACATAATTATACGTTATTATAGCATTGTGAATGTGCAGGTCACAACAAGAGCATTTTGGAGTTGTTGGATTGTGTATTTAGTTTGATGAGAGAAACATGGAAATACCATGCCCCTCCGTCTCTGCCCCGCTGATCTCAAAACAGCTTGCACCTACAATTAAAGGTAACGAACCTACTGCTAAGACTATAGGGATTATGGCAACAGGCAAATTTGCCAAAATGTTAAAATGTTCCTTTAAGTTTGTATTAAATTAACCCTTCTACATGCCCCATTGTGTCGTAAGCCACTGGCTCGTTTGCTGAATCAATGTTTCATGAGGTGGAATGTCACATCAAGGTATCTCCTCCTATAGGAGAACTCAGAGGACGATAAGAAAAGGGGACGGTCGACAGACAGTGAAGTTAGTCAGGTGAGAGGTTCTCATCTGTGCTGTGTCAGTAGACAAAACAGTTTAGTGCAGCGCTCTTCACCCTTGGTCCTGACGAGCCACAGTGGCTGAGGGGTTTTGGCCTCTCAGACACTGAAGCGGAACACGTTTTCTCTGTGGGACCACGGTTGGAGACTTCTGATCTAGTTTGTATCATCTGCTGCATATTTGGGCTTCCATAGTTTACAGTAAACTTATGCACTCTGTACAGTTGTAGTTGATGTTTTTTTGCACGGTCTTGTCTGACACGGCCTCTTCCTGGTGCTCTGTCATTTTCAGTCACCTGTGAAGAATGGCACCCCATCCTTGCTTTCTTCCTTCTCTTCCTCCACCACCTCCGGGTCCTCCTCGTCTTCTTCCCTCGGGTCCATGGCAAGCGTCGTCCCTGTCCCCACGAGCAGCAGTCTAATAGGAAGCTTCAGCAGCGCGGTGCAGCAACATCAGCATCAACCTGCGCAACCACAGCAGCAACAACCTCAGCCACCAAACCAACCGCAGCAACAACAACAACAACAGCAGCAGCAGCAGCAGCAGCCAACTCAGACAAAACCTTCTGTCCCCTCAAACAACACCCCCAGCCCACCCAGCAACCCCTTACTCCCAGCCTCCACTGCCCCCTCTCTACTTACACCCAGCACGCCCAGTTCATCAGCTCCCAACTCTCAGTCTCAGCCCACATCCGGGCCCACCCCAGCATCCAGTTTGGGACTCGGGCTAGGGCTGGGATTGAGCAAAGTTGGCCTGACGGGGACCAGTAGTGCCAACCAGATGTCTGGTTTAGGGCTCGTTGGCCACCCCTCACCTCTAAACACAATGGCAGGGCTCCTATCGGGCTCCACGCCGGCCCCTTACGCTCAGGCAGCGGCATCGGGAGGCTTGGGTTTGAGCAGCACCACCCAGTCCGCCATTTCAGTGGAGAGCAGCACTTCCATCCCCACCTCTGGCTCCAGTGGAGTCACCACCAACGGGGCGGGGACGGGGCTCGGTCTACTCGGCTCCAGCCCGGCCCACACCTCCCTCAGCGGGAGCATCCTGGGACTGGTCCCCGGGCAGAGCGTGGCCCCCGGCGCCTCGCAGATGCCCCCAAGTTCTGTCAGCACTACCTCCAGCGTAGTCGGCATGATGGGAGGAAACGGAGGGAACGTCGGCGTGGTCGGAGGAGTAGGGGTGAACGCTGCTCCTGCCAGACCACCCAGTGGACTGAAGCAAAATGGAAGCACAAGTAGGTTCAATTTTAACGCTCAAGCTTATTTGGATAGTTTCTGTTAAAGTCTTTCCTAACATCTCACCTGCCCCCCGCCCCCAGGTTACAGTGCTGTAGTAGCAGAGAGCTCCACAGAATCAGCTCTAAGCACACCGAGCCAGTCACAGAGCAGCCAACCCTCATCTCTCAGTTCCTCAACCAGTCAGCCGTAAGTTATTTGACGTCTGCTCCTGAAACCTGATGTTTCTTCTTGTTCTTCTATTACACTATTGAACTAACTGTTGTTCCCACTGTACCTGGTGCAGGATGGACAACGGTCCCAGTTTAATCAGCTCCATCACGCTGCCTCCCAGCTCTCCGTCCCCCTCATTCTCAGACAGCACACCTGGAGGAGGGAGTCTTCTCAACGGGCCCCACTCCTACACACAGGCCTCCGAGGGCCTCAAGGTGAGCCGAGCCAGCGCGGCTGCGCCAGGACATGTCCACTGACACCGAGCCTTAGTCATAGACCTTTTGTCAGAGGCTTTAATTGTCTACAGGCCAGCATTTGCTGTGAAAACCAGCGAGGTTACAGTCAGGCGTGGCTCTTAAACCTACTGCACTGGGAGTCGGACGAAACACAACTTGTTGAGATTGTGTGGGGTTTATATAAAAGCTTTGTCAACTTAATTATCTTGGAACACCCTTGAAGTAGCAGATCATTTAGATGTCACACAGTTTTTCACTTAGTTTTGTTTGGTACATCACAGGAGAATAGTAATATCCTTAGATCC
This sequence comes from Decapterus maruadsi, assembly GCA_030347415.2. Classification (NCBI taxonomy): domain Eukaryota; kingdom Metazoa; phylum Chordata; class Actinopteri; order Carangiformes; family Carangidae; genus Decapterus; species Decapterus maruadsi. The sequence goes on from CM064894.1 coordinate 19,183,229, forward strand.
CAGGGTGCACACAAACCTGGGCCACATTTATATCAAACAAAGAAGACACCACGTACCTAGTGACAGAAATCGGGTCGTGTCATTTTTAAAAACAAAGAATGAATTTTTTTTTTCACTGCGAACACCAGGAAACAGACAGTATAGGACTGTGTGAAATCTAAAGCTCAGGCAGTCTGCAGGCCGACGGTGACTGTGATGGAAAATGCTTCGTCTCGGATGTATTCACAAGTTTGCTTCAGTTATAGAGCAGCTATGTCTTCAGTGCAGGTTTTTGGTGATAACCAGGGTTGCGTGAAGACTTCCCTGACCCTTTTAATTGATTTTTCTACACTGATATTCCCTTCCAATTTAAATTTGACCTAATCCAATGTTTTTCTCCTCACAGGCTCCTGAGCCTCTCAGTTCTCTGAAGGCGATGGCTGAGAGAGCAGCGCTGGGGTCGGGCCTGGATGGAGAGATTCCCAACCTGCACCTGACAGACAGAGGTCGGAACGGTCAGGCATTGTTCCTACATTGATCTACTGAGGTTCAATCAGCTTTTACTTTCACACAGTGAACCTTCTGTCACCGTGTGCTGTGCACTTACCAGTTACTCAGAAGGAAGTGCGTTTACTCCTAGTCCTGTTTACTACTATTAATCAGTTGGCCAACTCACAGACGCTGATTTCAAGTCTCTTCAGGTGGTTGTTGCCAGATTTCAAACATAGTTGGTTCCATTTCTGTGTTACATCAAGTCATAGTCTTGACTAAATTATTGATCAGTTTCTTTTGAACAAATATTTACAAGTGGAAAATGACTGAAAAAAGAAGTCGTAGCACAAAAGATTTACTTAATCAAGAAGAGATGGAAAATGAGTATGACGTGGTGCTGTGGTCTTTCATAGCGTAACTGACACTATGCTTCACTCTGTACTCGTTCTGCAGACATCTTCTCTGGTTCATCTGCGGCGCCTGGCACACCTGCCGCCCCTCAGCCGTCCGTGTCGGAAGTCAGCATCCCCCCATCGCTCGGGGTCTGTCCACTGGGGCCCACCCCTCTACCCAAAGACCAGCTCTACCAGCAGGCCATGCAGGAGTCTGCATGGACACACATGCCACACCCTTCCGACTCCGAGAGGATCAGGTAAAACTATATACACATCTCAGACATGGTTTTACCACTGAGGACAAATAAAGATGTGACTTTAACCGGCTTGAAATCATGACAACGAACAGGTCCATTTAAAGAACAGGTCTGATTTCACCTATTGTCATCAAAGCACATTAAAAGGCAAAAATCAGCTGTTAATAAATTATATTACTATTGTATTAAGTATTGGGACCGTTTCCAAATGCCTGATCCAACTTACTGCACATCAGTGACATGCTTTGAAATGAACACACACAACACACGCCCTGACAACATATTTATAGTCAGTCCCACACACAACATCCTGTTGCTGTATTTACTTACTAGCACATCAGATCTGTGGCTGGAAATAGTCCCCGACAAATGCATAGCTCACACCTGTTAGAGTATCAGTTGTTGAAAACATGCCGTGACCTATTGTATGTTGTTGTTGTTGTGGGTGTGTAACTGTCACTGCTCCTGTCCTAAAGGCAATACCTGATGAGGAACCCGTGCCCCACTTTGCCATTCCACCATCAGATACCACCGCACCACTCTGACTCCATAGAGTTTTACCAGAGACTGTCCACAGAAACGCTCTTTTTCATCTTCTACTACCTGGAGGTGAACATGCACCCACTCTATATTTACTCTTTTCGGTTTACCCTCCCTCCTCCCTTCTGCTCTGTGAAGTATTAAAGTGTTGCTTGAAAGTTTAATGGTTTCTCTGACCTCCTTCTCACAGGGCACCAAGGCTCAGTATCTGTCTGCCAAGGCTCTGAAGAAACAGTCATGGAGGTTTCACACCAAGTACATGATGTGGTTCCAGAGGCACGAGGAGCCCAAGACTATCACTGACGAGTTTGAACAGGTATGCCCTCACTGCCGTTCATTTCCATACAACCTGAAGCCAGTCTGTTTGTTGTATGGCGTTTTTTGGATTATTAATGATTGTTCTGTCCGCTCTGCTGTTCCTCCAGGGCACTTACATTTACTTTGACTATGAGAAGTGGGGCCAGAGGAAGAAGGAGGGGTTCACCTTTGAGTATAGGTACCTTGAAGACCGAGACCTGCAGTGACAGAGGGAGGGACACGAAAGGACAGAGAGAGACAAAACGTGCTGCTGTTGACATTCCGAGACTGAACTCCAAACTGTGGATAGAGATTGTGATGTGTAGTAGAAACCCTCTCCTGCAATGGAGACTGGTGTCTGTATAGGCTGCATCTCGACGTGAAGCCCTTGCTCCTCGTGTAGCGCTTTGCTTTTGAGTAAAAACGCCCCATGGGCCTGATCAGATGCGTCGCGCTGCATGAGCTGGGAGGGTTCTCACTAGAGATCTGCGTTTGTGCCTGTCTGTGTGCACACTCAGTATGTGGCATTAGGAAAGCCTACCCCATGCATGTTTCTCATGTTTTTTTCTTTTTCCTTTTCAACAAGATTCTCTGTACCACCAATTTCCCAACATGAGCCTGGAAGCCTTTGACTTGACACAAAACAAACCCTGGATTTGATTGTTAAGTAAACTGCCCATCTTGTATTTACTGTAATTTGGTGGTTTAAAATGGGGACGTACAGTGGACATTTAGTCATGGTGTGTAGGAACGGCTTCTTTTAAGACCCTACGATGCCTGTTGAATATGGTCACTATTAGAGATAGTGAGCGGTTATCAATAGTTTTATTGATATTGTCTTGGTCGATTTAAAACGCTGATTGAGAGTGACCACAGGGCCTCTCCCTGTGACAGGGAAAGAGTCCTTATTGGACATGGATTAAATTGCTATGCAATTGAACTGGTCTCTGACTCCCTCTCTTTACAAATAAAATGTTTTTAAGTTAACCTGTCAAAGAAAATGCATTATTATGGCACATTCATGTTTGTGACAAATTAAATAAATCTGTAAAATAAATCTTTAAAATAGGGTTTGAGACATTTAATCTATTGATGTTTGATTCTTACACCATTGAGGAATTGTCATCATTCTCAATGCAAAACGCCACGCTGAGCGTAGTGAATGTACCTGTACCCAAATCACCTCTTAATTACACCTTAGATAATAAATCTGAGTTTGGTTTGAGTCAACTTCCCACCTTTAGTTAAGGTTTTATTCTATTCTGTTGATGTTACTTCATCCCAAAGCCACTGTGTTCGATTTACCACCAGATATTTTAAGTGAAAACCCCTATACAGTGAATGTGCACTGAAACTTGTTTACATGTAGAGTGAAAACAGAAATCCTAAAATTCTGGTGGTAGATTTAACTCACTGGTCGAGTAGGACGTGTCTCGTCTGCCGTGGTTGTTCATGTGCTACCCTGAAGAACAATAAGATTTAATCTGGTCCTGAATCTGGAGTGGGACAGATCCCACCTTTTCTTGGCAGTTTGAATGGGGAGAGTGTTTAACTTAAGATTTTTCCATTCAAGCAGCCACGAAAACTTCCGATCTGCACTGCATTTACAAAATTTTATGTTGTGTGTAATTAGTTTTCAGGCTTTTTTGGGGGGGAGGGGGGTGTGGAGATGTGGAAAAAAGGAAAATACAGCAAAGTTATGAGAGATTTGCCTTTTATAGATTCTATTTTTGGGGGCTTTTAAGGTTTTCAGAAAGGGAAGGTCAGTTAAGAAATTGCTAAAAATGTGAATTTACAGACATTTACAGTTTTTCTCATCACAGTTCTGCATGGGAGATGTCATAAAACGGGGTTATAACAGGATTGTACAATTTCAATAAATACTTTTAAGAAATTACAAGTCAATGTGTGGTGTAAAGTCCTGTCTTTCTTACAAGGCACACGTTTCACATTGTAAAACTTAAAATTAGCCTGGCTTTAGCTTGTTCTGGTGGCTTTAATTAAAAAAAAAAAAAAAGAGTCCACCACAGATATAAGGGTGAGCTGTGATTTATAGAAAATTGATATGTAGATATCAGTTTAACTGTTACAACAAAGAACAAAAACTACTTGACTCTATTTTCACATTTTATTAAAATCAAAAATGGCAAAAATGAAAAGGAAAAAGCAAAATACAAGACAAAGCACAATGTCAGACAAACTTGAAAATATACTAACAGCTCTGCAGCCGTGAGTGCAACTGTCCACTTGCAGCATGACCGTGTGTGTGTGTTACTCTTGGTCTGCCTTAGTTTCCTTCTTGACTTTCAGGAACTCCGCCATATTAGAGAAATACTTCTGGTTGGCTTCAGCCACCTTCTTCTCTGCAGCCTGTGGGTTCACAATCTCCAGCCCCTGAGGACAAGAGCAGAACGGTTGTTAGCCAACGTAAACCTGCACAGTTCTCAGAGGACATTCAATTGGAAAAAAACAAAAAGAGGATGTCAACTGGTCTTTACCTGTAGGGGAGTGAATGCTACGCTGGAGCTGGTTCCTGAGGAGCGATCTCTGACTGTTGACTTTCCTCCATACGTCATGCTCTGCTTCTGCAGCGTCCTCTGTTGTTTAACAAAAACACAAATTACACACACATTAGAAATCAAGAGAAATACTGAGTTGCATGCCTCAAGTGCAGTTCGTGCTCGTAGTGAGTGTGTTCACCTGGAGAGATTTGGAGATTCTGGCCTTGGTGGCTTCGTTGACCTGAGCCTGCCTGACGCGTCCACTGCCGCTCTTCCCCAGCTGACCCAGACTGAAGCCCAGGTCCTCCTGATAGGCATCGTCTTCAATCTGCAATAACACATAATAAATCACCTGATCACATCTTCTCTTGTCAAGAACGAAGTAAGATAAAAAAAAATTAAAAAAAGGTAGAGCAACTGTACCTCTGCAGTGTTTTAAAGTTTAGTGTATCCTCAGAGTAAAAACCAAAGTAACTATTATAAAGACACTGATATATAATGTCTTTAGATGATGAGGACATGGGAAAATAAATTAAACTTCAGCTTGGCTTCAGCATAAACATTAGATTTTAATCATCAATTCTGATTCTCAACAGAATAATTTAAGCAAACTGTGTCTCTCCAGCCTCCAGTTGTGTTGCTACAAATGGATGAAATCAAAAGGCAGTGACGCTGAAGTGCTGGAATATTTAGATGCTTTGATGCTTCGATGCTCATGGTAAATGGTAAATGGACTTGTACTTATATAGCGCTTTTCTAGTCTCTTGGACTCAAAGCGCTTTACAATATAATGGTCACATTCACCCTTTCACACATGCATTCATACAGTGCTGTGCATAGTGCAGAAAACTAAGCATTCACAGACATTCATACACCCAATGGACACATTGGGGGTTCAGTGTCTTGCCCAAGGACACTTTGACATGTTGAGGAACCACCGACCTCCTGAGCCACAGCCGCCCATCTCATGTGATCAAAGTGTATTTATTTATATTTGATGAGCAATTCTTTAACTTGTTTCATTTTTAACACATTTTTCTCTTTGTAAAAAGCATGTCCCTTGAATACAGGGTGTGATATCAGGCTAAAGTGTTAGAATTGGACAAAAACTAAAATAATGCTGTTTGAAATATCACAGGGTCAAACACAAATAGAGGAGATATCCTGACCTCTGCGAATGTCATCCTGTTGGCATGTTTCCTGATCTCAGTCAGCCCAAGACGCTCCTTCATCTTTCGATACCTTGTGAAAAGGTGAAGAGCAGTGGAGAAGATATTTTTTATACATTTAGTTGATGGTGGTATTCTAAACTTGGCTATGCCCGTTATATAAGCCTCTTGTTGTCTTTCCTACACGCTGCTCTCTTTGTGCTTTGTTTTGCTTCCCCCTGTTTGGTTGTTACAATGTTTGATTTCATTTTGTTCTGGAAACGAATGTGGGGCAGTTCAATCTCTGTATCCTCCCTCCAATCAAGCATTTTAGATTTACTTTTGACAAAAGGATCCATGAATTAATTCATTTGTACTCACAGCAACTCCCTACTGCACTCTCTTTGCTAAATAATGGCCTGTCTGGCAGGGAAATCAATGTTTTTTAAGTAGCTGACAGCTTGTATACCTCCTCCCTCCTCTCTTCTTCCTCTGTCCATCCAGTGGGGCTGGAAGTGGCTTGACCTGCTTCACTGGAGGAGGCTCCTGCCATTTATCAAACTTCCTCTCAATCTCTTCCTTTAGATCGTAGCCAACCTGGGGAAAAACAAGATTTTAAAACAAAAGTTAGAACTGAATCAGGAGTTTACATAACTGATGCAAGTGAAACACATTTTGTGTTTTGTTGAAGCAGCTGGTTTAGTGGTTGGTAAATCTGTTTAATGTTGTAGTGAGCTGTGATCTCCAACAGGTGGCAGCCTAACTAGATAAAGAGGTTCACAAAAGTCCCTCAACACCCTGCTTTTCCATTGCTCAGGTCCGACCCAAGAGAGAGGAAAAAAGGATGAAAAAGTAAGTTTTTCTGAAGACAATTGAAAAATTGAATAAGTCTACTCACCAAACAAGGCAAAAAAAATACTGATAAATAAAATACAATGTCAGTGAGCATTAACTCATTTGTGCAATTGGAATAAAATAAAATATCAGATACAGGCAGCGTTCAAGTTTAACAAATAGATCAATGATTTATAAATCAAATTCAACATTAGACTGGTGCACAGTGCAGAGAGATGAGCTCTTGCATCACGTGTCACCTGGGAGGTGCGAGGTGGGACTTCACCAAAAAAAAAAATGCAGTGACTCTCTCAACTGCAGACATCAGAGGAAAAACCTCAGGTGGTTGGTGAGTAGAAACATTCATACTTTGAATGAATAAATCAGGTATTTGTATAGAAAATCAACTGATAATGATCAGCAGCTGCTCAATTGGGGCTTCCCTGACTTGAATCTAAGGATAAACATGAGCCTGTGTGTATACTGGATTTATTTTGTAGCCCTTGTTAGTATCCATACACTATTTATTACAGATACTGCATTAATATGCATGTGCTCTTTCTGGGCGGTCACCTTGCCAACTGAACTCTCATGGAAACTGTCGACTCGGGCGGCCAAAGTGCACTTTGCAGCCACCAGACGAGCTGCTTTCCTCCTGAGATCCTGAAGGTGAAAATGGCAGGAAACCGTTATATAACAGAAACTGCGGGTATGCATAATGTTCTTTTTTTATGCATGTATGTATGTATATATATATAGCTCACAGGAGGTAGTGACTGCACAACATCACAGTGGTAGATGAATCCGGTGTGAGGAAGCAGTGATGTGCTGCTGAAGCCAGAGAGGGTTCTCCTCTGAGCTCCCAGCAGCATCAGGTTACATGCTGGCATCTTTGAGAGATTGGTGAGACCTCCAGCAATACCTGAGAAGGCAGGAGGAGAGCTTGAATTGCAAAGAACATCTACAGTTATAACCTCAGTTTCCAATCCTGCCTCAAGTGTATAAAAAACGTGAATGTTCTGGCGTCTCTCACCCATGATCTTTGCAGCTGTTGACGCTCCAACGATGATGGACAGATTTGGGGCGATGAACGACATTCTGGACTCCACATATTCATATATCCTGTGTTTGGACTGGTTCAGCTCCAAGGCCATGTCACATGCTTCCTCCAGTTGCTTCAGTTCATCCTCACTTAGCTGTGACCTACAACCAGGAAAGCACACACAAAATCAACCCTCAGTCAGTTCACACTTTGTATTTGTCGAGAGACTCGTACAATCCCCGTAAGTGAGGGTGAGAGTGAGGATGCTGACCTGAAGATGATGAGGAAGAATTCATTTAAATTGGATTAACGTGGAACAGGACTCACCCCTGTGTGGTTGAAGCTGTGACGCTGACAACCATAATAGTGGCGTTGGTGAGGATTTGCTGCAGAGTTTCATTGTTCTTGCATTTCTCCAGGTTGTTCCCCAGTTCCTTATTAAAAAAAAGACACCACAAAATCAGGAAACACATAAAAAAAGGAACATGGTCCTTTAAAAAATGGTTGAATTCCCACACAGTCACCCAAACGGATGAAGGCCATGACCTAATTTTTCCCACACATCAGCTTTGGGACAACATTTATGTTTTCAAACCTTTAATTTTGACATCTTTGCAAGCTCAAATTTGAGCTTGCAAAGATGTCAAATTTGATCTGTTATAGATACGATTCCCTGCATTCATCAATAAAATAATCCCTATTTTTTTTCTTCTTACTAACTCCAGACAGGCAAATAAAGGTGCCACTTGCAGGTTTATTATTCTCATTCTGAAACATGGATTTGATGTACAAGATGAACAACTTATCTCACCTTGACAGTGCGGATGTAATCTAAAGAATCTGGCACCAGCGACTCGAGTTCAGGAAACCTCTTTGAATATTTATCCCTGGTAAATTTGTGAATGATATCTGAAAATAAAGCACAAAGGCATGTTATACAGACCACAATTAAATATGTAACTCTTTGATATGAATAAAAACAAAAACAAAAGTAAGAACTGCGAACTCACTCAGCTCATTGTCAATCTCCACTGTGAGGTTATTAGCTGCTACGATCAGTCTGTATTCTGGGTCGGCTTCAACTGGACCTGAGACTAAATGGAAACAAATCATTCATCAATCATCATAAAAATCATTCCATACAGACTCAACATTGAACTTGAATAAAGGCAAGGACCCTGTAAAACAGACAGTTTGTCACTCCTAGTTTCTTTGTCATTCCTAGTATAGGCCTATAACGTGTTTTACATTGTAAAAGTTGTAATTTGTTATAAATTATGACCATACAATGTAAAATATGTTATGTACTAGGGATGACAAACTGTCTGCCACTGAAAAGGAAAAAGGTTACACTCACCCTCTGAGTTCTTGCGCTGCTTTCCAATATATTCTGAGATTTTGTCAATGATCTCTGAAAACTAAAGACATAAGATGGTTATGAATGGATACCTTGAGCTGGCACATTATTCTAAATATCAACTTGTGTAAAGCCTTCATATGACAAAACTCACCTGTTTGCTATTGCGGAGCTTGGCAATGGATGCAACGCTCTCGGCTTTACTGTAGTCCACCTCCATCTCCTCTGGGATGTCTTCCAGCCCTCCATCCGTCCTTCCCTGGCTCGCCTCTCCATCGCTCTCACCCTCCTCTCCCTCTGGATACAGACCGTCCTCCCCCTCATCTCCAGCCTCCTCCAGATCAGCCAGGAGCTCGTCCGCCAGAGACATCTACCATTAGCACCAGATAGTGTGAGGACACACAGTATAGAGGTTACTCCCGGGATGAGCTAAAGCTCCTCTCCCAAAAAAACACCAGGAATCTTCAGAGATTGCACTGATATAAGATCAACAACAAAACTGTACAGCATCTAACATTTCTCAGTTATAAAAGTCAAATGCTGTCTTTTTGGTCTGTAGTACCATTTTCTTTTCTTAATGTTGTAGCACAGTGGAAAGAAAGTGCACTGTCCTGTACACATTACTAATTTGTCTGTTGCAACTGGTTACAAAATGTTATATAATAGCACTGCTCACATACAACCTTGTTCAAAATGTCCAAAATATTGTTCTGTGTAAGATAACTTACATACTTCTTAACAACAATAAAAGCAATAGACAATAGAAAATAAATACATTATCAACATTTAACAAATATCAAACATTAACAGGATTTATTGATGTATTATTTTTTATAGAATATTTGGTTAAATTGCTAAAAAAGAAAAAAGAAAAAAAGTTGATCAAAGCACTAAAAGAAAATGCAATTGTTTTTATACTATGTAAACACTGTATACTTTCATTCATTATATCTACAGTGGTTGAAGTGAAACAAGTTTGTACTGCTCAAAAATGAAGCCATAACCTGTGATGTGAGGCCATAAGTTCAGTGACATAGCAGAAGAAGACTTTAATTCATTATAATTTTAACAAAACAAGTGACTTTAATACGTCGCTCTGTGTTTACTGTTTTACTTTTTTTTCTTTGGTAAGCAAATTCATGTGCACGCACATAGCTTAATAGCTGGGTTAGCATTAGCAGAACATAATGGCCCCTTCAGCCTCGTATATGATTTATTAAATGAGAATTGGGTAAATACATCGTGAAGGAGACAAGTATCGCAGCTGTAATGTAATGGTCAAAAACAGAGTTTGTCACGTCCATGCACTGGTTTATGTTAGCATGCGTTAGCCAGTTAGCATTCACAAACGTTGGTTGGACGTTGTGAAGCTGCTTTTATGCAACATGACTTCACTTACCTTGAGGATCGATTACGGGACAAAACAAAATATATCTGATGAAAACGTTATGATCTTCTATTCAAGGAAAGACTCGTTATACAAACTGTGTTCGAAAGAGAGTCTGCAAAAGAAACTGTTGTGTCGTAAAGTTTGTCGCAGACTAAATACGTAAAGCCTTCGCATGGTTTTCTGGGAAATGGCGTCAAAACCCTGCATAGGCAATTTTAGCAGCAGAAGTGCGGCTTCTTTGAACAATTGCGCTCCTTTGGGTGATTATGCATTGAATTATTTATTATTTTCCTGGAGGGACTGATATACTTTTAACATCATTAATAGAATAAAACAAAAGCAGCGGGGAAGAGAGACAGACTGTTTCTATTCTGTCCTACATCCTATCTAGGGGTGTCTGAGACAACATGAACAATGGGCCTCATCTTCCCCAGATCTGAAGCAGCCACCAGGACAAAGTAAATTCAGTGTATGAAAAGGAATGAATTTAGACTACATCAAGCAGTATGAAAACAAACTGGGATTACGTCATCTTGTTTACTCCCAGATATGGAAAACAAAAATAAAAAAAACAACAACAAAATGAAAAAAACAAAATCAAATGACAAAGACTCAACTACCATAACTAAAAGTCCACATAAGAAAATGCGTATGAGCCCCATAAAGGATGTAAGTGGGCTAAGAGGGCATGGACATAACAATGGCAAACCGTCATAACCCCATATTTTTTCAGAAACATGAGCCCGACATGTGAAGCCCGTGTAGGCTGGCTAAATGGGCTCCATAAAGCAGTAGGCTAATGTGCAATACCGGGTGATACCATTGATTTTAATTATGATCCAATGCTTTTAAAAAAGTGCATTTCCCACAATATCAATAGTCTATATGGAAAGTTTCTAAATTCGAACGTATGTGAGAACTACACACTGACCATTTGAATTCACATTTAAAGGAATAGTCTGCATCTTCTTTGAGATTGCAATGAATAAATCACAGATGATCTTTCTTATTCTTTAATTAGAAACACTTTTTTTTCAATAACGTACAAACTTTTATCCTCCTGCTCTCATTCGGTCTATGAGTTCAGCTGAGTGTGTGTATGGTGGGGGCGCATTTATTTACACAACCATAGACTGCCTCAGAGGAGGAAACAGATGTTGTCCCTTCCAACTGTCGGGGATAGGTCCTGTAAATAGCAAAATAACTGTCTACTGGAAAATAACTGTTTACCCCAAATTCGTGCAGACTGGTGATAGTATTGATCCGCACATCACTAGCACTAGTGACAAGGCTCCATACCCATGGGGTTCACAGGTCTTATTTGTCAGAAATACAGCACTTTACGATTACAAAACAATACGATTTATTGTCATGAAACAGTTCAATAAGAGGTTCACATTTTGTAGTTTTTATTTCCCCTTATTTTATACATTATCCCTTGAAAACCATTCTTTAAACAATACAGGTTTTAAACCAACATTTAAACAGACTAAACAAATGGACTAGTTGGACTTCGACTGCATGATGGACTGTTATTAGTAGAAAATGGCATAAATTAACAGATACACAAACAAATGAAGTTATTTACTGATGAAAGGCTTCGATTTTTCATGCTAAGCTACATTAACTGTCATTAAACAAGGTAAAAGAATAATAAGACAGCTAAAAATCCATAGACATTGGAAAATAATGAAACATTACAGGACATAGTTCCATACAGATTGGCATATATTAACAAGTAAAATTATACAAAATACTTTTTTAGCAATTAAGACGTTTGGGAAAATATTTTTGATTTATTTGTTATGAAGATCTTAGAGAAGATATAACCTAGATGCATTCTGTCCCAAACAAATGATACCTAAGTTTATATTATGTTAATTGCACAAAAGCAGATAAACTGATTGATAAATAAGTAAGTGAATAAATAAATAATTACATAAATAAATAACAAAAATAAATTAAATATTGTATGGAAACCAGCTTTCCATAAATGAGTAAAAATAAAAATAAATAAACATAATAAATAATGTGAAAATGCTTCATAGAACTTAAAGTATTAAGAAACAGCTTGTTTCATTTTCCGTGCAGTCTAAGAATACATCTAAAAGTAAACAGCTCTAAAATGATATTGTATACACTTGTATTATGATATTTGTACAAATGTAAATGAGTATTCTCAAATACAGGAGTCAAGCAATTTCTGTCCCAAACTGCTGCCTACAAGAACAACTGACTGCAATGAACAACGTCTTTGATAAAGAGGACTGGAATCCAAGCATTTACAGACAGACGAATGACTAAAGAAAGTGCATTCCCCGCACATCAGGGGAATAATACAACAGAATGAAGCAGAAAACGAGAAGGTAAGCTGGTACACAGCAAGACTCCCACTGCATAGCTGTCAAATCTGTTTCAGATTTTACAAAGCTCCAGGCTCCTCTTCTCCTAGCATATGCTGCCTTTTCCAAAGACTTCTTGTAGCCGAAGGCTATGAATAAACTCTGTAAACAATGGCAGGCAGGAGCACAACAGCTCCTGTCATACAAAATCCTGTCGCTGGTAAAACCTGGAATGTGTCCAGCTTTTAGAACGGGAGTCTCATTCTTTCAGTTGCCTATTCAATAAAAAAATAGCCTTTGGGTCAATGGCTGGTTGTTGGGGTTAATTCACTGGCCAGTCCAAGAGGGTTCAGCTCTAAAGGTTCACATGATGACACCTAACATCACACCAAGTGGGGGTCGTCTGCAGGGCTGACAGTGAAGCGCGATGACATCACTGGATTGGCCCCAACAGGCGACCTTGGTTTGATTGATAAATCCTCTTTCCTTTTTGATTCTTTGCTTTTGATGTTCGGCCCTGATGGACAGACACAAAAGGAAGCAAACAAAATCAAAGACATTGACAACTGCCTCATCACTGGGACCATGGAGTGGATTACTTAACGGGCCAACTAGGCACAAGTCCAGGGGCCCAAGCGTCGGGGCCCCACGGCAAGAGATCATTCAAAGTGACTGTTGAAAGGAAACTCCATCGATTTTACACATCAAGGTTTCTTAACACATCAGAGGTTTATCATTGTTCAGGCTATATGAAAAAGTTGGATGAAGTATTTGTGTGGCTCCAGAGACAGATGAGTGAAATCTGATGAACTGCCTCATGATGTTACTTTAATCAGAGTCCATTGGTCTTAAAACTACAAGTTTGAAAGTGAAAACAAAACAGTGGGTTTCAGTTAGAAAGAAAAGATGTAACCAGACTTCTGAAGTCTACTCTTCATCTGTACTTGAGGTTTGCTCGAAGCTACATTATCTATGTGCAGTTGTGTTGAATTGTGGGTAAAATGAGGAACAAAAACGACAGTATCTGGTTCTGCTGCATCAGTTCTGAACTGAACTATTTTATACAAGGCTAGATCAGTTTTCATCTTTTAAACAACACTGGGAACGTTCTGGTTCAACTGCAGATATCAGTGAAAAAGACTGGAAAAGCCTCAAACAGCTACAAACAATGTTGTTTTGTGTCAGTCTGGGATTTGTGCTACTATGTGTCCCAGGCGCCCATTGTCTCATAATCCATCCACAACAGGGACACACAGTATGACATCAGTACAGAAAGGAAAAAAATAAACCAATAATCTAAATCTATTAATAAAATCAAGCTGAAGCGATGTAAGATGGGTTTTTAGTTAAAAATAACCACTTTTCAAAGGGAACACAGTCTCTTCTTGTGAGACTTTGAAGTCTCAACTCTTAAGGCTACAAAAGATCATGAAAGCATCTAATTTTGGTATTTCTACATTTCTGTATGTGCAGAGCCCAGAGAATATTCTGAGTCCAAACTTTCATTATGCTGGGAAATGAGATGGAGAACGGAAGTCAAAAGAGCAAAATGAAAATGTGTTGGGAAACACAGCTTAGGCCTGTATTGTTGATCACAGGATTTATGTCCCTGCTCAGTGCCACATGTCACAGAGTGGAGGGGGGATAATTATAGAAGATTAATTCTTGCTGCATGTTTGGAGAGACGGTTGAACTGAGGGTTTTCCATTTCAGAGAGAGGGGATGAGTTAGAGGCTGTCAGATTTTATTACGTCACTCTGCAGCTCAAGGTGGAGACTGTGTGATGATGATTCATGTAAAGAAGGAAACATATCTCGGACTAATGCGTCTTATTGCTGTGGTCTAATAGGAGTAAGAGTCCGCAGCCATGCTGGTGGCTCTGTGATGCTGCACTTGAGCACAGCAGAGCTTAAAGCTAAATGTGTACATGCTCACAGTAACCGTGCTAACATGCTGATGTGTAGCAGGTCCAATGTTTGGTATATGCATGTGTTAGTTTAGCATATCAATTTGCTGAAATTTTGATTTTGGAATCAACAAGGTCAGTGGGATTCATCCTCTGGACACTGAGGGTCTCTGTACATTTAATGGTAAAAACCACAGGTGTTCACATATTTCGGTCTGGACCAAAGTAATAGATTACTGACTGGTTCTGTCACCAGATCATGAACATGGGATGTTTATGAACCTACCATGTAAATCCAACTTGCTGCTTCTGACAGACACTGAGGCCGGACTAGTGGGTGCTGAAGTGCCCAACTCGTTTGTTGGAGTTTCCTGTTGAAGCGAAGCAGAAGAGTCAGGTCCTGTTTTATAACATTTAACTTGATCTGTAAATTACTGTAAATATATGAGACATACCTGATCAAAAAGATATATCGTGACATCATCAAAAAAGGACACATTTCGTCCTCTGTCCCTTTCTCTGTCCATCGGCTCCTTGGGGGACTTCAGCAGACTCCTCAGCCCGACGCGTTTGTCCACGTCTGTTTCTGTGACGACGATCACCCGCCGGAAGCTTTCATCCTCGTGCTCGTCCTCCTCCTCATCGTCAGGTTCGCTTCCTGATGACAGGCCTCTTCGCCTTCCGATCCGGTTTCCTATTGCTCCGTCCCCAAATCCTCCTTTCCCGGTGGGGGTGAGAGGAAGAGTCAGGGCGAGAGGAGGGAGGGCGAGAGACAGGCGAGCAAGTTTTGCTGTGAAAAGGAGAGAGGGAGATGTCAGGCATGAAGAATACCTCACGACTAACTCTCACCTTACTGGAAGTAAGCAATTAGTCCGACAAATTAGACAAATAAATATTTATTTTGATTAGATTACATTCATTTTTTTAAATTCCAAGATAACCAGAGTCAGAAGGTGATATTGACATCTATTAGGCCTATTTGTATTTTTACCCTCTTTCCTTTTTTCCATTGAGGATACTTGATTATGCACATATTTATTTATGGGTTTGTTTGTTCTGTGTTTAATATGTTATTAACAGAAGTGTTCTTGCTTCTCTTTATATAAGTCAAAGTTTCTGTTTCCTTCCTTAAAAAGAGTTCCCTACAATGCTGCCATCCAGCAGGGGAAAGACCTTAATTTATCTTAATGTTAGGTTGTGGTTAGGCAGTGCGGAAATTACTGGCTGCGGTCAAAGAAAAAGCTCAGGTTAACAAAAGAGGAAGCTTAAATCAGTGGAGAAGAGTTCATACAATAAAAATAAAAACATTTCTTAAGAAGGTATAATTTACCATCTATTACTCATAAAAGGCCAACTGAAAGCAACTGAAAATGTAATGTAATGTGTCATGATTTGGAGTGAATTATTATAGATGATAAAGGATAAATGCAGGTACCTTTCATGGCCTGGTTTGCAGTGGGCTGAGGCGTGACCTCAGGCTGTTCAATCACAGTGAGCGGCTCATTTTTAGTTTCATCAGACTCGATCTGAGGCTGAATGCTGGAGACAACTTCCTCCTCCTCCTCTTGGCTACAACAGCAAAAGAAGCAGACGTAAAGTAATTAAAACTTGAACATGTACGGGTGCACAGCAGGTGTCATCATGTGCATGCAAATATCATTTTTAGGGCTCAGTGTAAGTAAATGTGTGTGCTTCTCAAATGAATCATTTAAACAGAAACTCAGAGGTGTGTGTCTCAGAGCCTTCTTCTCACCTCTCCTCCTCTTTTTGTTCTTTCACAGTGACCAGCTCACTGCTCTCTGTGATTTGATCCCCCCAGGGTCGGAGCATTACTGAGTCTTTAACTGTCGTTCCCCAAAGCACATTTGTTTTCACATTTTCACTGAGGGAGAACTGCAACCTCTCCTCACACACCTGAAGCAAGAAAACAAAACAGAATCAACAGTTGAGTAGGTTAAGGGACGTAACACACAATGACACCTGTTCGCCTGAGAGAAGACGAGACTCGCCTGCATCATGAGGCCGTTCTTCGCCGTCATCTTCGAGAGAGATCCCTGGTCTTTGACATCGCATGTTTGGCCTGACGACCTCAGTATGTCGCTCTTCTCCTCTTGAGGGGACAGTCTTTCTTGGGAGTTCAGGATCATGGGTGGTGCATCAGAGATATCAGAAATCCCGACCTCCGTCACATCCACCCTGCTGCCCTCAGGAGTAGAGGAGCCGCATATCTCCCGACTTGTATCGCCATCGCCAGAACTGCTGCCTCTCTGATCAGGTGTTTTCTTCAGAGACTCCAGGAGCTCCAGGTTCCCCAAGAAAAGCTCACCCAGAGTTTCCCCCTCGTCTCCGGATATGCAGCACAATTGCTCCAGTTTTTCAAAATCCTCCAGGGGCTCCTCATCTAAATCTTTCCACTCAGAGATCAATAACTCTGGGAGACTGTTGAGGGGAGCTGGGGTTGAGGATGGGGCGGCAGGTGGTGCTTTCTGGGACGGGCTATCATGTTCTTCCTGACTTTCACTGTTGGACGCAGGGTCGCTGTCATCATGCAGCGTTATGTGCACGGAGGGGATGTTCAGATTGGCTGAGATGCCTTTACTCTGAGTCGTAGCAGGTGGCGATTCTTGCCGTGGTGGCTCTGTGGTGTGAGCTGAGGAAATATACGGCTCTGTCTCGGCGCTAGCAATAAAGTCATCGAGATTAATGTGACTAAAGTCCTCTGCCTCAGTAACAGAGAGCGGCGGGCTTGGAAAAGAGTCGTCTAAACTCTCCAATTTATCATCTTGCACATCAAGGTCTATGCTCGGTGGAGGGCTGGGAAAGTCGACCGAGCTGAAATTGTCGACCTGTGGCTCTATTTCTTCCTGTTCATCAAGGTCACCGGGACAAGAGGTGGGATTTGATGGAAGTGACATCTCTCTACAATCCCCATCTACGTTCATAACGCTAATGCTTTCTTCTACGTATTGCCTAGAAAGCCATGGCCTCACTTCAGCCTCTGAGTCCGTGCCTGACTCGACATTTTCCAGGTCTGACGAGTTCACATGAGGAGCTTCGGTGATGCAAATAGATATGTTCACACTTTTATTCTCTAGAGTTTCACTCGTGTAGTTTTCTAAACTAGACCCCACTTCTTTGTCGACATGCTCAGCTGATGTCTGCTCCTCTTTTTGGATCGCACAGAGGTGATTCTGAGGCCATCTGTTAAAATTTTGATTCTCCTCTGTCTCTGTGGAGTCTAGCCGACCTTCCCTGTCGCTGGCAGCCTCGGCGCATGATGAAATCTGACTCTCTCCTTGCTGCAAGGTCTCCAGCTCGGGGATTTCTATATTCTCCACTTCAATATCTGAGATTTCTGGTTTTGAGTCTTTCTTAAAACTGTCAACTTCTCCCAGATTCTCAATGTTTTCCTCCTGTTGTATGCGCATCTCTTGAGCAGCCTGTTGTTCGTCGCCATCCCACTTTTCCTTCACGCTCAGATCAGCAGTTAGTCCTTGTGTTTCGTCGTTCCATGTCTCCTCAGAGCCCTCCAAGACGGCGGGGTGAGGTTCACTGCCTGCAAGTTCGTCGTTTTCTTCAGTCTCCCAAAACTCCTGACCCACTACGAGCCTCTCCCCCACCTCCCAGGCGTTATTACTGAAGCCAGAAAAAAATTCAGATCTGAGGTCAACATCTTGGCCCCTCTTCTCTGGAGAGGCCCACTGGTCATTTTCATCAGGCCACAACCGCAGGTCTCTGGATTGTGAAAAACGGTGGCAGTCGAACTCTCCTCTAACCACCACAGATCCCGGCCTGTCTTCGTCCTCCTCCAGAGCGCACCATAACTCTTTAGTTTTCACATCCAGCCCCTCGCAGGAGTCTTTATCCACACCGTTACCAGAGTCCACCCCTCTCTCTGCTCCTCTCAGGGGTGACTTTTCCTTCATGGCGTTTCTCATCTCCGCAGCAGCCAGCTGTTTCTCTGTGTCTGCCGTCGTCTTATTGTCCTCGCTGCTGTCTGAGCAGTAGAGGTTTCTGAGGCCCAGCTCATTGTGGTCTAACCCTGACCCGTCTTCCTGTCTCTTGGGCTCTTCGACACCCACCTGAGCCCAAGAGGCAGACGTCAGTCCACTCTCTTTATCATTGACTGATTTCCCATCATCACTTGCCTGAACTTCTGACGGCGTTTCATCAACAACTGTGACGTAACTGGTCTGAATGCCATAGAGTTTAGATAATCTGGACTCTCCGTTGGCAACGCTGGACGGTGCCACAGTTTCCACAGTGTCGTCTCCATATTTGAGTGAATCCAGTGCACAGAGATTGATATCTGCCTCTTTAACACTTGTGGAATCTGTGATGCTTGGTCTCAACATGCAGTCTTTTGACTCATCTCTAGATACAGACTTGATCAAAATATTTGTGTCAGCGACGCTCTTGGAATGTAGATTGAAGTCATTATCAGCAGAGTCCTGGTGTCTGCGGTCTGTTATCTGAGAGACGATGCCATCTGTGTAGTGGTTGTCTATCTGATACCCGCCGCTGTGTGGCAGCCCTTTCAGCGGCTCGTCGTCTAATGTAGAGAACAACTTATCAATCAGGTCGACACAGTCTTTGGCCAGGGGATCATCACTCAGCAGTGTTGACTTTTTACTTTCGCTGTGGAAGATGCCCGAGTCGTCTCTCTGTGTCGACTCCAGCCCTTTGCTTAGAGCATCTTTGTCATCACCTAAATGAGAGCTGTCATTTTCAGATGCATTTTGATATGTTACACCCTTCGCTTCACAAATCACCACAGTTTCTCCCGTTCCATCTATTTTATCTGACACCTGTATATTATTTCTTAAAGGGCTCTTTTCCCCCGGCTCTCCCTCTTCTTCAGTTTTTTCCTCAATTCCTGTCAGTATTCCCCGATCGCCTCCTCGAGCGCTGCTAGACCTGGAGGCAATAAGTCCGTCACTGCTCCTCCTGGTCATCCCGTCGCCCTCCCAGTCGCTGTCTGAGAAATAGGCGGAGTCTCGATGCGGCGTTTCGTTTCCCAGAGCTCGCCACCCGCCGCTTCCCATCCCTCCTCCCCCTCCAGTCCATGAGTCGCTAGGCGTGAGGCAGTCAGCTGAGCTGGAAGTCAGAGGTGACAGGACCGAGTCGGTGGGGGTGACGAGCGAGACATCAGAGGACGGGTCCCAGTCAGGAGTTGTCGGAGTGGCAGCAGGCGTGGCTACCTTTTGGGCAACGTGACAGTATTTGTCTGGACCGGTGTCGCTACTTTTCGCCTCTGCAAATCTTTGCTTGTCATTTTGCGTACCAGAATTTTTAGATTTCTCTAGATCAGCCACAGTAGAGTCCGCTGAATAAACTTCATCACTGTGGGTATTTTCTCTCTCGGCATCAAATGACGTTGTAACAGTCTTTCCACATACTTGATCTCCTTTCACAGGGCTGGCGGCCCGTAGATCCTCTTTCATTACCTCACCATTCCCTATGACGGCAGCCTTTTCAGCATTTGTTGTGTTTGTAAAAAGCGATTTGTTCTCACGCAGTATCACAGTGTTGGATTCTTTAACAGTCTCCGAGGATTCAACAGGAGCTTCCTCTGAAAGACCTGTTTGCTCTCCTCTGGCAGGTAAGGCAGGTCCGTCCACGCACTCCTCATCCTCTTTCTGACATGCAAGTGTTTGGTTGTGCAGTAAGCCGTTCTTAGGCATTATCTCTGAAAACACAAACTCGCCAGACTGGCAGTGGTCAGCATTGTTTCCTTGGCTGTCCAGTTTCACATTTTGTTTGTTTGATCCTATGTGCAGGATCGGGATCTCCGGTCTCACGGAAACCTTTACCTCGCTCTTTTTAGCACGTTTGGTCACTTGGGCGTAGATGGCCTCAGTTTGTGTCTCATCTTTGCCTTTGCTGGATGCTCGTATGGAGCTCTCTGACTGAAACTGGATGGTCTGAGCAGAGTTTGGGTCGATGCATATGGACTCGTACTCGGGTGATAGTGTAGTAGGAGAATAAGACGACGACTCTGCTTCCTTCTTGTTCGCTGAAGCGTTTTGTCTTGATATGATTTCAGTCAAAAAGGTCTCCGCCGACTGGATCTCCTTCAGGAACTCCTCCCGGGTCATTTCCGCTCTCCTTGGCTCGTTCTCGGTCTGCTGTGCTTCAGACTCCTGTTTGCCGATGGTGATCTCGGAGAGGAGAGAGCGTGACCTCCGTATGCCCTTTGAATAAGCCTCCTCTGCCTCGGTGTATGAGGGAAAGCCCGGAGCGCAGACATAGGGCCGCAATCTGGATCCTGCAGGATAGAGATATTTTACTGGGTCACTCTCTGATCCTCCCTCCACCTCTGTGTCCATCCGTCCTGTGTCGATCTCTGTGAGGAAAAGCTCCCCCTGGACGGATTCCTTAGTGACAGTACAGTCCTGCTCAACTCCTGTCCTGTTGATATGTTTCTCTGGTCCCCACGACTGTCCTGCCGAGCCCAGCTCCGTGATCAGTGACCGGGAGCGGCGCATCCCTCTGTTGGGCAGCACAAAGTTCCCCCATCTGTCTCCATCTCTTTTCTGCTCCTTCTCTCCCTCCCACGAGGCCTCTGTCTTGGACTCACTCGAGTCCGTCACAGTAGATATCTCTGTCAGGAACAAATGCATCGGGGATTTCTTGGCCGCGGCCACACGTTCTGCCTGAAGTTCAGCGTCTTCCTTCCAGATGGCAGGCAGGATGGTGTCGAGGCGTGACTGAGTCCTTTTCATTCCTCTGAAGAAGAGCTCCGAGGAAGTCGGGTCTGCGTCCTCAGATAGGCTGGAGTGCGTCACGGTCGTCCCGCCGCCGGTTCTCTCGGGCGACATGAAGGGAGAGTCGTCCTCGTCTGAGTAGGTGGGGCTGGACGAAGACTGCCGTTCGACCTGGGGGTTTGTGGGCTGAGTGCGGGGTAGGTTGCGATAAATCGGGCGCAAGGGGTTTTCCCGACGAACGGGGGAGTCAAAGTTTTTTGCACGCGAATGAGACGTCTCCTTGGAGTTGTGCAATGGCGCCGCATGTCTGGTGACGCTCTCTCTGTCAGACAGGTCACAGGATAGTGGGTCTCTGTTGGATTTCTGCAAATGCGGCTTGCTGTAGCGCGAGTACGCGTCAGCTGTGTTGTAGCTGGGGCAGCTTCTTTGCGGTTTGTTATGGGGAGGGAGAGGCGGAGGACACATTTGAGGAGGCTGAGGGTAAATTGGATGGCTCGATGGGGGAAGGGAGGGGGACAGGGAAGGGGATGGGGGGAGAGTCTGTCGGGAGCGATGCAGCCCCAGGTGATCGAAGGTAGAAGGTGGGCAGCTGCTCATGTGGTGGGGATCTGTCTCGATTTTTCCGCTGATGGTGTAGTGAGGCAGTCCTCTGTATCCGAGCGGAGGGGCGGGAAGGGGGCGTGAGTGAAGGTGGTTGGCCGATGACATGGACATAGAGCGAGGTTTGGGAGGGAGAACTGGGGCTTGGGAACTTGTTGATAGTTTCCTATCTGCCTCACCGCCCCTCTTCTTATCCTCCTCATCATCGTCCCCTAAATCGACCACAGAGAAGTCAGTCACTCTGCTGGAAGTGTCTCTGAACTCTGCCACACCTGTGTTAGGCACCTGGAGCTGAACCTCGCTGGATCTGACCGTCTGGAGACCCTTGCCACACTTGTCAGAGGAACAATAAGGGACTCGCTCTTTTCCCAGCATCCCGCTGCGAATCTCCACCAACTCCATGTCTCCCGGGCCGATGGATTCAGAGCGGAAAGATGACTGTGGCTTTCCTTTAAGAGTCGGCGACTTGTCCTGGGGAGTGTGCTCCTCTAACCGGATGTAGTACTCGCTGGCGAGGGAGGGGCTGCGAGCGCTTATGACCGGCACCACAGTGGGAGTGTCCAGGGACTGCCTGTGGTTATTATTCACAGTTGGGATTGGCTGAGGAGGAGGAAGCGGTTTGTAGCCTCGCCTGGCGTGAGCCTTCTCCCAGAAATACTCAAAGTTCAAGCCTTTGCTAGTTTCAGTGACAGTGAGGATGTCATCCAGTTCAGACGAGGACGGCGTGATACAGTTCCCCACAGGGTCCAGCAGGGGGTAGGAGTTGTCTCTGTCCTCCCTGACGTACTCTCTCTCCCTTTGCCGCTCGTTTGCTGCAGTCTGGAAGGCAGGTGGACGGAGTAAGTCCCAGCGTCTTTCAAATGACTCCTCGCTCTCCCCTCTCCTTCCTCTGCCCTCCTCATACTCCTCGTCCTCCTCATCTTCTTCCCCGACACTCCCCCTCGCCATTCCTCGCTCAGCGGCCAGGAGGGAGGAGAGGAGGAGGAATATCTCGGCTACAGAGGGGCGTTGAGATGGAGGTAGCCAGCAGGACTGCATGATCTCATACCTGCAGACGAGAGATAAAGAGAGAGGAGGTCAGTTTAGGGAGACACAATTGGGGCATTATTGCTTCCCATTAGCATAATTATCATTTCTGCTCCATTCAATTAGCGGGTAAGTACACTGACCAGTAGTCTGCATGGGAGAGTTTAAGCCTGGGCTGGGCCAGTGTGATCTGTCGCTCCCTAATAACGAAGGTCAGCACCTCTTCATCGCTCAGGTGTCTGTGGGGCTGAGAGCCAAACTCAAACAGCTCCCATATCACCACCCCCAAGGACCTAAAAGAGAAAAACATGCAGAGATGGTGAGAGACTAATCTTAACAGACCTTTTAGTTCTTAGCTTGTTATGTAATGCTTTTTACAGCTACACGTTATTTATATACAGCTCTCACTTCCTAGCAGACTTCCAAGGCACAATAAGAAAAAAAAACAAGTGAAAGATATTCTATTATGTTATTATTAGAGGGAAAGGAATAAGATACTGAGGCCATAATTTCCTTTGTGAGAGCAAGTAGTGCTCTTCCTCCTCTACTGGTGTGTTTTGTTCCCAGGATGGTTTCTTGTTGGTTCATTCAACAAAACACGTCAAAGCGGAGTTTGTAATATCAAAGCCAAAGGGTTCAGTCCTGTTCAGGCTTTTGTCCTCCTGTCACTCCCTCTGGTATTACTAGGCCTAGTTATAGCGCTAAAACCGCTGACAGACTGATGGACTCCAGATTCTGCCTCAGCAAAATTGAGGTTACACTGGGTTACACTGATCTTCAGAGGTTGGCTTAAAGCTGCCTTTGTCTCTTTAGTTTCCTTCTGTTTCAAATTAAGATACAAAACAGTTTTGTAACTCTGGGGCAAATCCAACCTCTAACTGAGACTTCACCGAGAGCATTTTATATTATTCACACAATATACCTGCACAGTTTCAAAGCATTCAGTGTTCACAACATTTACAATAACTTTCGGCTAGATGGGCATCAAGACGTGTATGGTTTCGTCTTTTGCATTGAGACAGCAACAATCAAAGTATTATCTGTCTTTTATCAACCTAGTTAAATAGAAATTGACTGTTGTTAGATTCATAGCTGAATAAGGAACGTGTTACTAGACAGAAAGCGACAGACATAAAGATCAATATAAAACATACTCCAATACATATACCAGGTAAAACCAGGTAAACAGTCCTCATGAACTGATAACCACTCTGGGTTGTTGATGCTGTATGACAGATGCAGTGGCTTTAATGTAATACATACCACACATTGCTGGTTTTGGTTTGGTCAGTAACAATAAGAGATCCTCTGTATTCCTCCAGCAGCTCAGGAGCAATCCAGCGCAGTGGGATCCATAATTTGTCTGGAGTTAGGTAATAGTCCTCCTGCACATAAACACAGGAGACTTAGATATATTTCATAATTAGATAAATAAGACCAATAAGGACCAAACAAGACGAAACACACTTCTCATGGTTTACCACATACCTTATAATGGTTGTGTGAGAGGCCGTAGTCACCTATCCTCACAGTGAGGTCTGAGGTCAGCAGGCAGTTTCTCAGAGCCAAATCACTGCAGAGACAAAAAACAACCACCAAAAATCATCCATCACATCAATCATACAAACACACCCTCTGGCTGTCCCTATTAAGGTGACCCTGAGAGTCCGACACACTGCAACTTCAGAAAACAACACACACACACTACAAATTCTTAAAGCAGCTTGATAAATTTGACGACACATGTGTTGGAAGAAATCACTTTGCTTGCAAATAAACAAATGCACTGCAAATTCAGTCTGACAAACAGCAGGAGTGTTTCCAGCAGACACAAGCATGAGGATGGGGGTAAAGGTGTAATCCCAACTGAAGCAGCTTGTGTTTGAATCCAACCCAATAAACTCTACATCATCCCCACTTTCTCTTTCTCAGTCTCAATATCAGAATAAAGGCAAAATGCTCATGCTGGGACACACCTGTTATTCAGTGTTTTTAATTGTCAAAGTCACAATTGGGCGTTTCAGATTTTTTTTGAACGCATTTGTGTTTCTATTGATCCGAGTCATGCAATCTAATCTTGTTTATCTCAGCCGGTTTGGTACATTTCTCAAATCAACCTTGACATTTGAAAAACAGTAAGTGTATTTCTCAAAGCAATTCGTATAAATAGCAAAACACCATGGATTACCTGCAAAAGCCAGTCTCTTGCTCATAATCCTTAGTTCATCTCTCAAAAGTAAATATGTCAGTGAACAAGTCCTCGTGTCACTGTGTACGGATAAGACAGTCAAATTGCTTAGTCATGTTGTCAATATAACAGTGTACTCTGGAGGAATGTTCTGATGTAAACTATGGCTAAAGTTTTGATGACAATTATTGTAAATTGAAAATTACACCTTAGTGTATGTGGGAGACTGATTGCAAGAGACTGGACAAGATTCGCATTTACCCTTTTACTACTTTGTACTGTAATTTGTTGAGAGACTATGTCATTGCGACACAGAAAGGAAAAGAAAACAAAAGTAGAAATGTGAACATAGGACAATTTCTTTAGGGACAACTGTGCATGCAGTGCTGTCGTCCAATTCCTTGTCCTTCCATTGTCAGACATTGTGCTCCAGCTATATACAGTATATACTGTAGTTGCCAGTTGATGGTTCATGAGATGCACCTTTGAGCTATTTCAGAAAGCTGGTTGATCATTGGTTCAACCTAAAAGTCAAGATTCACTTGGGAGCAGTTTACCAATTCAGGACAGATTTAGATAAAAGGTCAAATGGAAATGTAAAGAAATATGCTTGTCATATTATGACAACTTGTTCAACCATTCTGCATGTAAAGACTTATGC
The DNA here is from genome assembly GCA_030347415.2 of Decapterus maruadsi. Taxonomy (NCBI): domain Eukaryota; kingdom Metazoa; phylum Chordata; class Actinopteri; order Carangiformes; family Carangidae; genus Decapterus; species Decapterus maruadsi. The sequence continues at coordinate 19,208,891 of CM064894.1, forward strand.
GATGAACTAATGCCTAAATGTTGTGGGGGGTGAGACTAGTCAACAGAGACCCATTATGATACATTTTGATCAACATGACATAAGTAATTGATAATGTAGGAAACAGCAGAGAATTGTAGGCTACGTAATCATTTGCATGGATGTACCAAAGTATTGGCAACTTGTTCAAAGAAATGAGAAACTGCTTTTTTGATGTGCACAAGTGGCACAATGATGTGAGAATTTCAATTCTGATCTGAGAAATGTACCAAAGCGACTGAGAAAAACCCTTTGGTAAACACTTTGGTGATGATGATGATGATGATGATGATGATGATGATGATGATGATGATGACGATGATGATGATGATGATGTAAGGAGGTGAAGTCATGACTGACCTGTGGATGTAGTTGTTTTCATGTAGATGCAGCAGGCCTGAGGTGATCTCAAAAGCCATTCTCTGGAGAGTCAACAAATCCCGGGTTGGCAGGTCTGGAGTCATGCCATCTGACTTGCGCTGGGCTCGCAGATACCTCTTCAGGTCACCCTAGTTGTACATCATGACAATAATGCAGCAACTGAAATGTGTGTGGACTTTAAGTAGAAGATGAATTAATGACAGATAGGCAATAAGCGCGTGAGTCAACTGTCTGTGTCCTTCTCTTACTACAGAGATAAACCCGGCAGTAGCACTACTCTGGCAAAGACAATATTTGTGACTTCTGCAGTAAATACGCTCCTTTTTAGGTGTTTTCTATCACAGAGTCTCAAAAGCAGCAGGAGAATTGGTAATGAGCTGGCAGCCTTTGTGTTAGTCATTTGTGCTTCAGGAAGGGCAAGGAAATAAAATGAGGGCTATATAAAAGGCTGAAAAATATCCGTGAGGAAAGGACAATAGGAGACTTTATCAAACAGGGTAATAGCAGTCTATGAGCACTCCAGTGTTGTTTGGCTTCTCTTGCTGTGTTGCTGTAATTGATCTGCTTGTGTCTTTGTTTGGCCTGAGAGTCCACTCATATGGTTTTCTTAATCAGTCAGTGATTAAGCCAGCTTAGGGAAGGGAAACAAACCGATGGTACAGATGCAAAACAGATTTCAGAGACTCTGGAACATCTATAGTTCTAATAATTCATTATTCCTGCAGCAATAACACACAGAGCCACTGACATTAAAACAAGGCATTAATAATGCAACAACCCCATGAAAAATAACTTGCTACAAAGACATAATGCAATAGCTTACATGCTGTTTAACAGCTACAAGCATTAACATTAACTCCAAAGATGCCATATCAGTTAATGGTGTTTATCTTAACATGACCCACCTCTTGTGCAGTGTTTGAAAAGATGATAATTACATTAAATTTTTAGTGTGTTATTTTGTCCAATATACGATTTATTACTGAATTGTATTAAAATGGCAAATGCTGTATTTACCAGCTGACAGAACTCCATAACCAGAAGGAAAGGGATACTCTCACTGCACTGTCCCAAACACTGAAGGACGTTGGGATGTTTAAGGCTCCTGAGGAAAAAAAGAGAAATCAGACAGATGGATTAAAACACAGCCAATAGACTGATAGACTATATAATAAAATGACAGACAGACAGACAGACAGACAGACAGACAGACAGACAGACAGACAGTACGTACTACTACATTGTAGTGTGCATTGTCTAAGTATACTACCATACATAGAATACATACTACAGTTATAATCATTTCACAATTGTCACTTGGGTCACAGTGGTTGCTGTTTTGCAAAAGTTAAAAAGTTTAGATTGGCTGCTTGAGTTTCAGCAGTTTCTCCCACCTGTATGGTTCAGACTCAGCCAAGAACTTCCTCTGCTCCAGAGGGCTGGCACTGACTCGCAGCTCCTTCACCACAGCCTGAGAAGAGCTGCAGTCACACAGCACTTCAGCCAGGATCACCTGGGAGAGATTGGTGGATAATAACATGGAAAATTACTCAGGTGAAGAAGACAGGCAGTAGAAGGTCTTGTGATCGGGTCAGTCAACAATATAACAGATCAGAACATGCAAAAAAAAGAAAATCTACAGTATGATATGGTTCAACTCACAGAAGGTATAATATCTGATTGTGATGTTGTCATCTTACCTTTCCAAACCAGCCATTTCCTATCTCCTGAAGGTAGTTCAGAGTGTGTCTTTTGAAGCACTGTGACTTGGAGTCTGCAAAGAATAAGAGAATAAAAAAAGATCAGGGTCATGCAGATGTCAGCATGTGATTCTGTTTTATGATATAATATCTCACAACACTGGCTTCAAGCATTCTTTTTTCTCAAATGAAGACACTCAAAAAACAATATTTACAGAACTGCTGCCAGTCAACATTTAAAAACAACCCGCCACACATTTTTGCACAGTCAACAGAAAAATATTAAAGGGCACGAAACACCTCCTTAGACAAAAATCCTTCATTGCTTCATATACAAATTATTTACTCAAATATTGATTAAGACTCTGACACATGAGTTTATCTTAGAGCTTAAGGTAACATCACTAAATGTTGTTTTGTGTGACCAGTGGTTCATTTGTTAGATGCTCAGTTCACTGGAGTGTTGAATTTTGAGAAGCAGGAAGCAGGCTGTTGTTTGAAGAAGGACTGGCTGAAATAAACATTTAATTGACCTTTAAAATATCTGACAATTACTTTCCTGTTGATCATCTAATCATTTAATCCCTAACCCTAACCCTAACTAATCTTCGCGGCTCTATCTGATAGCATCCATGGCTCTGGAGGCTGTGGGCACAAACCCCTCACTCTGTCACTGCAAGTCAGCCAAATGTCAAACATGGCCTCTTCATACAGAGCAATGATGCAGAATCTCCCCGGATCATAGTTTCCACTTCAGTGACGGTGAGTAAGGAGGCCAGTGCTACTGGTTTTACACTCAGTTTGAGATCTCAAATGGATCCACATCAGAGGTTCAGGCGACACAATGTGAACACAGCTTAAAACCCCTCAAAGTGAAACTGAAGCTATGCTCAAATGAGAGCTGGAAAACAGGAGAGCTGTTTAAGGTTGTTACCTGCTCCGTCCTGCAGGGCGGGGCAGTTGGGCCTGTCTCTGACGGGTAAGGTGTAGACCTCTGGGAGCGAGGGACATGATGACAGGCTGTCCTCTTGGATGGGACTGGAGCCTCCAGAGCACTCCTCCCCATCTGCATTGTCAAACTCCTGGGTTGAGCAACAACAAGCAGTGACAAATCACAATACTGGTATCATTTAAAACAGAAAATAAACCATCCTCTTTCAGTTAATAATAAGGTTGAATTTAGCAGTAAGTATCAAGGCCAGACAATGAGAGAGCAGCCACTCTGAACTAATGACAGGCTGTCTGCTCACAAAACAACAACACTGTCAGGTCAAAAGATGGAGGCTTAGTCAAGATTAGACTGAGATGATTATTGACCATTTCTACTTCATTAGCTTGGAATCATTGACTCCTGTTTCCATTTCCATAGCGACTCCTCCTGCAGTTCATCGAGTCTAGCTAAAAACCACACAGGCGTGCACGGAAGGTGTGACAAAACAAAGAAAGAAAGCAGAGAGAGATGAATAAATCTCTTACATGTGGAAGACTTACATTGAACCCCACTCCTCCTCTCTTACAGCACAGGCAGGTGAGGAGCAGCAGAACAAAAGAGACGAGCCCCGAGCAAGAGATGAGGATGACGACGTAAGGTGGAGGAGAGAGGGATGCAGCCCTGGACTGAGAAACTGAGAGGAAGACAGGAAGAAAATACAAGGGAGGAAAGGATTTTAATACAGAAAGTCGGGGTATTTGTGGGTCTATAAGGTGGAGGGGGGCACACTGTTAGGTTGGAGTCAGTGAGGTGAAAAAGAGAGACTGCAATTAATCAGAAAAGTGTAAAATCTTGTTACAGAGGTGTTTTGTTTAAAGGGAAACCATTGGAGCGTTTTCTTAGCGGCAGGTTTGGGATACAAGTGGAGAACCCCAATGGACAGCTTGCATCAGGGATTTGGGGGGTAAAAAAGCAGGAAAAGAAACTAAGTTCGAGATCCAAAACATTGTCTGAATCGTTAAAAGAAAACAGAGACTGGAATTAAAGTTTGAAAGTGGGAGAATATACCATTCCAGTAAGGAAAAAGCATGAGGAGAGGGGGAAATATCAGAAATGGCATTCCACTCAGGAAACACAGTTAAGAAGCAGGGGAGGGGTGGCTGGAGTTGTCATTTAGGTAAAATAAAGGAGCGCTAACTGGGGAAGGATTGGAGACTGGAAAAGAATTACTCAAATCAGGAAGGTGTACTACTCAGGTGAGAGAGGGAGGGGATCGGGACATTTGATATTTTGTACCTCAACGTAGTCGATTGTGGGAAGTGAACCATCTGCAGAAAAGAAAAGGGGCAGGGCAGGGTGGTTAAATACCCTTCAGGTATTATCTAGGTTTCATTTATAACACTGTAGCCAGAACACGTCAAACACTTCAACACTTACAACAGACGACGAGAGAGAGGAACAATGACACCTTGAAACCATTGGGTGCTGGGCTCAATGCCTCTAATAGCGAAGCACATAGCGGTACATATATAAGTAACTTGGGCTACAGCCTAACTCCTCCACATCTGTGTAAACAAAACAGCATTTTAGGCTCCTGGAATAACACTAGCAGATTTCATGTAGGCCTACAGTTATACAGTATATCCACTTAACTTTAAGGCTGACATTAACCTATACATGAAATACATTACTCACATTTTTGACAATAAAAACAACAATATTACAATGTCCAATTAGAATAAAGCAGAAAAACAAAGAAAATATTTCGTAAAAATAGTTGTCTTTTCATTTGTGTCAAACAGACAGATCGTTGCTAAAACTGTACCTGTAATATAGGCTAATAATAAACGTATGTACGTTTTTATACGCCTGTGCTGCTTTGAAATATCTGCTTCATTCTGCGTCCCTCAGACAAACCCAAAATATTTTCATTCACAAAGTGATGACATTGTAAACACTGCATACATACATTTTTAACTATATTGAATAATTTACTAACTTGATAAATATTGTAAAAAGAAGGTAAATAAACCACTAAAAATACAGTGGATGTGATGTTTATTTGTATGTATAATCAGTAGGCTTCACTGCAATTAATATTTTTAATAGGCTACTTCTCATTTTCTAGCTCACAGAAAGTTGCAACAAATAGCCTACCAAAAGGAAAGTGAAAATGTTTTCAGCCTGTATAGCCTATATCAGAAGGCAGGTAGTCTGGTGAATTGTCTAGCTGAAAGCTGGTACATTGGGTTCCAGTAGATATAAATAATCAGTCCTACATGGGTTCTAGTACATGGAACAAAGGGAGATATAGCTATTTGTTGCTCAAAATGCAGGTTATTGCACCTGCAAAACGGTGGCTACATGGAAAACCTAAATGACCCTCTGTAGCACCAAACACGCACCCAAAACATGACAAGTGGCTTCAATTCTGATGCACAATTCCTGTGCAGTGCTATTCTTTCATCTTTCCCTAGACAGATGTCCAGACAGACACTGCATATAAATAGGAACCTAACACGGGGCCTTTTCCACCAGCCCCGGTGCCAACAGCTCTTATCAAAACAATACACCACAATACAATGACTGCACACATTACACAAACACAGCACTCTGCCAGATCTTGGGGAGGGAGGAGGAGGAGGGAGGGGGGCATATTCAGATTGAGAAAAATAAAGATGCCAGCAGTGGTAAATAGGCTAAATCATCTCCGGTGCCAAGCGGAGGCTATTTATAGACTGGATATCTCGCTCTGACCGACGATTTTAGGCTGCTATTCATACAGTATATATGCTGTTTTTAAATGCCATCGTTGTGAGGCCCGACCCCCCCGCCCCCCAATATTTTCATCACTGCATGCAAATATGGTAGGCTACCCGACCCATCACCCAATCAGCCTCGCTCCTGTTTTGATTAAGTCAGCCACGTATTGCAATGATAATTCGCATTATGCCTCATAGGCTAACAACAGTAGCTACCTATATTCACCCCAATGTAGTAGAAAGGCCTTTTCATAACTGACTACATCCCCCCTCTCTCCTCCTTTCTCCAGCATCACTGACAGGTTTTCAATCCCACCCCCCCTCTCCTTCTCCCTCTCCCCCCCTCCCTCCCTCCCGCAACCTCCTCCTCTCCTCCGACTCCGCTCACCTTCCCTCTGCGGGGCTCCGAGGGCTCTCTCCGGGCTGAAGTACGACATGATCCCCGCCAGCGCCACCATCACCCAGCAGTGCGGCCGCATCGTCGTCGCGTCCGGGGCAACAACAACAACAACAACACCATCCGAGCGACGCCGCCGACTGTCGGTGTCGGTGTCCTCTCTCCCGTCCCGCCCGCCACGGTCTGTGCCGTCTCCGGGCTCACGCTGTCTCCGTCTCTCTCTCTCTGCTCCCCCCCCCGCACCCCCCTCTCCGCTTTCTCTCCTAATAATAAAAGAGCGGCTCCTTGCCTTCCTTGTTGTGCTCTCTCCCCCCACCTCCTCCCCTCCCCTCCCCCCTGCTCTAATCCGCAATTAAACACGGTGTGTGAGATGCTCTATTGTGCATCCTCGCTCCGCCGCTCGCCGCACATGCACCGCTGCCCTCCTGCCTCCGTCTGTGTGGAGACTCCGCCGAAAACAACCATCCGCTGCTTCTCCTGTTACATACATAGGCTATATCATTTTTTTCCTGCCCCCCCCCTCTCTATCTCACAGTGTTGGAGGGCTGTCTGTGTTTTTCTCCTCGGCCAGCCTACGTCAGACACACACGGCGCGCATTGTCATGGTCCAGCTTCATCATCATAATGCTACCCCCAGTCAAAAAAAAAAAAATTCTGTGTGATAATATTCCCAATGGGAGCCCGTTGATGTGTGTGTGTGTGTGTGTGTGTGTGTGTGTGTGTGTGTGTGTGGTGCTCAGCAGTGGGTTTCTATCGATCCCATATTGGATTTTTAATCTCTTAAAGTAGGTTATCAAGTAACACTTCCAATATTTATATGGTGACTTTAGGGGTGAGAAGTACCTTCTAGTTTCCTCTATTAAATAACCGAGATTTTATTAGGCCTACCAAAATAAAAGTGTTATTTAGCCACACCTTCAAAGATACACCAAAGACAACAAAAACTATCAACAAAAATGTTTTTATCTAACAAGTTTTGGTGTGAACGGTCCTACTTCATTATGATAAACACATTTTTTAGACTTCCAGGAATAGGCGACTTATTCATAAATAGTCTGTTAAAAAGCTGTTGTGTAGAAGTCATAATTTACATTCAGTTGGCAGTTCATTTTGTAGCTACACACATGGCTAAAACCAATGCAGTCTAATACAACAGCAGTGTAATCAATCCTTCATGACGGTTCACTGCTCAGTTTTTGTTGACAGCGTAGTCAAGTTTATAACCAGTTTGCAGACTAGTTTGACTTAGTGATTTAACAGAGGGACGACACCACATACTACTCTTGAACCCACAGACTCAATGACCAAACATACAATGACTTAATCCGGAGGCTGAGTGCATTTTCTCCTTATATAGGCCTATTTTTATCAGTGTGAATGTATTTAAATGTCAGTCTTCGGTGTGACTCCCTATGACTCAGAAGGCCTTTTTCACAGCAGACAGTTTGACTAGCAGGAAAAGCACAAGTGTTACTAATGACACTTGCTCCATTCATTTGTCCGTTGAGCCAGCACAAACAATACCAGGACCCTTGAACTGAAGCAGCTCAGAGGAATTCAGCTGTAACTCATTGTATCATTTCTTTTATTATTGTGTCTGATGTGAAAACATTTTCTGTGGAAAAGGCCTTAACGTCTTAATAGCAAGAAACAAAATGGAGAAATAGTCCAACTGATGTCACCCTGGATTTAATAAATTATACAGGCTACACATGAGGAGTTTAGGGACAAAGAAAAGAAAAGGTAAAAAATAAACTATTTATCTTTACCACCGAACTTTACACCATTCGATTTCACATACAGCAGCAGATAGCAGCTTCTATTGAATAGATACCCTAACTAACACCCCTCCTTCAATTGTTTACTTTTTAAACCAGCACTCCAAACAACAAATAAAGGGGACATAATTTGCTTAAATGACTGAAAAAGATAAATCATATAGATGATGCAGATTCATTTTCCGACACAGTTTCACCTCCATTCTTCCCCCTGAAACTGTGATTATATGACTGAGATTGATTACTCACCGTGTGCTGATGGTTGCTCACCTTACAACCTTTTAACACTTTATAATAAGAATAATCATTACAGTAATATAAACCACACTACCAGTTGTTCAACGAGTGTTTTCTTTGCCGACAGCCTGGGCTCATGCCCCCTGTGATGGCAACCATTTGCCCTGCTGACGTGATCATGAGCAAAGCACTGCAGGGGCAGAGGTAGCTGCAGCTGAACCTCACCTCTGACCTTGCTGCTGCAGTAGTTTCTTTTTCTGGGTGCACAAAAGTAATTCAAAAGTGAAAATAAGAGACCTACGATCTGCCTCATCATCAGCTTTTTCACAACAGCATCATTTGCTCACGATGTGGTTCTTTTTATGGACTTTCCGTGTTTTTTTGTAGACAAACTGTTGGTCACAGCATTCGTCGTTTAACACACCATCACAGTCCTCAAACAACTTTCAAGACAGTTCATGATTTTAATATTTCATCTCTCCAGCTGTCTCTATCCCGCCTTTGTCGTTTTCGGGCGAGTTCTGGGAAGTAGGCGCTGTTGTATGGCCTTTCCCTGTCGTTCACCTCTCTCCCTGGTTCCTTTCTTTTGCCGCTCCGCTGGTCGATCAGGGCCTGGGCTCGCCTCCTCTCTTCAGCCTCCCTCTGTAATCGCTCAGCACGTAACCTTTCTATGGAGCTGGAAATGACAGAATAGAAATTATTTTATTGTTTGATGAAAATAACCATCACATCACCACCACATATTCCCATTTCTTGTCATTTATTGAAGTGGACTACAAGAACACCACTATAGTCTGGTGACAAGGTGATATACAGTATTTATGATTTACGATTAACCTGAGCAGTTTGTAAAAACAAACAAAAGCATATTAGCAATACTGATATCCTTACCTTTCTCCACTGTTGCTCTTTTCCCCTTTGTCTCTTTTTTCCTTCTTCTTGCTCTTGTGCTCCTTTCTGTGTTTTATACCGAGAGCTTTCTCCATATCTTTTAATGGGTCCAAACTATCCTTCAGTCTGCGGTCCTTCTTCTCTCGCTCTTCTTCACTAATCCCCTTTTGCTTTTCTTTTTCTTTCTTCTCTTCTTTTTCTTGACCAGTTTTCAGGTACCATGGAGTGACCTCGGTCCCTGGTTGAGGTCCAAGAGACACCAGCAAGCCAATGGCCCGCTCCTGTTTCTCCTAAGGAAAAAGCAAGGAAACCCAACAGCTTTATGATTTGAGTGGAATGAATTGTTTGTTGACAGAGGGCCAGTTACCCGTTTAAACCTCATAGCAAAATAACTCATGTTTCCCTTAACTAATATCACTCAATCTTAAGAGTGTGATAGTAAGTGTTTCCACTGCTTGTATTGCTGGCTTGCATACAGAATATATTCAGGGGGGTTTTCTAGCTTTGACTTGAAATATCTGGTCAACATACCAGCATTTTGACATTTGACTAAATGATTAAGTATGGAAACAAAGAAAAACTGAAAAAGGCTCAATAGTGCAGATGGATATTTGGGTTACACAGTTTATGTCAGTTACGTCATTAGATCTGAATCTAGATCACAACACTTTTTCCTGGTCATATCCACAGTGCAGTAAAACAAATATCTGGAAATATCAGTTTGTATTTGACCGTTCAGACTGTTGGGCATGGTTTCATGTTTTCCCAGCTGGCTCATAAAAGAGCTGAGAGAAACAGGGAACAAGCTTGAGCTTAAAAGATCAGCGTTGATTTTTGATTTGACCATAAAAAAACACACTAACAATTGATCCATGTGGTTTTTCTATTGGTTTCTGACAAATGTCTTGTCCCTCATCGACATGGTGTTTGCTGAATTGTCTTGAGTATGGTTTATTCGCTAGATGACCTGAATATGGAGTTTCAGTAACATGATGACAGGTGGTTGTATTTCAGAGGAGGATGAGATCATAACCTCTGAATCATTAAAGGAAACCAGGGCAGAGAGGAGTGATAACAGTAGTGACATAATCACCTTTTCTTCTTTCTTTTCTCTGAGATACTCTTCATTCCCCTTCTTCTCTGAGGACTCCTCCAGTGGAAAAAGATTGAGATGCTCCAAAACGCCACTTCCTCCACTGTGTCCATCATCATCATCATCACCATCTCTCCTCCCTCCTGCTGCCTCGAGAGCAGCTCGGGATTTCCTTCTTAGATACTCTGTACGTGCCTGTGGCGACAATGTAATTGCAATTGAAATACATGAAAATGAAAACTTGATCAGATGGATTACAACAGCACTACACAAGAACCACAGAAAATGATTACAACAGACACTTATTATATCATTGAGAAACTATTCCTATAAATATTACCAATGAGTTGTGGTAAAACATGCACCCAGCATACGATTGTGAAGACACATTCCTCCACATTTATCATCCTAATGCTCTCCTATGTGGTCCACCACAAACAAAAAACATTGTAAATCAATTACAATTGATTTATAAATCTAGTGTTGACCAGGACCAGAGGGAAGCATTAGATTTGTTTTGAAGTCCTTACACAGCTTTACACTTACTTTGAAGGTCTTTTTGAGCTTACAAAAGCCCTCCACACTCTGATGTGGCTCTGGTGCATGAACCACACTACCCAGACCTGATACAACGGTATTATGTGCATTAGTCTAACATTGTTGAATAGTCAAACCGTCTAAATATCCCGAGCCTATACTATGAGTTCAGCAGCCTAGACGATGGGGTGTTCAGCTGCCCTCCACCTTCTCTACCATCACCACCATCATCATCATCATCATCATCATCGGGACACAACATGACAGCACGGGTCACCTCTTGCTCGGCTCGCTCGACACGACGTTTGGCCTCGCGCTCCTCCTCAGCGGCCTGCGCCTCGTCCTTCCGCACTCGCGCGACGTTGTCCTTGTTACGAACGTGCCAGCTCTTCTTCGGGAGAATGTTCATCGTTGCCTTGACGACTGTTGCTCCTGCTCGTTAACGGTTAGCTAGCTCGACAGGCTAGCAGGACTGGAGCGGGAATGAACAGCAAAAAACACAAGGTAAAACACCCCGTTTGTTTATAAAACCGGAACGACCGTAAAGAAATAAGGTTGCGGTATTAGTGACGTTTGAAAGTTGGGGGACGTATAAACGCAGAAATGCCAGTTTCGGGTGCTGCTATATTGGCTACAGCTAAGCTAACGTTAGCCAATCTTTTCTACTTTCCAACTTACATTACGTGTTAACGGCGCAGCTGTGAGGGCACATTTAACTTGCTCCTTCACAATAAACTCCAACAAACTTCCCAACACGTGAATTAAAAAAAGAAAACAGCATGAAAACACAGCCACTAACCTACTGGGAGCACAGCTGCTGTTGCTGGCTGCTGCCCCAGGAACTGGTAGATCCAAAGAAGAGGAAGTAAACATTACTCATGGATGCAATACCACACGTTTGACACTAGAGGGGGTCATGACTCCTGTCAATTTATTAGTGGCAGAGAGGCATGTTTGTACAGGACAGGGATTATGTTTCAACGTGTTAAAGGATCAAAAACATTCAGATCGGTTTACATGGTCAGAAAAAAAGTGATAGATCTCTGTATATACAATAAAATGTATTTTTTGGCATCATGTAAGCAAAACATATAACACAAACTCAGCAGCTTTTTCAAGTTTTGCTTTAAAACCAAATGAAAGTTATGACACAGGATTCATGTCTCCAGAACCCTCCAGACACCTTTGATAATATATAAAAAATACTCTCTTAGAAATAACACATAGCCCCACATCTCACCAGAATATATGAATAGCCTATACCAACATTTTTCATTTAGAAAGCTTAACTGCTGGACACAAGATGTCTCCGACATCACTGAAAGACATTCCTAAGCCCCTGTGCAGTGCAGTCTTCAAGTCTCCACATGCCACTTTTGGCTATGAGTCACTGGACCAGGATTGGTATAAAACCAGAAGTGAGAAAGTGAAATCATGTTCACAGGTAAAAAGAAAAAGAAAAAAAGAAGAAGAAGAAGAAAAATGAAAGAAAGAAGAAAAAGAGACGTTTTCCACTTTCAGCAGAACAGTATGGACACATTCTTCAAGTGTCAAAGTCTGAACACACACAGTAGGCAAGTAGGCTATGATAAAAACACATTTTCAATCAAAGGTGGTTTTAAGTTAATAAAGAAGGTAAAAGACACTGAACATGTTTCATACATTCAGTCTTGTACTCCTGCAGTGGGTATTTTAAGCTGTTTAGTCAGCTCCTCAATCTGCTTGACCAAGAACTTCTTGTCAGAGCCCTCCTGCAAGCCAAAGACCCACCAATGGATTAGTAAAACTGTGAGTAATTAGGAAGCAGCAAAGGCCAGCACTGTATGATCATACAATTCAGTATTATGTATATCTTTTTTTTTACATGTCAATGCCAACAGCTCACCTGTTTTAGCTGAGCTCTTAGCAGAGCAACCCGTTTCCCATAGACAGAGGCCAAGGCTATGAAATAGCACATCACCACGCTGTCGAGTAAAACAAAAACAAAAATAACATGGTCATACACCATGAAATGGACAATAAAAGACCTAATATGCAGGTAAAATATGGGGTGAAATTAGCAAGTACAAAAGTGCTCACCATGAAAATACAAACAAAGGGATGGAGAAGGCCTGGGAGCCAATGAAGAAGAGAAAGTTTTGTGAAGTTTCAGAGAGTTTGTTGAAAGAGGTTGGAACAATCGACCACATGCTGGGAAAGAAACGGAATGGACCACAACCCCCGGATGGATGGATCCTGTGAGGACAGAGGGAAACACTTCTCTTCATCATTGTAATGTAACATGGAAAACATACTCATGTAAACTCATAGGATTGCCAACCAGCCACTCTTCTTACAGTACTTTTTTTTTTTTTTTAACAGTTTCTGACCTGCAGAGCAAAAACTTTTTTTTCACTACAATTTCACTAAATTAAAAAAACATTTCCATTATATTTGTTAGAAGACAAAACGCAACAATCAGCACTCACTGAGCCAAACTGTAAACCATGACAACTGTAGCCAGACCCCAGCCAACCAGGAGTACGAAAAGGAAAAAGAAGGTGGAGGTGGTGGAGCGAAAGGTCTTCAGTGCTGGTCGACAGTTTTGGAAGAGCGTGATCTAAGAGGGACAGAGGCAACGGGAATATAAATCAAGTGGCTTTGTGTGAAAGTTGAGTGTACCGTACTCTCATCTTCACCTTCTTAGTGTAGAAGAGGATGATAAACTTGATGGTGTTGATGAGTGGCAGCAGAGGGCAAAACAGAGCTCCTGCCCAAACCACAGTCTGACCGTAAACCAGGCCGAGAACATTGGAGGGAACCACAAACTCCTGCCGACCCAGCCACTGAGCCAGCTTATTCTGCCAGTTGTCAACCACCAACCTGATGAACACACAGCAAACATACAATGAAAGAACTTACAGTAAATGCTGAGCATGCTATTTCCTTATTATTTAACATAGACAAATTGTTGACATTGTAATTTTTTACCTGCGAGGAAACTCCACCAGCACAAGCACAGCGATGTTTATGAGGAGATCGAACAGTGTCAGCTTGTACATCTCCTGCCCAATGCTTGTTTCCCAGCACTACATCATGACAGACAATCATGAGAATGTTTTATCTGTTGTCATAAATTATGACATAATTAAATGGAAACTGGTTCAAAATGGTTTACTGCAGAATTATGTCATAATCTCTTTTATAATGTGGCGACCTGCAGGCATCTGGCAAACTAACACCACGTCAGTGTTTCAGTCAGTCTTTTCCTTCCTCTTGCAGTTATCTAATTCTAGCTGATCCCACTCTACAATGTGCTGATGCAGAAACAAACAGCAACCAAGATTTTTGTTTATGTAAATCCAGCCATGACAAAGGAAGTTGGATTAGAAAAACAAACATTTTTGTGATCGCCTAACTGAAGCAGTATTTGCTATCCCAAGAATTCTCTCTTTGTTTTTCTTAAACTAGTACTTGTCTAACAGCTTGGTGGCTCCTTCGATCCAGTTTATGAGACAGAAGCACCTTTGAAGACAATATTCATGCACTTGGTAAAATTACCGGGTATTCTCCATTGTTGTAGTGGCACAATTGACATCCATTCTTTGTGTTTCCCTCACAGGTGATCTGACGCCACAGGGTGAAGAGGATAACACCCAAACTCACCAGACGCAGGAACACTGCCCTGGACAAGGAAGACAATCACTATTAGCCTATGCTAAGATTATTGATGGGGCTTAAAGGTTAGAAAGGTCATCTTAAATGTATACGATTACTGTACTGGATTAAAGCAAACACACTTGCTCTGACATTAACACCAGTGCAAACCTTAATAGTGCCATTATGATGGTGGTGCTGGGAGAGTATCTCTCTATTAAGGCAATCTGGTCACACAGGGAAGGCACCAGGAAATTTCCAGCAGTGATGACAATAGAGGGAAGATACTCAATAAGCAAACCCAGGATCCCTTGCTCCGTACTCCTACTCTGTTTGGAAGAGACAGGAGACAAAATGTCACTCAAGGCTTTACAAAACCCCATGACCATCACCATTCTGCTTCACCCTTGTTTACCTGGCTGAAGTTGGTAGCCAGAAAGATGCAGTAAAAGGCTCCCATAATGAGCCCAACTGCAACCAAAAACATAAAAATGCGTGTGGTGTATAAAAGTATTTTTTGACCCAAAGTCAGAGCAGCTGCCTGTTTTTTTATTCTCTCCTCTTCCAGATCCACCTGATGGAGAGAGACATTAGAGAGGTGAGATAAGGGGTCAATAAAGACTGTAACACTGCAGAGAGTAAAAACTGCCACATGTCAGTCATGCTTCTCTTTTCCTATCTGTCCTCCTTCCTGTTAAAATAGGACAGATCCCCTCTGACCTGCAGCTGGTAGTGGATGTTTTTCTGCTTCAGTTTGGTAGCTTGGTCTCCAAGGCAACCGTAGTCCCAGCCGGTGAACACTATCATGCTGTAGTTGCCCACAGTGCTGCCTCCCGTTGCCACAGCAACTCGAGCTGCAGTCCCCATGCTGTGTATGAGAGGAGGATACAGATGCAGGTCAAGGTGACAGCACTCTCGGCTCAATTTTGAATGTGGCTCTGTTTATTTCAGTCACCAGCCTGACCCTGCTGTGAAACAGCTGAGGGCACACAAATACACACACACACAACACACACACACACACACACACACACACACACACACATACTCGATAATGACTCCTGATACTGAATCTGAACGTGTTTGCTGTGTCACTGACCGTTCTATGATACAAATGAGACAAAAGGCAAAGTAGAAAACAGCAGTGAAGAGGTAGGCCAGGGGGATGTTGTAGGAGAAGTTCGTGTCCTCAACCATTGTGTTGTTGTAGTAGCCGTAAAACAGGTAGGAATATTCCATGAAGCCCTGAATTATGAGGAGAAGATGGGGTATAAGCATGTCTGAAGACCTTAAATGCACAATGGATGTAGTTTAAATCAACTCTCTGAGAATATGGTTGGAGCATATGGATCTTTTATTTTACTTTAGCTCGACTATGTTCCATCTTGTCATGTACATGACCTTTTAACCTTTATTATGACGTCACAAATCGTCACCAATGCCACATCAGGTTACCAGAATAAAATGATGATGCACTTATATAATGCACTTCTCATCATTACTTGTTTGTTAAGGATCTGGTTTGACATTTTGATTTATATGTACTTTCCTGTTGGGACTTATTTGTGAAGATATGTCTCATCCTTTAATTATGGAGCTGGAGACAGGAGATGTTTAGCCCTGCACAAATACTGGAAACAGTGAGGATTGCGTTGTCTAAGTGTGACACAATCTTGTTTGTTAATGTAAAAATAACCATCTGTGGTCCATTTCCTGGATGTCACCAGTGACTTCCCAGAGTCTATTATCCCAAAAAAGCCACAGCCTCAGTATTTCTAAAATACCAGCGACAGTGTTGTCATGGACAGTTCACGCATATATATATACAGTATATACATAACATCAGATAAGTAAAACACTTGTATCTGCTTTGCTTTACTATGTGCAAGTCTCATATCTGTGCAGATTATTTCAGTGTTGCAGTTTCTCACCGTTCCTGACAGCAAGTCAAGGAAATAATTATAGAACGGCACTAGGCCTTGAGGATTAGGGTCATAATCCATACATTCCTCTGGACCTGGAAAACACAGCAAGGGGAAAGCTTCATGATCTCTGCATGTATTCTCAGATTAGATTGTTTCTATAGGTTTCCTTGCACCTCTCTCAACATATACAGCATGTAGTTGTCCTGCAGTTTTAAGACTAACAGAAATAGAGACAGCATAAAAGCTGCAGTGGTGATTAAACGCAGGTCTGTGCTTGCTTAATAGCAGAGGCAGTGGGTCGTAATTCCAATACTGTCAACTAGAAACAGCTATAGTGTCCTCACATAGCTTTGAAAAATCAAATGGTATTGCTGAATAAAACCACCTTTTGCTACTATGATACATTAAAATGTCTGTAATGAAAAAGACTTATGACATGCTCTATATTTTACACATGGTGAGTAATAAACTTGCACTATATATCATGTTTTGCAATCAAATCTTCTGCCCATGCACCAGTGAGTCTTTTTTCTGAGGAGGGAGCCACGGTTGGTGCAACTGTCTCCACATCTCAGCTGCTGATGCTGTTGCCTGGAAACTGTTGCATCAAAGCGTGAGGATGCTTCCTTCTCATATTAGAAGGAATTGTGCTAAAACATCAGAATCAAATGAAGAGCCATGACAACACAATACCATCATGCCAAAGCAAAAATTAAATGTTGAGCATTGACAAAGCGGAGCATGGAAAAATCTCTACCAGTGCCGTTGCTGATGCTGGTGCCCTTAGATCTGAAGACAATGCTGGGGGTGAGGACAAATCCAGCGATCAGTAAGAAAGAAACCAAATTGAGCACCACCAGGAACCTCAGGAACAGAAAGAACGACAGGACGCCGCCTCCGAAGTTCCCTGTGGGGGAAAAGGTGCCATGATTCAGTCAATACGCAAACTACTCAAATTACAATGGACATTGCATACTGTCTGTTATGAATGTGAACTAGATGTGTACCTCCAATCTTTTGCATTGTCTTGTTCCATGGTGCCAATAATTTGAGAAATCCTTTGGCATTGGCTTTGAATTTGCGAAGTATCTTGGCCTTTTTCAACTTCCATGACTCCGTGCTGGAGACCACTGGCACCTGCATTTGCTGCACCTGCCTGTAATGGACACTTTATTGTCTCTCTCTGGTGTAACTGAGATTTGATTTAAGTTCTGGTAAGAGTTTATTTTATGGGTCTGTAATTGCCAAATAGTTTTCAAGATGCAATTTATTTCTTAATAAATAAGTACAGTGTTAAGTTGGTACATAATCAATTAATTGTGGTTAGTTTCTCACTTCTCCCAGAGAGCCTTGCACAAGTCACATGAACATGCAAATATTGAAACTTTATGGAGACATAATATGAAGAATTGAAAACAGATTTATTGATTGGGCTTTTTCATTCATCTTTTTCATTAATTTGTACCAAATGACATGGCTCTTTGCAAACAAATGTCTCTTAAATTGTTCTTAAACCATTACGAAATCACAAACCCATAAAATAAAGCATTACTCCATTATCTTTATTGAATAAATTAACTGTGGCTGTCTGCAGTTTGGAACTGAGCATGTGATGAACAGTGGGGTTTTTAGAGCTTTCTAATTAGAAATGTCATTACGAGAGCAGTAAGAGTGAAACAAAGCAATGAGCTGAATGAATAGATTCATCTCTATTAAGATCAATAAAGCCGATGGGAACTGCAGATTTATCTGATGAATTAAATTTCAGTACTGAGAACTTTTTCCATTAATGCTGTAAAATTGTTGGTAGTGGATCATCACCACCACCTCCAGACATCAAACTGAAGCTACGACACAGATTTAGTCATTTTCATACCTCACAGCTCTTTTCAGACCCATGTGCATTGGGATGGATCTGAGGTCCCGGGTCGGTCCGCCATCAACCTCGTCATCTTCCTCTTCAGGGGGTGAGTTCCAGTCGAACTGAGGGTAGTTTTGATTTGACACTCGAGACGAAGCCCGTCGTAACCTCAGAGACTGCTCCTCACCAGGGTAACCAGTCCCTTGGGACAGGTAATCAAATAATGACTATCAAGAAGCTTCACTCACATAATATAACTCCACATCAATAGTAACATTATTTAGACATTCAGTCAGTTTAGGTGTGGTCTGAAGGTTCGAACTGAACAAAGCAAAAAACAAAGACTCTCAATGTAGTCATACAACTTACTGAAGCTTTGTCTTTGTGGTTCACCGGCCATCTCTCTGCTGTAGTTCGACATAACCAGTTCCTCTGCAATCACATCGAATATTTCATTAACAACATACTCAGAGTAAAACAAATGGTGAACAAGCTCGTCAGGAGGAAGTGCAGTCTTACCGGGAATGACTTCCCTGTTGTCCCTTCTCACGGACTTTACTCCCTTTTGGGACTGACCACACAGGTACTTCCTTGTATGCTTTAACCCATTATTTCCAGGGAGATAATTACCATTCATTTAAAAAATGTACAAGATCGGGTGACAAACAGATCAACTTCAGTGGTTTATTAGGAATGTAGTTATGACATACACCGGCTCTTAGCTGAAAGAAAGCTGTTGTGAGGTTACTAAGCAGGTGTGTTTGTGTTCACTATTGGCTGGAGAGTAAATGATTTCCTGGTCTGGCATGTGGGTGAATGTGATACACAGAAGCCCTGTTCTACACTGCATCACTTATTATAACTTAATAATGAACAAACTCACAGACAACTATTTCAAGTAGACTTTAACAAATAAAAGACAAGTGAGGAACATTGCTGAGGAAATCTTGATATGTTTGTAACACATGTTACAAAGCAGGGAGCATTACAGATGGTGCAGTGTGCGAAGAAACACAAAAACAGGCGAAAGAAAATAAATAAATGTGGAGATGAGCTGAGAAACTTCAACAATCATTGCTGTGATGTAATCATAACATAAAATAAAAGTAACTGTTTGTGCAAGGGCTGAGGGTTGGCACAGAGAGGACAAAGGGTAACAGCATAACACAAAATCAATTTGGAATTTAAATCACCCCCCCCCCCAAGTGAGATCTAGACAACTTAACACGTTGGGAGGAAAGACCTTTCGATTCAGCTGTCATTCATTCTCATATAAAATAGATAAAGTAGAGCTATCACAGAGTTTGACACAGGAATGAATGAAAAGGTCTCTTGACATAAAATTTCAAATGGGTTGGGGCTGGGCGATAGTTCAGCATTATCAATTATCAGTTTTATGATCACATACCATTAGGTTTAATACATAACATTAGGGCAGTTTAATGCTTTGCACACCGATTTGATCATCTTATATGAGTTTTGGCATCCATTCTTCATATTGCGACACAGCCTATATCAACACTTCTTATTAACTGAATTAAAATAGTGATCATGAGTTCAACTGCATCGCCTGGCCCTAACTGTGCTGTCATTCATTTATTCATTGTTTTAAGACGTCAGCTTATAATTCTGATGTTAAATTTGCTACTTTTTGTATCAAATGTTTGGTCCCCGCCCTGAATGGTCCGTGATGGCAGTACAGACATTTTGGCAGTGAAGAATCTGTTGCTATTGCTCACATGGCACATACATACATAAACACTCATACATCACTGCTATAGAGGTGACAGTGCATTATGTTCCTGATATGATCTTTACGGTTACAGGCAGAACAACAGCAAAGGAGAAATAAAAGAAAGAAATATTTGAGATTCACTGGCTCAAAGGAGTAAACCACATCACACAGAAATGTTCAGCCAAAAAACTATAATGCTAAAAATGCCTTTAAGTTATTTAAACAGTTGCTAATGTAATTAGGCAGCAATACAAATGTAACCAGACAGACCCTGTTTTGCTCCTTAAAACCTAAACCAGTTTAATTCACTATGCTCGTAATTATGCTAACCAATTTTAAGTATCAAGTTTTCTCCATTTAAACTTAAATTAAATTAATTAAGACTGTTTGTCATCATAAAGGTGCTGATTTCAGAAGCCAAATGGCAGCAATTTGTTCACAATATCCATAAATTGGAAATCTTACACGAAAGGTATTATCACACAGGTCATGCCAGCTGAGCCTTAATGATGGTACCCTAATAATGTATTTTTTTAATTCTTTACTGCAGTATAAACATGCTGGACCATAATACTGAGTCCCGTTGGAATGTTTATGTTATGGAAACTAATTATGAGATAAGCTGGTTATTGTTTGACTGCTGCCAGGCTTTAACACCTTGTTAGCCTGTCTCTTGACCAGTAATATAGTTCCACATCACTTCAAACTCAGCAAAGTGTTTTGAAATTAAACCACACGTACATTATTGGAAGATTCCCCCAGTTGTCAATACAAAAGTAACATTCGTTGAGCTCAAACAATCCTCTCCCAGTGTTCACAGTACTTTTTATGTACATCCCTACACATATGAAATGTCTCCTGTGGGAAAATGTTTTAGTGGAATTCACATGTCACACTCTACTGTGTTTTTGTTGTTGTTGTTGTTTTTTTGTTTTGTTTTTTACAAAATTCAGTTGAACCTTTCACAATGTTTGTTGCAAATAATATTGGAAATTCTAGTCTTGAAGTAACCTGTGTCCAAAAAAGTATCCAGGAGCCAGTTTCTCTTTACCTCCACTCAATCAGTTTTTTCTCCAGTTGTCTTGTTCGCGTCTTCTGTCTTCTCTCCCTCCCTTTTCTCCCCTCTCCTCCCTTCTCTTTTTCCTCCCAGCACCTTGCCCACTACTATACAGCAAACGGCGATGATCTGCATGATGAAGTAGATGGACATCCAGTAGTTGATGGTGTCCGAAGCCTTCAGCAGCACGAAGCCCATGCACATGTAGTCGTAGGCCCTCATCTTCAAGAACCAGTGAACCCAGTCGAAGATGTTCTGTCCTCGAGGGCCCAGTTTGGCTCGGACCGAAGCCTCCATGGCCGACTCGGCTGCGATGCACAGGGGGATGGTGAGGAAGGAGAGGTAGTACCCTGCATGCAGTCCATGCCAGTAGGCGCTGATGAACATGGTCCAGCCGGCCCTGAGAGTTCCAGACAAATGGGAAACATCAAGGTTGGAGTTTTAATTTTGCCACATTTAGGCGTCAAGTCCACATGACTCCTGAGTTATCAATGGCATAAAACAGACTCTTATAAATGCTGCCAGATGCATTCAAGTTTGGAAACTCTAGGCTCGAATTGGCCTAACCTCTAACCTCTAACCCCTGTGGACGGGAAAAACATACTTTCAGAAAACATTACTTTGTCTTTACCAGCACCTGTTGTGCAGTTAAATCCTGCATTTTATCACTGTTACTCTCTTTCCTGTATTCATCGTATTTGTGCAACTGTGGAGAAGCCAATCTACTTCCTGTTTGCTCATGGGTGCCCAGTGTGCATGAATGGTTGTGTGTGTATTTGCATGTGTGTTAGTGTGGATGGATATCATTTGGGTCTGAAGATTAATTGGCACAACAGCAGTTTTCTTTTTTCAAGTATATTTTTGGGGCTTTTGCCTTTAATCGGTAGTGTAGTATTAGAGAGAACCAGGAAATGGAGAGGGGGAATGACATGCAGCAAAGGGCAGCTCGAATCGGAATTCGATACGGAGCCAGTTGCGGCGAGGACAGTAGCCTCTACACATGGGGCGCCTGCTCTATCAACTGAGCTAAACGACGCCCCATAACGGCAGTTTTAATGTGCAATTTCTATATAAATAGGGCATTAAAAGTCTATGGTGCGGTATGAAATAACCACTATGTGAGAAATATTATATTTTCTTATACATTATTATGTTCTTTTAAGAAATGAAAGTGTATAATCACAAAATGTTTTTAAAGATTTACATCTTCATAAATTAGTGGCACATCAGCTATTTTATTCATATATTACTTCATTATTATTAAAGTAAGTGTAAAGTAAAGTGAGCACATCCTGCTGCACACGTTAACCTTACCTGAGGGTGTAGGATTTGAAGGGAGCGTTGGGGTAGATGTAGTGATGCAGCCACCACTGCACCGTCATGTTCCAGTAACGCATGCCGTGTCGCACCTTCACACAGAAGTCTGTGTTGTAGCAGTCGATGTTCTGGATGGTTTTGAAGTCATAATTCTCCTCACCTGTGGGATCAGGACTGGAGACAGGGGCAAAGATGTAAAAAAAAGACACCAGGGAAGCAACACAATTACAGACACAAATATAGAAACATCCTCCTATTACAGTGTGTACCTGTAGTTGACCGTGGGTCCTCCTCCGGGTTTGGACAGAGCCTTTTCTGGATAGCAGCCCAGACCTGCACTGATACAACCAGCCTCAGCTCCGCACCACGCTGCATAGAAACGCATCCTGAACACGAAGAACACGGCCACCATGTAGAAAAACCTGGTGACAGAGAGACAAAGAAGAACAAGTACATTATTCACCATAAAAGTTCCCAACAACTCGCCCCTCTACAGATTTTGTAGATTTATTATTTGTTTGTCGATTCTATAAAATCAAGAAGAAACATATTCGACTAGAAAATGTGATTAAACTCTATAAATCATTATTATTTGTTTGTCTAACTATATTTGATAAAATACAACAGAAGAAACATATTCGATATATTCTAGAAAATGTGATTAAACTCTATGAAAAACATTTAAGAAATGGTCTTCCATGTAAAAACACTTTTTATAAAGTACAGTTTTTAATAATTTTAGATAGAGAACGTCTTTTTGTTCAGTTGATTAGTTTTATCTAGAGGCTGTTTCTCACAACTAAATTTTATATTCCTGTTCTTACTTCTAAACTTATTTAAAACTACATAAATAATACTACAATGAATATATTATTAATCTACAAGTCACATCATGGACATTGTTATTATTATTGAAATAAATGATCATGTCAGTGATGCATGGTCACAATACCTGAAGAAAAAGTTTTCTTCCAGGAATTCGTCTGTGCGAACATAAGCCAGAGGAAAGAGGGCGTTGAAGGCCAGGAACAGAGCGCCATACACAGGAACCAGCTTCAAACGCTGCAGGCATGGCGTCCGGCTGGGGAGCGCCAATGGGCTTGGCTGTTTCAGCCAGTCAACAAACGTTTGGAAGCGAAAGAAGGGACCTTTACGGAGATGGAGGGATGAGATAAAGGAATAAAGGCCGTGTTGAGAAGACAGTGGTAGACAAAAATGGACGATTGTGATAATGCGAGACACAAAGGGGAAAAGTGGAGGGCAATGTGGGTCAGAGGAGGAGAGGTGTAGGAAGACAAAGAGAGAAGAAGAAGTTTGAAAACTAAAAGTAATTTAGAAAAAATACTGAAAACAGCATGGACTCACACAATATTGGACAAGAAGCAGAGGGTGAGACAAAGAGAGACAACTGTTAAAAATCATGCAAAAGCAAATGAGCACCAACAACAACAGCTCGCACACAAACTGAATTTTCATGTTTACTTAAGATCAGAACTGAAACAAATCCCTCCGACTAATATTATTATTACAGAAGATTTTGAGGGGACATTATCACAGACTTACCGGTCATTATACCAACATAACAGTAGCTATAGGACAGAATATCGTAGAAGGAGGGCTCTTCGGACAGACCACCTACAGCAGGAGACGTGGCAAAAGAGCTCACTTCCCTTTTCTTCTCCGTGTGAAAACTGTGCACCTCGTTGGCGAGACTCACCATCTGAGTTCAAAACAGAGAGGCACATCACAGGTCAACAAAGATGCGCAAACAGAGCTGTCCTGAATTCTCTGCTGCACAGATTTCATCGTGTGAAACTGGGTTTCTGTTTCCCTACCTTTAGAGTGAGGAGAAGCTGGACAGCATTGGCAAAAGGTGTCGGTGGTGGAAGCCCGACCCAGGTGATTAGACGGAAGAAGAGGAGGTAGACAAAGGTCCAAGTGAGACTCAGTGCTGGAGCATGCCTTGTAGACAAGAGACACATTCGACAAGTGAGTTTACATGTTGCATCTGCACATTATCTAAAGCCCTTTTCACACTGAAATTAGCAAAACGCGGGTCGACCCGTGATTTGGCTTTCACATTGACCACAATAAGCTCTGGATCAGACAGAGCAGCCATGTTGTTGCCCCGCTCTCATCCGCGGTGCGAGAAGCACTGTCATGCCCGTGGGTCATGCCACAGCCGCCCGCAGCGGAGGTCTGTCGGCCGAGGCAGACGAGGCGTCTGGCCGGCCTACAGAGCACCTGGACCGCGGAGGAGAGCGAGTCCGCCACGGCCATATGACGGCTCGTCCGCGGCACAACACGTCAGTTAAACCCTTCTGTATCTATGAGTTAAACACACTGTAGTTTCTTTTCTTTTGTTTCAATTGTTTTCGGTCAGTGTTGTTTGATCTTTTAATCCCAGTCTCGGATGCGAGCAGAGCTTTGTTTTGGTACGTGCTATGAGACGAGACCGGCGCGATGACGTGGCGTCACGTAACACTCAACGTCGTCACGTAAATTAGCGGGTTGACCCGGGTCTGGCTTTCCCACATTTTAACCCGTTTGCCGAGTCGTTTGCATCTGCACATTATTGTTAGCTAAACGGTTTTTTGGCAGTTCAGTTCATGAAAGCTGTTCACTACTGAGTTGTTGTGACACTGTACTGTTTTTATGTTTTTGGAACTCTGGATGGAAATTATCATTGCTGCTATAATCTGGCACATTTACATGTTTTTATTAATGTGCACTGTCCCACCCAAATAAATAATAATAAATAAAGTAAAGTAAAGTACTGTTCATTGTACACCAATGGATGTGCATCAATCACTACATCTGAGACTATTAGTATTAATAGAACTAGTCAGTCTTTAGAAAATTAAATAAATCTACAATTATCAGCAGAGACATGAAATGTACAGAATATTAATATATAAAATACTCAAATCTTAACCTCTCCTAAAAAAGTAATGGAAAGATGAAGAGAGTAACAACAACTTAATCAATAGGTGATTCCTTTTTTCTATAACCTAAATGAGGATTTGCTGTTTTTCTTTGCCATACGTTGGGGTAAATTGACTATACTCACCGCCAGCTGCTCTTTATAATAATCCATGTTCCAATCACCGTCACCAGAGAGTGGAGTGTGTGGACATGACAGGTGGCAATGATGATCAAGAGGCCCAGAAGAAGAGCTGCCCCCTGCTTCACAGACGGACCTGGGTTGAGAGAAAAATGATACAGTTACAAGAAGCAGCAGGTGGTGGCAGAAGCACCTGAGACTCTGCTGCAGGAGAGCCTCCGTAAATGTCATATAGCAGTAAGGATAAATGGATGACAGGGTGGTTGGGACAGTGCAAAGTATAACCAGCTGCATTGGCAAACTGAAAACTAAACAATAATAAATAAATATTGCTTGTAATGTCTGACATTCAAACTTGACTGTGACTTCAGTGTGAAAGTCTCATCTGACCAAAATACTCACTGAGGTAACGGAAGAGGAATCCAGCAGGGATGGAGGCAGCAAGGATTCCCAAGTACACCAGCTCATCAGGAGACATTATTGCTCTGGTGGCACAGAAACACACACATAATGCTTCGATGCAAAACAATGCAAATGTGACGGTTTGCAATACATGCAGACATACAGGCAATACAGTACAGTCTATTGTAATGTGTTGCCCCCAATGACACCTTGGTGAATCTAATAACATTACTGAGACTGTATCACATAAATAATTCTGTAACAGATACGGATGGTATTAGTGCTACATACCTAAGGTCACATATAAAAAGTGAGGGTCGCATGTAAGTGCACCGACAACGTAATGGAGGAAACTTAAACCCTGGTGGGTTTGTAAGAGAAAACGTAAACCAGAGGAATGTACTGAAAGGGAAAGTTAAGTACAAGTGTGTACAATGTCTGCTCTTAGGCACAGTCCACAACTTTCATAGAATGAAACAATTTGATGCGATAGATGTATTATTCAACATCTCTTATTTTTTCTTTGTGTAATTGCAATAAATCTGCCTAAAACAGTGGGGATGTTTGTCTAAAATTCAGCAACCAACCATGTCTATCACATCCTCACTGTATCGGCTACCTATTTCACAATCACCTACAAAATCTTCCCAGATAAGGCAACATCCGAGAAGCATTGCAGCATCACTCTTCCATTGACGTTTATACATAAATGAAACACCATGGACGGCATATTTCTTCTTAGTTTGTATTATATAACACGGTTTACCCTGCCGGGGTCGGCGCTTTGGTACATCATGCACCAGGAAGGAAGAGTTTGTCACACCAACACTACAAAGTCTTCACAAGCTACAGTGTAAATGCCCACAGTTTTAAGTTTCTCTGGGGTTTTTCCCACAAAGCTCTTAACACAGACTAAAACTATGAGGGCTAAGCTACTGCTTTTTAATCCTGACAGATGAGAGCGGACTGGATGAACACGGACACTGTTGTTTACCGCTACCAGCCTGTTAGCATTTCCACTTCAACCTGCTCACGTCTTTACCTACGACTATAGACCAACCCAAACAAATGCACTTGTGTGAAATTGGTAACTTTTCGGCTACTCACATTTGAAGTGTTAAACCACTACAGTTTGAAGACTACGGTCTCCGGGAGAACGAGCACACCCACACCGCTAACACACCTGGGAAGCGGCATCTACTTCCTGGTTGATGAGTGATGACGCCACTCGGGGACGAGTCCATTTCAATGGCGGTGAGTGGTAGGGGTGGGGAACTGAACATGGACTGAACCATTGTTGCCCACAGGGGGTACCATAAATGATCATGCAAACCTCCCTCTATCCTATCTATATATCTATATCTATAGATATATTTATATCTATCTCTATCTATTTGTTCATCATCTGACTCAATCATTTTCCCATTCACCATCTGATTTTTCACAGCTCACATCACTAATATGTAACAAGAGTTAAGGAAATAAGTCAAAAACTCAGTTTTCAGTTAGAACCGAATATTTTTATTGAAAATTTAGATACATCAGGAAGTTATCACACTCCCTAGATGACATCCTTCTTAGTCCTCCTCCTCGTCATCAGCTCCTCCAGCTCCACCCTGGCCCTTCTTGGCGTTCTTTCTCTTGACGCGGCCTGGGCGTCCACCGCCGTATGGAGACCTCAGGGAGAAGTCAATGTGTTTCTGGCTGTCCAGGCGAACCACGAAGGAGGGGATGTTCACCACCTGCTTGCGCACACTGCAAAGATACAGAGAGAGATAATGACTTTAGAAAGGCATTCACATTCTTAAAAATGTTTATCTTACATGTTCTGCACATTGAGTTTTAATCTAAGTGAAATATAAGAGTCAAAGTGATTATAGACGGGACTCTTGGGCTGGGTCCAACAGTTTAAAGCAGGCTTCATTGACGAGGAATTCGTGACACCACAGAAAATCTGAATGTGTATAGCTTTAATCATCAGCCTGAGTGTATTTAATACATCACAATACAAGAGCACAATTGCCCGAGGTACAATCCCCCGTACCTTACCTGACAGCCACAACACCGAAGTGGCACATCCTGAGCCCTCAGCGGCAGGATTGGCTCTGGGCAATGTCTATTGACAAGGTGTACGGCTTTGATACCGAATTGACCTTGCTGAAATTTCTAACTCAGCGGAGAGTGTTACAAGTTGGTGGTCCTCTGATGGAACAGGAAGCATCGACAGTTCGTCATGAGTCCCTCAGAAGACTTAATACCCTTTAAGACATTTGATGACAGAACCCTTCTTACCGAATGTGCCTCTGGCGGATAAGGACACGGGCATGGTGGATACTCTTGGCAAGTCCAAGTTTGAAGACCTGTGTCTGCAGCCTCCTCTCCAAGAAGTCTTCAACCTTCAGACCCAGGATGTAATCGAGCTTCATCTTACCCTCGTCCAGCACACCGATCCTCACCAGACGCCTGAGCAAAGCATTACCTGCAAAACCACACAGCAGCATTTAACTTACACCTCCAAACATACAAGTAGATTCACTGTATATGGTATTTAGTACGGCTATTGGCCTCATTGACGAGGAATTCTTGACACCATAGGAAGGTCTGACGGTTGATAGTTAAATCATTGGCCAACACAGTGAACGGTGATGTGACCCCATGGCGTTTACCTTCAAACAGACGCTTGGGGTCCTTCTCGTCAAGGGTCAGCAGCTCTCTGGCAGCTTTACGGATCTTAGCCAGGGTGAACTTGACCCTCCACACCTCACGCTTGTTCCTCAGTCCATACTCGCCTTAAAGGAAGAACAGAGTAAGTTTAGTGTGGCCCCAGTCACATGTTAAGTATGTATCCATAGTGAGAAATATGCAGCACAGGGATTGTGCAAATTCATTTAAATAAAGATGTTATGAGACAACGTGCTGGTGGCAATAAAATCTTAACATACCAATGAGTTTCAACTCCTGGTCGAGACGGGACTTCTCGAAGGGGCGGCGGGGGGTGACATATGTCTTGCGACAAACCCAACTCCTGGCAACGGGCATGGCGGCTTATGGGTGCCTGTAATGTGACAGACAGGACATCAGACATTAGGTTAGTCAACAGTGTAAATATGAGAAAACTCACGTGTCAAGCTGAAGAAATGTTTTAGCTTGGTGATAGGATAGGAAGGATATTGCCTGAGTGAATTGCAGCTGTATTATTTCTACGACAAACTGGCCTTACGACTCTGAAACGTATAACAGTAGCATATTAGTTTAGATCTTCCATCATAATTAATTTGCCTAAAACCATAATTTCAGTTATATTCATTACGGGGATGTGAGTTGTAATAAGCCACAGAAATCCCATTCACATGTCTGCTCCCCACAGGTAAGTGGCAGCGAAACATAAAACTTTGCAGTCTTGAGTCAAGTAAAGCCGGTGGTTTTATCAGCTACTTCCACAAAACTAGCATAAATGACAAATTTCATCAGCCCAACGACTAGGCCGCAGCTGTGCCGCACCACGTTGCCCTGTGTAGCGAGCTATCATTAGCTTAGCTTCTCTCCGACAACCCTTTACAAAACGCTATGGAGGCCACACGGAGACAAATTCACAAGTACAGCACAATAACATTTTATTCCAGTTGAAGTTGTGTACACTAAATGTTCACATCTCCTGTTCATCTGTTATCAAGTAACGTAAGGAAGCGGCTCGTACCTGTCTCGCTCAGGCTCGCGCAGTAAAGAGGCCGATGAAGGAAGTTCCCTTTCATTTATAGCTCCAACGCTCACACTACATTTCCCATCATGCCTCTCTGCGCCGGAACGGAAGCGGGAACGTTGGACACGTCGCCCTCTGTTGGTAAAACGGAAAACGACAACACCTGCTATGCTAGCTTGAAGTGTGTGTGCGTGCGTGTGTGTGTGTGTGTGTGTGTGTGTGTGGGGGGGGTTCATTCCTACTGCCTGCAGACAAGTGAGTATCATAAATGTGATTCATATCGTCACGTAGCCTGCTGCATGAAAAAAAAAGCAGACTGGCAGCTGTTAGGCCAAATGTCAAACGACCTAGTTTGAGTTCAGGAAACTCTTCCACTGAGCCGCAGTTGAATAGTCTGGTATTATACAAAAATGTGTAACAAGCTGTGAGACATCTTGCACGACGAAGTGTGTGAGAGTGAGGGTGTTAAGGTGGTAAACTCAGGGAGAAGGACATGGGCGACTATTTATATAACTCTGAAATGGGACCCTGAGCATGTGTTTCTGTCTGTCAGGCTGCATGATCAACTCATGGACACACCACAGGCTCACTTGCTTTCTCTTTCACTGCTCCATATCCTGTCCTTTCCTGACAGGACACTGGTTTTCTTGTGGACCTTCCTTGTTATTTTCTTGTGTAACTGAGCTGCAAGGTTAAACAGAGACTTAACTTTCTTTTCCCTTCACCCTGTTGGATCTTCTCATTTCTCTTGTTGGGATTTTCTCTCTTTTTCTTTCTCCACCTGATTGCCTGCTCTCCTGTGTGCATATCAATCCATCATTTCCCCCCCTGCTCTCCTTTCCCATCATCTACTGTTCCCTGTCTCCTTGTGCGTGGGTTTTGGGCTATGCTCTCCTCACCTACTGTGATTCTCCAGCCTTATGGACTGCCTGTCTACCCACAGACAACCACATGCTACCCCAGCATAGTGCAGGTAAAAACTCTCCTTCATTTGATCAGTAAACTCTTGCCTTGTCTTCACCAGCCTTTCCGCCACCTGGGAGCTTTGCAGTTTTAGTCTATGGTGCCTCGGGATCCAGTGGTATACACACTATGACATTATATCAGTACAAATCTGTATTATATAGTTTATTGAATTTTGAGCTTCAACTGACAGTTATTGATAAATCTGTGCCATTTGTCAATTAGTCGGATCCTAAAAAGTCTGAATTTTGGGTCCATGTTGATATGTCAAAGTGTCGTAGGTTAACAAAACCACATGACCCAAATATAATCAGTTTATTATTACAAAACATCCAGAAAATGAGCAAATTGTCACATAAGAAGATGAAACCAATTAGATTTTGGCATTCTGCTAAAACACACACACATAGACTTACAGACGGTCAGTGTTGCCAGTAAACTATTAATGCATCTCCATTGAGGAGGACAGCATTTAATTAAAATAACAAATCAATGCGGCCTCATTTCCTTGAATTAGTGAGTCACAACTTCTATTTAATTTAGTTAGTGACGCATTAATGAATATGACTCACTGTCTCACACGCAGAGGAGACTGGAGGAATCACAAATCAAGTGAAGTACACTGATTATGAAAGATCGTTTTTGTTTTATTCCAATAACATGTGAGGGGTTATCTTTAGTCCACGGGTCCCCGTGTGTGTGTGTGTATGTGTGTGTGTATGTGTGTGTCTAAGTGTCCCTGACATACCATCAATGCCACAATGCATCTGGTATCTCTCTACCGTGTCTCTGTGCTTCACACCGGCCGTATTTTTAGCCTTCCTCTCCTGAGCAGATAATCACGAGCGGAGATTCTGTCATCTATCTTGTTTTTCTGCTGTCAACTCTACTTAATATAGGCGTTAAACCCACTTGTCGTGGCCTTTTCTTTAATTACTATTTAATCATACATTTATTAATTGAATATAAAAAATATCAACAACAACTCAAACATGGATTTTCCCATCGGGACAAAAAATATTTCTCCAAAATTCAATGGCACAATCAAATTAATCTTGTAATTAAAGTTAACTTCCTGAAACCTTTTTTGTGCTTTCAGTGAACACAGTTGTGGTTCTGGGGATGGAGGGAAAAGATTTGTATGATTGACACTGTTTTATTTTAGAGAAGTCTGCCCTGTTTCTTTATTATTGAGGGATAGATGGAAAATTGAACATTCAGTTTCATTTAACCAGCTACGCGTTGCTAGCACTTGTAACTTGGCCGGCACTAAAAGGCCACATCTGCAGTCGGTGTCGTCTGTGTGTAAATCCCGTGGCAGCTGTCCCAGCAGGCACCTGGCTCAGAGCTGTTGACCCCTGACCACGAGCTGACAGCTGAGGAGGGAGACGAGAGAAAGAGGGAACAAATGGCAATCAAAAAAAGCCTGCAAGGAAGAGAAGGGGACACCGTGTCTGTGTGACGCCTGCTGACACCGTGATACAGTCTGTGGGAAAATGAGGCGAGACAGCAGGGCCGACAGAGACATCTAACAGACCGCGTTATCTTCACCACCCTGACACTTAAAAAAAAAAAAAAACCATGGCAGGGTTGACATAGTCAGATATTGGTTGTTTCTGGAGATAAATGAGAGATAAAACAGCTGAAAGTTAGCGTTAAAGACATTTCCCAGAGCGATAGTTAAGTTTGCCACCGAGTGACTAAACTGAGAGACCTGATGGTGTTTGGAGCCTCAGAATGTGTTGTTGTTGTGTTATGCTGAACACTGAATTAGAAAAGATGACAACATCCAACCAGACCACAAACATTTCTGCTGCCATCAAATATTACAGCCACACATTTGCAGTGCAGTTAGTTTCATCACTTGGCTCCTTGTTTTAGTGGTAACAGACACAGTGGCTGCATTACATTACAAACACTAAACAGAACAGCCTCATTTCCTATATGAAAGATGCAAGACGAATGCTGCTTCCCCCGTTCTTCTTCTTCTTCTGCTTCTCAGATCACAACAAACACTCTAATTTAAGAAATGTATGGATTTAGGAACAACGTGGTCTGTGGTCTGTGGTCTGTGGTCTGTGGTCTGAATGGTTTCCAGCATTGTTGTTGTTGTTGTTGTTGTTGTTGTATAGAAAACGGTCTCCTCCTTTCCCTCTATTGTTTACCAGCATCTGCATATCTCTGATGTTTCACACCTCTGAAGTTCAACAGCTGATAGACAGATATGTGAGACATTAGGAGATGACACAGGACAGAGTTTTAATTACAACAGATCCCTCTCAATCCTAAAGCTGGCTGACAAACTTGGAGCATTTTGCTTGCTAAGCAACACGGAGCTTCACTAAACCCTTGTGAAGAAGAAAATATTGATACTGCAGCAGAAAAACACCCCATGAAGATTAGAACTGCACCAATACATCCGTGAATATATCGGCATATTTGTTGTCCGATGCAAAAAACAAAAAATGTAATTGAGATTACAATAAAAGTTCCCAAAGATGTGTTTACAGTTACAGTAGGTTATTATGGGTTCTTTTTTTCTTGATAAAATTGTTGTGATTGAAATGTTACAGTAAATGACTAAGAGCATAATTTCAGTCGTCTCCAACAATGGATTTCCAAGAGCTTCTCATTTTGGATAATGTCAAAAATATTTAACATTGATATCTCAATTAGATACTTTTTTTTCATAGTCCCCGGAAGTGGAAACTGGAAACTTCACCAAACAACAGCTGTACTTCATGAGATGATTTACACTGCGTGTAACGTCTCAATCTGCAAAGTGACGTACAGTTTATCAGATAAATGTACCAGAGCAAAAATGGTAAATTGCACAAAATCACAAGATACACAAGATGTCAACTAAGTGTATGCAGTGTAAGATTGATGTCATGCGAATGAAGCATTGTTTGGAAAAAGTCTCCAGAACGTAATAAAGCCATGTAGGCCTATCAAACATGGTATTCTTAGAGGCGACCTTTAGTGTGATATACTGTCCTGCAACTGGAGGAGCATTTACATTCGTAAATACCTCATCTGGGGGGAAGAGCTGTGTGTGTGTGTGTGTGTGTGTGTGTGTGTGTGTGTGTGTGTGTGTGTGTGTGTGTGTGTGTGTGTGTGTGTGTGTGTGTGTGTGTGTGTGTGTGTGTGTTAATGAGTGTGTAAAGTGAAGGCAGGGTGGGTGGAGGGAACAAGGTGACTGACAGTTACAGATGACCACAGCTGGTGAAGCCTCCTGGTCCCTTTTGCTCTGGCAAATCGTTCGATTTGATTGGTGGCTGAGTAGAACTTATGGTGCGGTGGGCGGGTGGTCAGCTGGCATTAAAACATGCGGCAGTTGTTGGAAAGTGTGTCAGAGATCGAGGAATGCGGTAAAGGGGTAAGACAATGCTTTTACATCTGAACTGGGTGATTCACGTGTATTGAGGCTGGACAGGATGGCATCCATTTAGATCTGGTCCTGTGTGCACTGACTTATTTCTCTGTTACTGTCCTGCTGCTGCTTTCTGGAAGGAACTGAAGTTATTTTGCTTAGTGTTAAAACTGTTTTTTCCTCAGTTGAAAAATAACTTGATGTGAGTAAAATTAGACTGCATGTTTTAAAGTGTTAATCCTAAAATACTTTGATCTTGCTTGTGTTCTTTTCCATATTTCATGTATGAAATCACAAATTGATAAAATGGTGCAAAATACCTCTTACAGTTTCCCACATAGCTTTCTAAAACTCTAAAAACTTCTAAAACTCTTAATGCATGTCCAACTATTAATTACTTATCAGAATTGCTGCCATATCCTGTCAATGGACTACTTGTTTAAGCTCTAGCTGCTCTTTTAATTGTAGCATTTGTCATATTAATTTAATTTAATGGCTGAATTTAATGAGCAGATGCACTGTATTCAAAGAGGCAATCCAGTCATTCAATATTATCCTTCCATTAGTTGGAATACTATTCACAAAAAAAGATCAGATGTTCAAATGTTTAGTTCAGGTAAAGCAGAAAGAAGCACTGGATCCTAAAATTACAACTCAGGATCGTCTAATTATCTTTTAAACCTCATAATCCAAGTCTATAAAACAAATAAAAAAGCCCAGTCTGAGAAAAGATATTTTTTGGCTCACACTCCAGACCACTTCCCTCAGAGCAACATATGATGACACTGACACCAGTTTCTGCAGGGTGAGTTGTAGCCGCCCCCCAGTGTTAGATGATCCTCATGTGTAAAGTCAGTAGTGTGGCCTTTTACTGTAACATTGTGGCACTGTTTGCGTTAAAAAAAAAATAAAAAAAAGCAGCGGAGCTCCAACAGCAACAACACCTGGTGGTTATGTTTGTTTACACATCTCACACCAGACATCTCTCTCTCTCTCAGGGAGGCCCCTCCCAGGAGGCAGGTCCTGGCAGCAGTGACCCTGCCCTGCCCCAGGTCTATGCCCCGCCTCCCTCATACCCCCCGCCAGGTCAAGGGCCGCCAACATCTGCGGGCAGGCTGCCACCTCTTGACTTCAGCTCTGCACACGCCACCTCAGAGTACCCTGAACATGCCCAGCTCAGAGTCTACCAGGGCCCGCAGCACGACGGGACGGAGGCTCTGACATCCAGCACCACGGTAAGAACAGTCTGTGAACTTGTTCGTGGAATTCACGTCACGACAAGAACCTCATGTCCCAATAAAACCTGATCTCCAGGAAGTTAATATGACAAGAAGCCGATCTGTGGCAGGTAGTCCTTCCTTATGTCCTATCAGAGGAGCGCGGGCCAGATAGAGTTTCCTTCTATATTTAGAGCCCCACCTCCACTGTGATGTCCATGTATGGGAATGCCACTCAGTCTCAGCACAGCAAAGTGTGTGTGGGGAGGGGGGAGAGGGGGGGCAGCTGAGAGGGGATTTGTTCTTGAAAATAAATCCTCACTTTTCCGTCTCCCTCGTGTCTTATTCAGCTTCAATCTGATTCCAAAATGAAACCTGTGTTGATATTGACAGTGTACAGTGGAGTATATGAATCATGTTATGTCATGGTTTAGTGGTTCTTTCTTTTCTGAAAACATATTTTATAATGTGTATCAAGGGCTTTAATGGATGACAGTGGAGAATTCATGTGCAGCGTATAATGCCACTAACTGTGATGGATGTTAACTTCAGCACAAAGTTTATGTATGTTTATCATACTTTAAATAAGAAGCCATTTTTGTCTCTTAATTGTGTTTAGGAAATCTGACAGTGCAGTGAGAATATCTGACGTGGTGGGAAATAACTAAAAACATTCACTCAAGAACTGTACTGAAGTATTGTGCTCTATTTTTTCGGAACAAAATCCATGAACTCCTCTACAACACTGAGAGGAAATGTATGAAAATATGTATAATCATTAAAAATATATGTAATCATTTAATGGATGAACTACAACAATAGGTTGTTTACAAATAATTGCCATCGCAATAATTTTTTTTCATAAAGTTTTATTTTATTTCACAAAGTATGTGTTTGGAAAAATCTTTAAAGTCTATTTTATTTGGAAGTAGGTTTAATTATTATTGCCTTGGAAGGTTTTCCTTGGATGACAGTTAACGTTACTCCAGGCATGAAAACATCCAGAGGTGTTTAGTCTGGTCTGTGTGGCAGGTCGGCTCATCTCTCTACCTCCTCTCATGAATGGTGTTTTGTGGCCCCATCTATATATTTTATTACTAGAGCCCCTGACATACACGGGTCCGTGCTGATTTTCGGGGAAAGTTGAGACGTCGCCATGGAGGGAGGGGGTGTAAGGGGGAGGCTGACCAGATGACCCCCTTTCCCCCTCTGAAATATCACTCAGGTCCAGAAACACAAATCTGCATCGTGACATGACACCACTGCCCAACTCAACCCTCTCTTCCTGTCTCCCCCCTCCCCAACCCCCCCCCACCCTCTCCACTCTAGCCTGTGTCGGTGTGGTGTGTATGTGGGTGGATGTGGTGGTCTGCTGTCTGCTGTCTACTGTAATTAGCCGCGGCCGCCCGGCCAGTGTGCTGTAACACAGCGGCCTGTGTGCGTTTATGTGTTTGTAAAACGCCTCCCCTGTGTGAACATGTCCCTTCGTCTGTCTATCCCTACTTATCAGTTATGCCCCTTGACAAATGACCTTTAACCTTTGGCAGAAAAGCAGCACCGTGACCCCCCTCTCCCTCCCCAGACTGACCCTTGTGGAACAATCTCTACCCTCTTGCCACACACCCCCACCCCCCACCCCCATCCATCACCCTCTTCCTTTTCAAGCTTTTTGCGCACCTTCTTTGCCTTGTTTATTTTGGTTTTTATTTCATTTTTCACCGCTGCACTGAGGCCTTTCCCACTGTTGATCTGCCTCTTGGTACTAGAATGCTAATACTCAAGTCTTGGGACTGCAATTATTATTTTCACCAGAGTTTACATTTTCACACATCGGCACATTTTCCAGTAAAAATTGCTTTTTAAATTCTTTTTTTCTTCCTTCCCTGTTCCCTCTCTTTCTCTCACTGCTGAAGCTCACTGTACTTTTTTTTTGCCTTCCTTGCAGATCTTTTCATCCTCACGTTTTTGTTTGGATTCATTCTTTTCTCTTAAAAATATACTTAACTTTGTTTTTTTGCAATGGTTAATAATGCTGGTTGACCACCACATTCATGCACATACGTACCTGTACATACGCACACACTAGCATCGTGGTGCATTGTGGGATAGTGAATGTTTTGGTGTTGGCACATTAGTTTTTCTGCATGGGGCAGTTTTAGTATATTTCATAGGTTATTACACCTGCTTAGATAATATGAGTGCTTAAGACTTGAAGCCTTTCTGGTTTTTCAGGGGAACTTTAACTTTAACTCTCTTTGCCACAGCGGCAGCGAACATACGTAGCTTTAGCACCACATATATAATCTTTATTGGTAGCTTAGTTCAGTGCATTAGCCTTT
Organism: Decapterus maruadsi; assembly: GCA_030347415.2. Classification (NCBI taxonomy): domain Eukaryota; kingdom Metazoa; phylum Chordata; class Actinopteri; order Carangiformes; family Carangidae; genus Decapterus; species Decapterus maruadsi. Next base: position 19,246,205 of record CM064894.1, read on the forward strand.
AAAAACTCTCCTACAGGCATGTATTTAAAGACGCCTCACTAAAATGGAGCCTTTTCACGCCTCCTCACCTTTGCCTGAGAAGGATCACTGGTTGCTGAATGCTCTTTGAACTTTGGTTTGGATCACTTGACTTTATGAAAATGATCTTTGCCTAATGACATGTGATGCTTACGCTGAACTGGATTTTTACAAAAGCAGTGAAACTGTGAAAGACGTTGCCAAATTTCAAATTCACTTATTATTTTCTCCCCTTTTCTTTCTTTGCTTTTCTACTGATGCCCTCTCCTCATTTTTCTTCATATCCATCTCATCCTATTCACACTCTTTCCATCTTTTGTTCTCCATCTTTCTGTTTTTGTTTGTTCCTTCACGTCCTCTTCCTTCTCGTCCACTCCTCCTCTCTCCTCGTGCTCGCATCCTCTCCTCCTCCTCCTCCTCCTCCTCCTCTTGTTTCATACTTTTTCACGGTCAGGAGGAGGCTTTGGCTCCTGTGACCTCTGACCCACAGGCCCTGAGTGTGTCGGCATCATCAGGGGGCGGGGCAGGAAGTGGAAGTGATGAAGAGGGGTCAGGTAAGGCGCAGCCAAAACGCCTCCATGTCTCCAACATCCCGTTCCGCTTCAGAGACCCAGACCTCCGCCAGATGTTTGGGGTATGAACTACAAATAAGATGTTACTCCAACTAGCCTCTTGTGTCTCCATTTAATCCCGTTACCCTGACATAAATCCATGTGACCCTTGCAGCAATTTGGAAAGATCCTTGATGTAGAGATTATCTTCAATGAGCGGGGGTCTAAGGTGAGTATCGCAGACACGTCATCAGAGTGGAGACCAGCATGAAGATCAAAAAGATCAAAACAAAATGAACAATATCACCACACAAACCTGCAGGGCTTTGGATTCGTCACCTTTGAGAGCGCCACCGAGGCTGACCGGGCACGAGAAAAGCTGAATGGGACGATCGTGGAGGGGAGAAAGATTGAGGTGAGGATTTCCCACAACACATAAGTGTCCATGTTAACATCCACCACGATCATCTTTTATCATAGCTTTCCCCGTGTTCTTTTTCTTCACAGGTGAATAATGCAACTGCAAGAGTAGTGACTAAGAAGCCCCAGACACCGCTGGTGAATGGTGACATTTCAAGTAAGGAAAACCATCATTCCTTACTGCAGATTTTGGATATGAAGGCTGAGGGATTCTGGGAAGTTTTTTTTGTAGTTCCTCATCACAACTGTTTCTTTTTCTGTCTGTGCAGCTTCTGGATGGAAAATCAATCCAGTCATGGGAGCGATGTATGCACCTGAGCTCTACACAGGTAAATACACATACACGTTATATATTATTGTTATGAAGCCATCTATACTGTTCAGTTCACCCTTACTAATTCAATGCTTTTTGTTCCTCCCTTTTCTTCAGTGGCCAGTTTCCCATACCCTGTTGCGACTCCCACGCTGGCCTACCGGGGCTCTGCTCTGCGTGGACGAGGTCGGGCCGTCTACAACACGATTCGCTCTGCTGCAGCCACGCCTGCCGCTGTGCCCGCCTACCCCGGGTGAGAGTCTGCATCCATGTACTAACTAGTGCCTGGTCAGTATTCATTCACTGCAAAACATCTGAGCATCATTTTGACTCTTTTTTCACAGGGTTGTGTATCAGGATGGTCTGTATGGAGCAGAAGTCTATGTAAGTATCTGCACTCTGCCACAGTGTTGCTTTGAAACATGTTGGTGTCACGCTCATCTGTCTCTATTGTTTCCATTCAGGGCGGCTACCCAGCAGCTTATAGAGTGGCTCAATCAGCATCTGCTGCCACAGCAACCTACAGTGATGGGTAGGCACTCAATGACTTTCCCTGTTTATTATTTGCTATTAGTTTAGCCTTTGCTGATATATAATGTCCACCACATATCAGTGTGATAATATTCTTGAGGCATTTCACACCAGACAGCATGGATAAGTTCAGCTGCCTAAAGGGTGATTCTGGTCACAAATCTTCAAAAAACAACAACTAATTTTAGTTTACAAACTAAAATTTCATGTCATGTGTTTATTAAACAACAAAAAGGGAAATATCATTACCAGATGACTCCTGGATATTGTTACTGGCCATGCTATATGTGTTTTTTTTCACACGTCAAAACTTCATTTCTCATTTCACTGGTGATTTGGCACTTTTCAGATGTTCCATCGAAAATCACTGTTTTCCTAAAATACAGATGCTTTTGATTCATAGTCTCTTGAAGTATTTTCCATTGTTAAACTTAAGCAGATGCTACCGTAATTGTAAGTAACTGTTTGTTGGTCGCTTGGAAAAGATACTGGAGTGAATATCAAGCCTCTGCACATTTCTCACATGCAACATTTACATTGAACAAATGTCTTTAAAACAACTTCAGGCATCGCCTCCAACACCTCTTTGACAACAAAACCAAGAAAAGTGTCTCTGGGAATCTGGCAGTTTAAATTTGATCTGTTCGAATTATTGCTGTTATGTTATTTTATGTTATTATCAAAATGTGACCATTTACAGCCAAATAAAAATGTATTCATTTCTTGTATTTATATGTGTGTGTAGATTAGACTTTGATGGACCTGCGGGCTGATTTTGGGGGCTGTTTCCTGTCGGATTAGTGTTGGTTGTACTGCTGGTGTTTGCAGTCACGATCTCAGCCTCTGTAGTGTCCTGGCTGTGGCCTTGGTGCTGTCGTGACATTCACATCTGCTTCTTTTTTTCTTTTTCGTTGTCCTAGATACGGACGGGTATACGCCACAGCTGCAGACCCCTATCACCACTCAGTCGGACCAACAACAACATATGGAGTTGGTACAATGGTGAGTTGAGTCAAAACATGCACAGCCACCGTTGACAGCCACGTTTGTTGCATGTGCGCTGACACCTGCTGTCCTGCGTCTGTCACCAGGCCAGTTTGTACAGAGGAGGATACAACCGCTTCACCCCGTACTGAGCCAGCCAGCGAGGGGTGGAGGTTAAATCGTCTCTTCGAACTCTGGGATTGGCTGATCTGAGGATGCTGCAGGACAGGTGAAGAAATCTTCAGTTTTGGAAATGATTTTACCTCCTGTCTCCATCACAACCTCTCCTCGAGAGACTAAACAGACTGAAGCTGTAAATACTGTAGGACCCATTTGCTGTCCGTTCTACTGAAGAATACATATGTAATATATTCAGGCAGTTGCTTAAAGCCTTTAACAGAGATTTTGTTTTCTGATTTCAAGAGTATTAATGTGGGTAACAGTACACAAATGGTAGCTGGTGAAAAATACTGTGAGAAAGTTTTTTTTGTGGGTTTTTTTTTTGTTTTTGTGATTCATATCTGGGATTTTTTCAAGTTTTCACGGGTCAAACTGTACAAAAAGGAATCTTTTGTGCAATGTTCAATGGCTTATTTTCTGTGACAGATGCGTTGTATTTACTAAACTTGTGTTTGAGTGCATTGGTGTGTATGTGCGTATGTGTGTGTGTGTGTGTTTGAGAGAGCATATGAGTGAGGTAATGCATCAATATTGCACCCAGAGACAGCTGTGACACTGAAATCATAATCACAAACATAGGGGCTAATGTTTATCTGAATGTAGTTGGAATTTCATTTGTGTGTGTGTTTTCTTTTTTTGCCTGTTCTAACAATCTACCTCTCATACAATTTTAAGCTTTTCATACAGCTGTCATTATTGATCCTGTATCATTTTCTGTATCTTTTAAGTCTGCACAGCTTTCTTCTCCTGTACTTAAATCCTAACTAATACACTAGTTTCTGTTTCTGTAGATCAGTTCCTCGCTACCTGACGAGCCTGACGCCCGTTTTCAGTGCTCTCTTTTATTATCAGAGTTCTTCTTTTGACTTCTCTGAGCTGCTTTAACCCTGTTTTACTCAAACAGGTAAGCACAGTTAAGACGCAGTATTTTTGCTGCTGGCTTTACTACACGAACTGGAGGATTACAGGCCGTGCTTGAACGCCCCAGCTCAATATTTATAATTTAAATGATTCAGCTGTCAGTGCAGAATAACAGCTCACAGATCAGTGTGCAAGAACACAGTGATCTTTTTCTATTCTATTCTTCTAATGCTGCTTTATTTCACCCTTTGCTGTCACACTATCTTTCTTCATTCAGACCTGCTGAACGACCTGATGTGTTGATCATTTCTTCTTGGCCTTGTCTGTTTCTGTCACGCTTCTTTGCTACTGAGCTTGACGTTTACCTCTGAATAAAACGGTTTTCTCTCTTTTCTTTTCCTCTGTCCTTTATTGGGGTTGCTAATTTTCCAATCTGTCTTCTTTTTCTCAATTCTCAGGGTGATTTGGGATTAACCGCCCATAAAATTACAACTATTTTTAGAGATTTATTTTTAAAAATCCTATCTAGATCACTAAATTGATGCTATCTCTGTATAGAAGTTGAAACACCATCTTTCCTTGTAGTTCTTACTCCATGTTTCCCACTCATGCCTCTCTTTCACTTTTAGTGCAGTTTCCTACCTCACGGCCTCCATTCTTCTATGCAGATATTTTCTTCCTTCTCTGCTTAACTGCATGAACATGTGTGAAATATACCTTTAGTCTATCTTCTTCTACTTCACTTGCTCCTTTTCCTTTTTAGTAGTTTGGCCTGCTTATTGTATATTTTAATATTTCAGCTGTTTCTCAAGCATCTTCCCTCTCTATCTGCTATCTTCTTTCTCTCTTTTTGCATGATGCTTTCTGCCTCTCCTGCTTTTGAATGCTATGTAGATTTGGCTGTATTTTCTTATTTTTAGTAGCTCTTAGGCAATTTCCTCTCCTCCTTCCTGTCCTCTGTGTCAATACTATACTAGTCTAAATTTTCTAACTAAAGCTTCGTTTAACTCTTTCCTTTACTTTCTCCTTTCAACTAGACTGATTTTAGTGCTGTTCTTTTCTTATTTCTACTGATTGCATGTTGCTTTTGTATTTTACCCTTTCCTCTACATACTTTCTTCTCTGTCGTATCCTCTACCATTTCCCTTTCATTTAAGATTTTCCTTCTAACGTTTAACACTAACTTTTCCAGCTACATTCAGTGACTGAAGTCATCTTTTACCTCAAGCTTTTAGGTGCAACAAGGGAAATTAGACAGGAAATGTGTTCATTGTGACAAGTAACTAAGCTGATCTCTTTATTTCTAGTCTTATGGTGTCACAGGTGCCTCTCGCTCCACGTTTCTGACATTTCACAATAAACTGTTGATGCAAAACTTGACTCATTCGTGTGCTCCTCATTGTATCCATTTGGCTTAGCCTGTGAAGCACAGGATCGATTTAAAAACCACACCATGTGCCCTTTATACTTATTTTATTAGATTTTTTTTCAAAAGATAATATGTACACAATATTCACAAAATGGCAGTATTCATATCAGATGGCATGGGGAAATGAGGGGCGGGGAGAAGGCATTGTAGATATACCTTCACCTTCAGTTGTTAGTGAGCTGCAACATAAACTATTAAAGCATTGCAGAGGCAATACAATACTTACTAGTGAGAGTGACTAGTTGCACACGGCAAACGGTCACAAACATACTCAACATTAAAGGAAAAGAAGAGAAGAATGAGAAGAGAACAAATACTGGTTAGAGAAGTGTAGGAGAGAGCAGGAGAGGGGAAAGGACAGCATGCGGGGGGGAGGGGAGGGGGACAGAGACAAGATCAACTCAAATGAAAACGAGTTAAAGGGGAAATGGTGGGAAACGATGGGAGTTCTTCCAGTGCCAATTATCAAGGAAGGAGTTACAAAGACTGATGGAGATATACAGTAACATGGGAGCAAACAATACTGAAAATATGACTCAAGCATCGGAGGGGGGAGAAAATAAAAAAAAACATCCGAAATGAACATGTGTATTGTTAGTCATCTGGGGTGGATTTTCTAATAAAAAAGAAAAACAAAGAGTAAAGCTAACATCCTGCTCTGTTTCAACCTGAGACATCAGATGTACGCACTTTAACCCTGTGTAAAAAGTTCAAATTTACACAAGCCTAAGGCAACAAACTATCACAGCCTGCATAGCTCATCATCACATGTGAGGAAACCAAGAGGTCATTCTTAGCATGGGAGCACACACCAGCCAGTCAAATAAAAAAACTTTTCCAAAATAATCTAAATGTAGATGAATTTCAGCATGTTCTGTATGTCCAGAGGCATTTTAGATTATGAGCAATAAATCTCTCAAAACTGGACTTCCATATACAACTGAGCAAAGTCTATTGAGCAAACAAGTCAAATGGTTCCTAAGAATAAACAAACTGCATGAAATAAAAACCTTATTGCCACATTTCTTTTTAGCGGAAACTTAACTCAAAAATGCAAATGCATCTGGACAAACAGAAAAAAACAACACTGCAAGTTTCTCAATCCTCAAACAATGTTTAAAACTAAACAGGTATCAAGTTGCACAATGACATTTTTTAAATATTGGGGTTAGCAGCAAATCACATTAGCAGCAGATTCAACATTTTCCACATTTCATTATGTGAGGCTCCCATGTATTTTTTTTTATATCAGCTGTGTGGCTTCAACTTGAGTGGGTCAAACCGAGACTTGGATTGCTCACAATTCACTCTCTCCGGCTGGCGTCTGGAGGAGGTTCGCCCACTTATCGCTCCATGTGCTCCTGCAATGCAGCAGTGCTACGAGCTGAGGAATGAGAAGTCTGGTGGTGCGTGAGAGAGGTTCAGGGAATGAGGGGAGGGAAGAGCAAAGAGGACAGGGGATCAGGTAGATGAAGGGGGAAGAAAGAAAACATGTTGAGATCATTGTCATTACATAATATTTGCTGAAATAATAGTTAACAGGTAAACAAAAACAAAGTGATGATCCAGGTTTCAACAAGCACTTTGTCAACTTGATGGAAATTTCTGTCTTTGCTGCAAAGCAGGCAAGTGACAAGATGTACTGCGTTTTGTTTTTGCCTGAAGAAAAAGGACAAAACCATGTGTTTCTTATCAGCAGGATTTGAGAATGACATGTTGCCAAAATTTGGTCAGAGTTTGTATTCGTTTACAGGAAAACCTACCACTGGTAATCATGACGTCCTACACTATATCAACTGTAATGATGCTGACGAAAGACAGTGCACACAATCCAATCCAGACCTGTCTGCATGTAAGTTTACATATTCACATAAATGGTCTATGAGTTTTGTGTAACCCAGGAGAAAAAAAACTATTCACACTTACCCATGTGTGAAAATAAAAAGAAACTATGCACAAACTGAAAAGAGATCACATCAATATTATACAATATTTACAAAAATAAACTATGTAGACAAGTAAACATGTAGATTGTACAGCAGGCCTCTCCCACCTCGTGCTCTGGTCAGTTACACCAAAGATATAAATACCATCGGCTCAATGTTTCTACGGTGGTGAATAATACTGTTAAAATATAACTCAAATTATTTGGAACAATGCGAATCTGCGTTTTAAGTTTCAGCTCGATCTTTCATTACAAGGATCCAAATTGTGGGATGTGACTGAAAGAAGCATAAAGTCTATAAAATGTTCTGTTGGTTAGGGTCCCAAATGTTATGGACTATTTCATCGCCATCACCTAAGAGAGTGCGCACCACCACCACCAATATTATTGCAGGTCCTGAAAAGCAAAACCTTAAGGAAAAAGGCCAAATCACATAAAGAGAAACTTATTCTGCTACAATTCCACCGCCACTTGGATTAATTGTTCTCTGTTCCAGAGTGAGACTAACTACTGCTTTTATTTTAGGATATCATTTCATTTTTACTGAAAATAGACAAAAGCACAATGCTGCACTCCACTTATATCTCTTTTTATTAAACCACTGTCTACATCCGTTTAAAACTGATCTGCTTTGAAATACTTCATCTCATTCAAACAGCAGCCAACACTTATGCAGTAATATTTTTGGGATCTTATTGACTCTGCCTTTCAGAATTTTGTCAAATCTGTGGTGCTACTTAATTTGCCCAAGGTCAACCTAAATTTTCATGAAACTGATTGCAGCTCCATAATTTGTTTTTCCTTTTTTTCCGAGAAAGGTCAATACTGCTGTCCATAAAATGCAAGACTTAAAACATTCAACACAGAAGAGATGTGAGGCCACATCTGTTTTGTCATCCACCTCCTTCCAGAGAAGTCCCTCTCTCTTACCAGCCTTGCAGAGACCAGAGCCAGACTGCAGCATACAAACCACTGATTTGTGAATAAGCAGCATGTTTCCCTCGATGCTCCGTGTTTCACAACCTTCGGCTGGACTCGTAGATTCCAGCTTAGCTGCCCGTTTCTTCTGAAGAGCAGCTCGTGAGGTTGAGATGGACATCATTACTGCGTTGATCACGGTGTGCTGGCGGCATTTTCTACCTGAGGATGGTGCAAACTTCCTCTGTGGCTGCTTTGATTCTGGAGATGGAGCTCAGCTTCCAGGATACGGAGGAGTGAGGATAAACTTGATGAGGAACACTTGCCTGCATCCTTTATCATGCACATTGTCATTGGTTGTGACTTCTTTCCAGTGCTGGTCAACCATTTCATAACTTGGCCAACAGATGAATACTACTTGATTCAATCAGGAACGAGACTTTAGACATAGGTCCATAGCTTTCTCAGGCCATGTGGTTGGGGACAACGGACAGGACGCACAACCATCTGTAGATAGACTGAGGTAACAGGATGCAGGGCAGGACATACAAACCACCATCTCTTCTTTCAGACACTGCTGCCATCTTCTCATCGCATCATCTCAGTCTTTTAAAAGGAAACGCTGACTTGCTTCCATAGGCTTGACTTCAAACAGCAGACCGCCCCAGGATAAGTGACGTAAAGAGGGGCTGTTTGTGTTTCCCTTTTGATTGATGGGACTTGATTCTTCAGGTCTTGGAGCTGTTGACTTGAGGAAGGAAAAAAACATAACAGAACACTGTTAGCTTTGACATCTGACGGTGGTAAAGGAACAGGAACCATGTGGGGGAGCGCTTCCCTGATCTGGCTCTCTGACTAATTGGCCTGTAAGCGCTGAGACTATGTGATCTCAAATCTAATCTGTTGACTCACTTTCCCGGCATCATAAATGTAGTGAGATAACATGGGGATTAGAATAACTAACAATAGTTGAGCGATGGTGTGTGCAGGCATTCTTCCTCAGTTTAACAACAGTTCCTATCTGAGCACCGGATAAGTACATCTCATTCTGAAACCTAGGTCTTGCAGCAGTATATGTTAGTGTGCATTTTTCTCTATGGGTGTTCAATAGGCGTTATTCTGCTCCTAGTCTTTCTGAATTGGCTGAGGTGTCTGAAGTGCAGTGCATTGAATATGCAAGAATCTATGAGGGTCCCTTAGTGTCTCCCTTTCTGTGCTACCACCACCCCCCTCAGGATGCAGCCAAAGCGGCTGTGCTGGTTTTGCAGTCTATCTTTTCAGGGTCAGATGGAAAGAAGGTGACACCTAGCCCAGTAAGAAATGCCATACAGGAGTCTAAACAAGGGAAGCCCAGAGCGGACTGCACATACTGCACCGGCAAATCGGGCCTGAACCTGCAGAGAGAGAGAAGAAACAGAAATATAGGTCACCACATAAGTTATGAGGGCTCACATTTTGTGAATGTATCCACCTGGAACATGACTTACGTTTTGACTATGGCCCGAAGTGCAATCTTTCTTTCCCTCTCTACAAACTTGTCAATGAGGTATGAAGCCATACGTGGGGCTTCAAGGTAGAGCTTAAAGAAACGCCGGAAGTTTCCCAATGCCCATGCAGCACGGAGAGCAAGGGCATGAGCCACACAAACATCTGCCCGCAGTGCCGGGGTCAGGTACACCAACTCAGTGGTCAGATCTGGAGGGGAAGGTGAACGATCGCAGGTTAAATGTGAGGGAACATCTACGATGGGTGAGAACACATATGCACTGTCCAATAGAGACTCAAAATACCAATGAGAGCGTACCTCCAGAGTTTTTAGTGAAGATGTAATACAGCAATCTATATGCCGTAAACTCTCCTATGTTCTCCGAGGGATTATCCTTGTACAGGGCCTTCAGCTGGGTCTGGCATTGATTGAACTCCTCATGGTCTCCCTAAAGATGATTAATATTCAGGTTATATTAAATGTACTGTTGTGGTGTTCAGCTAATAAAACTTAGACAAGTTAAATGACTCACCTTTTCGAGAGCAATACGTGCATGGCACTCATATACCTCGACTGTGAACTCAGTTCGCACCCCTTGGACCTGGATAGTGACAGATAAAGATTTTTTAAAGAAGAAAAACATACCCATACAGAACCTGACTCTAAGAAGACAAGAACAGTGGGATAAAAAAATCTACGTAAAGATAACCAACCGTGAGGTCTTGTCGTATGGACTTCATCTGCTCACAGGCATAGGTATAGTCCTGGTTGTTTTTCCAGTGGGCCTTCACAGCCAGCAAAGATTTTCTGAGCACCTAACAATGGAAAAACATTGCTATATATCAAAACTGGGACTTTGTGGCCTGATTAAGGAGGTTCAATTGTGCACACACAGTAAAGAGGCCTGAAATGTATTAACTACACTAACAACAGGAATGAAAGAGAAGGACTTACATGAACAGGGCGCACAGTGGAAGGGTCAGGGGCACAGGTGAGCCTCAGGTAATGCTTGGTGATGTCCTGACAAGTTCCTACAATGGGGCAGTCCTCCCAGCTCAGGCCCTCTTGTGTTCCATCGGGCAGGTCCAAGGCATTGATGGAGAGCACCAGGGGCTCTGAGCGCAGCTGCTTGTGGAAACGTGCTGCTCTGCTCTGCTTCTTTGCTTCTCTGTTGGGGTCGTGGAAATCCAGACCAGCATTTCCACCTTTCCTCTTCTTTCCAACACCAGACTCTTCCATGTTTCTAGGAGAAAAGGGAGGTTATTCACAAGCCATCCCTGTGGCATGGGGTAGTGAAAACTAAATGGTGATGAATGAAGACACAAAAGTCCTGATAAGATGATTCAACATTTTTCTAACATATTAAAAATAATTACCGTCTTCCTCTGTTTGCTTTTCCTCCTCTTCCTCGGCCTCTCTCTCCTCCTCCTCGTCCTCTGTCCCTGTCATTACCACGACCACGACCTCCTTTCTGATTTCTCCTTGAGAGCTGAGGTCGGAGGTCACTGGAGATGCTGCTGTCTGACTGTGAGCCGGAATCACTGGAGACACGGAGGCACAAGAAATTTAGAAAGGAATCACACCCAGCAGCTGGAGTCTCCAAAGAAAAGGGGGGCAAACGGTGTCTCACCTTCTCCTATGCCTTTGGTTGCTGCGATCCCTGTGTCGGCCATGTGAGGGGGATGGGGAGCGCGAGGAGGAGCGAGATGAACTAGAGGATGGACTCCTTTGAGAAAATATATTCCTGTAGTGGCCCAATCTGTGTCCACCACCCCTGCCTCTTGAAGCTGCAGCTGCCGTACTTCCACCACGGCCAATTGAGTTATCTGACGTTCTCTGGGATGCGACAGCTTCCCAACGAGACTGCTTAACCTTTAGTCTACAAATAATAACAAAAATGATAATAATTTAGAAAAAGAACATCTTGTTCAACCTGCAGGCAACAATATGACAAAAATGTTCAGAGTAAAGAAATGTGTTGAATATTTGTTTGGCAATATTTGTTCAAGTGAACCACAACAAAACTCACTCTGGCAGTGGCTCGCGAGTCCAGTCAATAGTGTAAGCAGAGCCGTCTTTTAACCGGTCCTGCAGGACTTCCTTAAGCACCTTCTCTGTGCGATCTTTGTCCTCCTCTGTCTCACAGGCTGTAAAACAGCGCTGCACGTATTCTTTCATGGCTTGGGGCCAGTCCTGGGGGCTGGAGCAAATATATTCAAAGTAAATATATTCTTCAAAAAAAAGACTGAATCAATGGAGGAGGTCAGTTCTCACCGTGTCTGTGCACCTCCAGGTGCAGCGCTGGCAGTAGCTGGGGAGGAGGGCGCTGGATTCAATCCTGAAGGCTGCTCGCCCGGAGGGAAAGCCTGATTGGACACTGGACCACACTGAACCTGATAGGGCCTCTTGGGAATATTGAACTTCACAGAAGATGTCCCAGGAGCTTCTGAAAACAACAGAGGGAAAACAATTATGACATAAAAACTAACAGAACATTTTGCATAACAGTTTTCTGCCTCCTCTCCACAGCTACATACTTTAACCTGGAGTGACTTTCTTTTTTATATAGTTTTTTTTTTAACATTCCTGAAACTAGACAGAAATTAACACACTCAAATACTAAATTTAATATAATAATAACAATGATGATGATGGGTATAAAATGTGTCAGCTGCATCAGATAGCTCACACCCACATCAAACTCCTTCAGCTGAGAAAACATTACACATGTCATCATCACCAGACACATCACCTGAGAAAATCTTACGTTTCATGCGGTGCCAAAGTTGTTGTCCTTGTTTTTGGTTTTTGGTTTTGTTGGCGTCTCCTCTGCCTAAGCCTGGTACATACTGGCTTGGCTGCTGGGAGTTATTCTGAGAGGGCTGGTAGCTGTTCTGGGCCTGGAAACCCTGGCCATAATTAGGCCTTCCCTGGGAGTGATTGTAGATTTGCATTTGGTTGGGGTCACCTGGTGGGTATGGCATGGAGTTGTTGGCACTGTAAGCATTTTGTGATGGGGGAGGGGGGTACTGGGAATTGGGTGGGGGAGGGATAGGTGGGGGTGGGGGAGGAGGGGTTTCTCCGAGGTGGTTGGGCTCTGGGGTGGCTGGGGATTGGCAGGGGGAGGGGGTTGTGGTTGAGAAGGGTAGCTAGGGGACTGGTCTTCCATGCCTGGTACTGGAGGAGGCTACAATAAGACAGAAGGAAAAGACTATTAAGCTGTAGAAAATCCAAAACAAATAAAAGAGCAAATGTTCTGTCACAGTCTAATGTGATGGAATCATTTAAAAGACTGACATAAGGTCACTGTCAAAATTTAAATCTATGGTTTTATCCCAGACATAATTTCACACTTTTTTTCCTCCAACTCAACCAAACCTTGTTACGTACCTGTCCATTGGAGGTTGGTGTTCCTGGGTAAGGCCCTGGGGGCACCCCGTACTGATTTGGTGGATAAGCAGCGCCATACTGGAAATTCAGAAAAGGCCATGTTGTCATTTTTGTCACTTTCCCTATTTTTACCCAAGTGTACCTGAAGAGCCATATATCCCCATCCACAGGTGTTACATTCAGAGATGCAGACAAGTTAACAGTGCTGAACGCAGTACGAGTCGTGCAGTTCTATTAAAAGTTGTTATGGTAACATGTTTATAAGGGCAAAAACATACTGTCTCTACTTACTGGACCCATGGGGTAGTAATAGTTGTAGGGGTATGTGTATCCAGGATAGGGCTGCTGGGTTTGCTGGTACCATGGATAGTACTGCTGCTGTTGCTGCTGCTGCTGCTGTTGCTGTTGTTGCTGTTGCTGCTGCTGCTGCATGGCAACAGAGTCAGTCACTGCTGGCTGGAACTGACCAGCCTGCAATCACACACATGCACAAATTACCTTAGTTGTAACAGGGAATATAGAGAATGTTCTGCAAAGAGGCACAGAAAAGTAGATTCCATAAGAACTTTAAATTGAATGTTTATGAAACTACTAACAAAACCACACACTTTGTAGCATGATAAACACTTAAACCCTTTCCCAGCGTATTATTCATTTGCCAGTTTTGACATCAATTCTGTATCACAGAAGGGTCTCTGTATAACTTCTGCAGAGGCATAACAAAAAACAAAAACAAGAGGTAAATCATGGACATACTGCTACAAAACACACACCTCTGCTGTGGTCCGGTTGGCCTGTGTGGTCTTAGCAGCACTCTGACTCTTGTTAATGGACGCTAGTGCTTGTCTAGCTTTCTCCCATTCTGGGTTTTCATGAACCTGGCCGTCTCCGGTAGCACCATAGGACCTGTTATCAACACAACATTAGTCTGGGCTTCTTCAGAATCTAAAACAGGCACTCAGTTGTCAGTTGATTTGCAGAAGCTAACCCGAACTGGTATGTCAGTTCAGTAAGAAACCCTACCTCCACGAAGATCTCAGTGTTCACTCTCCAAGAACCCGACAATTTAAGATATTCAGTCTACTGTATAGTTGTTGTTGAGGATCTATTTATAGAGCTATTGAATTATCTGAGGTAGCGTTTAGCATACAGGTATCTCTGCTGTGTTGTGAGCACAAATTAACAGACACAACAATATGCCCCTCGTTGAATAATGCAATTTTTTATCAACTGAAATACGGTCAACGGCTCATTCCAGAACTGATTTAAATTGTAACGTTAACGTTTCTCTCCAGTCGTGTGCTGTCCACAATATTCACTACAGTCCATTTGGCAGCATCGTATGTGTAGAAGCTGACCCATCCGGGTTAAAGTAAAGAAAGAAGCGACAAAAGTCGTCAACATCTCACTGTAGTCATCGTAGCTTGCTATGTTTTTGTTCAGCTAAAGGGTCTTCTAACCTTAACTTAGTAACGAGATAAACAGCACCAGTAACCTCACCTCTTGACATAACATATCTTGTCTTTAAATATAAGATATTATGCAAAATAGTAGATGTTACGCTTAAGCAGATCACGGGTTAGCTCTCTGTTAACCAGGTCAACGGCCTGTGTGTTGCTAACATTTGCCAACACCCTGAGCTTAGCTGATTACCATTTATTCTAATGTGAAGCTGGTGGTCACTGCTTAATTAGCGCTATCGTGAAAGTTTGTGCGACTCTCGTCTCGTTCACTACGTTTTGTGAAAATTATGGCCAGAAAATCCGACCTACCAGTTCGTTGCTGGGGTTGCTTGTGTCGTGTTGGCCGCCATTTCGCCACAGATCTGGGTTAGCGCTGGGAGCTAACGCTAACACAGTGTAGGCTAGCGAGAGGGTGGGCTAACGCTAACGTTAGCGTTAGCTCTCCTGCTACAGCCAAAGGTAAACAAGATGAAGTCGGACACGATGTCAACTGTCTGATTACAACAAGCGCAGTCAGACGACCTGAAGAGCACCACTTACCCTGACAAAATAAACGGTGATATATTTAATTAGAGAAACAAATTTAAAAATAAAGTTAACATTAACATATTTGCTTCTTTCTACGTTAGCGACTGACTTCGTCTGACCAGACTGTGCAGATACAAAATGGCAGATCTGTTAAACTGGCCAAGTCAAGTGACGTCCTGTACTGGGGTAATGGTGTGTTTTTTGCCCAAAGTAGCTCCTGTCAGGCAGAACCACACAGTTTATGGGCAGAACCTCCTGCCGGTGCTGGTCCCGCCCCCTCCGAGGTCCACCAATCAAATGCCACTTTGCACAAAGGTCAGACTCGTATTGGGCATTCTTCCTGTCAATCATTACGATTGGGACGGAATTGTCATACCTGCAGAGCCCAACACAGGGCAGTAACTCTCTAAAAACAACACTTTCCTAAATTGTCAAGTTAGTGAAAAGGAAAAGAAACTTGACTACACTCTGTAACCTATAATCCCTTATGAATCACCAGATACCCATGCAGTCCTAATTCATTATAACAGCAGGTAAGGGTTAGGGGTTAAAGCTGGACAGCAATAATTTTACCCCAAACACCCCCCACCACCACCACCAAAAAAAAAGAGAAAAAAGAATAGCTCGTATACTCTCCCACAAGTCTACATACATTTTCCTCTCCCTTTCCGTGAAGCACACACAGCTGCAGGATATGTGTTTGTGTCGCCTGCTGTGTGCATTACATAGAAGGGAGTCATTTCCTGTCAGAGAGTCTCTCCCACACTTAATCCCCACAATTATTATAGAGGTCTTTATGGAGGGAGGCTACTTCTTGTGGAGTGTGAATTTGTTTAAAACTGCTCCAAGGTTCATGAATGAGTGCTGTTTTGCTTCACAGCAATGAAAGCAAATCTTACAATACATTTTTAAGGACATGTTCCTCTGTGGTACATTTTGTTACTAAATAAAACAAAACACTCATTCTTCTGTCTGTAATTTCAGAAGAAAGTGTTTTACACAGCTGGAGGACTCATGACCTCTGACATACAGCCTATTTCAAATAGGCCCACACTTTTGTGGGAAAAATCCAGTTTGATTTTAGGGGCACAGCTTTAAAATAACTTAAATACGTATTAATTGTAATTTCCAGTCCATTTCTCACAGTGAATGAAATCATGTGCCAGCTGAATGAATAATTTGTTCCCATTGTTGTACTGTCGGTTACATCATCGTACAAATATGTTGAGCATTTGTGACAATCTCACAAACAATGACTCACAGCAGTGCTATTGTATGAATACGGGTTTTGTACCCTCTGTTTCTTTAACCCACGAGAGGAAGCTTAAGTAGCCTACAAGCCATTGCTGTTGTTGAAACCAAATTCAGGCAATTTCTAGTCTTTTTGTAAATATAGACTATTACATGTGACTCAGTGTGCACCAGACACACCCTTCAAAAAATATGCTTTGTCAGATAAGTACTGCAATATGTCAGGGCAGATTTCACTGATTGCTTTCCATAAAATACAGCATAATTGCAGTTCATTTCAAGTTAAACCCTTCATAATAATTGCAGTGTACAGTAAAATTTGTCTGGTATGGCGTCACATTAAACTTAACTATAACCAGATGAAAGTCTTTACTACAGGACTTCAGTCATGTAAGGCTACCCTAGAAGTTAGGGCTCAATATTTCTTATTTTTACAGAAAAGTTGGGATTTTACAAGTTGTGTTTGTGTATGTATGTAAGTTGTGTATGTGTAATTTTAGGCTGATCAGTCTCTTGCAGGGAGTTTTGAAACATTCAACATTAAAAATTTGCAAATAAAATGTAATTTGATGAATTATCAATTTCCTTTAGTTTCCTGAAAAGAACGTGTGTAATAGTATTGAATAATAAATGAAACCTAAACTGTTTTTTTCAAATAATTTGACATAGTGTTTATATATTATATGAATATGTTTTGTTTTTTTTTTGGTCAAATCCCAAACAAGATCACTTCCAACAATCAATTCATCCAAACAAGAAATAATAATGCCCCTATTGTTACTTTTCTACATCTATCAAAAAAGTGTATGGTCTGAGTGTAATCCTCTCCCATCTCAATTTTAAATATTTAGATGTAAATGTGCTGGGGACTAGGATTTGTTAAAAGTAGCTAAAACATAATGCTTTAAATAGAACTTGAACAAATGGAAATAGCCTATGGAAAACTTCAATAATGACAGGGTTTAACTTGTGATCTCAGTGGGTATAAATCTTGATCATCAAGTTGAAGTAATCATTTAGGTTGACGCCACTAACAAATTGATGCCTACTTTAAATGGATATTCCAACACATAAGCCTTTTCACATGAACTCCCATGCATCCACACTGTCCTGTTTCGTAACAAGCTCTAGCCCACAAAAATTTGGATAAAAATACTCTGTGGAAACTTGACTGCCGGTCTGGTTTATATTTTTACAATGTCTGGTGAAGTCGACAGCACTTTGATCCAGCTCTCCCTAATATCTGTCGCGTCACTTCCTCACCCCGTGCCCATCCCTTTGGAAGAAAAAGAAAATTCACACAGACAAACGACGGCGAGAAAAAGAACGAGGGAAAAGTCGAGAGGGACGCGCGAGGGCGAAAGCCACATGAAAAAGTTGGATATTGTGGAGGTAGCCCACCAGAGACCAGAATATACGCTTTAAAGTAAGTTTTCCATACTTTGGCTTGTTTTGGTGACGCTCATTCAGGTCAATCGATTAGCTGAGTTTTGCATTGATCTAAACGATCCTCTCACAGTCTAGTCAATAAACTCTGTCCTCGTGCGCTCTTCGCATAAGCGAGTCCTACATTTAACTAATGTAATATATAATTTACTTTAATCATCATTGTAATGTTCTGTGGGTTGAACTAGGCCTGGTAGCCCCCCACCCCCCTTTCCTAAATCCAGCTCTCCCACATATTCACATGTAGGCTACTAGCTTTGAGAATAAGCCTCTGAAATGTGTAAACTAGTTTTTGATGCTGATAAAGAAGGAAGATGTGATTGAAATGGCTCAAACACATCATCACATATCTGTGCTATTATTGGCTAACACCTACTGTAATAATTATTAATTTTAGTAGCTGCATTGACCTCAACAACAAGAATAGTTTTGTCAGGGTGACATTTGTATGTAATGCACACCAAGGTAACACAGACCATAAGTTTTGGGATAGTAATTTTAGTTTAGTTTTTTATAGTCTTGTTTTTGTCCACAAACACCCCTGAGGGTAGAGAAAAGTATGTGCTAGCGTTGCATGTGTGTGCTTCAAGTACAAGTCTCAGCATGGCCTTCACAGCCACCAGTGCCAAAATGCTCATTGGTCTCCTGCAATATTGCACAACACGCTGAGGTTTTTACACAGCCCTGTCTTATCAGGCGGTTGGACCAGGGCTCAAGTATTCACTTGCACATTTTTATATGTTATCTCATTTTCTCAGAGTGCTGCTTCTTTTATTGACTCTGTTGTGTCTTTAAAAACATTGACTATTTCACCCTCTTCTTCATCCCGTCCTCAATCTATCTACAGTCATGCCACTTCACAAATCATCTCGGGCCCCTCGCCTGGACCCCACCATGATCTCAGCGCCACTAGGTGACTTTCGCCACACTATGCACATTGGAAGGGGAGGTGATGCCTTTGGGGACACCTCCTTCCTGTCCACTCTTGGCCCAAGTCCATCCAGCCCGGACCAGGGGAGCCCAGGAGGCCTGCCAGCTGCTGATTCTGAGGTCGCAATCAACCACGGCGACCATACAGATGCTCCAGGAAGCCCTCAGGACAATGAGCTTCATCACTCTGAATCAGTGTCTTCATTCACCCTGGACCTGGACTTGGACCTTGGGCCGTCTATGCTGGGAGATGTACTAGGAGTCATGGATGGACTGGGGCTTGACTCCGATGAGGGAGATGCGTTCAGTCCCAAAAGTGGCACATCCTCGGTGGAAACGAAGCAGGGTAAAGCGGCCACGGAGATGTCTGTGAACATGCAGAATGAGCTGAACGGCAAGAACTTGTTAGGGTTGGATGGAAACCAGGTGGGAGACAGCAGGATACCAGATGGGAATGGGATCAAGCCAAAGGGGTTAAAACCAAAAGTGAGATTCAGTGACAAACGAGAGGAGATCATTCGCCAGGCATCTGAGGAGGAAGAAGGTCAAGGGTTTGACTTCCAGGATGAGAATCAGCTGGTGTGTCAAAGTCCAACGAGGGGTGAGAGCCGAGAGGGTGAAATTGAGTTCACCAATCACAAAGTAGATTTGCCACCTAGTCCTGCCTCTTCCCACAGCTCAGAGTATGAAGGAGTCACCCCATTGGACAGTAGGAGGGTTGACAGCTGCCACTCAGAGACTGATTCGGAGGAGGAAGAGGGGGAAGTAGGAAAAGGCTACACATTTGAAGATGAGTTTGATGATGAAATTGGTCTATAGGGGGAAGGTATGGTTTCTTTGTGAAAACAAACTTTGCTGTTGAGTAAATCAAGGATACTGTATTTTCCTTAACTCATCATTTCAGTATCATTTGAATGGGAGGCTTAAACAGAATATATATAAATGCAAACTGGATTTTTCAAGACTCAGAGGTATACGATTAAGACGATGTTGCTCAACTGGAAAAGACATTGTATGTTTTATCTACAAAGGGTAACAGATTTACCAAAGAATTTTGATCAAAATCAGAAAAAATGTAATTTAGGTTATTACAGTGAAACGTTTGTAGCACTTTGGTTCATTTCATTCACCTGGAAGCTTTGCTATGAAACTGAGGATCAGTGGAAAGTTTGATTCAGGCTAAATGGAAAAATGCTTGCATTGTGTTTTTTGTTTGTTTAATTATGTCTTATATTTGCCATCAGTTCAGTTCACAAACCATGTGTTGTGCTGACTGAACTTTACCTTATTGTGCCTTAAAGGGAGCTGTACTTGCATTATTGTACCGCGTTATACCAGTGTCTTATTAGTTTTTCTCATATTGCATGTTTTGAAAAGTTTTACAAACAAAAAAAGTTCAGAGAGACATTGTCAGAAAATAAAGTTATTATGAATTACTGTGAATTTGTCACATTACTAATCTGACACTGTTTCTCTGGATTAGACCAAATCAGAGCTGTTCTCAGAATGCAGTTATATTGTATGTTTTCATACCTACCAAAGTTTCTTGGGGCTGTGGGGCTGGACTGACCCTAAAATGTTAGGGGCCAGCGATGTATTTTTTGTACATGCCTTTTGCTTGTATAGTGCTTGTTTTTCATGTGTTATGTCATAATGCTGTAAAAGGGAGAGATCATATCATAATGTTCATCTATTGAAAATGCTGGTTTAAACACATTAACCTGTGGTTTCATAAAGATTACATTGAAAACAATAAAACTATTATTGGGATCAAAAAAGAATCACCAGCCTTGACTATGACTCTTTTTTTGGAAATGATACTAGGGCAAATCTGGAGCAAAAAAGGGAAGGTATTGTACATGGTTCAGTGATCTGCAGATCCCATGACCTTGGCTGTGTACAGAATCATTCCACATTGATTAGTGCACTATAATATCTGTTGCAACTTTTATCTAAATTCTGAGACACTCTATAGAGCTGTAAAACATTCCCAGAGTCTGACAAAAGGGAAATTAATGTGCGTGGTATTTCCACTGTTTTATGCCAACAGTGTAGTTGAGTTTATTATACAGTGGCGTAGCACTGTACTGTCCCCTGATTATGCAGGATGGTAACTCCAAGATCTCAATCTTACTGCTTCCTGTAAAGGAAACTGGGCGTCAATATGTAGAGTTTTTATGTGAAGCCACTTCTTTATGTGAAGTGATTGTTTTTGTTCATTAGAAATAAAATACACAGGACAACCTACGCTCTTTCTTTGAAAACATTCACTTAAAAAAAACACAACAACTTTGGTTTTAAACATTTTATTTCAAGCATGCTAAGGAATGCCTAAAATAGTCAACACGTCTGTAGAACATACAGGCGGAAAGTTTGGTGGTAAAGATTATAACACCACATGATGCCTAAACTGAGAAGTGTCAGTAAGAAAAATTATTACCTGAACAGGCAGTTATGTACATTATTTCAAGCTTCTAAAATAGAAACATTTGGATTTGCTGCTCATTACACACATTAAATGTATACTACTCACGTAGATGCCAAGACATCTGTTTCTAAAACGCACACACGCTCGCTCTCACACACACACACACAAACTACACAGATATTGTCCTGAACAAGTTGAATCCTGACAGAGCCGTAGAGATCATCAAACCAGGTATCTGTGGGTGCCAGTGGATCTCCTTAATCTCCGACTGACCCTGGTGCAGGAACAGTAGCTGAGGGGGTAAATCTTTCACCCCCTCCACCCTGGCGCCCACGTCACATGACTCCACGGACAGATCCCACTGGCTGACGACGTCGTCTGCTCCTGAGGCGGCGAACACGCTCGAGTCCACGGGGCTCCACTCCACAGAGGTGATGGGGGCGCTGTGCTGCTTGAAGTTGGCCACGGGCCGCCCAGTCTACAGGAACAAGAGCAGTGAGGGTCAGGGGTCATCAGGCTACACAAAGTAACCATTTCATCAAGTCTGTGCTTTTACTGCTTTACATATTTGACGTTTATTCCTAACTAAGGGCAAGAAAGAAAACGTGTGTATTTCCCAACATGTCACTCTATTCCTTTAAAATAAAAATTACTTCCTGTATTACAAGTGAGGCAACAACTGGAATAATTACTCGGTATTGTGTCACAGACAGGAGCAATAGATGCAATGATACTAATAATTAGCTGGGTAGGGCAGCCACATTGCAAAGGTGTGAGAATATCTAGTAGTGTTGTAACACAAGCCCTTAAATCTGTTTTCAGATGTAAGGGGTCCAATTTTCCCCTGTTATAAAAGGGTTTTCCCCAGAGGATGTTGTTATGATGCCATGTAAAGCCCTTTGAGACAATCACATTATCTCATTAATAGACACACTGCTGCTGTTGTTGCTTTACCTTAAACTGTCGCAGGTCCCATACTTTCAGAAGTCCATCGTCCCCTCCTGAAAGCAGGAATGGTTCACTCCTGTTCCAGCTGATCACATTGATGTCGGATGAATGAGCTTCATTGGCTGAGAGCATTGAATTGGGCGGTGCACGGATGTCCCAGACACGGATAGACTGATCCACTGAACAAGACGCAAAAACCTGGGACAAAGGAAAAAGAAACAGATGCTGAGCTCAATTTCAGATTAAAGATTAACACAACAAAGAGCGGTTCCAATTGCTCTTCACTAATAAGGAACTTCCCTGCATCTCTATAAAGCAACACTGGATGCTTTGTCTTTGTAGTGTTTAGGAGAGGTTGGGTGTGAGTGTGAATGCTGTTCGGGTGCACAGTGCAGGGCAATGAGGTAAAAGCAAAAAGATCAGACTGTAAGGTGAACATCCACATACCACAAACTGGTTCAGTGACCACCTCTGGCAGCTAAAACCGCATATAGACGGCATGTTTTCAGCCTGTCATTCACCATAACACAAATGGTGCAGTGCAACAGATGGTGTTTTTAAAGACAACACCATTCCAGTCATTTCTCTTCTCCACACCTCGTTCTTCCATCTTCTAAAAGCTGATAAGGCTCAGTTCCCTGGGGAGAAATTCATCCCGTGTTTGATGTGTACTGGCTGTTAGGGTCAGAAGAGCTACTCTGAGGCCCTGCACTGTGACTGTGTCAAATCGCAACATGCATGTCTAGCACTTAGCATGCATGAGTTTTTGATTTAGTTCAGACTAGCACAGACAACTTCCTGGTGGGGTTTGATTCTCGCAGTGCGGCGACAGTGCTAACCACCGTCACCATCTACAACACTCTCGCCCACTACATCCCTATTTCTCTGCAGACGTACTGTAGCTTCAGTCGGGGACCACTGCAGATCCTCCACAGACTTGCTGTGGGAGCTGAAAGGTCTCTGGTCAATCTGCCAAGAAGTCCCTCCTTCCCGTGGCTCCCACACATGGATGTTCTTTTTGCAGTCTCCGCTGACGAGACGACCTGTTAATAGAAGACAGGCACAACAACAGTTAACCCTTTGGTGGAACCCGCATCTCTGTTATTGCTTCGAATTCATGTGTTCAAGATGAATTCGGATCAATAAACGTCCGACTCCACCTTAGTTCTTTCTCATTCATACAACCCCACCACCACCATCTTACTGTTCTGCCCCAACACCTACTGCACACTCTGCAACTCCAATGAGGTCTCCTTCCTTAAAAAGTGCCGCGCCCAATTCATTTGAGTTTTATTCTTACTGGCTGTTTAACCCTTTATAACTGCGTGTGGATACATGGCACATAATTGCCAACTATTTTGCAATGCACACTACAACTTTTTTTCCCCTTCCCTAATGAGTTTTATGATTTCTGTCTGTTTCACATTTAGCAGAATAACCAAGGTTTCAATCAAATTTAAGAGAAAGTTCAGCCAAGTAAATGATTTTATGCGGGTCTGGATCCAACAGTCTAATGATGTTTCTAAATCCAAAATTGCCTGCACATAAGAATTTTGTTTATAAGCCGTTTTGCTGGAAAACAATAAGCAAACATGAGGTTGTGGAAAAGACTGTTTTGTTTGTTTCCGACCTAAAAAAGCTGCATTTTGGAAATGTACACGGTAATCTCTGATGCTGAGGTGTTTGAGGGAGGAAAGAGTGTGGGAGAAAATTACACCTTGCACTCAGCACAGATTGTTCTCATCATGTTACTCACTCATTATGAGGTAGGCTAGGTGCAGCTAGGCACATATTTACAGTTACAGTACAGAATATATTGTGGTCACCTCAGGTTAGCATAGCCAAGGAGCAACAAGGCCAGAAAGTATGCAAATGTTTTTTTGTCTGTAAAAGGTTAAAGACTCACTCACCAGGCACTGTAGGCGACCAATCAATAGCAAAGCCTTCCGTCATATGTCCTGAGAAGCTGAAGAGGGCTGTGGCTTCCTTCTGCTGTTTGACGAAAGCAGCCATAGCAGCAGAACTGTGGACGGCCTCCAGCTGAGATCGGAGGTCAAATATCTCCACCTGTCCTTTCTCTGACCAGACGGCGGCCAACGACTGCTCCCCACGCCGGGTCACCTGGACACAAAGGTGCAAAATCATTAACAAAAGGAAAACTGACTGATTTCGTGACGGTTTTGTTTACACAAATGTCAACGTACTCGGACTCTGTTAATCGCTCCATAGTGGGGCATCATGGCCAGCTCCATCTGCGGCTTCTTGTCCTCATCCTCCTCATCGTCATCGCTTTCCTCATCACTGCTTTCCTCCCCTTCTTTTTCTTTCTCTGTCCCATGAAGGTTGTGCATGCGCATGACGAGAAGCCTGAGAGAAAGGAAAATATGCACTGAAGCGAATGTAGATAACAAATTACCCAACACTCATCACACGTTTTGACTGGTGGATGACTAACGTTTTTACATGCTTACTGTGCATGCAGTTGATAAGCAACTACTTAAGAGATAACTCTCTAATGCCATCTGTATCCAAGTGTGGAGTTTTAGTATAAAAGCAACTAGTATAAACAACTTTTCATAATAACCTCTAACTGACCTGTAAAGCCTCCACTGAAAAAGGGAAACTAACTTTTTATAGATGATGAAACCATCTCCTGTGGATTAGGCTATACCAAGAAAGAAGCTCACACTTCCAGCTGTTGCAGTTAAATTTTTTTACCATTGCTGAACAGTAATTCCATGTAATAATACTACACCAATAGGCATAATATGAAGTAGTAACAGTGAACACCACTTCATCATAGCACCTGTCAGTGGGTGTGATGTATTAGCTAGCCAGTGAACACTTTGTCCTCAAAGCTGATGTGTTAGAAGCAGGAAAAATGGACGATTGGGTCAGAGCATCTGAAAAACAGCAGCTCTAGATGGGCATTCCCGTTCTGCAGTTTGTTGGTTATTTGGAAGCAAAAAGGACCAACACAGTATTAGGCAGGTGTTCATAACGGTATGTCTGATCAGTGTATATACACACTGTCAGTGACAATTATCTGACACTAGGTGTGGAAACCAATTATTAGTCATCACGAGGACTGCAAAATATAAAGGGATTGTTCACCCAAAATTCAAATTTCACTCATTATCTACTCACCCTCATGTCGACTACGAGCTGTGAGAATTTTCAGAGTCCTCCGTTCCTTCTCTGAGTTACGGGGGGGTCCACGCAGCAGTATTTGTCCATATAATGCATAATGGTAAAGACACACCAAAAAATATCGAAATACCTCCATACTGCTCATCTGTAATGTCCCTCTTGTATTGAAGCCCTGACATGAGAAATTGTTCTGAAAAAATTAAATAAGTCTAAATTTTAAGCTTGTTTGAAGCTCCCAGTGTCTCAGTTCACTGCTCTTCCTGTGTTGGTGGAACAATTTCTCAAAGAGGGACAACAGACAGTATGGAGGTATTTGGGTGTTTTTTGGTCTGTCTTTTTGGACACAGAAAGTTGGTGTCAATTGACAACCATTATATGGAGAAATACTGCTGCGCGGACCCCCCACCTCTTAGTCGACATGAGGGTGAGTAGATAATGAGTGAAATTTGAATTTTGGGTGAACTATCCCTTTAATTGCAATGTAGTAAGTATCACAATGACCAAGTGCAGAAACTTAAGCTTTCTGGATAAAAGATAAGATGTGTCACAACAAGCAGCATGTGTGTTGTGCTACACAGACACACTGGCCAACAAATCATTTTCTCAAGACATGAAGGAACATGTTAGTGTGGTACGAAACCCAACATGAACCACATCATCAATTTTCCTTCCTTGAGTGAAAATAAAAAGCAAACAATCACATTCAAACTGAAATCACTTATCATAACATCTGTCCATAACAAAAAAAACATTGTAATAGACACTACAATTATGTCTTTATAAAGCATCCTTCACCATCACTGTGGAAGAGGCTTTCAGAGTCTTGAGTAAAAATACTAACATCAAAGTGTGAATTAAGAAAATGTACTTTCATTTTTATGCTGCAGTTAGTTAGTGACTGGCCATTGGTTCTGCTGCATGCACATAGGTTTGATGGATAACAAAAGATCTTAATTTCATGTAATCATGTTTATTTGTAGGCTGATTATGTAGCTGAGCCACATAAGTGATCAAAAAGTACAACAACAAAAAGTACAACTTCTTTAAAGAAAGCTACAACATGAAACACTCAAGTTCAGTGCAGTAATCACTTCATTAAAAACTCGGGCTTTGATCTGAGATTGAGCAACTGATTGAGTCTTGTTTACGTGTGAGTGTGTGCTGTGTGAAGGTGTGTATACCAACCTGTTACTGAGGGCTGTGTCCGCCTGTGTGCCCGCACACAGCAGCATGGACAGAGGGAACTGCTCCCTGCTCTCTCCATCTCCATCTCTCAAGACGTCAAAGCTCAGACACGGAGCACCTGAACACCAACAACAACAAACACAAAGCTCAGTTCAACCTGCAGTTTAGTGCACGATGACAACGCTGACAAACTTGACCATGCTAAATAACTCTTGCCTGTTTGACACTCGTGGTACATGCGGTACGCAGACCGGTCCATCTCCAGCTCCTCTCCGGGCTGCAGCGGCTGGATTCCGGGCACGTAGACCTTCTTCTCCCCCTCTCCATCCGCTCCTTCCTCCTCCATGTCAACCCCTTCGTCGTCGTCGCTGCCAGCGTCGTCCATCTCCTCCATCTCGCCTCCTTCCTCGGCAAACGTGTCTTCATCAGGCGCAGACATCTTGGATGAGGCGCACTTCCGGTGTGGAGAGCGGCCACGTGGTTTAAACACCCAGGCACGGCCCCTCCTCCCACGCTGCCTCCCTCTCTCCCTCGCGCTCTCGCGCTCTCGCCCTCGCTCTCTTCCCCCATTTACGGGAATTCAGCTGGATCCTGTGGCGCTTGTCTCTCTGCTGCCAGGAAAGATCAGACTTGCAAATATTTGCCTCGGAAGTTGCCGGACTTGCTGTATCTCAATACGCATCCTGCGTCGCCCCCATATTACAGGGGTCCTGTAATATCCAAGGTCGAACTGCTGCCCCCCACCCCTGGAGAATACCATGTTTGAAATTCTGTCAGATTAATCATTTCCACATTTGGGATCTTAGTCATGCTCGGACCTGAGACAGGAACTGGCACATCCTCTGAGTAAATCCTGACTGTTACATGGAAGTAAATGTGACACCTGCAGGAGCAGTAGCCCCCGCGCCACTGCTGGGAAATAAGAGTTTATCTCTCATCCTCAGCAGCCTCACATAGGGTGTTAGATGTCTCAGTATTTGATGGTAACAGCTACAGCGAAATACTGTTCACGAAAAGTGCCATCCACTGTGCAGACACATTGCACGTGAGCCTCATACTTTTTGTCTTCCTGTTTTGTCAAAAACTTTTGTCTTGCAGCCCTGTGATTATCTAACTCTTTGTAATTTGCATTCATACTGCATTACGTTTGCCCCATTCTTCCAAATTATGACATAAGATTATGTGGAAAAAAGGGTCCATGAAAACTAGTGCCCAGATAGCAAATGTTTTGGCTGCATTCTGGCATCCTTTTGGCATTTTTGGCTTTCTTTTGGCTTTGCGAAAGCCCTTTGGCTCAAATGTGGTATGCTTTTGGTTAGCCTTAATAGGCAAGATTGGTGCCAGCAATATATGGCTGAGTTATGGCATATTTCTGGATAACCAAGACATTGGGCAAAGAGCGGGATAACTATAGAAGGGTGGTATGGCACATTTATGGCAAGCCAAAAGATGAGACAAAAGGCGGGATCAAATAGAGGGGTGGTATGGCATGTTTATGGCAAGCCAGAAGATTGGGCAAAGGGCGGCAATGTCCAATGGTTTGTTTTGGCATATGTTTGTATAGCCAAAGGATAGTCAAAGGACCAAGCAAATAGCGGGAATTTCTACACAGTTTCAACTGGTTTCAACTGACGACAGTCCTCCTACTTCATTTTCT
Source organism: Decapterus maruadsi (assembly GCA_030347415.2). NCBI lineage: Eukaryota > Metazoa > Chordata > Actinopteri > Carangiformes > Carangidae > Decapterus > Decapterus maruadsi. Next base: position 19,274,217 of record CM064894.1, read on the forward strand.
CAAGCTGATCAACACGGAGGTATGTACATATTATACGTTTTAATTTAGTGAAAATCTGATTTTCTATCATTGCCTTGTTTAAATACTCGATAAGATTTACGTTTTCTGCACAGTTACGATTTACTTTTTCGATGAGAACAAACTGCTGTGAGCTATGAGCTAACTAGTAGCAAACAGGCACATCCAGCTCATTCAATTTAACTACATCAATGATATCATGCACAGATAATTTTATACTGTCAGTCAGTATATGAGATAGTTTAATGTAATTAATATAGTTGCTAGCTGACCAACCTTTGCCAGATAGTATAACTTAGCCAGATAGTATAACTTAGCTAGCAACAATCAGTCATTCCTTTAGCCTACAGTCCACTGAAAGCAGCGTGTAGCCTACCATTTGAGTATAGGCTATCCACCAAAAAAGCATCGCTCATGTTGCTGTGCTTTTTAGCAATAATCTAGTGAGCTGCCAGGCAGGAAAACACAAAGAAAACTCTAAACTTAAGCCAAAGAGTGTAGCAAGAAACTGCTTCTAGGGGGAAATCTAATTATCTGTGATTTAGCCTTAATTGCTTCGTTGCTTTTCCGTTATCTAAGCGTAATATGCATACTTATAATATTTTACATATTTCCCTCTGCAGAACGCTGAGCAAATGATGGCCCTGGAAGAAGACCCAGCCTCTTCCTGAAATTTGAAAGGATTTGGTGAGCTGCCTTTGATTTTATTAGAGTAGGGTAATGTAATGGTAGGCTAGTTGATTTCAGAATCAATGTAGGTAATTGTCTCAATATTTTCAGGTCATCTCTCTTGGACCTTCTGGGCCTGCCACTTTGAAGGTTACGGTATTGGGCATTTTAAAGCCAAAGGACCAGACCGAAAAGGACACCTGATGGGGGATGAATGGAAAAGTTACAACTGGGTGAGTTTTATAACTGTAATAAAGCCTAAAGCATTCTAGCAGGCTACAGTAGAAGTAATAAGTTAAGTTTGTTTTCTCTTTGTCTGTATCACTTTAGATGCCAAGCATAGCAGAGACCAGTGATGGTTTCACCGGGCTGGGAACCTGCAACCTGCCAACTTGGAGTCAACAGTAAATTTTAAAATAAAAAGATGATGAAATAATATTAATCTTCCTATTGTTTTTTGTCAATACACATAGACACACAGCAAGGTAAATTTAAAGTTACTTTAAAAGGGGAGGTTTTGGGGCAGTTATGGCTATATTTTGGCTATTAGTTTTGGGTGAGTTTTGGCCACTCTTTGGGTCAGTTTTGGCTACTTTTAGGGTGGATTTTGGGGATTTGGAGCTCTTTTGGGGTAGTTGTGGCTGTATTTTGGAAGGCCACAATTAGTTTTGGGTGACTTTTGGCCTCCTTTTGGTTTTTCTTTGGCTTGCCTATTTTGGGCCATTTAGGGCCCAGAAGCCTGGCCATAATCTTGCCAAAATGTAGTTTTGGGTGAGTTTTGGCCTTTCTCTGGGTCACTTTTGGCTACTTTTTTGGGGCAATTATGGCTGTATTTTGGAAGGCCACAATTAGTTTTGGGTGACTTTTGGCCTCCTTTTGGTTTTTCTTTGGCTTGCCTGTTTTGGGCCATTTAGGGCCCGGAAGCCTGGCCATAATCTTGCCAAAATGACCAGCCAGATTTGGGCCAAAATGATGCCAAAAGGTTTTTGCTATCTGGGTGGGACAAGCCAGAAATCTGTTCCCATCGCCTGTGTGGCATACCTCCTCTTTAAGGATTATGAAACTACAAGGAGGGTCCAGTGAGGACAATGGCGCACATAAAATGCGTGGGTGTGTGCAAGCAAGGGCAAGTGTGAGCATCAAATTGTGTGCTTTTATTTTTCGTGTGGATCCTGACAGGAGTCAGAACATAACATCTCTGGAGCCACGGTCCCATCCAGAGCACATTCCTCTCTCATCTGCAACTCGTCTGTGTTTTTTTCTTTCTTTCTTTCTTTTTTGTCAGAGTTACAAAATAGCTGTAAAAGATTTCTACATAGGAAATGGGTTTTAAAAGGCCCTGCAAAGTTTACATAAATGTGGATTTCAATATCAACAACAAACTCTGTGTCTTGTCTATGGAAGGTAAGATTATGAACAAAATATAAATCTCTTCTAGCCAAATATCTATAATCCTTACTGACAGACCAGTGGAGGAAATACTCAGATATAAGATACTCTGCTGCAAGTATAAGTTATACTACATATTATACTAAAGTAAGATTTTAAGTATTGCTAGTTCAGAGTAGGCTAATATAGAAATTAAAATGATCCCTGTGTGTTATACTATCATAGTTATAGGGTATTATTAAGTTTGGATTTTTGATCCTGATTTTAATGCACTCTTAAACTGTTGGATAGCTCAGTTTATAACAACCAAACAATCTCTGAACAACGGTTACCGGTAGGCCTAAGTAAAAGCAGAAACAAACAGATGAAGGTAAAAAAAAACAGAACTAAAGAAGAAGTTCCTTTGAAGTGTGTTCAAGTACAACAACACTTGAGTTAATGCACCTAGTTCCTATTATCAGTTTGGACAGGAAACAAGAAAGAGCACAGTAAATGTACTGTATCTTACAGACGATGAGTTAGGCTACTAAATCCTAAATAGTTAAAGCAAAAACTAGTAATGCATATATCTAAATGTCTTTAATTTACATTTATGTACAAAAGTAAACACCCATAATATCTTACATTTACATAATATTCATTGTAAACAGTGATGAAATCCACATCAATAGACGAGACTTATGTGCATTGGCTTGCTCAGCATTTATCTCTTGTTAGCATGAAGAGCATAGCTAGCTGAAGTTTGGGGCCTGCTCTCAAGAGGATGGCTATAGGTTTATATCTGTGTTTATATCCGTTATTACACAGCACTGTTGGACAGTTAACTTAGCTATTCAAACTAACTTTGGACATTAAATGCAACCGGTGCATGTCACTTCATATTAACAAAGCTTACTGCATTAAACAAGGACACAAATATAAGAAACAATCATTCAGTGCCAGGAATTCTTGTCTTGCATTTTGTGTGCATCATTTGAAAGATCCTTTTTTTTCAGTGGCTACGGCAGCAGCCACCAGTAGAGTCTGAGTAGCAAGGGGCTCCAGACGGAGTATGATAAGGAGAGAGGACCACCGCTGGACAGCAGCTGTGTAATGTCCACCATCTTGTTCGGCTGTCCTTCCTCCACACTGTTTATAGCTCGGGTGGTCAAGAGTCTGGCCCTCGATGGGCCGTAGTCCTTCCTCTGAAGAGGAGGGGGCAAAGTGGGCAGGGTGCACGTTTCAATCGAAGGTGAGCACACAACATCCTGCCACCTGGCGAAAAGTTCTGATGTTAGCTTGAGGAGTTCTTCAGGAGAGGAGTTTAATGTGGGGAAAAGGGTCAGGTCTGTCTCCTCCTGGAACCACTGAGGAAGACAAAGCAAGGACCACATAAATATTTGCAAAAGAAAGAAACCACATTCACGGAAGTTTTGAGTAGCACAGCTCTGACCTGTACTTTTACTTCAATCCACACATGAAACAAAAACCCTAACATGTCAAATAATCTTTCATGGAGTAACAGCAGTTTTGATGAACCATGTCTGAAATGAAACCTCACCTCTGTGTTCTTGTTCTTTTTGATAATTCTATCCAGTGTCTGCTTCAGGTCGAGAATTAGGGAGTGATTTAAGTGCTCATCCCAGAGGTTTCTGAGAAGCACATGCCAGGAGTCCAGAAGGACTACTGCAGCAGGGAACACACAACACTGCAGAGAGATGAACAACACAACAACCGCAAAGTTAGATTCAGCTTGTAAAACACGTGTGACAAATTACCAAGAGCCACATCAGTGGTTCAATTATAGGTCACACTCAAGGCTACGGTACAGTACAGCGATGTTGTGCTAAAGTGAAAATATACACAGCCGGTGGTGACAGCTGAGAGTTTGGTTAAAGCTGTTGATAATCTTGTTAAATAAATCAAAATGTTTTTCAGTAGAGGGCTGATGTTGCTCACAACTGGAAGGCAATTACGATTTACGAGCCATGCGCTGCACATCAAAAAACCCACTTTCCTTTTTTATCTGATGAGTAACTCACCGGATCAGAGTCACACAGCATGTTTTTCGTGTAGTGGTGCACAACATAGTAATCTTTTGGAAACACTGTCCTCTGGAAGGAAAAAGAAAAGGAAAGAGGGAGATGAGAATACACCCAAAGATATAGAAACAAGATAACATCCACAAAGAGAAAGTTACTGTCCTGAGCTTCAACAGTGACAGAGCTGACAAGAATAAATCACAAAGGTGAAACCAAACGATGTTTGATCACCTTGACTTTGCAACGCTATCCTGTTGTAACAGTGATGTGATATAGTGATAACAATCTGGAGGTGTTTGTTTTGACTCATTCAGTTGCGTGAGCTCTTCACCTTTGACCACCTTGTTAACGATCAACTAACACAGTCAACAGTAGCCTCTGTATATACTTAGCACATTCATTTAGCTGGAAAAAATAGAAAATATCCTGCTCACAGAGAAGATGCATTTCACTGTAGACACAACAAGAACGCCACATGAAAATCAGAAGCAAAGTTTTCAACTTACAAATCCAGTTGGATTAGAGTCAATGGTCGTTTTAATGTTTTTCACACCTTCCTTTTCAAACTGACATCCACCACATTGGACAGTCAAGAGTGATAGCAACAGCAGCACTGTTTGAGACATGAGTAAGGCGGAAAGAGACAGAACACATTCATGTAATTGCTGGAAACTTTCTGTGGTTTGCAGCGTGTTCAAATGGCAAACCTACTGAAAAACATGACATCATTTCCTGTGTCAATTAGCTATTTCTGCAAAAAAAATAACACAACAACGCCATGAAATGGAGGCTAATATTGCAACAGCCCTAATTGAATTAAGACACAGGAAATGCTATTGTGACAACACAGTGACTCGACAGATCAGCTTTAATTCACTGGCTGAACTTACTTAGCTACAGATCCTTGGAGGAACGTTTGCAAAACAGCATAATCATGCACTTTAGCCCGGTCTCTCACCTGACAGTGACATCCTTTCATCTGAATGGACACTTCTCCATGTCTCTTCTTGATGGCAATCACTCTGCAGACGGGTTTCTATGTCAGTCTGTGAAAGGCAAAGTTTCCTCTTCTGTGGTTTCTTGAGGTCTTTGACACAGAGTGTACGCCGCTTTGCCTTCTCCTTCACAGCTTGACGTTCAGTCTTCTTGTTGACATCCCATATACATTCCTTCCTTATGAGTTCCTTTGGTACTTTCCAAAAAAAAAAAGAAATGCCTTATTTGTCCTCTCACGCCATCCTGCTCTCTCACTTTGGATTTTCCCACTTAAGCCTGAGTGGCTGCAGCCTTTCCCTATCAAAGCTTTTGTTTGTTTTTCCCTTTTCCCCCTATATCTCTTTCCCTTTCTCTCCCTTTCACTACTGACCTAGAATCTTCCTGAACAGCCTAATTTGAATCACTCTGCTCCTTCCTTGAAAATGGTTAATGGATAAAGCTAGAGAGACACAGCCTCCTCTTCTCTGTCTCTCCCTCTGGCCACTCTGTGTGTTTCACTCAGACACAGGCTGCGCTCAAAGTGAAAGTGCTATGCTGGATGGTTTATCTGCTCCCTTAAAGTCTGAGCCCCTCCCATCACTTACACGTTTTACCTCACTATTGACTGACCCGGCTCCCTCCCCCCTGCTCCCCACATTCCCTGACACCCACCCACCCTCTTACCCCCATCCTCCCCCATCCAAACCAGGCCCGACGAGAATTAGTCATGCAGTTGGCGCGTATGTTTTTAATTTGGACTCTCCCCCACACCTCTGTGCCTGTGGATCTCCTGCTCTTTATCCCTTAAGAGTCAGTCTGCAGTATCATCCTGTTTAATCATCACATGGTTTTTTTTTTTGGTTTTTTTTTAAATGCACCCAAATCACATTCCTTAAAAACAGGATTGCAACACTGCATTGCCAGAACTTGCAAGTCATTCCATGTGTCACAGCTATTCTTTATTCATTACTGTTAAAACCAGCTCCACGGAGACAAAGTCATTATGACGTCTGATCATGTGCGCAGCTGTCCTCATCCTGTCCGTAATGTGTTGCCCCCCCCGCCCCCCAGGTTATGTGAAACATAATGTTATTTTGGATTTCAGTTATGTGTCAGGAGAGGAGTTAATTAGAAGTGAAAGAGAGGAAGAAGGATGTTGCTTCTTTGCCACAAATAGGAATTGTTCTTCTACGTGACTTTTTTGAAGACAAGCCAAAGGAGGCAAGACAGATTTCCAAAGTCCTAAGTCTGCTGAGGGGAAAAGGAAACTGGAGAGCAGCAGCTTCAGTGAGAGTAATGCATCAGCTCTCCCTGAGGCATCATCAACTCTAAACCTCTTCACCTCTACTATATGTCCTAATGATGGGTATAAATATCCAGTCACCGTGCTGTCTTCCTGTTGCATATGTTGCTTGTACATTGGGGGAGTAAATATGTAGCTACTTCATTTAGAGCTGATTCAGTTTTTTTGCTTCTGTGAGTGAAAGTTGCAAAATGAAATCCAGATTTGAGTAAAATGTAGTAAGCATTTAAAAAAAAACCTGAACAGTTACACAGCAGCACTACATAACAATGCTGAGTGGCAGATTCCTTTTCAATCCTATTATTCATAAACTCAGCACTCTTTGAATTTGGGTTAAGGCTTTGAACTTTTACCCAATCACTGCATAGGTGCAGAACAAAACAAAAATTTAAACAAAGCCATATATTGTTGCATTTTATCACCATAAGTCTGCAAGATTCTGCAAAGCAACAGGCTCAAATAACTGTGGCATGGAAAAAAAAACACTGTTCTTTAGTGGATCCGTGTGTGACTGGCTCATTAAAAGGGCAAAATCCTGCTGATGTGGTCGTCTCTACTAGAGTGAGGCCTTGTTATGCAACCAATTTGTACGTTTAAGGACAACAGAAAACCTTAAAGTGTTGTCTTACACCACTAGAGACTTGCTGGCTGACAGCCATTCAAACAAGTGAGTGGGGAACTGGCAGAGAAATGCTGCTCTCCTCCTACACTCCCCTTTTGCTCCCTCTTTATTCTTCCTGTTCACCACAAGATGGAGCCAATTGTGGAATTAAAAAAAAGGACAAGGATGTGAGACTGTTCACATTAATTTATTTAATTTTAAAACTTTAGAGAAAGAGTAAACAAAGTGCAAAGTCTTTTTTATAATAAGTTAAACTTTACATATTAGTATGAAGAGGTCCCCTACGAAAATTCCCTTTGACAAACAAACGCCCTGATATATTATCCCAACTGCCTGTGTTAATCTGTGCAGGATAATAATCGGGGTTAGGTGCACAATAGATTTCTCATTACCTAAAAGACAATAATGGATGAGCCAAAGCATTTCTGGCATCCACTCACGGGCCTCTTTCATTCCACAAAAAGTCCCAGTTAACAAAACTGATTCTTGCTTTTCACTTTCCTTTCCTGCAGAACCCGGCCCCCTCTTTTCACGTTCCCTCTCGTCGCCCCCTGCTAACTCCCTTTCCTCCTTCTTCGTGTCTTTGTCACTGGCTGGGGCTCCTCTCCCCTCCTCGAACAGCTGTCATTAAATGGCTCTTATAGGTTTTGCTGAGTCCGGTCATCCAGAATTTGAGGAGCCTGACGTTGTCTTCCTCGCCCGGCCCGGTGGCGCCGAGGAGGGCCAGAACCTTCTGGGTGTCGTCCCTCCCTCGCCCGTCCACTTTGGAGAACTTGAACAGCACTTTGACTTTACTGAAGGAGTGAGAAGTAGGTATGAGAAGACTTTCATATGCAAAATGGTAAAAGAGCCGAGCAGACTTCATTAAGACTGAGTGAATTCTACTCACTTCATCCACTCCTCCTTCAAACACAGCAGGCAGTGAGACACGACGTCCACAGACAGGTTCTCGTTGGAAAGAGCCACCTCCAGTTTGTTCAATAATGTGGGACCTGGAAAAAATAGTGCAAACATTCAGTGTATGAAGTTCATCATTTGACCTTTATGTCTCTTGTTCAACCTTTTGTCAAAGTTGACCTTTACATTTCCTGCCGCCTTAAAAACCCCCAAGAAGGTTATGCTTTTGATCTCTTTCATCCCTGCGTTATCTTCAACCCTGGCTGATAAAACAGCTGTAAATGACAGTTGGTAGAAGTATAGGGCTGTGAGCAAACAAACAAATCATGTCTGATGCTCCAAATATTTTCTGATGTCGTGTCTTCCTTTTAAGCCTTCCTTAACATTAAGGGATGGCTTGTTCTTGTTATTTTTTTTTACATAGAAAATGTCAGTAAATATGCAGAGACTACTTCTAAATTCAGGTAGGTATGCTCACCCCGGTCTATGGGCTGTGTGTTGGCGCTGCTGATGGTGAACTGATACAGCGAGCAGATATCGTCGTCACCTACAGCGGAGATCTGGAAGTTTCTCTCTGTGCTGATATCGACCAGCACGGAAAACTCTAGAAGATAAAAGGTAAAATCAACAGTGTGAACTGCAGGCACAGCAACCGCCTTTAAGATTCGTTTTTTTAATGTACTTAATGTGATTTTAGAGACTCTTGTACCTGAGGAGCTGACGTGGGTTGGAATAGGCACGTCTGGGCTGAGACCCAGGAAGTTGCATTTGTAGGCTTCTTCGTACTGAGCACTGTATGGCACAGAGCGCACACAGCCCACTGGGAGCAGAGACTGATGAGGAAAACGACAGAGATTCAGATAAGGAACGTAGCATAAGAGTGTGAACACGTGTAACCCTGTGCACCCACATTACATCCTCTCTGTAACTCTGACTGATTTATCTCTGCTTTGGTTAAAGCTGGGAGGAGCTGTGCAGAGTACTATCTGAAGACATCACACGCTGTGAAGTCGTAATACACAGCCCTGTGTAAAACCTGTGCACCTGTATATTTGCATAGTTTCTCTCTTCCTATTTTGCAATTACATTTAAGAGCAACACCACCAGGCCGATAAAGGGATGATGACAATATAAGGAGAGTCTGCAGATGGGACCCGCCTTAGGTTTAACAAAGCAAACAAGGGCAAACACATGTGATAGGTTTTTGTCACAGCAGACACTGATGGCTGAGGTATATTTAGCATGTAGCATAGTCACACTGTGATGGCTTAATGGGATATTTAATACTGTAGAGCCATTATTAGTAACAACTACATCATAATGTCAAAAATGTCCACTGTGAAAGCCTGGGAGGTTGCAGAAAATATATCACAGTGTGACTATAAACACTTACAGTTCAAAATATATTGAAACAATATCAAAATTATTAAAGAAAATAGAAAAAAAAAAAGGTTAAATAATAATGAAATGAAAACTGTCTCCTTGCAGTATCTTGCATAGGAAAGTAAGAATGGAGGACGTGCACAGGCAGAGACGCTTTCAGGGTGTGATGGCAGCAGCTTAAATAATTATATGCCTCATGTTTGGAAAAAAACCTTCACAGCGACAACAATGAAGAATGGAGAAAGAACTAGATCACAATAACACTAATTTTCCTCATAAGGCAGAAATGGAAGCAGTAGCAGAGTAGAGTACCTTGAGCACGGTGAACGCTGATTGGATGAGCCCGGGGTGAGCGCCCCTCCATATGACCTGATTTCCCATGAGCACATGCCATGCTAGCTGACGAAACTCAGCAGCCCCTAGTACCTGCAGAGCAAATTAGACAGTAGGGTACAAGAGCTCACTGATACAGTATGTATATTCATTTAGGATGAATAAATGTATTAGATTAAGACTGTAAAAGTATACATTTTTGCAAAGAAACTGTGCATATTTATCCAATTTATGATTATTATTTTTATTTCTCTCAGTCTGTGAAATTGCACAACTGATGTTGTGAAAATATGCACAACAAAATGTCAAGCTCAAAAAGTACCCAAGTTTACCTGTCTCAAGTGTCTCAGTGACCTAAACTTTGGACCAGGCAACTCATCTAGTTTTGCATCATCACACAGGAAGTCGTGGCCCAGCTCGCTCTCTGATTGGTGACGCTGTGACTGTAACGAACCTCCTTCTGCTCCCTCCCAGCAGCTCATTTCCTCCTCTTGCTCTTTGATGACATGTGTAAAAAAACAGAAGAGTCATGACCAAATGTTTTAAAAACAGACTTATTACAAAATGGAAAATTCCAAAAGAAACCACTACAAATGCCTGGATTGATCACACTCTACGTACTATATAGCAGGTGGCGTGATGTGTACCTGTTATTCATCATGTATATTTAAAACAAAATCAATACTGTACAGTTTTGCAACTTAACAATTAAATTTCCAATACATACAGATTGCTCCTAAATGGATCCCACATGATGGTCTGTCTGTTCCTGTAAACTGTGTCTCTCACACTGTAACAGTCTGGGACCAAGTCTGTATAAATTAAATGTAACTACATTACTAACATTTCTAATTTCTGGAGATTTGGAATAGGTTACTTGCTTACAATATTGATACTGGAGAACAGGATATTACACTACCAGAAACAGGAGTGGAAAATACCTACAACGTTTTTCTCTTTCTTGTTTAAAAACTTTGTAAACTCTGCCAGGAAAAGTGTAAAATATCTGAGTAGAACAGTTTCATGATTCACTGTTTTTACAGATGAAATCTCTTCACTGGCTGAGCCAGTGAATCAGACTTTCACAGACGCCTTTCAAAACTGATGAAACATTGTGCAAATACATAACATCTGCTGATGTAACGCTCCATCAAGAGGCCACACCTTGCCTTGAAAACCTAGACATGTTGAAGCAATGCCCACCGAGGTGAATTATGTTCTCTCTGTCTGAAACAGTGGCAATTCACAGAATGTCAACCCTCTGAAATTACCTGGCTTTCTGAATGAGTGTCTTCATCCAAACCACAATGTATAAACAAACGCAGTGTTAACACTGATAACATAAACACATTTACAATTTTTCACGCTTTAAAGATTAACAGGGAACAAAAAAACAAGTTTGGTCAGTCCACAGCATGTCTACTGAATTAGGGTCTGGACTCAATTTTAAGTCATTCTGTAACAGATTTACTTGGATCTTTATTGTCCTGCTGCATCACCCAAATTCTCTTGATGAATTTGGGAGTTCCTATTCCCTCCAGGGCACGGTGATGTTTTTTTTTTTTTGAGAGCTGCACCTTCCCCTGTGGTGTCCATGGCAGGGCACCCTGCTCCAGACAAACATGCACCCTGATTTGTGTGTAGTAAACTCATGAACAGAGATGTTAACCAGCTCCAATGATTCCTTCAAGCCTTCAGTCGTTACTCTCAGGTTCTTTGTTATGTTACTAAGCATTCTGCATAGTGTTTTTGGAGACATCTCAGCAGGGCACCCACTTATTCAGAGTGTGGCCACAGAACTAATCTTCTCCATTTATAGACAGTTTGTCGGACTGTGAGCAGATGAAAATCTGAACTTTTTAAGACTTGGTAACCCTTTCGGCTTCATCCCAGTCAACAATTCCTCATCGTGTGTCTTCTGAGATTGTTTTTACGAGGATTGGTTCACAATAGCAGATGTTTCTCGTAAACAGCAAACTCAAACTGCTTAAGTGTGTCATCTGAAGTCAAAGAAGCACTTATCCACACATACAATCCTGTTTGAGTAATGTTTTCAATAAGGACAAGAACAATACGAATTGGGTTTGTTGTTGTAATGCAGAAAAATAAATGCAGGTAAATCCAAAGGGTTCATTTTTAAATTGTCCCTTGACAGTTTTTTGTCTTCAGCTTTTTAAACCATAAGATGTTAGATTGATAAATATAAAACTCTACACCACAGAGTGACTCTCATGTTCAATTAGGACAACAAGTCTACCTGTTTGTCTCTCTATGAGCACCAGTGTGTCCTCAGTAGGGGCTCCTTCAAGCAGCTTCTCTGTCAGACGACTGCCACAGGCCTTCAGCAGCCTGGAAATGAGATGAAAACAACTGATGAATGATAAAACCATTCACACGGAGAAGGAATGTAGCTTAAAGTTATCAAGTATCAACTCACCAGCTGAAGGAGGAGTGCAGGCTCGCCCAGAGATTTGGATGCTGGGTGAGAGAAGTTAGTGACCGTGCTGCATTGCCGCTCCTTTGGTGTGGGAAAACTGCAGGTGAAAAGACGCTGTTCATCCTCACAGCTCGCTGGGGGCAAACTCCTTGTTCATTGTCAAACACCTGATGCAGAATACAACAACACCAAGGCATTATGTGTTGTAATATTGTAACAAATACATGACTGTGAAATAAATATTCATATCTCTATTCAGGTAGAGTGAATAAAGGCATCTAATGTTGGCGTCCTACCTTGAGGGCTGTGCTTTGCAGGCTCTGTATAGTGAGTTTAAGGTGGCGTAGCAGAAAAGGCCAGGAGTTGATAAGGTAGATCCTGTCCATGGCTACCATGACAATGCTGTACCACCTCTGAAACCCCCTGGCCAGACTGTCTTTGATAAAGAAGGTGTGCGAAAACACAAAACCGTGTTGCTCATCTCCAAAGAAAATTGGCCCTTCACGGCCAGGACATACCTGACGAGAGAAAAATGGGTGAAGCACACGAAGAGATGGAGGGAAATCAAAATGGGTGTGTTTATTCTGTGTATGAGATGTGTGACTCACACACACATACATACATGCAGACGTACGTCACTGTTTACCTCACAGCTGAGGCTGCGTACACAAGCCTGGCGGACCACGCTGAACAGCTGAGGTTGCCTGGGATGCTGGTGGCTCAGGAAGCGAATACCTGTTTCATCATCAATGCTCACAAAACCCGGATGAGACGCTGGCAGAGATCGACATCCCTGTGGAGCAAAGACAAAGAGAACATCAGCATCCTGAGACAGATGATTTATGGACTCACCTACAACTGCACAAAAAGTTAGAGATGGTGTGTAACGTAACGAGGAGGCTGGTTATGACATGTTTCTGATAATATAATGATGAGTTGACCATTTGTCTTTGGTTTAACTCACTTCACACATTTCTCCTCTCTGTGTGGCTGAGCTGTTGGCTCTCATCGTCAGCCCTTCACCCTCCCGGTCGCCGTCTCGGTCTCTGTCCCCGGGTGCCGGGATCCCTGCCTGGGATGAAGGGGACGGGGATGGAGGGTGTAGAGCCTCGGTGCAGAACAACGTCCGAGGGCCATGGAGCTCACAGAAGTGACAAAGAGCCACCAGAGCATTCATCTGACACAGAGAGAGGACAGTGTCCACATCATTGGTGATGCAGAGTGTCTGTGACTTTAATGTGTACATTAGTAGTTTGTTCCTCACATGTTTCTCATTAACTTTGCTCCACAAGAGTCGAGATTCACACATTTTTCACGATAATGGCATAAATCTTACCTTCAACGGAGACCCAAGTTCAACAAATGACTGGCACTCAGTCTAACTTCACAGGACATTCATCGGTCGCAGTGACTAAAACGCAGTTATATACAAAGCAGCATGTTAAAACCGTCTTTATTCCAGACTTTTATTTCTAAATCACTCCATTTTCAGAGATTCATGATCCTCTGTTTAGGTTATGCAGCTGCTAAGCTAACTGACAACAACAGACCACATCACGTGGGGTAGAGTCACGCGCAAATGACGCACGGCCAGCATGGTGCCTTCACGTAACATGGGCACAATAGGGAAAACTGGGAAAGGAGCCGTTGACTCAAGATTGTACGTACTGTTTTAAAACGATAAACCGTAGTGCGAATTTAGCGGAATATAGTTACACATAACCACAGCCTGAATTAGCATCTTTTGTTGTGTTACGTTTTTGTCCTGCGTCTGTAACCAATGAAAACAGAAAGCCTCACGCAAGCACACAACATAACTACAATGATTACTTGCGGCCATACTCACGACACCTTGTCCACATGAATTAACAAATTGGATAATTGGTTGGTTAAATTATTTATGTTCCCGACCCGACTCGAAATAAATAAATTGGGACTGGCGTGATTTCCAAGAACGCCATAATTACAATTTAAAAATCGCACATTGAACGCGGCATTAACTTCAACAACTTTTAAGACGATGTCGCGTATTTATCGAAGCGAAAGGAAACAACGTCACTGTCAATATCAATATAACTAATATAATGTAACAGGTCTATGATACAATACAAAGTATATCCATTTTCTTCAGTGAGTTTTCGACAAAAGACGTAGTAAAACTACATTACCCATACTTCCTCATGAGCCAAGTAACTTGAGGTCAAAGGGCGATAAGACCAGAGACGCTAGAAGGGCTTTGATAATACATAGAAACCGACTTCTTCTACGGTTGGTACGTATGACATTAAGATAACAATGTTATATGACGACTTGTAAAAAAAAAAAAAATCTGCCCATGTTTTATTGGTCATATCGCTGAATTACGAAAGTTAGGCTAACTATAATAATTATTACGGCACTGACTGACCACTTCCTCAATAGGCAAGACAAGCAGCACTGAGACATGTTTTTCAGTTTTAGAGGAGTGTCATGTTTAACTTTGTCCTTTTGTCACGTCAAACAAAGCTAAAGGTGAAGCAGCAGGTCCACAGAGACAATCATGGCATCAGACGGTACAGACTGGGTCCCCACAGAGGACCACCGAGCTGATGGGACCCTCCAGGCTGAGGCAGGGGTCTCAGCTGACCCCGTCAGAGGCGAAGACACCCTCAAAGCAACAGGAGGTAAATCACCCTGTTTAGTTGTGTGCTTTCTCATATGGTGACAGGGTGAAATTAATAATTGTCTTATGTGAGTCTTGTGTTTCTTAAGAAAAGATGGTTATCTAGTCCTGCTGGTAACTGACAGACTGTGAACGTCATTCAACCTGGATCACTTCCCCAGTAAATTACTCTGTGATGTTAGTCCTCCCAATAAATTCCTCTGTGGATTGTTTTTGAATGGCAGTGAACCAGCAAACTGGTTTCTGGATAAGTTCGTGCTTAATAAGTTTATCAGAATCCCCATCACTGATAATAATAGTTGAACAAGTGAGCTGACTACTGTGGTGACACCCAGTATTTACATAATGGCTGGCAGCTCTGCTAGAACCAGGAAATGAGTCAAGCTGTACTGGTTCCTACCTCCAAGTCCAATATGAGCACATGTACTGTCTGCTTCTACTCCCACTTGTTTTACTGGGCCAAAATCCAGATAAACTCTTTGTGCGGTAAAGATGAATTGTTGTGTTTACGGAGCAACTTCCAGTCAGTTGCATTTAGATCTTGTGTCTTGAAGCAGTCGGATGACTCCCTAAAAGTCTGTTGGTGTTGCCCCATGATTTTTGATAACCTGCACTGGCCAATAGCCTACCATAATAGCAAAAGGGAAAGTAGTACATATAATAATTGAAATATTTCTGCCAGTGAGTCATATTCATGTCTCCTCTCTGGAAATAGCATTGCAGGGATGTGGTATGCGTCGGAGCTTACAGACAACTTGGCTGAAATTTGAGTCCCCTGGAGCAAGTCATCGCCACCTGTTACATTAGTTTTACTCTTTGGAGAGGAAACATTGTGTTATACACTCCCGATTTCCTCTTGGGTATAATTAATCACTTCTTTTTTTTTGTGGATTTCAGTTGTTAATCATACTTGCTTAAGATAGAAATCTGAAGGATAAGGGTTACACTTTTGATTTCTTGTTCAACACTGGTGGCAGGCGATTAGAGATTTCTTGACGTCTGTGCATTTACATATATCTGTGATATGGCACACATAAACATAAACAAACACACGTCTTACTGACATGTAAGGCACACATTTTACAGGAGACACAAAGGACAGCAACAAACACTGTAATCTTAGAGTATCCTGCCTCACTGCTGTAGATATTTTCCACTGATAGTGAAAACCGCTTCAAACTGCCAGACAGACCCCTCTTTGTATCTGTCCTCTTTCTTCAGTCCCACTGGGTCGGGCTGCAGAGGAAGTGTGGGGAACTAATATTTGTTTTTTGTTTTTTTCCTGGCACTGGTTCCAGATATCACCCGCTGTGTGCCCATGTGAAAAACACACATGTTGATAATTAGGAGTGTCAGACAGATTAGACTGTCCATCTTGGGCCGACTATTAGCAAAATGTTATTATTTCTCTGGTGTGGTTGAAAAGCAGAGCCCGATTTCAAAGGCTGGCAACATAATTTACCCTTTTATTTCTTGCTCCCACCCTGTGTTTCTCACTTTGGATCTATCATTTACAGAGTCCACAGAGCAGGAGAAGGTCGGAGTCAACATATGCCAGTTTTTCCTGAAGGGAAAGTGTCATTTTGGACCAAGATGTCGTTTGTTACACAGGTTTGTTTTCAAGTAAAATAGACATCTTCTTAAAGAGACCCCGACGAGTTTTCTTTTGGTTATGAAAGAGTCTCATATTAAGAATATATGTTACCCACACTTCTTAATGGGTCCATTTTCGATAAATATATTGTTTTGTCTTTATAGTTATTTTGTTATTATTACTCAGTGGTCCAGCATTTCCTAGTTTCAGTTTCCCGGACGCTGCCCAGCAGGTCATGCCCGACTTTCGTACTTGATTAATGAAAACATTCTTGGCAAATGTGTTCACTTTAGTCCGTCTTGTGCCGGTCCAAGAATTTCAGCGTGTGCGGCTGTGCGTGGAGGCTCATGGGAAATGAAGCGTGAAAACACTTTGCTTTCCGAAACTCCTCGTAGTCCCTTTAACTGATATTTAGTAAATGCTACACAAAAGAAGCTAGTATTATATAGCTTGTTAGAATTAAATATAAGGCTATCTGAATATCACCTTATCATCTTAACTTGTCCTTTTTTTTTTTATCAAACCCTTTAGGTTAGGTTAGGAGAATATTTTAAAACTGTCATTGTAGCACAGCTGCTTGGAATAATCAGCTCTATTGAACTCCTTGTTGCCAAGATCCACCTGTTAGTTGCTGCTCATAAAATAGGGATCCCACAAAATGTTTATATAGCATGGAAAAAGCTCGGTGCATATCAAATGCAATTAACACGTGCATTTTTCCCCACATGTCAAGTGTCACATATTTTCCATTGTTGCAATTTTTCAGCGATCCATCACTGGATGATTCAGGGGCTGTGTCTCCTGATCCGGATGACGAACCAGACGATGAAAAGATGGAAAAATACAACAAAAAGAAAGGGAAAGTGAAGAAAGCAAAAAAGCCAAAATGCAGCGAGGGAGAAGGTCACTGGGTTTTTTTTTAACCTCTATTTTCACCAGGCAAATTGCTTGAGATAATGGCCTGTCTTAAGTAATCAGACAATGACGACACAACTCTTAAGATAAGTGAAAGGTCATATACTGTATGTTGTCTAATTCTTCCGCAGAAGTGAACAAGAAGCCCCCCATGCGCACAGCAGATGATGTTATCTCTCGGATTCTGTGGGACTCATCAGTTGACGCATCAGAGTTTGTAGTGGGCTATGTGGATCGCTTCCTCGGTGTGCTGGAGCGACCCTTCTGTGATTTCAACTGGGACACTAACCCCACTGACTGTGATTACACCACTGAGCTGGCCCTGCCGAGACACAGGATCCAGTACTTCACCTACAGAGGGCACCGCGTGTGGGACCGCCACAGCAGAACCGACAGGGTGTTTGGCTCCACTGGTCAATCTCTGGCTCCCCCCTTTGGAGGGGATGAGGAAGTAAAGGGTAAGAGAGGGCCCTTAGAGCGCTGCCCCGCCTCAACCACAACCACATTCAAACTTAAACAAAACATACGAAGGCCAGTGCACTTAGAATATACCCTGACTTAAAATAACCATTTGTTTTACAAGAGTTGAACACAGAAGTCCAAGATCAACAACCAGGCAGCGCTAAAACAACAGAAGAGCAGCCACCTGCTGTCAGTGGGCAGGAAGAGGGTGAAATAGAAGAGTCTTCTCAAACTGAGAACACACATCTGGAGGAAGAGGCGCAGAATGAGATGAATATTCACACCCCTGACTCAACACAACCAACTCCAGAGTGTGGAGGAAACGCCTCTCAGGAACAGCAATCACGAGGAGCATGTGTTGTGGAGGAGGCTGCAAATAGGTCTGGTGTTCATGCTCTTCTTCTAAATGCAACTGAGACAAACTGTACAAAGTGAAATAGGATTTTTAGTGTCTACATGTTCCAACCTGAGCCCGTTTGGACACAATGCCAACTTAAAGTGACGGGGAAGTTAGAGCATCAGTTTCTTGAGTAACATAAACCAGATCATGGTATTGGAACAAGAGGTAATTAAATTGAATCCTTTATATTAATTGGATTGCTCAAAAGTGGATATCACTGAGAGGAGGGACACATAGGAGTAGACACTGAGAGAGTGTTTTTTTTTTTTTTACTTCACTGTGTCTGTAAGAGGAGATTTGTGTGTCCTGGTTTTAATCCTAACCTTGGAAAACACAAAAAAGAAGGAAGTTACTTTTCTTGAGTAATTTTATTCACCTGTTTTGATTTTAGACCTAAGCCTTCAGCAGAACAATCCTCATCTCAAAAGGAGGGTGTGCCTGTAAAAGAGGCAGAGGAGGAGACTCTTGAAGAATGGGAAGACAGCTGGGAGGGCAAAGAAGATGCTTTAGTGAGTACGGAACAGCTCACGCTGAAATATATTCTTGTTTTGCTGTTAAAGTTCAGGTTTAACAGAACGATTCTCTTTATGCTCCTCTTCTGCACAGAGTCATCTAAACGCCCTGAGCATTTGCCACACAGAGAAATCTGATGGTCGCCCCCCTAAAAAACGACCCACGCACTTCATCACCTTCAGGGCCAACACTCCTGCCATCCTCACCTGTTTCCAGCAGCTGCAGGAGGAGGTCATCTCCCTTTTACCCTCCTCCGCCCCTCACTGGCACACGGCCTCCAACCTTCATGTCACCATGTGCCTCCTGATGCTGCGCAGCCCAGCTGAGGTGGCCGCCGCTGCGGAGATCCTCCGACGGTTTGCCCATTTAGATCGCAACCCCCCAGTGGCCGTGACCTTTCCCGTTAAGCTGAAGCATTTCAATGGGAAGGTTCTCTACCTTAGCCCCCAGCCTCAGCTGCCCCTGCAGCAGCTCAACAGCGGCCTGCAGGAAGCCTACAGGAAGGAGGGCTGGCTCCACAGGCACTCCTACAACCCGCGCTACCACCTCACTCTGGCCAAGGTAGAGGACAGGGAGGGAGAGAGGGTTTTTGAAAGGGTGGGGGACCTCAAGGTGGGGAAGGGTTTAAATTTTGGCCGTCTGCCAGTTAACACCTTACATCTTTGTGCAATGGGCGGTGTCAGAGTAGATGGTTTTTATGAGATTGTGTGCACAGTAACTCTTCGTTAATAGAAGACCGAGCGGTTTTACATGCACTACAAACTTTATAGAATATGACGTGGTGCAATATCAATGAGCACAGTGCCTTTAGTTTAGTTAACTTTATTTAAACTCGTTTGTGCACTGAGGCAAGCCTCATTTACAGTGCAGACGAGAATTACAAAGCACAACAAACACTGACCATATATGGCTTTACAAACCAAAGTTGCTTTATAGCTGCAGGACAGCGGTAATTGGTATGTTGAAGTTTTTAAAAATGCATTTTATATTTTTTAATGCTTTTTATTAGGGATGCACGATACCACTTTTTTTTCAAACCGATACGATACCGATACTTGGATCTGAGTACTTGCCGAGACCGAGTACCGATGCCGATCCTTCTACCACAACAAAAAAACAAACGATTAGGCAAAATGCAATGAATAGGAAGACAAGTTTTACTTTCTTCTCTGCTTGTTACAACAAAATACAACAAAGATGCAAAGCCACCCTCTGATCGCGGTCTTCATGCAGAGCAATTGCATGCACTGGTATCGGTTCTTGTACTTGCTAAATTTCACCAATACCGAGTACAAGTATATTACAACAGTATTGGACCGATACCAGTATCGGTATCGGGGCATCCCTACATTTTATACATTTTTGAATTCACTTCTGTATACTATAATGTACATTTCATCAGTTGTCTTTATGGCCTTCAGTTGAGGGAAAATACACAATAGCAAGCAAGGAATTTGCTGGAAGTTGTGTTGTCCTGGAGAGTTTGCACATGGGAAGCAGAACAATCTGGCGACTAGTGAATGAAGAGTCTGGGTTTTTTTTTCCAGAGCTTGATGACTGAGTTGTGCCAGGTAACCACACTCCTGCTGAGAAACAACTGACAAACACTTCTATATAGAGGAGGAGACGCAGGGAGAGAGACAGACAGGCAGACAAACACAGAAAACACTGGGGAACACTAATGGCTGCAGAGGGACTGTGATAAAAACATCTTCCAAAATTAGAGCTAGAAAGATTAGTACACAAATCACTTAATTGATCAACCGAAAATTAATGTGCAGCCATTTTGATGATTGATAGTTCTGAAGATGCTTTACTTTGTCTTATGTTATGACATAATTTGATGAATGATTTTTTTTCTGATTGGTGACACCTTGGACTTTATGTGACCAAAATTATCCATTTAAAACATCCCAGTCTAGATATTGATGCATACTTACACATGATTTATATCGTGTTCTTTTGCAACCTATGAAATTTATTGTTAAAGGTGATATAAATGCTAATTTTTCATCCGACTGGCCATGCAGAGCAGAGTATCTACTCTCTTTAAATGAAATAGAATTGCCTCAAGAATAGGGTTTTTTGTTGTACTGTCTATTATCAGTTGGGCCAAATAAGGTGACTGCAGCCAACTTCAGCCTGCTGGCATCTAGTGTTTGACCATTACACTGACAAGACATAATGCACCTGACATGAAGGCGAATAGAGGATACATAAAAAAACAAAAAGATTGCCTTTTGTTTACATCCATGAATTAACCAAAGTAGTTGTTTTCTGTTGCACGTAATTCCATGATTTATACAATCTGTTTTATATGAATATTGTATGGACTGTGTTCCACATGAAGGATGCATTTGTATCATTTTACAGTGAATTATAACCACTAGATTGTCAAGGACATTAAATATTGAATTGGTTATTTTAAATCCTGAGTGGTGATAATTTATCAGTGCAGGGCTGGATGGGCTGGATGGATGCAGCACGGTTACTGTTGCTGTGGTCTCTAACATAAAGACACACGGAGGCTGCATAAACGCTCGCCGAGCAACTCTTGCATACATAATATAATTTTCTGTCTTCTTTCCCCTCTTCCTACCAGATGCGCACACACACACATACACTTTACATAGGCTACATGAGTCAGTGAGTACGCTCTCTGACTCTCTACTGTTTGCTCCCTGGCTCGCATTATCTCCCTGCCTCCCTTCCCCCACTCCCTTTCAGTGACACAGAAAAACTAACGCCGCCCCCTCCCTCTTTGCTCGCTTGCTTCTGCCCCCCTTTCTCCAATGGCAGACAAACACCATGCTCTTTTTTACTCTTTCTTGCCGTGTTTTGCTGTCACATCTCCAATTTCCACGTCTCAGACAGACCCACTGAGGGAAGCATCTCCATCAGCACACTCTCATCACTTGTGTCATATTGTTGCATGTTCTCTGCCTCCATGTCACTGAGTCGGTGTTGATGCTGTTCTGCAGCCTCCACTGAAAACTGGTTTTGCCTACAAATCTATTGCATGCCGCTTTCCCCCTCTCTATTCATTGTTCACTCCATCTCTCCCCTCCCTTCTCTTTTCTCTCAGCATCACTCCCTGGGAACCCACTTTTTTTTTGCCCTCTGTATTTCATGCTGCCTTTCCCTGCATCTCCCCCTCCCCATATTCATCTGTGTGTGCTCATTCGCTTCTCTTACTCCAAATTTATGTGCATCTCTACTTCACGTTAGCTCTCGACACGTCCCAGCCTTCACAGTGCAGGGGTTCACCACTTTGCATCCAACATGTGAGTGGATTTTTTTTTTTTTGAATCATTTTTTCTCCATCATTTAGCGCACACAGTTGGCTGCCACTTCTGCCGTTTTACTGTTTCTTTCAGTAATCTGGTCAGGGTTGAGGCTGCTAGTCTGGACAGAGATTGGTCAGGTTGATGGGAGTGTGTGTGGATGTTGGTGGGGGTTGGTGTTAGGATTGTGCCTCTGGTATCTCAGTATGAAGTGTGAGTGAGGGGTTGGACCCCGCTAATCCCTGTTAACAGATTAATTATCTTTGGGCAATATCGTGTTGCTGCCATGTTGTGAAGTCGCTTGGGCGTTAAGCTACGAAGGGCTACAATGCAACGATAAAGAGTCTCTTAGGGGTGTCTCCTCAATCTTAATCCCCTCTCCCCCCCGCCCCCCCCTCGCTCTCTGTCTCTCTCTCTCTCTCACATTCACTCTCTCTCGTTCACTCGCTCTCGCTGAGAGCTCCTCTCTCATCCATCAATCCAAGCACCTCTCCACTGTCAGACAACCGTTCAATTATTGGCATTTTAATATTTTAATAATTGCAAGAATTATTGGCTCATGTTTTCCCCTTCTATTTTTTCCCCATTTTGACATATTTTTGGCATGTCTCCAAGCCATTTTTTCAGGATGATGTTTTTTCAAGAGCATCAACCGTTGATGGCTGGCAGTATACCTCTTTGAGTGGGTAAATATTTCTGAGACAACGGAGAAGAGAAGAGGCAGAAGGAGAGAGAAACCTCCCAACACAACCAGCAGAGGTAAGACACTGATCTCTCTTTGGTTGATTATGGCTCGACTGTTGATGTGGTCTGCAAACATTGATCACCAATCATTAGAAATACATTAGCCACTTTTTGATGCCAGTTGGAGTGTGTTCTCATCTTTGCTCAATGGGTGTTCATGAAACCTTAACTGTGCCAAACTGGATTCAGTTTCATCTTTGCAGCTCTCACACCTGGTGGGTGAATCTTCTCTCCCATGGACATTTTTAGAATAAGAAATATGGCTGATGCATGATGCTGTAGTGATACTGAATGATGGCATGCACTAATTTTCACATCAATGATCTTGCGCGTGTGTGTGTATATATGTGTGTGTGTGTATTTAGAGACATTTATTTTATTTTATTTTATTTTTTTCCACATTGCTTTGCACCAAATATTTTTCTCCCACAAAGGATTGTCAGTGTGGTCAGTGGTGTGGAAACATTTTTGTCAACATCAACTTGTCATGCTGGACTCCCGCACACATCAAAGCACTGATTTGCTCCGACTTACTGACTATGAGCTGCACTCACTTACCTTCGGTCAGCTGAACTCACTTGAAGGTTCATTGTTGAAACTGAACTCTTGTGCTGCAACTGAATGTGAATTGAAAATTGATTTTTTTTTTTTTTAAATAATTGAGAACATCCTTGCATTTACGTGGCCTCAGCAGACAAAGGTGACCAGTAATCGTTCACAGAGATGTAAATGAATTTCTCCTGGCTGATGTGATGTGTTACAAGGCTGTAAAGCTTCCTCATGAATTACAGTCATTAAGATTGTTGTTAAGAGGCTGTTACACGACTGCTCAGGCTGTAATGTGAACCATAAGAGACTTTATGAGGCAGACTGGAAATATGCATAATTTCAGTGGTGAAATAACGATTTTTTTTTATGTCTACTGATTCAGAGAGTTGTGTTCTCATGAAAAAAGATGAAGGTAGAGAGGATTTTTCGGTGCTAAAGATGATCCTAAATTCAGCTGACAGAGATGCTCCAGCCTCATTAGCTGCTTCACAAAATGGCCCTTTTCTTTACATTCAGACATCATGGAGTCTCATATCATGCAAATGATTTTCACTCTCGGTGTTTGAGCTGCGTACAGACACAACACAACGGAATTATTCCCTGCTTTGTGTTTTTCTGAAGCGCTCATGGTTGAGTGAAAGTTGGTGGTTTTTCTTCGCCATCTCTCTCCTTGACCCCCCCCTCCCCCTCCCTTTTTTTCTTTCTCTCTCCACTGACTGAGCTCAAACTCACATTTATTTGCCTTCAGTTATGCAATGGTAACAGGCATGATAACAAGCTGGCAGGAGACATCACATCAACTTGAGGCTTCCTATCTGTGACAACTGCTGAGTAACTCCTGCTGCAGGATTGTTGACCCCCCCCCCCCCATCATTTCCATCAGCACCTCATTAGGTTGCTTCAATAACTTTTGCCATCACTCTGCATTTCCTCTGTCATAGATCTTGAATTAATTAATATTGTGCCAGAGGTGATATTACAATGAGAAAGATAACCCGCCACCAGGCTGGTGATTGATATTGTCTTACCTTTAATTGTTTAGTAATGGGGTTTATATGGTTGCGTATTTGCCTCAGAGTGAAATACATTATTACTTCAGTCTTATATCATCCATCAATGGAAATGCTTTTCTATATTGGCCCACTTTATTGGAGATGATAACCATAACCGGTAGACTCCTATGTGCAATTATTCCTTTAGCCTATACCTCTCACAAAGCTTTTTCCCCTCTCCAAAGTCTGATAAATGTATCTCACACTCCCTACTATAATGTATAACCTATACCACCAGAGTACTGTACTTAGTCTGTTTACACTGTGGTGGATAGACGTAGCTCTCACAGTGTGTGAACCATTATGTTCAACACAGTTTTAATAAGGGAAATGGGGTGTTGGCAATGATTCGATTTGTGACAGTTGGGCTGCTGGACTATTAAGGTGAACTGGCTTATTGTAATGGGCTTAGAGCAGTGCTGTCTGGCCTGTGGGCGAACTGTTAACTTGTTCTGGGCCATAACTGGCCCAGATCTGAATTGGGGAAATTGTCTGACGCTCAATTCGACATTTGGTTCAATCTAAACTTGATATCATGCACGCTTATTTAACACGATTATGTACAGTGGATTGAAAGGTTGAATCAATAGAGATGGTATAAAGCCTCGCTGGGGTAGAATACTGCACTGAATGAAAGTTGTACTGAATAAATAACAGCTGCACTAAAATATAATAGGATCCTGCATAGGCCTTTAATTCAGAATTTATTTCATTCTTGTTGGGCTCAAATGCAGAATTGTTTCTGTCTGTAATATCAGCATTGTGTGGAACTGTATAACCTTTTATGTTTAAGTGCCAGTGCTGTTGTTGTGAATGCTTGCCTCTGTGCTTTTTGTGTCTTGAGCGGTCCTAAAACAGCTCTTTCTTCAACAGTAAAGCTCTGATGGTCTCTTAATCTGGGCAGCCAGTATCAGAAGCCTACCAGGCTCTGTCTCGCCCTCTGTCCCCCCTCTGTGCCGTCATTGTAATGAGGATTCCTCTGTGTGTTTTGGCTAACCGGATTTGCCCTTTGTATTTACCCTACTTTCTCCCCCTTGGATGGCTTTAAGTAAGAGATGCTGAACACTGAACAGTGGTTGGTGAAGGAGTCATATACATCCCTGACTACATCACTGTCTTCATGCTCCCTCATACGTGTCTGGAGACCTCTTCAAACACCTCCTGTATATCCCCTATAGCTCCCATGGCACAGCATACTTACATACAGCGAAGAGAGAGGTCTGTGAATAATGTTATAATGGTATCTCCCTGTGTTCAAGGCAACATAACTCACTGAATTTTCTAATCAGTAGTCTATTGGTTGATTTGAATGCAAAATTCAAAATGATTTAAAATGGAAAAATAGCTTTTTGAAAACATATTTCTTGATTTATTCAATAACTTGATCAAAATTACTGTCAATGTTCAACTATAATACTTGATTAATCAAGTAACGATTTAAGCTTTCAAGACATCACGCTTAGGTACAGTATATGTTCCCATAAATTAAAGCTAATCCACTCCAGTCCAGCCCTGTACAGTATGTGAGCCTTTTAGTAGGTGTTTCCATAGGGAAGACAAACTCTGCCATTAGCTCAGCTATCACCAGCACAAACCTATCCACACGCCCGGAGTGAGCATTGGTTCATCCTCCTGAGAGTTAGGCTCAAGTAACTATGGCTGACACTTTGACCTTCACTTTGCTCATGTGATCACTGGTCATAAATTGCATCATAAATTGCAGCAGGGAGAATCATCTCTTCCTCTAAGCCCAGCTGTGAGCTCAGGAGGATCTTCATCCCCTCCTTTACCCTCTTTCCTCTCCTCTCCCCGTACTCCACATCCTGGTTGCTCTGACCCCTCTTTCCTTCCTCCCACAGGAGGGGAGGAGTGGACCGGTGGCAGTAGAAAATGGCTGCCATGACAACCGTGCCCAGCTATACCCCTTCGCTGTGGGTGAGAGTGTGTCACGCCCTCCCCCGTCTGGACCTCACCATGCAGATGAGGGAGAACATCTTTGTCCCTGACAGCTGGGAGTATCAGCAGGTAACCGACACCTGCCACGGCCGCTCATCCCACACCGCCACCACATGCTGCACTGTATCTCCAGTCTTAGGTGCCTGGTTGCATAATTACGACACCCCTGTTGCTCCATTTGTACTGGGATACTGTACTATAATTAACTGAGCGGATGATGGGCAATTTGCTCAACATCCCTCCATAACTTGCTCTATAAATCCCCGAATTTAACAGTAATCTGCAGAGTGATGATGATGGCACGGGCTCCTTTAAAACACTTTTCCATTCCAACATCTTGACCTAATTATTGGTGGGAAGGTGGCACTAGACCCCTCTGAGAACCCTCGAGCTCATATCTAATCTTGCTCATGTTTCTGCTTTGGTTCGGATGATTTAATGCGCGCCTTGTCCCTTCGCTTCTGTGCATGAAAATTTGAAATATTTCATGCACAGGAGGAGTGGACTAGATACTGGATACAACATGGTTTCTGCACTGATTCTGAAACGTGCAGTTTTTGAAGCAAAATGTGACGGTTCATCCCTCTCCTCCTGCAGGCTCTCATACAAATGCTCCAGCTAGCCATGTCTCACAGTGCATGTTTGTGACTTCTGCGGTACAAGGGGAGGGGGGGCAAATTATCCTGCAGAATAGAAAGACAAAAGAGACAGAAAGTGCACAGAGAGAGAGAGAGGGAATGAGTAATGCGAGGAGGCTGCTGAACAGAAGACGGGCAGAGAGAAATAGAGAGGGAGAGATGGAGAGGGAGATGGCGAAGCGAGTGTGAGTAGGAGTGAGAGGGAGAGAGAGAGAGAGTGGCAGTGAATGTATTTAAGTAGGTCACAGATTATTAATAGAGATTCAGTGGTGTGGATAGAAAGAAAGAGAGGGGAGAGTAGGGGGAGAGAAAGAGAGTGGGAACGTGGGGAAAAAAGAGGGACGGGTGGAGAGGAGCGGCGAGGAGGGGCTTGGGCGAACAGGAGGTGAGATGGAGGGAAGGTGGAGTGACAGACGGGCAGATGGATGAAGGATAATACTGTAGATATGTGTTGGAGTGAAATGCATTTCAGTAATGTTGACTTTATGACATGGAGCCTGATCAGAAGCAAAGTCTGATGTGGCTTAGTGTCATTAATATTCACTGTGGTGCAGAGACAGATCAGAGGTCTGTGGGTTAAACCCTTTGATCCAAGTGGAGATGGTCAAGAATCACCTCAAATTAATTGTGCTGAATTTGTGCCTTTCCCATCTTCATTAATGTGTATATGTGCATGTGACATGTACATGCTGAGTGTATCTAAATCCTTGATTGCTCCTGCTGCTTTGACGCACACAATTTATATTCTCATACCTTTTTAATCACCATCTCCTGCTGCTAATGGGGGCGGAACAATATGACAAGCTATGGAATTTAACAGGATTAGTTGGTATTTTACCGTCTCAAATTGCTCTTCTCCACTGGTAAAAATGGAATTAAAGTGCCATTTTTCACATTCACTGACTCATCTGCTGACTGATTTTTTTCTCCTCCTTCTCCTCCTCCTCCTCCTCCTCCTCCTCCTCCTCCTCCTCCTCCTCCTCCTCCTCTTCTTCCCTCTTTCAGACTCTGCTGGTTTTGTCCAGTTTATCAGCCATTGCTCTTGTCATCTCCCTCTTGGTGGTTCTCTCCTTCCTCATACACTACTGCTGTTGCCACCGTGGCGACCGGAGCGAGGGATCAGAGGAGGAGGAGGAGGATGAAGATGGCAGTACAGGTCACGGTTACAGCGGGAAGAAGGGGAGGGGCATCTGCTGTGTCACATGGGTGGCGGTGGCGGCAGTCACACTGTGCTGGTGAGAAGGAGGATTCATACTTCATTAGCAAATGTTGTACGCTTCCATCTCTGCTGCGTTTATCCACCTGTCACGTTATTATTTTACATTTTAAAACACAAAAACAACAACAAAAAATGGTGCCAGTGTTTCCCGAAAGTTTTGTTTTCACTATCTATGAAAAAAAGCAGTGTATATGGCCCCTCGTCATATCTGGTATTTTACAAAAAGATTAGAGCGTAATCCAAAAGAAAGATCTGACCGTGTTTAACAGATCCTGTTTTCCCTCTCTCCATGCCCCACAAATACATTATATCTTGCAGCTCTTTGGAGGGGCCATGAGCCTTCCACTGGGAACCACTGGACTAAATCATCTATCTCTGTACAAAGTATATTGTGGTTGAAAGTAATTTACCTCCAACCAGCCACAATAGTAAAATGCTCAGTATCAATGTCACACAATAGTGTGTCAGTCACAGCGGGGGTTGTAAGTTGATGAAATCAAGCACAAATTTGTTTTCATTATGTCATTTATTTGGACTTTGTTGAGAAATACTTGACAAATGTCCACCTTTAAGCCAGAAATAATTATTATAAATCTATTGTAACATTTTGGGAAACACCCTCATTAGCTGTATTGCCAAGGCTTAGCTGACAAGGGTGAGAAAAATAAAAATAAAATAAATACAACGTATAGTCTTAATTGTGAGCTTTAGAAGTGCTGCAGGTGGACACTCTTTGGACATAGACTCTCTCACCCTGTGGCTCTTTATGCTTAGCTAATCTCTTTCTTGTAACTTCATGTTAAAAGGACGTGTAAGAGTATTATTGGTCTTCACATCCAAGACACAAAAAGGCTAACTCACTATAAAATATTATTCAGTTTCTTTCCTCTGCTGCCTTTTAGGTGCAACAGCAACGAGGCTGTGAATCACGAGCTGTCACCTTCTCCTTTGTCATGTGCTTTTTAGTCTCTCACACAGTCACCTATGTCATTAGAAAGGAAAGCTGGCCTGGATGACAGCTGATGGTCACATTATCTCGCTGTTTACCACAAGGCTCTAAAAGCAGTGTGTGTGTGTGTCTGTGAATTTCAGTGGTTCCCCATCAAAGAGCGTGTGTGTGTTTGCATGTGAGGGTGATTTCATCCTGCCCACCTATACAGTACGGTACAGCAGTCATTTAGCCACCGGTGTTCACCGTCAGATCTGGTGACCATGTAGTCATCGAGTCAGTGCATTGTCTCAGCAGTACAGAGATGTAGCTTGACACGGCTCCAACACACTCGTGTAGAGAGGAAGCACGAGTCACTGAGGAGAAGCTCAGCTGTCCTTCAGAGCTTTTAAAACTGAAGCTACAGGCCCAGCTGTGCGCTGTAATAAAATTATAGCGCAATTTAAAGCTTCAGCAGTGGTTGTTATTGTATCGCAGCGCATTCCCTGCCCATTCACATGCACTTCTATATCTCAGTACATAATGTACTGGGGGTATGATTTCAGCTGTCATAATGATGTCATCATATACAGACTGTAGGTTGCAGTGGCTCGTGTCTCCCCCTTATGGATCCTAATGTAATATAGTGTAATGGAGTTGTCCTCCTCTCTGATGCTCGCTGTAAGAGCTCTCTGTGCGAGACAGGGTGAAAAAAAAATCATGCTGCAGTTTTCCTCTCGAAAATATTTTGTGTGGCATGCTTTCCTCCAGATGGTGGCCACTTTGGTCACAAGTACAAAAAACAGTGTATGCCATTTAAAAATGCAGCTGCATTAGACAGCGTTCACGTTTTGCCAGCTTGAAATGCAAAGCACACACAGACGCAGACACACATTCCTCCTTTTCCCCCCCTGCTTTCTAATCTGGGTCACATACTTTGTGGGAGATTGGGCCATACCATTCCTATCGGGTTTGAGGGGATTTGATGAACATCTGGCCCGAGCCTTAATCTGAATATTTGAATAACAGAAAGATGTGTAAACATGTCGAGATGTTTAACATTTCGAATATTTTCCTTGCTGCAGCTTAACCGTTGAGCTCTAAGAGTCAGCTTTTTTCCCATCATCTGTTTATTCCTTCCCCATGTGCTCCACTGATGGTATGCTCATCCCGAGCACACATATCACATCCTCACCAGCTCTATCGCTTTGTGTCACTTTCATTTAAAATGTACTTACACACTGAATTAAACATTACATTTATGCCGCTGCTATCTGCTCCTCTATCCCCCTCTTGGCCTCACATATACCCACAATGTTTTCATGTCTCTTTTTTTTCTCTCCCCTCTCTTTGCAGTGTTGCCATAGGCATCGGTTTCTATGGCAACAGCGAGGCTAATGATGGGATGTATCAGTTGACCTCGTCTCTTCTCACAGCCAATTATACGCTAGCTTCCATCGATCTGCTGGTGAGTGCTGCTCTCCGCAAGTAAAATGTCATGCAGAATATCTATGATGGTGCGTGTGTGTGTGTTTGTGTGTGTGTGTGTGTGTGTGTGTGTGTGTGTGTGTGTGTGTTTGTGTGTGAGTCAGAGAGAAAGGATGTGTGTGGTCTGCAGAGAGAGTAAGAAAATCAGATACAAACTTTTACTGTATTGATTTCCCTCATGTGGTCAGACAGTGGTTGATGTATCAGACTGTAAATGTCCTCCTTACACTGTTTCTGTGGCAGCTGCACTTCCAGGAAACTGAGTGGACGACCAACAAATACCTTAGAGTGAAGAGAAAACAACATGTAATATCATCTTGGTATGCATTGGCACCACCTAAAAAAACAAGAACAGCCATCAAAGCTGGAGTGATTTAAGCAATAATATTAAACCGACTGACACCAGACAAAACAGTCTGTATCTGTTTTTACCAAACCCACATTTAACAGCTCTGATGAGGCGAATAAAGAGTGGAGTCTATGATAAAATGACTTATGCCTACCTACAGCCAAATGATTGATCAGATACGGTATCTGCTCAGTGTAGGAATAATCAATCAGTCACGATTTACCATCCACCTGCCATATTGTTCACTCATATGAAAATGTCCTTACATTTTAGACAGTGATGTTATTCTGCAAAAACACATTGTTATATACACTTACAGTAGCCTATATATTCATAGATTATGAATTATACATGAAAAAGAAATGGAAACACAGAAGTGGATGAAGAAATTAAATTGTGCTGTTCAGAGAAATTATATATGAAAAATATATTTCCACAAAAATGATGTGAATGAAACAATGAAGATGCATCAAGTAGTGACTGCTTTAACTCTAGATGCATATAATTATGTGAATATATCAGGGAGCTTCATTTAAATTGTATAGATTATATTGGTCATATTCCTACACTGAATTTATTTATGCACACAGTTATGTACATTTATATAAAATGCAAATACAAGTATCTAATAGATAGATGTATAATAAACAGATATAAATGCTGGATATAAATTTCAGCTTTAGCATTTAAAAACATGTCTATGTTCACTCATGTATCTGTAGTGCAGCCATCTCACACCTATTTTCAACCAATTCAAGTGGCATTTACACCTCCCTTGTTGTTTTAAAACAAAAGACATCACAAGTAGCTCTCATTCTGAAGTTTGTTTGTCCAGTTGAAGTTAAACTTGACTTGAGAAGTTTGATAACCACAAGACCTGAGTCCTAACATGTGGTAGAGATCATGACGGATATGCATCAGCAGACAGCTCAATATCTTCGGTCTCCATAACACGACCGCTGGAAGCCGACCATGACTCAGATCAAGTTTGTGGTTCATGTCCCTCCTAACTCCCTGCACATTCTTCTGTCCTCCCTCTCCAGATTTCAGACACAATTGCTGGGTTGCAGCTGTCCATCTCTGGCCCACTGACCACAATGGAGGAGCTCTTTACTGGCAGTAAACCCTTTGTGGTGTCTACGCGGAACTGCCGGAGGTTGTCTGAGAACGTGATGAACCTCCTCTCCTCCATCTCCCTGGCTCGGTCCAGCATCGACACGGGGCTGGGGAACGACAGCAGCATCAGTGGGGCATCCATCATACCTCTAACCCCGGTCCCGCCCTCTGTGGCTCCTACAGTGGTGCCGACCAGCGGCCTCATCCCCAGCCCCTTCTCGCCTGGCTGGGCTGCCAACACGCTGATGGTCAATGAGGACTACAGGTGAGGCCGCACATATACACATATGCTGTGCATTCACTGCATCAGAGATCTCAATATCTATAACTATATAATACAATACAATTAGTTTCACCTTTGATTACAACAATAACACTTGATTTAATGCACAAAATCTCCCGCAGAGAAAAATGTTTGATACTCATTAGAACACAATAGAGATGATTAGATGAACATGAAAACCTGTGCAAAGGTGTACACTGTACTACCTTTATCACAGCGTAGTGAGTACTGGAAGTAATACTCAGTCTTTAAGAACCAAAGCGTTCGCTCATCTGCCTGGGTTTGTGACTGTTTATGATCGTCTTCTGCTTTCAATTTGATGTTTGTTAGACTTTGTCCTCCTGGTAATTGTGCAAGACATAATTCCTCTGAAGCATGTTTTCCAATAGATGCCATGAGTTAATTTATTTCTTAATAAAACAATCTTGAGTTTACAAACTTTGCTTATGCTGAACAGTCAAATTTTCCATTCAAGCATTGTGAGTATTTCAATATGTTTTCCTGAAATGATAATGCGATCAGGTATTGCATGGGGAAAGGATACTCAGCAGAAGCATGAGGAAATAAAATGTAAACAGTCGTTGCATACACTTCACACACACGTGAACACAGTTTGACAAATATCAACATGTACAAGCTGTTTATCAGTGTTGCTGCTCCCCTGCTCTCAGAGAGACTGTGGTTCCCAGCCTCTCGTTAATGTTGTATTTATTATGTGTTTATCACAACTTGTCCGATGAGGTAATTCAACAGACACCTCAAAAATAACAAAATGTTCTGCCATGTAATTGATACCCCAATATAGGGTGATTTTAAGTTCCATATTCCATAAAGATTAATAAAATATATAGATATATACAAGTACTGACAAACACATTTCCTCCTCATAAACAAACCACACACAGCAATCACAGAGGATGTCAGTGAACAGTAAGAGTTTAAGTAAAGTTCAACCTCATCACCTCATAAGGAGGAGTTTTCTGCTACATCGACAAATCAACAATAAGATAAGTATGACATTTATTCCATCAGACAGACTGGAATGTCTTGTTTCCTGTTAACCAGCGCCATAAATCGATATCCCAGATCAGTAGTGTTATTAGTCCTAATAATTTTATTTCACTGCTCAGAAGTTTTAATTCTTTGAACAGTGGAGAAAAAAAATGTAGGACTAAATTATAATCCCAGATCAGGTGGAAAATCTGAAGGTGGTGAAAGGCTTATTCAGAAAAAACCTTACAGCAGACGTTTGAGCTCAAATCGGTCTTAGTGCTCTCACTTAATAATGGACTGATAAGCTGAAGAGAGTTCACTGATCTCACTACAGGTGTAACAGGAGAGCCACAGGTGTCACATAATGATGATAATCATGGCTCAGTTGTACTCAAGTGTCCCAGTGAGACCTGACAGTGTGACAGTGACCCAGCATAAACAACAGCAGGACCCAGAAGTTGAAGCAAATTAACACAATTCACAGCCATTCATGCTCAGACTTTGTCGTGTACTTAATCAAACAAGTCACTATTTCTTACGGAGACATCCTTAAAGACTTCATGTGTCCTGCTCCAACAGAGAAACTGGAATTGTAATTGTTGGTCATTAAACTAAATCCACACCTTCTCTAAATCAAAACAAAGCCTACAATCGCAATTTTACAATCAGTGCAATCCACTAGTAAATGCAGGTTTAGTGTGGCCACCCTCATGAATCATTCTCAGAGGAATCACTGTCAAGACAGTTGCTTATGTTGAAAGGTCACGCATCATAATTGAGCAGAAAACAGTGCAATGCAGATGAAGTATGTGGGCATCTAATGTATGTGTGTCTCTTTATCATAGGTGGCTGTCATACGTGTTGCTGCTGCTGCTTGACCTCATAGTGTGTCTGTTCATCCTGCTCGGACTGGCCAAGCAGGCCCGCTGGCTGCTCATCCTGTGAGTACTCACACAAACACACACACACACACACACACAAGTGCGCACACAGCCCATACAGCTCTAGATTGATGGTCGGGGTGTCCTCTTGGCTGAAGAGTGTGTGCTGTTCTCCCACAGGATGACCGTGCTGGCATGGCTGGCTCTGTTCCTGAGCTGGGGCTCCCTGGGCCTGGAGACCGCCACTGTAGTGGTGAGTAGACCCAGTATGACTGTGATGGTGAGCGTGACTGGGGCCGGAGGGAGGGAGGGATAGGAAGCGAATAGGGCCGTCATGGGAGGGATTGGCCCGGCTATAGCAGTGGGAAGAGAGCTTTAGGAGCCCGACCCCTGATGGCAGGCCAAAACGATGTGTATGTGTGCGTTTGTGTGTGATTTCTGTGTCCATTGTGCTAAACTGTGAAAAGACCTGCCTCCTAGGGAACACTGCAGTCGTGGCAGAAGACCAAAAAGGCAGGAAAATGGGGGCAGAGATTAAAGATTCAATGTGCGTGTGCACAAGCGCGTTTGTGAACAAAGTGTGTTTGTGCACTGGAGTGCGTGTGTTTCGTGTAAGTGTGCTTTTGCGACTGTGTGTGTGTGTGGGGGCGTTTGGCTCCAAGAAGTAAAGATAGGAGATGAAGAGAAGTGCTTTCAACAAGAGTGAGGAGGGGAGAGGAGGAAAGTGCATCTCCAGATCAGTTTAAGAGATAGAGAGAGAGACGCACAGAGAGAAACCATCAGCTTTCCATCAGCAGCGCAAAACTTGAAGCTGCTGCTGTTCCCGTGTCCCTCGGGGCTCTGGACCGAGCATTGCACGGAGATGGAAGTGCAAGTGTTATCCTGTGAAAGTGAAATTCTTCAACATGCTGCCGGAGCACGTTGAGCTGGAAAGTCCAGCTGTGCTTTTAACGCCTAAACATGACAACACCGCCACTGTGCTACTGTGCTCTACAGGCGACAACCCGGACACCTTTAGCACAGTGACATTTATCATGAACAAAAAGCACAGAGAACATTTTATGTCCATTTTCCCCTGTGAAGCCTGCTTGTACTGTCTGAGGGGGGAGACTGTTTTGGTCTGGGGGGGGGGGGGTGGGGGGGGTGTATGAAGGGGGTAAATGGTGGCTGTTTTCCTGCACTGCAGTCTGAGTCTTAGTGTCATGTGGAGCTGGCGGGAGATGTCCCAAGGCCTGTGGGTCCACACAGAGCCGCTCTGTCCCTGGTCAGTGACGGGGAAACAATGGGCCAGCTGTGGGCCTGCCCTCTTCATTCTGTCTCTGGGACGTTGCTTTTCCCGTCAGTCGTCGGGCCGCTCTGTGGGGCTCTCGCTCCCTCTTCTGGTGGGGGCGATTTCAAGCCGCGTGTTTTTGTGGGTGCACCATTTCTGACCTAAATGGATCCTGCTCGCAAACAACCAGAAAGCGCAACAATGTATAAAATGATTTTTTGAAAAAGAGGTTAACAGTGTTATGGGAGGGAGGATATGAGTGATGATGTCATGGAAAGACAGTTAGATGTCAGCTCTATCCAGGACAGCAGGGATGTAAGGATCAATATTTGCCACTACACAGCGAGCTGCTGTCAGATAACTGAGGAGCTAAATATGTCAGTCGGTCAGTGTGTCGACTAACTTTTCCCTTGTGATCATTTTCTCCCACCTTCCTGCTTTCACCTCATCTGTCCCTCTCTCCCTCTGTTGTACCCCCCCCCCCCCCCCCCCTTCTTTCTCCTGTCATCCTCTCTCACTCTCCCTGTCACTCTTCTGCACCACCAGGCTCTCAGTGACTTCTGCTCAGACCCAAACACATTTGTCCTCAACTCCACCAACTTCAACACTGGGACCAGCTCAGGTACACAATTAACCGAGCATAACTTTTCCAGAAGAGCTAGCTGTTTTTCATTTCTGCCGTATACACTTTTTACACCCTCCCCAACTGTGATTATGTCAGCAGAACTCACAGCAGTATAATGACAGTTAAATGTTCCCCCACACCTTTTCTATTGTGCACTCATCTGTTGTGCGCTGGTGTTTTGTTGGCCATTCAGATGTGTTGGATTATTACCTGACCTGCAGCAGGCGCATGAACAGTCCGTTCCAGCAGGTAATGTGACCTCTGTTAGTCACATGTCTTATTATGTATATTTATAACATATTACACTGCAGGTATTTAGCTGAGTTTTAAAAAAAAGTGAGTAGGTTGCATGTCAGACTTGCTCAAGGGTTCTTAAGGACAAATCATCTGAGGACAGCTGCGCAGCTGTTAAGGATAAATAGCTACACTCCCTGCATATTAATGGTATATTTGAGTGACAATGCGAAAAGAAAAGCTCTTAACTCTACTGACTTGTTGGCTTCAGCTGCTGACCCAGTCTCAGAGGGCTCTGTCAAACATTCACACACACCTCTCCAGTCTGGACAGAAATGCTCTGCCACAGTTCCCCAAAGCTGAGGTATGTTGTCATTTATACACACAATAAATGGACATTTCTGTGACACGTGTGATTTTGTGATGTGATTTTCATTTGGAGATTTGGTGCCACTGCAGAAATCTCTCAGGGAGGTTCAACAGATACTCAACTCCACAGAGGGCAACTTCCATCAGTTGGTGGCACTGCTGAACTGCCGGGGTCTGAATAAGGTAACGCGAGGCGCCAGGCCCAGCACTAATGAGCAAAAGTAATAAATTATCCTTCTCAATTCACATTTATTTACGTGTTTTCTGTCATTTTCATTCAGGACTACATTGACTCCCTTAAAGGCTTGTGCTATGATGGCATGGAGGGATTGCTCTACCTCTCCTTGTACTCTTTCCTCTCTGCTCTGGCGTTCACTGCTATCCTCTGCTCTCTGCCCGGTGCATGGAGGAGCTTCCCCAGGTGAGAGGACCGTTCATGTGTCTGCACAGGTGTAAGTGCTGATAATTAACTGCGACGTTCCTTTCAATCTTTCTCTCACTGAAGTAAGGATAAGTGCGACATTGCAATTTTCACGCTCAGACACTTATTTACATGCAGTGAATTGCCAATTATAAATGTTGCCAAAAGTAATTAAGAGAAGGGGTCCGTGCCAGACAACAATGGTTCTTTAAAAGCAATAAATCCCACAGTTCTGAATACACCGCACGCTCCTCTGCTCATGAAAAAAACAGTGCTGATAATCCACCAGAGTTTATGCATGCCATACGAAGCTGCCTGGTATACAATGTGGAAAAAATATCTGAATGTGCTGCAAATTGCCGGTTCACATTTACCCAAAATGAAAATTGGCACAAGGCACATATGTCTTAAAGGGTGTGCTGTAAAAATGATCTATAATAGCTGAAGGTTTGGTTCTCATTAACCCATTTCTAAATGCATTTTTTGCATACAGTTTAGTATTCAGGGGTTTGGTAGCAGTAGCACGGGGGTGTAGTATCTGCTGTGCATACGATGCCTCCACAAGTGTCATCAGCTGACAGTGAGATTAGGTGTGTGGTGTAAGTGTTGTTTGATGTTTTCTGTGGTCACCATTTGTGGAAAATACGTTGTTTTTACCATTGAAATTTCGCAGCTGATACCTTTTTTCTTTGAAATATTGGTGTCTATGTATGTTTACTTATCATGCAGCTACACTAATCGGTACATCTAGGTCTGAAGACTCGGTGGTGCTCATCATTCCCCTGCTCTCACACGTCCTTTTCTCTCTCTTTCATGGACACTGACAGTGAATCAGAGGAGTACGAAGACTCGGACAGTGAGAGTGAGGACCCCTTCACCTCCCATCAGGCACGTAGACAGACGGCCTCGGGGTCTCAGCGAGGGGCCATGGCCCCCTTCTATAATTACCCGGGGGCCGGTTGGACACCCCCCTTTTCTAGTGCGCCGCCCCTCCCGTGAGTAACACAGACACACAGACACACAGACAGACAGACAGATTGTCCCAGATGGTGCAAGAGCAGGAGGAAGTTGCCCTTAGACACAGTCTTAGTATTACTCTGAAGTGTTTTTGTAATACGTACTTCTGGGCAACTTTTTGTGCTGATGCCCCCCTAGATTAGGGATTGGTAAGAGTGCAGAATGAAAACATTACATTGTAAACAAACAAACAAAAAAAAGCAGTCAGAACTGCCTGAAAACTATAAGAGATATTTATGTACAGACACATAGTCTTGTGAAAGTCATTCAGTTGGAAATTCTGTTTTCTCTCAAAACACACTTCTTGATTACAGACATAACAGATGCTGGACTTAATGCACACACATCTTCACAAGAGAATAGAGGAAGTGCAGTGTAGTCAGCTAGGTTTACACACTTTTGTCTATATAGGATATATATATATCTATATATATGTGTATAATCCATGTAGGATTAGTCCAAATGCACAGAGCTGTCAGGATAAACACATGCATTGCAGACAGACACACAGACAGGTCATTATGGACTAGAGTGTAGGCAGAGAAACAGACACAACTCCAGAGGTCTGTCTGTCTGTCTGTGTGTCTGTCTATACGTCTGTCGAGTGTTTCAGGACAGACGATGTAGGCCGCTCGGTCATTTCACAGATCTTGTCTCAAATGGCGTCCTGTCTCTGAAACGGCAGTAGACTACTGCTGTGTTGGGGGGAGGGTGTCATTGACGAGGCCGCGCTCGTAAAAACTCCAGCGATGTGAGGCTCAGGTTGACTATAGGTAACCCCCGCCCCAACCCGAGCAACCCTCCCAACTCCCGCCCATCCCTTCCTGCATCACTCTCATCTGTCTCCCGACTGTGGTGTCCGAATCCCTGCATCCGTCCTCCTGCTTTGCTCTTCATCGTCCCTCCTGCTTCCTTTTCGGTCCTCGCTCATTCTCTCTTTCGAGTTTTCTCATCTTATTATGTTTTATCCCTCTCTCCCTCACTGAGGTTTCCCAGCTTAGTTAGTGCTACCTAATCGTGGACTGCTTAACTCTCTAGTCTAATACCGGCTATATCATCTTGACTCTCCCATATCCCGGTATTTACACACAAAGACAACTGATACTGACAAAAGACTAAAGACTCAGAAACTCAGCTGAACAGTAACAATAATACAGTCCACTCCTCTTAAATGGAATTTGCTCCGGACTGCTTTAAAAGCTTTCCGGGGGTTTATCGTGCAGATAAACAGATTCATTAGGAAAACAACATTACAGCTGAAATGGGACTGCTGGATCACACCCAGCTCAGAATGCATGTAATTGCAGATTATTTTATATAAATCCTGCAGTGCATCATGAGTCAGGAGTGGACTGTACAATACCTACTAGTGTAAAACCTACTAGCTGTACTGAGTGCTGTGTTTTTACGCACTATATTTCTAACCACTTTCTCCTTCTTTCCTGTTACCTGTCCTCGGCTCCTGTCACCCCCGCGGCCCCCCCGTTCCCCTCTGTCTTTCTCAATGTGTCTCACCCCGGTTTCCCTCTCTTCTTCATCCTCCATTCCTCCTCTCCCTCTCTCTTCTGTCCTTGTCTCTTTCTATCTCTATGCAGGACTCCAAACGTTTCCTCCAATGGCAACCCTGGCTATGAGAGCCTACCCTTGACTGACAGGCAGTCCCCACCCCCCTCTGTGAGTTCCTCTGTACTTGTGACACCATTGCAGTCTGTGCCATTTTGCCATTGCTCTCAACGCATACGCTCGCTTCTATAATGAGTAGTAAACGGACGGACGTGGTGGTGAGGCTTCAAACCTCGCAGGACCCTGTGGCCTGGCTTTTCTTACAACTCTTCAAAATGTGTGAATTAACATGTTTTCCCTGTTACCCATTAACCTACTAACATCAATATGAGAGTTCCTCCTGTTTTAAAATTAATATATGATCACAATGACCAGATCTGTTTTTGTTGAGGTTCATTTTTGACCACTGACAAAATAAAGAAAAAGAAATCTTAACTCAAGTTTCCTTACTCGCTTTTCTCAGTTTCATCTCATGGTCTTCCACAGTACGTGGAGTCGAGAGTTACAACGTTCCCCCTATACTGTATATGACTGGTTATAACATGAACTAACTATCAGTCTTGCAACCGTGTTATATGACAACTGAGGAAACTGAATTTGCTGTGGAAGACCATGAAAAAAGTTGGTAACTGGATCTTGAGTGTAACTAGTGGAAGGAATGAAGTCACTAATCCAGATTAAAAGGCTTCTTAAAATGAAGTGTCCTGTATTTGAAAATGTTTAATAAGATCTACATAACAAAACAAGTCTTGAAGAGTTGAGTGAATAACATGTATTCTTCTCTTCTCTCTTGTCCCTTGTCTCAATACACCTCTGGGCCGTCCTCCATCGTGTTGTCTGGACATACAGTACTCTCCCAGCATGCTGACTGGTTACGGGGGAAGTCAATCACACCCCAACCCCCCCCATTCGAGGAATCTGTATTCACGTTGAATTTTTTTTTGTTAGGAGATGTATAGAAAAAAAATGTTTAGTTTTCATATGAATGGACACTTTACTGAAATGAAAAAGAAACTAATCTAAATAAAATGAATGCTAGGTGTGAATTCAAAGTGCGTAACGTCAGTACCACTGAATATTATTATGATTATTATTATTATTATTATTATCATCATCATTATTGTGAGAAGCACTTAAAAGAAAGTCCTAAATGGACTGCTGATATTACCAACAGTGATAATACTGGTGGGGATGGTTGTGTGCAAAGCTACAAACCAAGTCCACTTGGTCTAAATTCTTTCCCCTTGTCTGTCCGAACTCTGTGTAAACTGTGAACAGTGGTGAGGCAAGTCGGAATGGTATTGACGTTACTACGTTGTAGTTTTATATTCTTAAATGTACCAGTACCACCAATTTATTTTCAAGTTTTTATATAAATATTGTTGTAGAAAAGCACTGGCACGTAGCAACAAGACACATTTTTTTCTGTGAATGGTTATGCAGTTCCCTCACATGGTCTAATTTTTTTTATTACTTTTTATAGGTGGCAATTCTGTATTTTCCTTGTATTACCTTATGGTATTCTGTATATCTCACTGTCTATAATATCTGAATAATCATGAACCTTTGCTCTTAAAAAAATACTTGAGGGCTACCAAGACCCTGATTGAATGGAGAACTACAACTGCCACTCATGTCTTGAGAGTGGAAAACTACAAATCCCGTGCAAAGACAGCAGGTACATAGCAATATGATTCTTGCTACTGGTGCTGCAGTAGCCCTACCGTAACTAGCAATAATAACTATGTATAGCATTGGGTTTCTGAGATCTCTCCAAGATGTTTTGTGTATATATGGTATGGTATGTTGGAGATTTCATTGAATCCCCCTTCCTTTCCAACTGACCTTGTTAACCCTTGAATTGAGTTTGTATGGTTATCAATGCTCCTTTTGAATGGCATCCTTTTACACTCAAGAGTCTAATATAAATAAAAATAACTTCAATAACCCGACACTGGTCTTTGTGATGTCTGCAAGGAACACATACAACATGTGGTACAATAGACACTTAAAACAAAAGATCAAAGTTTAATATAAATAAGTTTCAATATTACGAGCCTCTGAGCTTGGGTTTATGTGTGAGTTAGTCACTAGTGTGTACCGGAGGCGTTGCTCCTGTTCTTTTGGATATGCATAGATCAATAGGAGACATAATACAAACATTACAGTTACATACAGTCACAGAACCAGCGTTTTTGCACGTTTAACTCAGTTACTTCCAATCGGTAATCATGTTCATTACATTCCTGTATTATTTCCTTTTAGATTTGAAATAGTGAACTTGCTGAGGTCTATGCAACCCCTGGCTTTCCTTTGGGACAGATCAGTGTTAATATTAACCTGAAGACACTTGAAACCTGGTTGCAATAGGTCATGTCATGTCTATCTTTATTTTTGTCAAAGCTTCATTACTGTGTGGATTCGGCTGTACGTTACAATAATAAAACTTGGACAAAAATAAAGCAGCCAAATTTCAAATTTCTGCAAACCGTTTTTTGTACACTGAAGCCAAATGAAAGTAAACAAGGGCTTGCTAGAGGATCAAAGAAATACATTCCAAAATCTGAGCAACAAGTTCATTTTACAAACAATAAGTGGAAGGTGACATGAGGTAAACTGATGAAAACGTGCAAAGACACTGGTGTTGTCCTTCAGTGCCTCATCGGTTGATTCCTTCACAGTTCATGTGCCTGTATGAACACACACAAAGACAAACAGTGCTAACAAAGCTAACTCCGTAGTGCATAGAGAGTTTACAACAAAG
The DNA here is from genome assembly GCA_030347415.2 of Decapterus maruadsi. Classification (NCBI taxonomy): domain Eukaryota; kingdom Metazoa; phylum Chordata; class Actinopteri; order Carangiformes; family Carangidae; genus Decapterus; species Decapterus maruadsi. Next base: position 19,316,553 of record CM064894.1, read on the forward strand.
GTTGTGGGAAGAAATGGTGCACCCATTTGCTCATAAATTTAGACATTACTATCCTCTAGATACTGATTTAGTTTTGGCAACTGGATCATATCCTACATGGTGAAAGCAGTTTTAGTGATCAGTAAGGTGTCCAGTTATCGTTACTATAGGTGGTTTTCATGCACAAACACTGTCTGCAATTTTTCTACCATAATAGTGAAAGTTCAGTCGTATGTATCATCAAGTATCATCAAACTAGTCTACAAACTTGTCACATATTTAAATTTGATGCACCTTCTCAAACAAACATACCAAGAGCAGGAAAATGTGAATACACAGTTCCTATCGGGCAAATGCTTTTACAGTTTTGTCTTTGACAATCAAAACAGTTCCTTATTTTGGGAGTAAACATCCATCTCTGCTCCTCTTTGGATCATCCTGTGTGTATGTTTGTAGATGTAAATGTATTTTAGTGCATTCCCTGAAGAGGTTTTTGAAATGAGGTGTTTGTTTTGTTGTTTTTAAAAAAGAAAGAAAGAAAAAGTCTGTCATTTTCCCAGAGGAGGTTTTTTTTCATGCTAAAATATAAAGATATGTCCTGTCACAAGGCATCACTTTTTGGGGGTGTCAGAGTTCAGCCATGAACCGTCCTCCTCCACCTCTCGCCGGACAACCAAGAGCATCTCTGCCACATCCTGAGAAAGCTGTTCGCTGAGAAATGAGCTGAAAGTGAAATAAACAGGACAGAAGAGAAAAGGTTAAAAGAGCATGGACACAGACACGGGGCATGTTACTTTACTTGAGCTCATCATCCTCGCACAAACAAACAGTGAGGTAAGCCTCATGTGACCTCTCATATGGGATGACTCACTCACTGAGACAGAGTTCAAGCAGCGCACAAAGGCCAAGTTTTGGTCCAACCCCCTCCCACACCCACCACACACACAGATGTGAATTCTTACCGTAGCTCTGCTTCTCCACCAATACAGACAGGACTCTTCAGTTTGGAGTCCAGGTTGTAGTACTGCCCGTTAACTTGCCGAACTGCGAGCCAGTGCCGCCGTCGGAGTGGGAGGGACACGATCCCAAGCGATACTCGTGATGGGACATTAAGAATAAAGCCCTGGACCTTAGACATACAGAGGCTCTGTACTGTCCTGTATTTAAAAAAAAAAGATGAAGAATGTTAAATACAGTTTCCATTTTGAGATGTTCTTTGCTAAATATCTATTATGTGTAACATGTCCCTAGAGATATTTCATGATGAGCTGTATGCTGTGGGATTAGACTGCATGATGGTCTGTTCTGGTCTCTAATGCAGCAGAAAAAAGAATCTCTGCATCTGTCTGTGAGCTTAAACAAAGCCTTTGTTCTTTGATTAAGATGGTCTGCCTCAAAGAGCTCATGCTTTCATCCAGTCAGACATTTCTGCAGACCTCCTCCAAATGTGATCTGAGTGATTGGATCTCAAATGGGTCCTTGATGCCTCTTGGGTACATTAACACCTTTACTGAGAGCTGTCCACTTGTGATAAGACCACCAGAGATGGATGTTAATACCAGGTCTGAATGGGGCCATTGTCTGGCTTGCAAATGAGTGTAATAAGGGCCTCTTCACTGCCTTGTTGTCAACTGAGTGTATGTGTCTTTAAAAGAGTTCATTGAATGGGATTATTATTTAAACAGTAAAGGTGTGAACCTGTCTAACTCCAGAGCTTTTCAAGAGATGAGTGCTCCTATGTCGGTTCAGTAAGGCTTAAAGATGCAAACTGCACTGATGCGGTGTGATTCACTCACCTGCGTTTATCCCACCACACTGCAGCCAGTTCCCTACTCTGTAGCGCAGCCATGATCACGTTGACATCATAGTTTCCTGTGCCTAACACGGACCGATGAGGGTTCACCACACACTGCGGAGCGAGCCTGGAGGGAGGACGACAAATGCAGAATTTTAAAAGTGGAAACTTATGTCATATTGGGTACAGCTCAGTTTTAAATAAGGCCACTGGTGGAAAGGACTGTTAAGAATCAGCACCACTGAGGTTTTCTACTTCTCCACAGTCTGGGCTGTCAGACGTCTTCCATTGTGATTTTAATTGGATATGGTTTCAATTTTTCAGAACCACCCTCCAATGAAATTAAACTTGTTTATAACAACTTGGACAAAGTTTCTCTAAGTTAATGGAGTCACACGGTCTCCTCATGAGCTACCCAGATCATGACTCATACCATCTACTAGTTAATTCGTTTAGAAAATTACCTCCTAAACAATAGCCACTCTAAATGTACACTTTTTCCTGAGTGGAATTGGATCTCTTAACCTTTTCCCTGAATGCTAATGCTAATATATTTTGTATTTGTAATTTTTTCCACCTGGGGTGCATGTTCAAATGCAGTTTTGGGAACCCACAGATGTCTTGTCAACTTTGAATGACAAAATGACAAAAGTAGAGTTGACAGTCAGTGAGAAAATGACAGCCATTATGCTCTAATAGGGCACAGCTCAATCTGATCTGACTTTGCTTCTATTACATTTGGGCATAGCTCATTTGTAGTGGGGCTCCTGCCCCAGTTAAAGTTGTCTGGTGACGCCCCTGGGCAACACAATAAAACCAAATTATGACTCGCTATTTCCTGAACAACTTAATTGAAAACACTGTCACACACAAAAGGAGTGACATGTCAGCTATCAACAAGCATCTAGTTTATGATTTTTAGTAGTAAAGCACAACACAGGAGGGCTTGTGTCATTTAATCTAGCCTACTGTATTTGAATAAGCGGCGCCTCTGTTGCAAATGAACTCAATACGATATCTGCTTTGAAAATGTTTGTTGATGCAAAGCAGCCCCCACTCCCCCACCCGTGCACCTCATCCAGATGTCACCCTACCGTTTGCAGATGTCATCGGCCGTCTCCTTGGTGAACACCCGCTCCTGGAGCACGTTGTTGAGTGCATGGATGGCGCACAACTCCAGTCGTTGCTTCTCATGAAACACTTCTCCTTCGCTCATGCTAATTGCTTGCTTACGGCACACACACAAACAGACACGCACAGGGCGAGTAACGTGAGTGGAGTAAACACGTTACAGCTGGTCAGCTAACACAACCACACAGCAGCACTCAAGCTAACAGTAACTTAACACGTTAGCGACTTCTTAACGCTAAAGGAGGCGACGAAGTGACAGACCGTCGGCTTAACTCTGGATCTGTCCGCTCGCCCTTTGAAAATAGAAGCTATTATTAATGGACAGGGGCGAAATGAAGCCACTAACCTGCTGATAAAGCGGTTCCTCGTTAGAAAGATGCTGGACTCTGACAGCTACATCCAGAAACCGGAAGCAGAGCCAATGTTTTTGTTGTCCAGTTGTGGTGGCGCGGCTGTCACGCCCATTTAAGGTAGATGCACGGTGGCATTAGTAACTCCTTCACTTTAATACTGCAAGTCCATCAAATAACAGTCATCATAATGGGCAACTCGTCGCTTTAATTAAGTACACCGAAAAACAGCTGTGCTCACATCCACTCACAGCTCCTGCTCCTGACCCTGGCGCTAATAACTGTGGATGTTATGTTACAGCGCCCTCTAGTGCTCAGCCCGGCTAGTGGCGATAATATGGACTCTTCATTTTAATTTTCACCAAACAAAATAAACTCTGTATATAATAACGAATAATTGTTATGGAGGTCTGGATTACCAACTGTGCACAATGGGGGAAAAGGTGCCCAAGCATGGCTCCAGACTTTTGTCCCTAAAATGTAAGACAGTACAAGTAAATTGTTCATCTACTTGCACATGTGCAACCAGTGAATTTGCCCCCACCCCCACTTCTTTCTTTTTTAAACACTGGTGAAATGAAGAAGGGGCGACTCAAAGAATCTGAAATCTGTCATTACAGGTGATGGGCCAAGTGTGTGACGATCATGAATGAAAAGGAAATTTGGAAGTCCTACAATTGTTAGTTAGGAGCCAAATGTGCTTCTAGTGAAAAACAAGTTAGTCTGGAGCCCTATGCCCAAGGGATCCCAGAATACAGTCAGCCCACAGGTACAGTACCTGTACCCAATTAGTCCTGATCGGTCCTGATGCTGTGGTTACGTTACATATCAAAATAAGGGGCCAATAAGCATCTTATTGTAAATTGGCCTCTACATGTGAGATGTTTTTGGATGAGAAGATTACATTACAGTGTAACCATTCTATTTGTGTTTTTCCATTCTCGGACAGTGACAGTTTAAAAAAAAAAGTAAAAAGGGCTTACGTTTTTAGAATAGTTACTGGAATTAAGCCATTCATTTAGTTTTTTACAGACATTGATTTGCTAAATGTTTATCAGGCACTTCTTAAAATTCTATAATCCATCCAGGTGGAAATATTGATACTCCTTAGCCTATTTGTACGCGATATCCACAGAGTAGTATTTTCACTTTGTGAGATAGTAAAGCACAGGTTTTTTAAAAATCTGTTTATCTGCTCTCTCTGGCTGTGAAGTATCATGTAAGGGTCCGTAAATGGTGGTTAGGTCATACTGCACAGTTGCACATTTTAAAGCATTTCTTTGATGTCTGAGTTGAATAAGCAGGTTGTTGAACAATGAAATATCCTGTGGGTTTTGCCACTTTTTATTAGTAGAAGTGGAACCATGAGTTGACTCAAAATTCAGCAAGTATTATTTCTGGTAACTTGTAAGGCTTGCTCTCTTGATTTGACAAAATGAGCACTGTGAGGATGTCTGTTTTGAGCTTTAAGATGACAGACATGACACACACTTTTCTCTGTTTTAGTTCTTTTTACACCTAAATTACATTTTATAATGTTTGTTTACATACTTTCACTCAGGTGTCATTTTCAAAGCAGGATCTGTAAAGGAGAATTTTCCAGACTTCCTTTGTCTTTCTGCTCCCCACAACACTGAATCTACTGATCACATACTTTGACACTTTAATCAGGATTTTTGAAAAAATCTTCACTGTTTCATTGTGCTGCTCATGGGGGTGTGAGTTTTTTAAACGGACCAATGAGTGAACAGTATCAGTCTCCGTTTCAACTCTGTTTGGCTGACAGGGCTTTCGAATGGGCTGCAACCTCAACGGTGCATCGTGATTGGCTCAAATCCTCTGACGTCGCATGTATCTAAGATGCCCATTGGTCAGTTGCGGTAGGTTAAACTGGGGATCGTATTTTTGTTCCTGTGTCAACGAAAAGAAGAAAAGAAGAGCAGCCAGTGAGACCAGGATAAGTTGTCATCAAAGATAGTTTTTTATTCCGAAACATTACGGAAAACTCCCTTCTTACCTGACAGTTACCAGGCAGCCGACACCTCAGCAGAACTCATTTTAAAGATGGTAAGTCGGACAGGCGAACTCACTGCTAACGGCTAGCGGCGGTAGCGGCTAGCTTCATACGATGTTTATCCGTCGTCAGCCGTCGAGATTTTAATTTGGATTGTGTCTATTTGCTGGAGTCTCTGGTGTTAACGAACAGCCAGTCTCTATATTTTCTCAATCTAACAACTGAATGTAATACAATAATGACTGTAGTATCACCAGTTTCAAATAAACACCGGACGTCTTTAACATTCACGTTATCTGATTGAGGCTAGGCTAGTAACGCTAAAGCTAACGTAAAGTTACAATTGGATAGACGTTACATTTACCTCACAGTTACAGCGATGTTTACCGGCTTTTGTGGCCGTGTCAAAGCCAGAGAAGACCACAATAACCGAGTTTAGTTAAATTTGTCTGACTTATTTGAGAAAACGTGCGGGTTGTACGAACCGGCGTCAGAGAGGTGAAAGTTTGTATCATTATGAAAATGTAATGAACAGACTCAGAGAGAGAAGGGGTCTCAGGTTGACTGGGCCTGTGCCTTGTGCTGAATGAATTTGGTATTTAATCAGTGTAGTTGACTCAAAATTTTCATATGATTTGGAGTGGTCACATGGGTTTATTTGAATGTAGTTGAGTAATCTGATAATCGCACAATGTTATTGATTATCATAATACTGAAATCAGGCATTCATTTTACTTCCTGGCATAGTGTATACACGCGTGTTTAAAATTCTGTTAAAAAAAACAAATGGTTTGTTAAAGGTCTTGTTTTAACTAAATAAAGTTGCTACAGGCCATAATCAATATTTGATTTTCTAGTAAGAATGTCAATCGATTAGAACATTTAATCACAATTTGATGATAGTTTGATCATGGTTACTCATGATTAATCACAATTAATTTCACATTTTTATTCTTCAGAGTGTGTTCAGATTGCACTGCTCAAGAGCACTGCATGTGGCATTACGCTCAAATAATGAGGGTGCCATCTAAGTGATAACTGTGACAGAGACAGTTTAGCTTGTAGCTACGAGCTGGTTTATTTCTAGCAACTGATTCTAATGAAACTTAATCTTTAAAAAAATGATGGTGTGAAAAGGAATTGTTATCTCGTTAACTATGACATTAAGAAGTATTTAACAATTTTTTATCTGTCAACGTGAACTTCATTACCTTTTTCATCCCCTGCTTGATCATTTCTCTCAGCATTGTGAACATAGTCCTAGTGGTTGGATTTTCCTGCAAATATAGGTCTGCTTTTGTACATAACCTGAGCTGACTAAACCATCTTTATGTTTCTCACCAGAACTCCAATGTGGAGAATTTGCCCCCTCATGTTCTTCGCTTGGTCTACAAAGAGGTTTCAGCTTTAGCAGCAGACCCGCCTGAGGGTATCAAGATTTATCCCAGTGAGGAAGACATAACTGAACTGCACACAGCCATTGAAGGACCAGGTAAAGATTGCACAGAGATGGGCCCTCTGCTTTATGTTTCATTTTTAAGAGTCAGGAGTGTTTCATCAGTGTGTTTTACATCTCTGTATTGGTTTGGATCTGACCATGAGGCAGCATATTGCACAAAATCTCATTGTCCATAAATCAGCTGAGTTACTGAATTATTGAAATGTTAATATAGACATGCAAAGTACCGGGTAACAATCACATGATGCTTGAACAGGCCATATAAAGTGCATTCTGGCAGACAATTGTAAGACGATGCAATTTACCGATGTTCCCTAGACATTTCACATGCAGCTTATCTAGATGCCAGCCAGCTGGCTGCGCACAAATATCCCCCTAGTCCCCTCTGCTACTGAATTTAGTCTAGTAAGAGTGAAATGAGGTGTTCTAATATATATGTAATGTATAAAGTAGAAAGCAATTTCATGTACCTGGATGGGCTAACCCAGTAAGCACTGGTCATACTTGCAGCTGCCCCACCACAACACATTCAGTTAACCAGCTTCATGCTGCCATACTTGGCAGTGATGAGAGATTTCACTACAGATTCAGATTAAATCTGAATCTGAAGTGAAATCTCTCATTTTATTTATTTTTAAAAATGGGAACAGTACATATTGATGGACATTGACATGGAAATATGTGGGATTGTAGCCAAGTGGCTAATTTCCATCCCCAGTCCCACTTGATGACCAAACTAATATTATTAGCCTAAGGTAATAACAACTCTTGCCTGTTAACCTCTCTTACGATGGCAAACGTGACTGCCGTCTGCTCCACTATGATGAGGTAGTTAGTTGGTGGTAGGGCTGCAGCTATCGAATATTTTAGTAATCGAGTATTCTACTGAAAATTCCATCGATTAATCGAGTAATCGGATAAAACGTATTTTTGCTTGGTTAAAGAGCAATTATGAATACACAAGAGAAAATAACATATTTCACGTGATTATTAACATTGTATATTGTAATATCATATTTTTAGGCGTGATAACGTTGCCTGAAAGCTTTAATGGAACTGCGAAGGAGGCTCAACATAGCAGGGTTTGTCTTCATATTCTAGCTCAGTGATCCTCACATTTTTTTCAAACCGGCTCCACATTGGCAGTGCAAAATCTTTTCTGGACATCCCACAAAAAAGCAAACAAGGCAGCCCAATACATTTTCATTTAGACCAGGAGTCTTCAACGTTTTCCAGGCCAAGGACCCCCAAACTGATGATGAAATGGACCCCCCTATTCTTTCAGGGGGCCCAGAATTCCTAGCAACGGCCCTGGTGCCACCGGAGTTGATTCTGGGAACATTTACACCGGGCCCCAGTGTCATGTCTCGGTAATACGGAGCGCTTCAGTGATGGCCTGACGCTGCGCTATGAGCAGACGTGGCCGCGCGCGTAAACGTCACCCTCGTTTGAGTGTGTGCTGTTAACGAGTGTGTATTGTTGTGATAGCGTTTGTCCAGGAAAGCAGACTCCAGAGACCTCAGGTAAGTTCAACACAGCTTCCTTTACTCGTGCTTGTAAACAGATAGGTACACACTCTTCTTCTATGCTATAAACCATGTCAACACACCTCAAGGGCGCCACCTCTTGACCACAGGTGGTATTGCACTGAACATCTGTACATCCCCCCCTTTTAGCTTGTAACCCTCTTTTCTTTACTTTAAAGACTGAACTGTTTCAAAATAAAATGATTCCAAAATGATAGTTACTTCTATCTTAATCACCAGGTATTCACAACTGAGCATGTTCAACTCACATTCAATAACATTAGTGCCAAACATAACACACATGTTTTTATGAACAACAAAATGTTAGGACCATGCATTTTTTTCAAAAACCAGGGAAAACTCTTTGGTCAACTATAATGTTCACAAATCCAGTCTGTCTGGAGGGCGGGAAACTCTTCCCGACCTGGTCACTGTTTCACCTGGATCAGTCTGCCTTGAGACAGTCTCTGTCTCATCAGAGCAGGACAGACTTCTCTCAGGGAGCGCTGTCAGGTGAGCCCGGTTTCGTCTTAAGCTCCCTTGGTCTGTTTCCACAGTGTAAGATCTTGGTGTTGAAGCTGGTCCCTGAACAGTAGCTGTGGTCTGTGCTGTTCTAATCCACACTCTCTGTCCTGGAACCAGAACTGGTAAGTCTTTTGCTTTGTGTCTCAGGTCGAATGATTTCCTCTGCTTCTCTTTTAGTTCTTTGTCTTTTTCCTTGAAAGCTCTGAGGTTTGGCCAGGCTGGTTTCAATGCTTGTGGAGTGGTAGGAACCGTTGATCTTATCCTCCTCCCCATCAACAGCTGCGCTGGACTCAGCCCGTGAGCCAGTGGTGTAGCTCTGTAAGCCAACAGAGCTTTCTGAGGGTCTGGACTTTTGTTGAGCAGCTGTTTAACCGTGCGGACAGCTCTCTCTGCCTCCCCATTGCTCTGGGGATAGCGAGGGCTGCTGGTCGTGTGGTTGAAACCATAGTCCTGGGCGAAAGTGGCAAAGTCTGTGGAGGCAAACTGCGGCCCGTTATCAGTCACCAAGATTTCAGCAACTCCAAATCTTGCAAAGATTACCTTCAGCCGCTCCACAGTTGTAGATGTTGTCAGGGTCGGGAGGTTTGCTACTTCAATGTATCGGGAGTAGTAATCCACCACCACGATATAATGTCCATTCCTCCACTGAAAGATATCAGCTGCCACTTTTTGCCATGGTCGTGCTGGTAGGGGCGTGGTCATTAAAGGCTCTGTCTTAGTCTGTGAAAACTGGCAACAGATCTCACACCTTTCCACCATCTCTTTAATCTGTCTTGTTATCCCTGGCCACCATAGGGATCCTTGTGCCCTTGCCACACACTTAGTCACGCCCTGATGGCCGTCATGCAACCTCTCCATCATTTCCGGCTGCATGCATCCAGGGATCAGAATCCTCTCTCCTTTGAGAAGCAGGCCCTCTGCCATGTGAATGTCGTTCCTCTCTGACCAGAATGGCAGAAGATGCTCAGGAACGCTTCTCCTGTGAGGGGGCCAGCCTTTTTCTGTCAATGTTTTCAGCTGCCTGCAAACGCTGTCTGTGCTCTGAGCTTCTTTAATGTGAGCTAGTTTGCTGTCAGTGGCAGGTAGATGGTGTAGAATGTGGTCAATGTATGCACAGCATTCTTTCTGCAAGCTACTATTGGCCTCTCTGTCCTCCATTCCCAGGGGGGCTCTTGAGAGAGCATCAGCAGTGACAAGTTGTTTTCCCGGGACATGTATGATTTTGTAGTTAAACCTCAATAGTCTTAGCCTAAACCTAAGAATTCTTGGAGGTAGATCATCCAAAGACCGAGAGCCAAGCAGCGAGATCAGAGGTTTGTGATCAGTTCTCACTGTGAATTCCAAGCCTAGCAGATATGAGCTGAGTCGCTCGCAGGCCCATGTTGCTGCTAAGGCTTCCTTTTCTATTTGCGTACTGACCTCTGTGGGTGTCAGGCTCCGTGATATGTACACAACAGGTCTCCACCTACCATCTGTCTGCCGCTGCAGGAGGACCGCCCCAAGTCCATATGAGGACGCATCTGCCGATACCATCGTTTCTTTCTTGGGACTGTATTGTGCAAGGACTGGAGGAGAACTCAGCTCTTCTTTGATTTTTTCAAAGGCTGATTTCTGTTGTGCGTCCCATGTCCATGTGCTGTCACTTTTTAACAGGTCACGTAGGGGTTTTGTGAGAGATGGTAGGCTGGGTGAAAACTTGCCAACATAATTCACCATTCCCATGAACCGACGGACCTCTTCCACATTGCGAGGTTCTGGCATGTTTTTAATGGCGCTGATTTTGTCTGGATCAGCCTCGATTCCTGATGCGCTTATGTTGTGTCCAAGGAACTTCACTTTTTCCACTGAAAATTCACATTTTTCATTGAGGGTGAGGCCTGCTTTTTCACATCTTTTAAGCACTTCCTGCAGTCTTTCATCATGCTCTTTTTTGTCTTTTCCATAGACTAAGATGTCATCCGCATGGCACAGAGCGCCTTTTGCCCCTGCGATTATTTGCGAGATTCTCAACTGAAAATGTTCAGGCGCAGAAGATATGCCGAAGGGGAGTCTCTGAAAGCAATATCTTCCGAAGGGGGTAATAAAAGTTGTTAAAGGCTGTGATTCTTCGTGTAGAGGAACTTGCCAGAAACCAGATGTTGCATCTAATTTCGAAAACACTCTTGCCCCCTCCAGCTGCGCCAGTGTCTCATCAACTGCAGGCAGTATGTGTCTCTCCCTGCGCACACTGTCATTTAGTCGGGTAAGGTCCACACAAATGCGGGGTTTCTTATTTGGTTTGGGGACTACCACCATTCCCGCACACCATTCAGTTGGTTCCTCAATTTTTCTTATGACCCCCATTGCTTCCATCCTGTCTAATTCTTCTTTAACTTGTTCTTTCATAGGTAATGGAACTCTGCGTGGAGCCGAGAGAGCATAAGGAACTGCTCCCTCTTTCAGTTTTATCTCGTAGCTTCCTTGTAGCTTCCCAAGCCCTGAAAACACTTTTGGGAACATAGCTCTGTGTTGATGGCTCGCTTCTTGTTTCTCGTCCTGTACTGAAGCTACCTGTTGAATCAGGTTCAACTGTATTAAAGCAGGAAGTCCCATCAGTGGCATCACCAGGTTTGTCACCACATATACATCCTGTGTTGTTTCTCTTTTTTCAGTTTTAATGTGTGCTTTCATGATGCCCAAAACCTTCAATGGACAGTTATCTGGACCTTTAATCTTTTTAGGTGGTGTCCTCAGCCTGCCATCACGTGCTCTCGAGTACATGGAAGATGGAATAGCTGTAACTGAGGCACCTGAATCCAGTTTAAATGTTACCTTCTTTCCGTTGAGGCATATTTCTTTTAACCATTCCTCTTGTATTCCTTCTGTGTTAACTGTCCCCATGAAAGCTATGTCATCTTCTGTGTCGCTGTCCACTATAGCTTCCACTCTTTGAGAAGATCTGCAAACCGCAGCGAAATGCCCCTTTTTTTTGCATTTTCGACACTCAGCCTCCTTGGCTGGGCACTGTTTCCAGGGGTGTTGTGGCGTTTTTCCGCACCTTTTACATTTCTCATTATAGTATGTCTTGTTTACAGTGCTCGGCTTGGATGTAGACTGCTCTGGTCTGCGTGGGGGAGCTTGTCTATATTGTGTTCTCCCTCTGTTTGTGTTTATGGCATCCACATTAGCACCTTTACTTTCTGTGTGTGTTCCTCGTAGCAGTTGCTGTTGTTTCTTTATTTCTTCTTGCTGTCTGACCTGGGTTATTGTTTTTGCCAGTGTCAGGTCTGGGTCTAACTGCAGTCTCTCTGACAGCCTGGAGTCTCTTATCCCAACCACTATGCGATCTCTTATCATTTCCTCCTTTAAGGCACCAAATTTGCAGTGCTCTGCCAGTTTATGCACATCTGTGATAAAGTTCTCTGCAGACTCGCCTTGTTGTTGCTGTCTGCTATTAAACTTAGCACGTTCATAAATGACATTGTGCTTACCCACAAAATGTTCATCAAAGGCTTTTGTCACCTCTGTGTAAACTGTCTTTTGTTGGTCGGTTAGTGGTAATGTGCTGAGGATGTCATCACTTTTTTCACCCATCACATACAGTAGGGAGTTGACTTGATAGCGGTCATCTTTTCCGTTCAATCCTGACGCCATCCTGAACCTTTCGAACCGTCTTAACCATTGCGGCCACGAACTGGGCTCCTCGAAGTTGAAGCTGCCAGGAGGTGCGATGGAGAAAATCTGATCTGTCATCTTCGGTCTTTATCCGGGCTCCGGTGCGGATCCGCTGCTCGCCGTGCTCTCCGTAGCCTAGCGTAGCTTAGCCTGCGCGCCGGCCGGGTAAACAATGACGACCTACGCTGGACTTTTCAGCCTCACTTCACTCGCCTACACCTACTTTTTACTCACAGTAGGTTCGCCTCTTTCTGACACCATGTTGTGATAGCGTTTGTCCAGGAAAGCAGACTCCAGAGACCTCAGGTAAGTTCAACACAGCTTCCTTTACTCGTGCTTGTAAACAGATAGGTACACACTCTTCTTCTATGCTATAAACCATGTCAACACACCTTAAGGGCGCCACCTCTTGACTACAGGTGGTATTGCACTGAACATCTGTACATGTATGGAGAATAAAAACTAAAGTCCCATAGTTGTGTAGCTGACGGTGCAGAGGCCTGCTGTCACAGCACCACTGACCAAACCTCTAGCCCCGCGGTCTGAGTTAACACGGCAGGCTACAACAAAGTTTATCAACTTGCTCCTGACGCTCGGCTCAACAGCTGATCAACATGTGCACGCGGAGAGAGTAAACAGCAGCGGAGCAGCGTCACCTCGCTAAACCACTACCTGGCTTCACAGTAGCCTACTGTACGTCTGCATCCCTCCGTCTCCCCGTAGTTTGCTTTCACGCTCGCACAACGTGCACATGAGCTCCGCGGGCGCACAAGCAGCGCGTAAAGCCCCCACTCCCTCACCCATGTCCGCCTCTTCCTCCTCCTCCTTTCTTCTCCGCTCTTCCCTTAGGTGACGTGAGTCCGTTGTTGTGCCACATTGAAAGTAGTCTGTGCGGCCGCTTTACAGTTAAATTAACGATTCCTCGAGGCAGAAAAAAATCCTCGGACCATTTTTTGTAATCGAGGTACTCGAATTACTCGAAGAATCGTTTCAGCCCTAGTTGGTGGTCTGCTGTTGTTGAAACTTAATACTTGATTTTTGCATCATTCCTTTACTCATCAGGCTAAAACCACCTTAAGATTTGCATTCGGTTTTTAACAGCACAAAATATTATTTTCCACTGATCCTCGAAATTATCATTATATAATACTGTACTTTATTAATTAGGTGTTGTTAAAGGGCCAACGAGGAGTTTCTGTTTGGTTATAAAAAAGTCTCACATTTATGTGGATGAATCTACGACCGACCAGCGTTTCCTTACTTTCGGTTTCGCGGACGCTCATGAGAATAACCCCACCGAATCGCCGTTCATGGTCGGGACTACGACGGTAACTGAACCTCTTTGAACCGCTGACTTTAATTCTTGATGAATGAAAACATGAGTCCGTCTTGTGCCGGTCGAAGAATTCTACAGTGCGCGCGGAGGCTCATAAATGTAGTGTGAAAACACTTTACTTTTCCAAAACTCCTCGTTGTCCCTTTAATCATTCGAGACAGACACGTAACCACACAGCCAGTCCATGGCATGTTGTTGCTTTGAGGTTCCATTTCTTGTTATTAGTAAGTGGGCCTTGAAGGGCCTGCCATTTGTTTGACTTATTGTGCACTGATGTTTGTACTGGTATCTGGTATTTACAAAAAAAATACAGTCAAAGTCGTCATATTGCTGTCCTCAGTCCAAGGACACTGTACTGTATACTAAAAGCTGTTGCAGATAGTGTATTCACAGTTTTCAAATGGCAATAGAGTACATTTCATAGGTTATGTTTTCATGAGAACCAAGATGTTTAAGTCACAGAGTTTGAATCTATGATCTCTATGACTGACATGGATGTAATATTTTTTCTGTTTTTGTTAGTTGACTCAGTTGCCGCTCTGTGACCCTCTTTCTTTTTATGGAGCATGTTTGGCACAGTGAGGACATACTGTTCATGTGATGAATTCTTTATGCTTTGACAGAGGGAACTCCATTTGCTGGTGGCATTTTCCGAATGCGTTTGGTCCTTGGGAAGGACTTCCCTGCGGTTCCACCCAAGGGGTATTTCCTGACCAAGATTTTTCACCCCAACGTGGGACACAAGGGAGAGATCTGTGTCAACGTGTTGAAGAGGGACTGGAAGGCAGAGCTCGGCCTCAGACATGTCTTACTTGTAAGATCAACTATCATCAGTGTTTGTTATTCTGAGTATTGACTTTGTTGCCGCTACTATTTTCTTTTTTTTTGTTGTTGTTGTTACATCTCCGTCTTCTCCTTATTTCCCTGCAGACTATCAAGTGTCTTCTCATCCATCCAAACCCCGAGTCTGCCTTGAACGAAGAGGCCGGGCGTTTGCTGTTAGAGGACTATGCAGAATATGAGTCCCGTGCTCGTCTGCTCACAGAGATCCACGCCATGGGCGGGCCCGGCGGGACCTCTGGGGCTCCTCAGGACCCTAACGATGGCCCACAGCCAAAGAAGCACGCAGGTGACCCCACGAAGAGAGCAGGACCCAGTGCGGCAGCTGTGCCTGCAGCTCTGGGTAACGGTGCTAGTGGAGCCAGTACCACCACCAGCAATAGCAACAGTAGTAGTAGCAGTAATAATGTAGCAGGGAAAAAGAAAGCAGATAAAAAGCGTGCATTGAGGCGACTTTAATACCTCAGCAAAATTTTCAGTGTGTTTGTAATGTGTGTGTGTGCGTGCGTGCGCGGAAGAGTGTGTAAATATAAATATTGAAGTGTGCTGACAATGTTTTTGTTCCCTTTTTCCTGACTTTCTACCACCAATCCAGACTACCCACTTTGTACTCATACCTTACCGTTTGCTTTGCCACCATCTGGCATTACACGTTTGTTAACTGTTTCCATACCTTCATGACACGATAAAAACTATTTTTCCCTCTTTTTAAATGAACAAAAACACTTTAACTACGTAAATCATGCCATCATTTGTATTTTTTCCCTGGGCCGTCTTCAGAATGAATGACACAGAATTGTTTTTCACTGTGTAAAACATGGCCTCTATTGTCTGTCCTTTAATGAAGCATAACCTCAGTCTTGATAGCAGCTCCTTCTGAAGGGTTTCTTGGTCAATTCTGCTGTGATGGTACCGTGTACTGCTCAGCCAGGGCTCGCACTTGAGTCTACACCAAGATGTTGCTTTAATTAAAAGTCAGGTTTTCAATTTGAGCTCAAAGGAAAACAATTGTAGAAGTTGCTTAAAGCCATTATGCAAGAAGTCACAATTGGGAGAGAAATGTTGTTTGTGTCACACACGAAATAGTAACAGCTTTTTAAAGTGTACTTTTCATTACTGTGAACTGAATTCAAAGGTATGGCCAGAGTTTACAGCAGACTAGAAAGTCTGTTGTGTTCTTCATAGTCTCCACCCCCTTCAGTTTTTTTTTTCTAATTTCTCAAAAATTGTTTCACTGTCCAGTATTTTCAAAGGATGTTTATAATTGACATGTCCATATTCAGCTGTCTTGTGGTTGTGTGTGAAGACATAGATCAGTGACTGTATGGGAACAGGGTAGGTTGCCAGACAACTTTTATTTAAAAAATAAATAAATAAAAGAGAAAAAAAATCTATTCTCTGTATTAAGCATACAGTGATGTGACTTGCTTAAACTACCCTTACCTCCCTACAAAGCAGTATGTGCTCTTAAATACCCAGCTTTCCGACCAGCCATGTGGGTACCAGAGAAGACATCAGTAGGAAAAAAAAACCTCCACGTTTGATAGAAATTGTCTCCCCACCCGTTGCACTCGCAGGGTTTCCTGGGCTCGTTTTCTCTCTGTTCTAAAATGCACGCGGGGCCTACATTTCCCAAGGAAACACACTGAAGCGTTGTCTTAATGTGGAAGGAAAAGGTGCCTTTGAAACTCCTGTTAATGTGCAGACTGTTGGCTGGATATTTTGTGTCCATTTTAAATTATTTAAATAAATAAAACATTGAAATATGACAAGTGAAATGGAAAAATTAGTCATATTTGCGCTTTTATTTTGTGTTGCTTTGCATGTCCAATTGTTTGTGAGAAAAGAAATTGAACTTATACAATGCTGTATCGGTGTAACCATGGCGTGTGGCTACTAAGATGAAGATTTTGCTGCTCAGTTACGTATAATAGCGCTTCATTTTGTTTATAGTGGTCTCCTGTTCTGCAGTGATGGAATAACCATTATGAGGAAACCAGTAATTGCATCCACCCCAGCAAACCAGTGAGTGAAAAGTGCACCCGGTAGAGCGTCATCGGACCATCTAATGAAGGGCTCCACTGGCCTCTGCTGCAGACATGCAGCAGCCCACCCACCTGAGTAGAAATAGCAGCTTGTCATGCAGGTAATTATCAGGCCCTTCTTAGACACCTGGGCTTCCTCAGAGCCCTTTACACCTTCCTCAAGACCCATTTTGGAAGTGCTTACCTCCTTCCCCACCTGGTATCTGCTGTTCAATTCAAGTCACCCTAAACAAAACAGGCTGAAATTCTTCTTTAGGCAAATATTCTGTATCTTTGGGCTCCATAGATGGTATTCTGGGTCAGGTGTAAAAAAGAAAAAAAGGGGGGGGATGCATGCTGGTTTTCTTGTGTCACATTCAGTGTAATGGTGCTAATTGTGATTCATCCTGCAGGCCTAATGTGTAATCGCAGATTGCTCTTGTATGTAGCACAATAATACCAGCCCCGAATTTTAACTGGTTAAAAAAAAAAAAAGGCTCCAAATCCATTCATGTGCAGAAGATCGTGAGGATGTTACTGTAATGTGACAGTGGACTGACGCCAAACAGGAGCCAACTTCACCCCCTCCCCAACTCCCCTCCTCCTGACCCCCCCCCCCCCCGTTCTCCCTTAAACTTTAAAGAAATGCCTTATTGCCAATGGATGTAGGTCTGGCTCTAATTGACAGTTTCGCTCACGCTCCAGTGTTAAAGCTTTTGCACCCCCCTCCCCTCCCCGTTTTCATCGCTTTCATAATTGCCACCAACATAATGACACAGTTGCTGTGGCAACCGTGTCTCTCTTCTCTCGCTCTCTCTCTCACACACAAAAAAAGCACACGCGCGCGCTCGCGCACACTTTGGTTCTCGGCGGTCTTACGTTGAATCTGTCGGTGGCTGTACCTACTACTTTTACTTTTTAGATTTTATTTTGAAAGGAATAGAGGCTATAACCCCCCCTTACAGACCCTTTGTAGCACGCGACCCCCCCTCCTCCGGCTCATTCAGTTACTGATGGAAATCAAATGCAGGTGAACACAGATGAACGCCACTAGTTGAATGGGCCTAATGACCACCAGCGCGGCGGAGTCTCATCAGCACCAGTCTGAGCGACCAATCACAGCGCTGCCCCACCAACGGACCTCCGTAAGGCCAGTCGCAGTCAGACGGTGTGAACCTATCTGGCTTGGAAGAAAAACGAAGGGAACCATCCGCGGTTAGTTGTAGGAGGAGAAAAGTTCAGATTTGCGGGATTTCCTCTCCCAGTTTTCCCTGTTTTAGAGATTTTGCGCACCTGGCTCACCAGGACACTTCACACTGTAACTTGTGCCATAGTAGCCTACAGCAGACGGAATTTTCCGTGTGGTGTGTAGTTGAATCGCCTTGTCATATCCGAAAATCTCAGAACATCTCGTTGGGCACTGACTCCCTCTCTCTCTCTCACTCTGTCTCTCTCTCTCTGTGTCTCTCTCACTCACTCTCTCACTCTTCCTGCTCGCGCTTTTCCCCCTCTTTTCTGCCGCGATAATGGATTACCAATAGCCGGATGGAGACGCATCAAGAGCAATTGAGATCCCCAGCACTTGTTAAAAAGAACATTTATTGAAAGAGAAGAACGGAAAACAGACAGGTGGCAGATCCAGCAACAGTTCAAGCTGTCCTGATCATCTCCTGCTTCAATAACATGCTGCCAGCCGAGATGCGCTGAGATACAGTGCGCAGGCTCTTTCCCGAGCGCTGTTCTCCAGCATCAAACCCCAGAGCAACGCACAGGTAAGACACGACATTATGCACCTTTTACTAATGCAAAGGCAATTAGCGAAATGCGGGCAAAGCTGTTTTAATGCGTTCACTGCGTGTTTGTGCACGTATAAAAAAATGAGTTTGGCATTTGTTTAGACGCATCAGCTGTGCTGGAGGCTGTCAGACAAAACATTTGGATGAAAGCTGCGCCACAGAAAAACATCTCCACTCAGGCTTCACGCCGGGCAGACATGTTTTTCATCACTTCAACACTTTATTCGTCAAATGCGACATGATTTCAAATGCTGATTATTAAGACCTCTGATCACACACACACACACACACACACACACACACACACACACACACACACACACACACACACACACACACACACACACACACACACACACACACACACACACACCGATACATCCAGCCGGACTACACACGCGCGCGCGCACACACATAGGCTACACATCCTCGCACGCACATAGACACACCGGCACGGATACACCCACGCACTCTTAGCCTACTGATACATGCAAGTCATGTCCATAACCCGCATGCTTGTTCACTGCAAGTTGCAACTTAGTAACCTAATAAAGGGTGGACTACAGTCTGAGGAGTCTGTGTCCAAACCACTCGCCTGATGCAAAGTCATTGCGCAGCTCCTATTTTACCAAAGCAAACCGCTGTTCCGCTGCTTTCACTCTAATTGAATGTCTTTTGCATCAACATCCATTCGGGTTGGTTTCTTTCGCAGTCACCCGTTCACACCACAGTGCGGTTTGCCAAAGGGAAAAAAAGAGGCCATTTTGTTTCATTTCCAACAAACACCTGTTGAAATTGTTGCATACCCTGCCTCTGCACGGCTTGACGGCAACCTGCACCCAAAGTGAAAAAAAATAAAAGGGGGGGGCTGCTTCTGCCTCTTTTTTTTTCTTCCTTTTTTTCTTTTGCTTTCATGCAATTTGCTTTGCAGGAATCTGCTGGAACCGTTTGTCCTCCCTCCAGTGGCTATGTAACTCAGGGATGCATCTTCACAGCTATCAATGTGTGCCCTTCACCCTTTGCTTCCCATCTTCGCTCACTCACTTATACTGCATTGCTTCAGCAACACAGTGCAGAGAGATGTACCTACAGGACAGGAACGACTGCTGCTTTTTTATGTTGAATCACTTCTACTGGAAATATATAATGGTTAGACTTTTTTTGAGGGGAGGGGGGCTTCAATAATCTGAAGGAATATTTTCCATTTGGGGCCAATTTGAAACTTCATCCAGCTGTTAATTGCACATTTATGAAGGAGTGAGTGGTTTGGATATCTGGCCAGAAAATCCTCATGAAGTGAGTGGAGTAAAAAAATAAAATAAAATAAAAATGGCATTGGAACTTGAGCTTTCTCTGGCAGATGACCGTGCAAGGCATCAGTGTCATCTCGTCCGGCAAGAGACGGGCAGATGTGACTTTGAAATCTGGTTTTGGTTAACGGGTGTAGATTGGATTCTGCCTCCCTTCTCTTTCAGTGCCGCTTTCACTCACACACAGACAGAGCTGCAGTGCTATTCTGAGAGAGTTAGCTGCCTCAACCCACGCACAGAATCTGAGAAAGAGAGAAAAGGCAGAACGAGGGAGAAAGAGGAGAAGGAGGGAGCAAGAGGAATAAAAGAGAGGCAGGGACTGACTACAAGGAGGTTTAAAGAATGCCTTCTATAGTTCCTCATATGCACACACATGTACGCACACAAAAAAAAAGAAGCCTTTGTACAGTTTCAAATTCTTCCCCTCAAACAAATCAAAAAAGGAGCTGATCTGCAGACTCGATTAGCACTCTTCTTCTTGTGTGTGTGGCGTGGACTGTGTTTGCAGATCTGTTTGGTGGAGCTGTTTGTGTGATGTGCTATGTTGTATTGGTAAGTGCTGGGAGAAATGTACTTGATTCTGTGCCACCCACACACCGCCCTCCCACTCATGGTCGTCTCTGCATCTATACCTCTGGCTCTTCCCGCTCGCCACAATCTCTTTGCTCATTTAAATCCCTACCCTGCATTTATCCCTCTGCTCTCTTTCTCCCTTTCTCCATCATTGGCTTTTCAGGAGCATGTACCTCCTGCAGCCAAACAGGCACACTAACACACACCTGGCTCCTCTCACAACACACACACACAGATAATGCAATTAATTAAAAAATGACCCGATCTTGTGTGCACACGTATTGAAAATGTGCGTGCACCCCAAGTGTCAATAAGTGCAGGGGAAGAGGTCACAGAGCTCCTTTCTAACCATGTCTCTCGTTTGTGTTACAGTGCAACGCTCAGCCAACACAGTCCGGGTTTGATCGTCGACATGTAAACCTCAAGACAATTCTGGAAATCAAGCAGAACGCTTTACAGTCAAGGAGAGGAGAAAAAAAAAAAACAGTGCCGGAGAGCTCTTTTGGAACAATAGTCAGTGGGAGAACGGCTGCTTTGTGTCTCTCGTTTTTCCTCCACTGAACTCTCCTCCGAAGGTTAGAGGAGCATGTAACTGAAACAAGTGGAGCCCTCGGTGATTTCAGCATTCTGTCTCCCCCATCTGTGCCTACATTCTCTGCTACAGATAGGGACGTTTTGATAATTACATATAATTATAATTTCTGTGGGAGACAGATCTGCCTCTGTCTATTATTGCCAACACCTCCAACACAATAACTTCACACATTTACATATTTCTCAACAAAAGTGATATTCTTTGAACCTCGGAGACAAATCAGGAATAATTTTACTGAGAGAGAAGTGTCACATGGAGATGAGATGTGCCATTCAGTTCATATCTAATGAGTTATTTGTGCCTAAAAGCTGAATGCACAGTATTTGAAATCCACAACAGTTTTGCCTCATTTTGCAGTATGTCTCACATGCTGGGAGTTGTTTATTTGGTTTATGCTTACTCCTGATTTTCAGTTGTTACAGTCTTTTAGCACTTAAGCTGAGCCTGCCTCATTATCACCCGCATCCCAATCACAGTAACAGTCCGTGTCAGGCAAGAACTGATGCACATCAATCCCACCATAGAAGAGATTGAGATAAAGCACACGGTGTATCTACAGATGTGCCTATGACAAGTTAACATGGAGATAAGTCCCTGCTCCAAACAAACTAGGCACCGGTAATGAGCAGTCCTTATCGGTGCAAGGCTTTTATTTCTGATCTGATAGTTTACAATGCCAAAAAGCACCAAATACAGGACAAAAGTTATAGATTTAATACATTTCTCCAGAAAAGAATTGCTTACAGCTTAAATAAGTGCCAAATCTGAATGTATGCTGTGCCAGACTGGAAGAGTCATCCAGGAATGAACAAAACAGGCCAAACTGTTTACATTTGACACATAGCACATAGACACATAGACTAATGTTTAAGTGCCACAATCAGCACAGGAATGTATTGGACTGCCATATTTGATTAAAAAATAGTTGCCACTAATTTCTACTGGGCTTTGTGCTTATGAAAAATAATTCCACCCAGCAGTACGTCAGACACACACAGTCTTTTGTTCAGTGGGACATGTAGAATAAGACAGCACGGATTAAAAGCATGAAGATTGTTGTTCTCAATTTGTCCTTTTTACCGAGCTGCATCCATTTTAGTGTTGTAGACTTGAGAGGTGGGTTTGGAGGGCAAACGATGGAGTCATTACACATTCAGAGTTCCTTTTTAGCAGTAAATTAATTTTTTTTTTTAAATTCCATTAACCATAATGACACCTACAAACTGATTTTGAGAGTTTTCCTTTTTATTGTCTCCAGCCTGCTCTGTTATTACATTATATTAATAAATACATAATACCCAGTCTCTGACGACACCAAAAACTGGTTCCAAAATTTATCATCCAACATTAGTGAATGAAACGACTGAAACATCAACAATATTCAGTAGGTTGTACATGCTTCTTGAATATTTCACATGCCGTTTTAGTGGGTTAAACTGCAAAAGCGGATACAGCGTTGTAACTGCATTGACTCAACAACAGAAAATAGATCTCTTAGTCATGTAAAAATGACGCCCACCACCAATCTCCGAGTCCTCGCTGTCTCCCTACTATCCCTCCTTACTGCCCCATTTACCACTTTTGCGGAGACCTCTCCGTCCCCCCCTCCTCAGCACCTAGACCCCTCAGGGAGGCCGTTCACGGAGGAGTCCAAAACTGACCCCAGCCCCTCGCTCCTGCTCCTTGCCATCCAGGCTAATATCAGGCCAGCTGCTCTCCAAGGCAGGCCCAAAACCCCAGAGAAACTTCCAGAGACTTCAGAGGGGGTTCTGGAGGCACCTCCGAGACCCCTGCCCCAGGTTATGTTCCCCAAGAATGTGACTTCAGCAGAGGCCCTGGCTCCTCCCTTAGGCGCAGCCCAGGTGGCGCCCATTCCACCACGACTGATAGATGTATGGATGGATGTATGTCGGGGGTACTATGACGTAATGGGACACTTTGACAATGCTTTCAACTGCTCCAAGGACACGTTTGTCTACTGCTGTGGAACCTGCCACTACCGCTTCTGCTGTCCAGACCGTAATCGGCAACTGGACCAGGACAGCTGTAAAAACTATGACTCTCCTGACTGGGCCAAGCCACAGACAGATGCCATGGTGATACCGGAAGAATTAGGCAATGACCCAGACTTTGATCCACTGAAGGTGCAGAGCCATAACACTGGCTTCGTCATTGGTGGTGTAGTTGTGTTCATGGTGGCCGTCGCTGTGGGCATCAAGGTGGTCTTCAACAAGGTGCAACAGGAGGCCAATCAAAGGGACCTCAATATGCCCAGGTGAGCTTAAGACAAATTTTCCTTTCGTCACGTCTCACGGCTGGATTTGTTTCTTTATCCCATATATGAATGCTGTAATGAAATTAGGTTTTCAGGACTCCATAAATGGCCTAGATTCATCATTCTGGGCTTGGAATAATATTGTTAGTCATCAGCTGAAACATATTTGATCTTCATTGAGTGGCTGCTGCAGAACTCATAGTTGTTTTGATTTCCTCTGGGATTTTTATCTCATTTAAGACTCATAATCTCAGCATTAAATGTGTGCATTTTGATTTTTGTACAGGTTACATTTTTCAGTCTTTGGCAAGTAGTGGGGGGTGATGGTACTATAATAACATGATGATAGTGGACCAGTGTTTATTGGTGGCTTGTCCCTTTAAGATAATTGTTCTTTTCATCTTTACATTTTCATGAAGAGTAAGAAAGAAGAAAATAAGATACCCTGTCAACAATATTTATATTGACAAATATAAAGAGAAAAAAAATCTAATCACAAAATAGTGATGGACCTAGAATATAGGCTTCTCAGTATAACATAATTTTATAGAAGAATGTGATGTGAATTTGCAACTAATACCGTCATGTTTAATGTTATATTTCCGCTTTTGTTGTGTTTGAGAAGCAGAAAAGATTTCTCTGAGACAAGAATGCCTATTTGTTACAAGTAGTTTATTATAATCACACTTTTAGGAAACTCACAAATAGAGAAAATGCTGGTGATAGATTGAAATCTGCAGACAACCATGCTAAAAACTTTTATATGTCGATATAAACACTTGAGGCTCCTGTATTTATGACCAAAGTTGAAATTGGCACAAGACAAAACATTTAAAGGGGATACATTGTTACATACTGTGAGTTTAAGGAGTATCAGACATTACATAAATATTTTTACAATGTAATGATGCATATAGATATAGGACTTAAACCACCACATGTTTATTGTATCATTAGAGCCCTGGTTGACATGTTGCGGCACCAGTCAAGCCCGGTCCAGCAGGATGAGAGAAATAACAGCGTGGCTCTGACTGTCGGGGATGGACAGGGGACACTGGGGAGAGCTCCAAAAAATCTCTACGCCCCAGGACTGCCCAGCAAGGACAACAGATGTGAGGGTTTAGGGCTGTTGCAGCGTTAGTGAATAGCACAATCAGAGCTTTTGTAACTGCATTCTCTGTATGTGTTTGTAAATTGTGTGAGCGAGTGCGTGTGAGCGAGTGCGTGTCCCACCATTAAGATATCTTTGCCAATATTTAAAAGACAGGAAACATAAGAATCCTCAATGGAAGTGTGTAGAAAAAAAAACATCTTTAGCTGTAGTATGTCTCTGTATTGACTGTGATATACCTTCTTGTATTGTTCTATTAAATCTGCTCTCCAAATTTCAAGTAGTTAAATGCACAAGCATCTGGACATAAGTGCTTATAAAAAAATGTGAAGATAATTGATGAGGATAGCTATATGTGCATAGACGCCTTGATCTTTTCATGCAAAAATGCCACTGTGCTTGAAACTGCCTGACATCCATTTTGTGAGCTGATTACCTTATGTTCTTCTGACTTACAGTGGGCAATTTGCAACACAATTTCATCCACTCATCAGGCTCCAGCCCCAAACACACCGCAACTATCGGTAAGACAGCTGCTGAAAGCCAGGCTCCTATGTAAATTACATGTAATCACCAGGATGCTTCATTTACTTCATTCAGTTTCATTTTAAGCTCAAAAGTAGACCCTTTCATCCCAACAATAATAATGACTATCATAGCCGTGGTTGCTTTTGTTAGCGTTGAAAACAAGTTAAAATCTGTCTGTTCCAGTGAATGTTAGCAGATTCACATGCTGCTACGTGCAGTGCGCTATATCCAGAGGAGCAAATCTCATTTAACACACAGTCGTTTTCTCCCTGTGGTCTCCGTAGAACGCACCCCTCGAATGAATAATGCTCAGCTGGCAGCTGGAGGCACCCTGCTCTCCAGTAAACACAACAACACCAAATCCCAGCCTGCCTTCCACCACTCCCTGCACAACCTGGCTCAGCTGCCTCCCTCATATGAGAGCGCCACCAAGCCTGAGCTCAACAGATACTCCTCGCTCAAACGACTCGGTGAGTACCTTCATTTTTCCAGCCCGTCTGCCCCTCACTCGCCGAACAGTCTGGTTTGTGCAGCTGTTTCATGAGTGCTGAAGCACGGTGACACTCTTGACACCGTGGCATAAAGCGCAGGATTCGTCATTATGTGCTGCTTCTATTCCCAGTGGTGATAAACAATTCAGAGAAATTTTGTTTGGCTTTCAGAGAAAGGTCTTGATGAGTACTCGTCTGGTTACTGCACCACCAAGCGCCGGCCTCACACAGCCCAGCCGGCCCTCCAGTCCTCTCAGCACCACCTCCACTGGGGTGGAGACTACACCCTCAGTGGGAGAGGAACCCTCCCCAGGCACGCAGTTCGTCCCTGGATCCCACCGCCGCCTTCTGGCATGCCTGCCTCACCCACCCCCAATCCTTACCCTCTGGATCCCCCGGAGCCCCAGTACAACCCCAATTACGACACTCTCTCCAAGCCCCCGCGGAAAGTCAAGTCCACTGACCAGCTGCTCAACATGGGTGATGTCCCTGGCAACACGGGGACTCTGTCCAGGCTGTCCAAGAACCAGCAACACCAGTACTACAAAGCCATGGCTGCCTCCAATAAGAACTCCAACACGCAGACCCTCACCCGCAAGGACAGGGCCCAGGACAGGCAGGAGAGGCGGCAGGAGGAGCGGCTGCTCATGTCACCAGACCATTTGGAGGACAGGATGGGGGTCAGCGGTATGGGTGTTGTAGATCCATACGCCCACACAGGAGGGATTGTCCCCACGCTGCCTCGCCAGCAGAAGGCCCAGTCCCAGCAGAACGTCTGTGCCACGCCCTCTCTTGACCGACACCATATGATCAAAATGAACTCTCACCCAACGTCTGGACGAGAGCAGGAGAGAGGCACGGCCATGACGGGGCACATGAGCGGGGGCATGGGTTGGGCGGGAGAGATGCCCGGGGCCGGGGTAGTCATGGGAACGGGAACACTAGGGGGCCACAGCGCGAGGAGGATGGCTTTTGCAGCGAAAAGGCAGAACACCATTGAGCAGCTACACTTCATACCGGGCGGGGGTGGCGGAGGGTCAGGAGGAAGTGGAGGGGGCAGTCAGGGGATCAGGACGGGGAGTAAAAATGAGGTGACGGTGTGAGGTTTGTGCCTAATGTAGAGTTTAGCCCTCATGTAAGGTACGGGAATAGATCACCCTTCTGCATTTAACTATTAGATATACAACTACAAGAAATACAACTAGAAGTATCAAGTATAGTAACAGTATAAAGTGTTTAGGCTATTCAAATTAGTGTTATCTTGTAATTAAATAGCTTAAATATGATTACATAATTAAAAATCTAGGTGGGGAATATCTGTTCGAATTATGTGATAGCCTACATCAGCCATATTTTGTAACAGAATTTGCCATATTGCCATATACAGCGGTGCCATTACTTGTGGAAAGACTGACTGGAAGGGTGAAACAAAACCAACAGAAGTGTCGTTCATAATTTTGTTTTTATATATATATGTTTTTCAAAAAGTACTCAGGAGCCATATTAGATAGGGAACCAGACGATATATATATATATATATTCAAAAAAACAAATAAAAGAAGAGGTCGAGGAAGAAGAGGACTGTGGAAAATCGTATCACAGAATTTCATAGAGAATTGAGCCAACTACCTGCTGGACTGTTAACCCGCTCAGCCCTAGCCATCAATGATTTATGAGACTGAATCTCATGGGTAAAGAGCCCGGTGGACCAGATGAGTCTGGAGGAGCCGTGTGCCTGGTGAGGAATTTTGGAGACTCTGCACTGACCCAACCTCACCCTGACACGGGAGACACAGAACTGCTCTTTGTTGCTTCCTTTGTAAATGAGCGGACAAGGTAGAGGGGGACGGGGGGTGGGGGGGACGGGGGGAGTGGTTGCTGGTTCTGACTAGGACACAGCAGCCTGACACTATTGGCAGCACTCCGCGCCCGATTTAAACTGCGGACGTACCCACATTACAAATCTGATGCCTGGGTTGCCTAGTTTTCCATGTGACCTTAGATCAAATCCCCAGAGGACCTCACACTCTGATCACTGTTACTCCACAGCAGTGTAAGATGATGTTAGATTACATTATGGGCGAGTTTGCCCTAATGTTCCCATCTATAGATCAGGACCTAACTTTAACAGCAGTGGGGCTACCAAATATTATAGAGCCATCAGCCACAATATTACTAAAAATCTTGACATAAACACACACGAGTCAAGAGATGACAGAACAAAGACGTATGTGTTCCATTTATCAATAAAAAGGCAACTTACTTACTAATGTAGGTCGTGCATAAGGAGCAAAGGGTTTTTCTACAGAGCACAAATGAATAGACCATGACGCAGAGGTTGCACTTACACAACTGTCCTTCAAAGCCATTTATGGAGATACAAAGAAAATACCACAGAAGAAGCTGGTCTGACAATCACCATTTTATTCTTCTCGCCAGGTGACAGATTACACAAGTCAGTGATGTTTTGTACAGTCAAAGGTTTTGGCTTCAGAGCAAAGTCAAAAACCTCTGGAGTCAGGAGCGAGGGGCGACCCGAGGCCTTCTCCTGCATGGCTACATATGCCGTAAGAGACTCAGATGGTTAGGAAGCCCTTCCCATCCTCAAGACGAAGACCTTGCTGTATCATAACGCACTCCAGCCAGTATGAGTTCAAAAAAAAAAAAAAAAAAATCAGAAAAGAGACAAAAAAAATCTTCATCAATAACAACGCTTATTATCAATACTAAGGGCTATCCTATCCTATATACTGTAGTATGTGATATCTGTGGTCCATATAAAATGCTATCTCTTTCTCTTGATTTTGTGTTGATATTGTCATGATGTATTAAGTATTAATGTGTACAAAAAACAAGAGCAATTTAAGCACAGTTCAAAGAGAAACACAGAGACAAAACTTTGCACAAATCTATCCCCTGATATTTGCACCAGATACAAAAAACCCTTTGTATCGTGTCCTCAAGGTTTACATTCTGTACGAGCACAGCCGAAAGTGTGACTGATCAATGTGTCGAGCTATTGTATCGAGAGAGGATTTTTTATTTTTAATCAACAGAAATCAGAGGTAATTACGGCAGATCAAAGAACGCGTTATTGCTCGGTTTTTTGTTCAGTCATGTGAAAGGATACGGAGACGAAACGCTGACAAGCAGAAACACAGATTTCATTTGGACAATCTTCCTATACACAGTGCTAAATGTAGTTGTTATGAATATGATGGAGTGTTATTATTAATAATTATTATAACTGTTATGGTTATTATTAACAATTATCTTATGATGTGATGTTCTTTTACTTGGTGGGATTTAAGTGTTTATTGTTTTTAGATAACTAGCATTATCATGACTAGTTGGTTTTTCATACATCTGGTCATAAATTCAAGTTTTTAAAAACATTCCAAATCTTGATGCATGCCAGCTCCATTTCATTGAGAGGCATTTACAGTATGCCTGGATTTTACGGTCATCAGTGCTTAAATGGCCAATTTTCCAGCTGTATGGACTGTGCCTAGACATCGGCCTTATGACTTCTTGATCTCAAGTGATTACTTAGGTTTCCACTCTGGTACAAAAAACATCTATTGAAAAAATCTGCAGCCTTCTAAACGTGTATGTGTAGACTACAGTGTTTTAACAGCCACTGAGAGGATAGATGCGTTTGGGCCAGGAATTGGTAACGCCACCAGACCAGAGACAGTCTGATGTCGCCTACTGCAGCTGCCTGACCCAATAACTTAACAATAGGTTGTACACACAAAACCTATGACGCCATAATGTATGTGTGTTCGGATGAATGTTTATTATACAGATCGGAGAAAGACAGAGATCTGACAGACACCTGGATTCTTTGGAGTGCAGTGTCTTTTTCAGGGAAATAGGACAGATGACACACAGTAGTTTTAGATTTTTTTAATAGAGCCACAAAAGGTCTGTAGCAAAGTCTGTAATATCTCACAAAGCCATATCCATCGAAACTCATTATCACAATTTTATAAATGGTTAATCTAATTTGTGCAAGTATTGTATTTTGTATAGCTAGTACAATCAGAATATTTTGAGTGATCTCTTCTACATTAATTTGAGAATTCAACAAATTATGTGTTAGTATTTAATGAATTGTACAGTGCCAAACTCATAACATTTTGTTGTCTTTCTATTGTCGTAGCCTCCTACACGGCTACAGAACTTATTCTTTTTTCACAACTGAGAACTGATACACAGGCAAGTGAGCAAAAAAGGCTAGTTTTCAGAGGGAAATGAATGAATATGGTGTGTGTTTTTACCATTATGAATTCATTTAAAGCGAGGATGGTTTATGGCCACCTTAAATGTAAAGCATTACAAACAGTCAATTGTATGGACAGGGACAGTGTCCAGTAATGAAATTCATGGATTTATTTTCATGCCTGTAAATTCTGACAAACCTTTTGTTATTGTTCAATGCATTGATCCCCTTGGATACGACATGGACTAACAAAGAATTTGTATAATAAAGTTGGTGGGAAAAAATGTTTTGTCATTAATCACATAGCATGAGCGTTCTTGTACTAATGTTTATGAATGATATTTTTTTTTGTTTTACTTGAAGTGAAGGTAAATTAAGGACTATTTCTCTGAGTTGTTTAAGTTTCTCTTACAGACACACAAGGAAACCCTGCTATTTGCATCTGCTCCTCTGGCACATAAACCATGCTCTGCTCATCAACATTACCAATAAGCCAGTTTGGAACATTTAAAAAACAATTTTTAACCACTACGCCTTTTATGATATTTTCTGAAAGGGTCAAACAGTGCATGCAGCACTGTAAACTGTTAACACATTTGTGTTTCAAATGATATTTAATGTCTGAGAGAAACATTGCTCTCATGCATTTTAGAAAGATGTAATAATACCTGCAAATTAGCTGGTCTAAGCTTTCAGGATTTTGGATGGACGTCTATGTTCAGTGGTTGCACAGTGTTATTCCTGCACAATCATGTGGGACTCATTTTATGATGGAATTAAACAGAGACTAAATGTTAAAATGTGGAGAAATGACCTGGCACACACATTTTCTGTGGTGTAAGAATTATTTAAATACTAATAGGCCTATAAACACTCTATTGCGAGTGAAAAACCCTGCAGTAAAAAATAATGATATACTTACTATAAAAATACAAAGTTTCAAGAGTGGAACTACTCAGATCAAAAAAGCTAATGCTTTGAATATTGTGCCGTTGAACTGTTACTGCTGATTCATTTATGCGTAAACAGGATTTTACATTTGTAGTTAACTGACTTGTAGCTGTGGAGATGAAATATTAAGTTTAATGGAAACACACAACTGAAGAGGCCGTGGAATTGATTTAACGTCCTTCCTTTGTTATGAGTCATTGATTGTTATCACTAGATTTGTCTTTCTTTTCTTTTCTTTTTTTTTTTGCAAAAGTGACTAACTCACTTTAGGCCAAGTTTCCAACTAGATGTGTCTGACATACGTCTAACATATGACAGACCAGACTAACATGTGTGCAGCAAGCCACAGCTTTGAGACCAATGGCTCGGCCAGCTGCAATTTTTGTTATGAAATTGGGACTCTAAAAATAATCACAAGACAAAATATTATTAATCTGTAAAGGGTCAAACCAGAAGCAGAGGCTGTATATTAACAAAAAGCCTTTTAGTCTTCAGTATAGGTTAGTGAGCACACAGAGCCCGTCTATGATTAAAAAAAAAAAAATCCCTCATCACCAGGCTGTGAGATGTTGTATAAGCCACAGTAAGACTATACAGCACCAGTGGGAGTGTAAGTGTGCTTTTAAATGAAATGAAAAGGTAAGGTTGTCTTCATATAATTCATGGCTCTCGACCATCAGAGTTATATTATAGGCTACTGTACCTGCTGGATCCTTAAACCCTCATGTGAATACATTTATTGCACTGAGACATATAAAGGCTTAAATGAAAGAACAGATGGCGACATTGCACTGACACAGAAATTATTTTTTACAGGATGCAGCACAAAGGGGAGAGAAATGTGTTTGATTTAGGCACTGGCTGCTTCTGATGCATCACAATCATTGTAATTTGCTCATTTCACCACCAGGAGGTTCAGTGGCTCCTCAGCTGTGAGGCAAATTGTTAATGAAGGCTTTACTCTTCAGTGTAAAACAACATAACCCTCAAGTGCCTACACAGGATGTTTAACATATGTGCAAAAATACTGGAGAAAGCATCAAAAACCAGTGCTCATGTGGCACTAACTATTCTCAGGTATAGTATCATGACTGGTAACCTGCCCACACAGTCCAGCACCTGTCACCATTAATAAATTACCTGTGAAGTGAAGTGAAAACAGATGTGTCATAAATATTGCTCTGATTATGAGTAACATAAAGCTGAGACAGATGGCAGATTTGAAAGAAAAGACAATTTAATTTTTAGATTTCATGTGTGTGAACAAAAGCTTTGATTGCCCAAAACTACAGATTTTGTGCTCATGGCTCATGCACATGATTAGCATCATACCCAAGATTGCTGCTCTTAAAATTAGAAAAGCGCCGAGTTTATTCATATCTCTGTGATTGAGAAGATTGCACCAAATCTTTGATTTAAGCGATGACTCATCCTGTGGGCGAGTGTCTGGGTTTTTACCCCTTTATTCTTACAGCTTTGGGAGAACACAAGTTACTTAGTAATTGTTACTAAACATAAACTCTTAATATTCAACAACGCCATCCGCTGATTTGTGACCACTTGGTTTTAAAGTGATTTATCTGTCACATACACAATTACTACATATTACAATGCGCATCGATGTGTTATTATACATATACTTCCATATATATTACAATATAGATATGTAATGTGAAAATAGCTGTTGCGTAAATACTATAATGTGTATCATGTTGTGGGATATTAAGAACAGTAAGAAAAGGAAATAGAGAAGCAATAGTTGTATTTATTACCTTAAGTCAGATGTCGATGAGACTCTATTAATTCAGATAGAAATGAAAACATTAACACTTAGGAGTCATGCCCTGACAGCTACCATCACATAGCTGGATTTAATTTTTCCAAGCACAATGAAGATAGGCGATGGGTGCAATACGAGAAAGGACAAATGGGTGGTTCATGTGACGCTCCTTTTTTGTGTTTACAGTGACAATCACACAATTGGTCATGTTTTTCTCTGTTTTTATAAACAACTAGGCTAAATTACACATCTAAACCCGGACCCAAACATTGGCTACATGAATTTGCAGTCAAGAGAAGATACCGATATGGCATAGGAGAAAAAACTAGGCTATGGTTTTTGTTGTTATTTTTTACTCATTTTTCTGAAATCACAATTTGGCCCCCTTGTGTAATTGAGTTTGACACCCCTGATCTAAAGGAAACTATTACTGTTTAAAGCGTTGTTGTTTTTTTGCCTTTTTATTGTATTTATGGAGTTAAGTAGCCTAGCCTAAATAAAAAACATTAATTTGAATGCACCATCTTTTTAGTGTCTTAAGCTTTTGCACACGTGTATTTGTACTGTGTTTATTCTCAAATAACCTTATCTTGCATCAGTGGTAGGTAAATGTCTTTTTAAAACACAAAATAAAAGTTTACACATTCTGAGAAGCGTTACAGTCTGTGTAATAATTTCCCTTCTGTATAATAGGCCCATAATGCATGAGTCCTTATGCAGGCGGGGGGTGGGGGGGGGGGTAGACCCCCACCCTCCACCGGCACTGGACAAGTTTTCATACAAAGGGACACGGGAGTTTTGTGGGGAATACAACTGTAGTTTGTGTGAATAAACAACATTAGTGGACGAGGATCCCCTGATCTTCACCCAACCAGCCAGTCAGTCAGTCAGGGAGTGTGTAACCAAACGGTGAATCAGTCGTGAGCCCCGCTGGTGCTACCCGGAAATATTACAAGGGCCGGAAAGGACCAATGTTAAGGGAGCACACGTCACTCACTTTTACCCAAAAAATATTATCACCGGCCATCCAAATCCTTCTCGGCCGTCGAAACCTTTATCAAAAGCTCCCTGCCGGCGAGAAGTGCCGTGATCAAATGGCGAGGAGGCGGCTGTCGTATCCGTCGGCGTTGATTAGTGGGGGGCACCCAGCTCAGCAGCATCAGTGAAAATGGCTCTGGCTAACGACTGGAAAACAGCACGCAGAAATGGAAGCGGCGATAGCTAGCTAGGCGATCAGAAGAAGAAGGCGTGACAGGCCTCATCCATCCATCTGCAACCGTGCTCCGCAACTGGATGCGTAGGTAAACATTTGCCCAATATAGGTTACGCAGATGTATATGCTAATGCTAACGCTAGCATCGAAATGTTAACGGTTTGTCGGCGTTGCTTTTATAATGATGCGGTGTGGACAGATGGCTAACTGTTAGCAACCGTGCAAATGTGGCTTTCTACACTGCGTGTGGCACCAAATGGCTAAACACGCTGAGCCAGTGTAAAAAAAAATGATGCAACGGAGAACCGTGAAGTTTTGCACCCAAGCGCGTCCAATGTTTTCCTTTTTTTCTCCAAATGTTAGCCAATACTATTACAGGATGCCACCTCTAGTGCATCCGTTATTACTTGCGTCTGAAACGCGCTGCTAATGTTTACATTGTGCGCTACGAGTGTGATACTGGTGTGTGATAATCTCATTTATCTTTTCTCTCTCCCTCTTCACAGGATTGCTGATTTACATTAAAATGAGAGGCAGTCAAATATGCGATAGATTATCTCCCTCATCTGCCAGGGGAGCACCCTCCCCACTAGGTTCATCGCATCGATTAGAGGAAACGGTAAGATTTTTCGAGGTGAGCAAAATGAGAAATAAAGTGAGTGCTTCCACAGAAGTCAGTGCACTTTCCAGGCTTTTAACAACTACAGTCATGTTAAATCTTACCGTGAACAACAATTTACCTTAGTGCAGTGCAGGAATTATGCATAATGCAACAGTTACACTTTCTATTCCTTGCCTTTTTCGGCATTGAGAAATGCATTTAGGTGGATTGATAGTTCGTTTGCACTGAGTTTATCAATTTTTGTGTGTAGTTTCCTGCTAGATTAGATGTTTCAGTAATTACCATTTCACATAGTAAATACAAGTATAAAGAAAAGCAGTTTAGTATCTGCACCAAGTGTACAAAAATGTACAAAATACAGAAAGTGGCACTATCTATTTACCCCCATTATGCACAAAATTACACTTTCCAGACAAAAGAAATCCCACATATTTAGACGTTATGTGGACTAATTTTAGACCAAAACCGAAACTGGCAGTTGTTAAAAAGATTCTGTGGTAGTTTCCTATTGAGTCTGTCGGGTAATAAACAAAGCAAGACACAAGACAAGGCAATGGTAAAAGGTCAGCAGAACAAGTCTGATGCACCTCTTGACAAGAAAAAGTGTTATCCAAATTTGAAGAAAGGATTGATTGAATATAATCACCAGTTTGACTGACATTTGAATACATTATAATCATTCTCTGATGTGTGGTGCCATACTAATGATTAATGATGATATATTCTAATGCACTTTTTTTTTTTGCAAGTATGATGGTTGATTTTGTCAAAATGTTCTACACACCCTGAGGGAAAACACTGTGCAGCAGTAAAACCTTTAAAACAACAGAGTGACTTAAAAAAAAATCTAATAAAAAGCCACATTGCAGTGTAGACTGTCTTCATCAATAGTTTTGAAGTCTCTCTTCTTGAAACGTAGATTGTAGTACGAGAAGTTATTTTACTGGCTGCAAGTTGGCAAATGCATAGTTTAATCTTTGCTCACATGATATTGGATTTTCTGTCAACACAAACTGTTGTCTGGGAAACAGTCAGCCTCCTTATGGTAACAATTACGAGCCATGAATTGCAGAATTATGACAGCACAAGTGTTTGTTGCAGGTGTGCCACCTGTGTAAGTAGTGTGGGTATAATCCAAATAATCAGTTTCACCGACACACACTGACTGACACATACCTGCAGTTGTGCAACAGCGAGACGTCTCCTGTATAATGTGGTTTTTCATACATCGCTGCCACACCTCAGTTCTGTCTGTGCCTCTTCCTTAAAACTGCTGCAGCATATAAGAGAAGGACAGAGTCCAATATTGTAAGGAAATCTCCAAAGTAGCATAGATTAATAAGTCACCTTTATCTCCACTCCTGCTTCTGTGGCAGAAACCCAGTATGAACAGCTATTTGTAGACACTAAGAATGTTGAAAATAACTTTTGCCTCCTTAGTAAATATGAACCTAAAGAAAAAAAAAGAATTGGCATTCATGCAACAATTCTGGTTGTGCTGCACTCCAGCAGAACCACATCATGGTAAGTTATCACAAAATATAAAGTGTTGACAATGCATATTGTAAAAATAGGAATATCTACAAAGAGATACATTGAGTTGTTCAGATTTGTATTTTTCCACCTAACATTATTGAGAATATATAGCTTTTCCATTGTGACTAGAAATTGAAGGGTATCTTGGTCACATTTCTCACGTCATCGGTGTGGCTCATTGGTCTAAACCTTTGGTGGACAAAGACCCGCGTGAACAAGAGTCCAGTGATAACTAAAACCTGATATACAAAGTATTTATTTGTGGTATGAAATATAAGAGACGTGTAGAAGGAAAAAATGTCATTAATATCTGTGTGCATCACACTACTTGTCATCATAATCACTGTGACTTTGCAATAAAAATACTTAATGGATTACATAATATTTCTACTGAACACATGGGCCATGGGGGTACATATTAAGATTTTGTCATGTTAGACTTGGAAAGAACACCTTGTTATAGTTTTAAGGCCTATTTGCCTTAACCTAATGTCAAAGGGACACTGAGTGAAATATTATAATATAGTATAATAGCCTTGATCCCCTCTATGACTTTCATGTCTGTTTGAATTTTGTTTTTCCAGCTATAGGAACTTCTTGGCTGAACACGGATGAGGAATCTTAGATGAAGGAAAATATCAACGCTGTAACTCTCAGAGGAAACAAGAAGAAGTCATTTGAACTGCTTCTCAATAAAGCTACTCTAAGCAATTTTGAAATTAGGTGGAACTCATCTACTTGTCAAAAAGACACTTTTAGCCTTTGATCATAAACTCATCTTCCTGGCTACCCCACTCGTTTTGGAAGTAAGAGTGTGGGCAGTGGATGATCAAGAGGGAGTAGCAGCACCAGAAGTAAACAATCTGGAGAAACAAACATAAGATTTAAGCTGTAATTCAAGTATTTCTGAAAAAAAGTAGCATAGCCTCACCCTTAGGGTAAAGTTTGTTTGTCTTTCACCAGTCAGTGGTGGGATCATTTTTTGCCGCTCCTAGCGTGGAGGTTTGGCCCCTGCACCCCCATGTGCCAGTGAGTGGGAAATGTTCCAATTTGGAAAATACAATCTGGACATTATAGAGATGTTAAGTGGGCACCAGGCCCACCAATTCAAAGGCCTTGGTTTAGATCGACAACTACAGCATCAACAGCAAGTGCAACTTCACCAGCATCAACTCCAGCAGCAGCAGCAGCAGCAGGCTGAATCTTCTGGAGCTCTTCTGTCTGGACTTGGCTTGGGCCCCCTGCAGGGGTCTAGAGGTAACGCCTTTTCTGATTCTGCCTCCATTTTTGCCAAGATGAGTGCCCCTCCTCCTCCACCTTTACAACAACAGCCTTCCTCATCTCAGAGCTCTCGTTCAAAGTCAAGCAAGATGAGCAGCAGCAGCTCAAGCCATTCTTCAGGCTACCCACAGTTCCTGCGCTCTTTCCACCCGTCTGAGGCAGCACTAGCACAGGAGCAGTTACACCCAGGTGTAGGCCGCTTTGAGCACTTTGCTGGGGGAAGTAGCAGTAGTGGGAGTGCTGGGGGATTAGGAGGATTAGTAACATCAGCACCCCCACCCCCTCCTCCTCTGCATCCTGGCCTCTCTGTCCCCCAGGCATCACCCGGTCCCTCCTCTTCCTCTCCTTCCCCTTCAACCTCTGTGGCCACCTCTAATAACCCCTCCAGCAGCAGTGCAGTCAGCTCATTGGGACACCAGTTGGTTGGGGCCCAGTCTGATGCACGAAGCCTTCACCAACAGTTTAGTTGCATGTTAGCTGCTAATCAATATTTTCTTTCTGGGGTGCCTGCTAATGCTAGTTTAGAGCAATTTCTTGTTCAACAGGGAACCCATAACCACTTAGGGATAGGTTTAAGTCAGACAGGTGGGGAGCCTAGTTCTAGCCTTGCGCCGCCTCCTGCTTTGCATTCTTCACACTCACATGGCCACTCCACTCCCCAGCCGCAGCAGCCTCCCCAGCAGCCTCCCCAGCAGCAACAGCTCCCGCCTCACACCCTTTCTCATCCTCATTCTCATTCGCATCCTCACCACCCGCTCCACCCAGGCTCCCAACCCTCATCCCTAGGTGGCTTTGACTTCCAGGGCATTCCTGTCCTCTCATCAAATCAGATAGCTTCTCTGATGCAGCAGGAAGCGGGCTTGCCCCTCCCCCTGCCACTTCATTTATCCCTATCTAAGGATGATGGTAAAGGGGAAAGCAGCGGAGGTGGCAGTAGTAGTGGTGGTAGCAGCAGTAGTAGGAGGAAGAAAGCTATGGCTGGCTATTTGCCACAGAGAAAATCTGATAGTAGTAGTAATAGCAACAGCAATCATGGCCACAGTGGTAATCCTAGCTCTAGTAGTAATGGAGCATTGAGTCATGGTCAGCCTCCAGCTTTAATTGGGAGTGGGGTTGGTATGTCAAACATGGGTGGAGACCCCTCATCCCTTCTTGCCTCATCATCTTCATCCTCATCAGTAGTTTCTTCCTCCTCCTCCTCTGCTCCCTCTTCCACTGCTGCCTCAGTACTGGTTACTAACGATTCCCACCTTTCTAAATCTGATAACCAGAGCTCAATGCAGCCCAACCCCACAGGGTCAGATTCAGAGCCCCTTTATAGCTGTGGGGACTGCGGCAAAAGCTTCCCTCACCTTTCAAGCCTTCGCAGGCATTTGCGCATGCATGAGCCAACCACAGCAGGTACTAGCAATACTGCCACTACTGGCCCAAACCCCATTCACATAAAAACACAGTCTGACCCAAGCCTTCCCCATTCGACCCAAGAAACTCCCCAACCCACTTCCAATTCTTGTCCTAGCCCAGACAAAATATTTCATTGCCCAGATTGTGGCAAAGGCTTTAAGAAAAAAGGGCACCTCCTGCAACATGGAGTTATACACTCTTCAGCCCGCCCATATGGCTGCTCCACCTGCTCTCGGGCTTTTAATCGTAGAGAGTCACTGACACGCCATGAGAAGATACATGAGGAAAAGCCATTCCGATGTCCCGCCTGTGGTCGTGCCTTCCGTGAGAGCACCTCTCTACTCAACCATGCTGCCTCAGGCACCTGCGGCAAGCCAGGTAGGGGACCCAAACAACGGGGCAGCAAGACAGGAACTGATGGTGAGGACAGAGTCGGGGGAGGGGGTGGAGGAGGTAATGGAGGAGGGGGAACTTATCAGAGCAATAGAGGGGTTATTTATGGGAAAACTGAGGAAGAAGATGGTGTAATCATTGTGGGGGAAGGAGAACGAAAATCAGGTTTAGGATGTGATGGTCTGTTTCAGTCTGGAAGGGGAGGGAATTCAAATGACAGGGACAGAACAGATGGTAAATACCCCACTGACTACTCTCGGAATCGTTACACAGGCTACCATGATGACCACCGTTCTCAAGGTAATCCATCTCCATGCTACTCTGGTGCCTCCCCCTGTGGAAGTGGGATGGCGGGCCCAGCTCTGAGAAAGGCACCCCTGGCCCCGACACTGCATCCACACTCACAGAGCCACAGCCAGCATCACCATCCACAGCAACAGCCTCACCTGCCCCTTTCTTCTCTTCTGGATGACTCAGAGGATGATGTCACTAGCTCTGTCAATAACGCAATCTCTGCTATAACGGCAGCTAGTAACAGTGGAAATAGAGGGGATGATAGGGGAGACATCATAGGAGGTCTGCTAGGTGGTCTTGGTTTAGGTCCTCTGGGCGCACCTTCATCCACATCTGGTATGGATAAGAATTTCAGAGGTGATGGGAGTCAGGAGGCAATGAGCAGCAACCCACAGAATCCAACCTCCAAACCTAAACGTCCCCGCAAACCCAGAGCTAAGAAGGATCCTGCAGCTGGTGGACTGCCCCCGAAACGTAGGCAATACACCCCCAGAATGGGTCCCAGTGGGCTCCCACGCACTCACCTCTGCAGTGTCTGTGGTAAGGGCTTTGCCCGTCGCGAGACCCTGCGCAGGCATGACCGCATCCATACTGGAGAAAAGCCCCATCACTGCACTGTGTGTGGAAAGTATTTCAGAGAAGCTTTTCACCTAAGCAAGCATCAAACAGTCCACTCTGGGGCAAAGAATTACAAATGCAGCATCTGCGGGAAAGAGTTTGGTTACTCCCAGAGCCTCAGGAGGCACAGCAAACTCCACCAGAAAGGGGAGCTGGAAGAGGTGCCCACAACACCAGCTGCAGAGAACCTTAACAGCTTTAACCCAAACCCTCAATGTAGCGTGGCCCCAGACAGGAGCCAGAACCAAGCACCAAGCACCTCCTCCTATTACTCCTACCCTCAAGATGTCAAGCCTCAAGATACCAACCCTCAGCCACAGCCTCCACCCCCACCCCAACCACAGCCTCCACCTCCACCTCGGCTGTACACCTGTGCTATTTGCTGGAAGTCTTTCCGCCATCACTTCCATCTGACTGCTCATCACCAGACGGTGCATGAAGGCGGGGGCGAAAAGCTCTTCTGCTGTGAGGTATGTGGGAAAGCATTTGCCTACTCCAACAGC
This sequence comes from Decapterus maruadsi, assembly GCA_030347415.2. Lineage (NCBI taxonomy): Eukaryota > Metazoa > Chordata > Actinopteri > Carangiformes > Carangidae > Decapterus > Decapterus maruadsi. The sequence continues at coordinate 19,356,685 of CM064894.1, forward strand.
CTCACTCGACATAGGCAGTCGCAGCATGGGATGACCCGCGCCGAGCCGTCAAACCCGCAAGAAGGCAGCAGTGGATCTGGAGACAACAGAGGTGGGAGTGATGTGAATCAGTCGACGTCAGAGAGTGAGGCTGCCACCAACGTCCTGCTGCAGATGGCCCCCGCCACAGAGGGCCACGGAGGGCAGAGTCTTAGCGTTGTCACTCATAGCCACCAACAGGCTCCCCCGCAACCTCCAGCTGGTTACTCTCCACTGTTTTATGATGCTGCAGCGGCCCATACTTCAGCCTCTAATGCCCCAACTTACTCCCAACCTCTGCCTCCAAACTCTACAATCATGCCCCCCCAGCACCCTCACTCCCCAGCCGGGGTGAAAGGAGAGCACATATATCCAGCTGGATCCCGTAGCCGCACGCTGCACACCACAGCCCCGTTCCAGCCCCTCACGGAACTGCCCTCCACTGAACATCATCATCTGCATCACCATCATCATCACTCCCACCATCATCCTCATCATCAGTCAGGTAACCAGCCCCACCAACACCTTGACTGCAGCATCCAGTTGTCAAACGATGAAATGAGACGCCACAAGAAGAAAAAAAAAAAGTCCGACAGGAGAGATTGGAGGGAAAATAAATGGGAACCCCAAGATTTAGTCAGATTCGATGGAAGCAAAAAGAAGAGAAAGATAAGTTGTACTATACGAGGGCAATTAAATAAAAAACAAGGCTCTCTTCGTTTGACAATTAGACGTGGAGGAGGATCAGGTGGTGGTGGGTATAAGCTTGTCAACACTGGGGGAGTGAAGGTGCAGATCCTTTCGTCCCTCAAGGTCCCTGTGAAACGTTTCGGCTGTCCCATATGCCCCAATTCTGTGTTTTCCCGTAAAGCGGGACTGCTAGTTCACATGGCAGTTAAACACCCACAAAAAGCCTCGACCTCTCAGGAGCGACTAAGCTGCAGTGTATGTGGGAAGCAGTCTCACAGGCCTTTGGCAGCCTTCGTCCATCGGGCCTCCCATCGTGCCAGAGGGACTTTCTCCTGCCGTCGCTGCTCCGCCCGCTTCTGGAATGCTACGCTTCTCCATAGGCACAAGGTGTCCTGCCGCCGCAGGGCTAAAGGACTGCAGAGAGGAGATGCTAAGAGGCTGAAGCTTTCAAAGAGACCAGGAGAGAGACAGACCTGCGAGGGTCAGGAGGAAATGCCATTCCTACAGGGACCATACAGATACTGAACATCCTAGTATCTGAACAGAGTGGCATACAAGAGGGATATTTCTGTTCTAAAACGGGAAGGTGTGGAAAAAAAGGGACATGAAAAGGCAAACTCTACCTTTAGGAGAATTTGCCTCTTGTCTCTGTTGACATCTACTCTGCTGACTTGTTTGAATGAGTGTGTTAACAACTACTGTAGAACATCCTATATAATATCACCAGAAATTCTTCCAGTTTATATTGGAAGGTGTCTACAAAGACTGTTTGCATAGGATCATTAACCCCTTAAGTGCATTGACACTATGCTTGGCTGACACTGTGCAGTTAATAGACAAGTTTAGGTGAAATGACCTGCTAATGTATCTTTCCCATAACTAGAATCCCTGCTACACCTTTTGCTGTATGATAAACGTCTCTGCTGTGTACTTTGTCTTGTTGTTGTTCACGTAGAGGCTCTGAGGATTTTTTTTAAATGTAAAGTGCATTTATTAGGAGTAGGGACATGGGGACAAAGAACCTTTGTTGATAGTTTGTCAGTGCATGTTTGTTCTCTGGTCAAGTTTTTTGCTGAGGTTGTGGAATCACTCCTACAGTATGTGATGGTTTATTCAGTATATCCCCAGAAGTTTGTAGTGTAAAACTTGATTTGAAAGTTACTCTATATTCCCTAGTGATTTAATCACGTATAGATAAAATGTCAAAGTTGCTGGTAATTAGCATTACAAGGATCCCTCTCCTGCCAAAATGAAGAAACTTACAAAAAGCCTTGCTTATTATGTTCACTTTACTTCATTTATTTGAGATATTCTTAGCTTTTATACCAAGGGATTGAAAACAGGTTAAACAAGTGGACTGTAACACATGTTTATCTCATGTTATTTGTATGCTCTTTTTAGCAGTGATTATTTCTACAGTACTTCACGGTGTGTTAAAGACAAGGACCTATCATAATAGAAACAAAAGTAATATTCCATGTATTTATGTGTGTAACCCAATCAGCCTTCATGCCAATCTTATACTTAACCCCTTGTACCTTTTACTTTTTTGCCGAGTTGCAATCATATTCTTACTGTCAAGCCTTGTTTTTTTTTTCTTCTAAAGGAAAATAAGTTTTTAGTACATCCTGTCACTTTATTCACATATGAAATGTTCATACCCCTGTCAAGCTTTGTTTTTTTTTTCTTCTAAAGAAAATGATAGTTTTAGTAGATTTCTATCACATTATTTACTGAGAAGTCAGTAGTTGATTATATTTCAGCAATGAATAAACATTAAGTGTAATCATTTGTTTTCTCTTTCATTTTTTTATTCAAAGTTACCCGCTGCAATATCCAGAAGATGGTGCAAACTGTTGTTCACTGAACATAAATACGATGTAACTGTTACCAAAGTCAGTATTGGAAGTTTTACAATTATATTTAGGTTTATGTACTGTGTGAATTTCATACCGCTATGCAAATTTTATGGATTTTAGGATGAAGTTGATATAACAATAAATTCCATTGAAGTTGTTAGGCTTACCCATGTTGGCCATATTTCTCCGGTGTAGTGAACAGTTTTCCATCATTTAAATGTAAAACTCTTCACCCCTAGCTCCACAAGATGGCAGTATGAAACCCATTTATACAGTACTCTTGGCCCAGTGTGGATGAGTGAGGCAGTCACATGGATTTTGCACTGATAGGGGGTGGATGGGAGGGTGTTGTATGACTGTGAATTACTGTGGGACTGCCTGCTGTTTACTACAAGATTAATACCACAAAGTAAACAAAATGCTTAAGCATGACTTAGTAATCATGACTAATTAAATTTAGATTTGATAAAATACCACTGTCTAAGAAATAAGTGTTTTTAAAATTAAATTCACTGCATAGCCTATCATTTGAATTTGTTAGCTTTATCTGTTTTTAAACATTAGATAATTTAACAATGACTTCTTCCTCTCTGTGATTTAAGTTCATGACAGCTCAAATCAACTGCAGTCTTTGAGAGTTTCATAAGTGATCAACTACAATGTTGTGATTTTGCTAGACCTCTGTTATTTTGAGGTTGCAATTGTGTTTGTTTTCATATAAGATGAAGTCAATCTGCCATGCTTGTAAACATGATTCATACCCACTCATGCTTCGCGCCGTGGGGGGCAGGTGGTTAAAACTTTGGGGGCCCACCACTACATCAAATATTACTCCCGTTTTCATTGCACAGTGCTCGTGAATTCTGTGTACTTTTTCACTAAAGCTTTGAGATGTGATGACTTAAGTCCACCAGCCATTTACTTGTCACCTCCTTCGAGCCAACTTTGGAAAAACAGAGGCGGATTCTTGTGGCGCGCACCGCGCAGTGTTTTGCATGTGCTCTGCATGTACAGTATAGACCAGACAGCCCTCGCGCTTTTTGTGTTTCCAACTGGTCTCACGCGGCAGGAGCATGCATGAGGGGAATCCGAACGGGCGGGTACATTCGACCTAATTCTGGCCAATAGAAACACGTCGTGGGCGGAGTGATGAATTACCACAGCCAATCGGAAACAGAGCCGCGAGCGCCCAGGCCTGGTCTCCGCGTGCCCAATACACGTGACTTGGAGCAGCTATTGTACACCGGGAGGCAACGTGCTGAAGCGTTCCTCTTGCCTGAAAAAACGGCACACTCACGTTTTCAGTGGATTACAAGGAAACTGGAAAAGCCATGCAGCTCTGACTGATTATTATAGAGACAAATCTACGCTCTAAAAGAGATGGGCAACGTTTTGAGCCACTAATCCTGTGCTTAATTAAATGACTTGTTTGTGAGGTCAATTAGGGCCCAGTGGCGCAAAGGCGGGTTCATTAGTCCTACTGAATCTAAAACCAATATTTATGTGAACTGCTGAGCTATGGTACAGAGTGGGAGAAGTCACCATGTTTGTACCTGTCAGACAAAACAAACAGCCGCCTCTCCTCGAGATGTGGCACGAGGGTAGGTGTGTCTCATAAATAATAAGAGAGGACAGAGAGATCTGTTGAACACGGCCCCGCCCCGCGCGCTTGTTCCGCGAGGTGTGACGTCACGTGAACTTCCCGTGTCCGTTCCAGCTGAGAGAGAGAGGGAGAGAGGACGGTCGGACGTGGACGTCGCGCGGCCCAGACACAGACCCGAGCTCGTGCGCCCGTGACTGGATCCACCGGATGCACAAAAGTACAGACAGAGAAAGAGGAAACGACCCCTCCTCCTCCTGCTCCTCCTCCTCCTCCCCCCGACGGACAGCAGAGCGCGACAGCACAGAGCAGAGAAACACCAATACAAGTTGTCATCTGACCAACTCAGCCACTGCTCTCGTTGCTGTGAGTGCGTGTTTTTCTGTGGACGCCGCTTCGTTTCGATTGTTTTGTTTTGACGGAGATTTCTGCTTGCAACTATTTTTTTCTTAAGGGGGTCTTCTGTTTTTTTCTGAACAGCGGACGATTAACTCGAGGAGATTACTCTACAAGTTTTTTTAATTGCAACATTTTCCTGTCCGTGCAGTTCTGCGGGTCTCAGGCATTATTCACGCCTTTGCAATAAAAAAACAACAACCCCAAAACAAATCTTGGACATTATTCTTACTCAGATGGTGTGACTGTCCCTCCCACACTGTTCATCTGAGAATAACAGCTTGATCTACTGCACAGTTTTTGCTACAATGGAGTACTTCGATGAAAATATTCTTGAGAGGAAATAAGGAAGCCCACAAGAGAAAGGTAAAAAAAAAAGAAAAAAGTTGCATGTGCTGTTTAATGTGAGTTTCAAAGTGTAATAAAACTGTCATTAATATAGTAGCTAGTTATACTTGTAATTTCAATACAATGGTTGCTCTATTCTGCATGGACTCTTCTGAAAACTCTCTCTCTCTCTCCCTCCCTCTACCCTCCACCCCCCACCCCTCCTGCACACACATGCAGAGTCATCCAGCACACTTGTCCTATTGGAAGATACTCCAGTCAGATAGCCTCGCCCCTTCAAGTGCCCCAGGTGTCTCTCTCTGCCTCTCTCTGCAACCCCGTCTGGTCCAGGATGTCCAGGCAGCTCTCCCAGCTTCCGACCCCCGACCTACCAGCAGGCGCGAGCCCACAGTTTGGAAGTTGTACTCAGCCCGCAGGCTCCCTCACAGGGGGGCATCTCAACTCCATGGCAGGTCTGAAATCCCTCCTGCAGCACCCCATGAAGGGAGACCAGCGTTTAAAAACCCCCTGTGATGTGAAAGGTGAAAAAAAGTCTCCTCATTTGGTGAATCACCACTTATCTGTTTGTTGTTTATAATGTTGAATGTGCAGCACTAGCACCTGACACAGTCTCTCCAATATATGCAGTGACAGAGCATGAATAAATCATACCCCTCTGTTCCACCCACTGCTGCTGTTGTTGTGTTACAAATATGTAGCATTTTATGTAACAAAGTATATTTGTCGTAGCTAATGACACCAGTCTCCACACAAAAAGTCTGATTCACCAACGCACATGTCCAGGATGACTCCTCTCTGAGCCTTCTGCGTATTCACCTGGATTATAATCCCTGCTGTGACTTCAAATTAAGACCCAGATTACAATGAGTGATAACAATCTTTAGGTTTAGCTGTAGTGCTGTGTAGGCATGCATTTCAGTGGCTTGTTGTGATAAAAACGTATCTTCAGCCATTGTGGGATTTGGTGAGGAGCTTATGTATATGTTATGACAACAAATTGGTTTCAGCTCCGGCCTAATGCTGAAATTCAGCTACCATCTGCTCCATCTGTGATTGTGTATTTCTATGTGTGTGGCATGGAAGGAGTGTGAGGCATTGCTTAGGTGTATCCTATTGATTTACCTGCCGTCCCCATTGGGTCTGCACAAACAAGGAGATTTGAGATTAGCATTCATTTGTCAGAGGCCATAATAAATAATCTAACGATGCTGAAGTTGTACCAAAAGTTATTTCTTTATGATCTTCATCCTGAACCATTAATGACTCTCAACTCTTCACTCTCTACTAGACAAAGACAGACTGGACCTTGATGAGGACTCATTGGGAGTGTGCCCCATGAGGAATGGCAGTGGAATAGGCAGCAGTAATAACAGTAATGGCTGCGGATCAGGTGGTGGTGGTGGTGGTGGTAGTAGTGGTGGGAGCGGAAATGGAGGAGGAAACTTCAACCAGTTTTTGGGGCCTCTTTTGTGGGATCGCACCCTGCCTGCAGACGGGGGGCTCTTCCAGCTTCAGTACATGGACTTGGAGGAGTTTCTGACCGAAAACGGAATGGGCAGCATGCATAACAACAACAGTTCCAGTTCGGCCCAGATCCCCTCGCAGAGCTCCCCATCGGCCGTGCCCAGCCAGAGCTCCCAGTGCCTACCGCCATCATCCCCACCTGGCTCTTCGTCATCTTCGCCCTCTTCCTCATCTTCCCCATCGCTCATTGGTTTGGAAGTGGCTCAGCCGCAGAGCCTTGCAGGAGGAAGTGACTGTCTGCATGGTGAGTTTAATGACATGGAGCATTTTGTTCTTGAGGGAATAAGACACACAGTTGAACCCCAGAGTTAGAAAAACATGAACAAGGACAGTTCAGTCTTCAAGGTTTGTCCATATCATCTCACAACAGCAATACCATAGCAATGGGCTCAGGAAACATTGTGGAGTTTGCAAGCTGAAAGAAGCAAATAGTCCCTTTTCACTGATATGAAAGTAGTAGAGCCTCAGTAATGGTTGAGATGCAATCAAGGTTATTTGGTGTGTTAAAAACATTCCCACGGGCGAGTGATTCAGCACTTTAACTCTTCTTTCAGTATATAATATATGCTGTGGTGACAAAGCATTTTTCTGTCCTGTGGGGTCAAACTGAAGACAGGAGGTACAGTGGTCACATGGCTTTAAATGCAAAGTCAACTTGACAGAGAAAACACAGAGTCTAGAAATGGCTGCTAAATTTGCTTTTCATACTTTCGCAATAGTGCTGGATTAGTAACTGGATGATACAGTACAGCAGGAAGAAATTGAGATTTGTAAAAAAACAAAAACAAAACAAAAAAGGTTCAGTAAAGATAGATGTCTTCAGCTATTTGATGAGTCAGTCTCACAGCAGTGACCAGGAGGCTTGGTTTAGTTTGGCATGTGATCTATGTACTGCAGTGTACAACACAATCAGCATTCACTCCCAGCTAATTATTAATGTGCAGCAGGGTCACAACAGAGAGAGGGAGAGGGAGAGAGAGAGAGAGAGAAGTGTGTGGAGTGTTTGCGGTTGCGTGTCTTTAAATCTCTCCCCACTTCACACGCCACAGCCATGTGCACGCGTCGATACACGTGCAGAGGCTGAGAGCACTGGAGTGAGAGAACTAGAGGCAGGGCCAGTGGACATGTGGGAGGAGTCCACAGGGGGAGGGACACGCTGAGCAACAGGAAGACTTTCCATGAGCTGCTGGACTTCAAACTGCACATTTGACGACCAGTGAATGATATTAAAACACTGATATCGAGAATTTTATACTTCATAGGACGCTGAAGCAGATACCTTTAATCCAGTTCGTCCAAATTAGTGACAAAGGGCATGATCATAAACTGATAATGCATTCATACTGCATGGCAAATGGCCATGTATTGATGATTGATTGCAGCCACTTTATATATTTATGTAGGTCTTATACTGTAAAATCTAAAGGTTAGTATTATTTCGACTTTGCTAAAGTTGTCATCCCTTCACCCAGCTGAACACAAGCAATCTGCTGAATTATATATAACCATAAAGGTACCCAACCAACAGTTTATTCATATGTTAAATGCAGCAACATCGATGGAATATATGATTATATTAATTACCTATGAAGGAGTATGGCTCGTGCTCGCCCTCACAGCACTTTCAGTCCTTTGTGGAATGCTGTTGTATGAGTGCTGAAACGTATTTAGTCACATAGTTGACCTTTTTTTTTTTTCCAAAGGCAAAAAAGCCTCCTGTTCACTCAGGGCTGAGACACGTGGATGAAAATGCACCAAATCTACTTTGCAGGTCTGCGTTTCAGAGCTTCCCAAAAAAACAGAGAGAGGCAACCATGTACCACAGGAATAGTGAGGGCTGGCACGTTTTCGTTCCAACAAAACACACTACACCAGGTGGTTGTGCTTGCTAGTTCCTGCTGTCAGGTTTAAGCAGCAGAGACCATTGAAGCCTGCTGGTTAAATCACAAGTGGAGGAAAAAGCGCTTATTACATGCCCTCAGTAGAAATTGGTTGTCATTTAAATCAAGATTCGGTGATATTTAGACCTGCTGATTATGTACTATAGGCTTGATTTCATCTTTGTGTTATTGAAAACACTTTAATTTGTCAGTGTTATGTTGACACTGTGGGACATGGGAGATCATTCAGGGACAGGTCACACCTGAGTGTTCACCTGGTATGAGAGTAAGCCCTCACACTACATAGTCATTACTCATGTTATCATTGCCCCTATATTACAAACCTGCAGATAACATGACAATGCATCATAGATGGAGGGGATGGGTTTGTTTCTCTCCAGCCAGCAACCTGTCTCCTCCTCCCAACAACACTCCCAACACTCCTTCATATTGTTTTTGGAAAGTGTTTTCACATTGCATATCTCCAGTGATGATCAGATTAGTGGAATTCATGGTATATAGATTTTTTAGACTAATGAAATTCTATAAAGTCTGTTATGTTGTGGTGTTGAGTAGCTGTCCTGTTGTGTGTCTCTCTCTAACCCTGAGCTCCTGATACTAGCTACGTCAAATTAGATCATTCTGATGTAAACAAACTACAAACTAGCAATTCAGTATTTAAAATTATTTTATATACTTTTTTATTTTATTCAACTTGACCACTATATTTTTTTTTCACAAGGATGTTGACTGATATGTATATGGAGTTATATGGGGTTAAAGGGGGTGGGGCAAGGTATAGCCCTATAGTGGCCCCATGTAAAGAAACTGGTTTCAAGGGGAGGGTTAGAAAGTTACATAACACTTCCACTTTTAGATTTCTGTATCTGATCTGTTAGAATTTCTGAACAATTTAATTGATATAAAAAGCAAACAGCACAATACCATGCGCTGATTGAACCAATAGATTTCATGCAGCTATAGCTGTGTGTCAGTTTGATTTACACTTTCGACTGCTGAAGAAGAGTCAACTGAATTCCCAGGCTTGTAGAGACTATAGTTATGCTTTAAACCAGTGGTATATGAAATTAGAAAAACATTGGAACTATCCAGAATTTGGCCTAGTGAATCATAAATGAATCATAAATATCAATAATTCTTTGAGCTGCTACATTGGGAGTATTAGACATTGATGTGATCTTTTTTAGAAGTAGATTTTGGAATGTTTTGTATTATAGAAACCTGTAACTCTGTTTATTTGTATGCTAAAAACATATCATACAATCATTAAATATTACATATTATATCATAGTCAATACAGGGCATATTCAACATTAGCCATCCCTTGTTGCTTGATGTCCTTGATGTCCATGAAAGCTGATTGAAAACCCTACTCAGTTCTTTGGGATCAGTTAAGGGCAAAGGAATGTTGTTTGTTGTTTATAAGAGCAAGAATGTGGCTCTCTGCTTCCATCTGGTGGTCATTGGAAGGAAATGCTGAATGTGTTTCTATTATTATCACAGTGGCCTGCTGCCATCAGCTCCTCTATGTATTAGACGGTAAAATCAGTGTCAGTTTAAAAACGGGTCGTTGAGAAGCATCTAACGAATTCCTCTTCCTTGTGGTTCCAGGGAGTCAATCGAGTATGAATGAGTCCTGTGAGTCGCCCTCTTCCTCCTCCTCGTCCTCCTGTCCGCCTCTACTGACGCCCACGGGCAGCGGACCAGATGGGATTGGAATGTTTGACATGGATTCTTCGGACATGGCCATGTCCAACAGGGAGCCGAACTTCGACCCCAGGAGACACTCCTTCAGTGAAGAAGAGCTAAAGCCCCAGCCAATGATCAAGAAGGCCCGCAAGATCCTGGTGCCAGATAACATGAAGGTGAGTGAACTCAGACGCTCGCTGCAGCAGCAGGAAGATCCCAGGCAGGTCCATTTTGAACCTTAGGAGAGAAGTCATCGTAGGCTATGATACATACCATGCATTTAAAGGGAAATTGTTATCAATTCTAGGTCTTATTTTTACTTTCAAATATTTTATCAATTATTTAATCAACAATGTTTTCAAATAACAGTCCAGATTCCAGACACATTTAATTTACCTAAAAGCAGCACAGTTGCAGCTGCAGGATGTTTTGAAAATTGCTTTGAATCAGTTTTCTGAACTAGTTGATGCTCAGATTCAAAAGTACATCCAATATACAATCCATATGGACATGGCTCTTCACACTGAAATCACTGAACATGATGTATCGAATAAGCAGAATAATAAACACTTGAGCAACACATAAGAGTTAATCCACAGAATTTCTAAGAAAAATGTCTATGTCTAGGTATAAACATAGTATACATTATATTTAACTTTTTATTGGTAGCACATCTCAAATTGCCAGTTTAAGTGTCCTCACATTTGACTTCTTTTAATGGCTCACATCAAAAAACAAACGCTGGCACATTTCAGCACATGGCCTTCTTCAGAGCGTTTGGAGACATATACAATTAGTTCGGTCATTTATACACAGGACAGGTGCTGCTGCACAGCTGAAGGTGGACTTTAATTACTTGCAAACCATCAACTTCCCTCCCCAGTGGCTCCAAACAAGGACCAATGACACAGTACACCAAATCTGACCGAATAATATTACATAAATTAGACAATAACAAATATTTTACATTTTTGGAAATAAGAGACAAACTTAACCCCCCCAAAAACGTTTTAAGCTGAAATCACCATTGGTGTAATAGTACTGAGTGTGCATATCCAGAACATTTCTTTCTGAGCCAGTCTCTTTGACTGGCTTCAGCATAATGTTTTGCAATTGCATGGTCCATATTACCTGTGTACATTGCAGCTTTGTGTTCTGATATTCGCTGTTCTGTGCAGCAGCACCTGTCCTGTGTATGTGAGCAATGTGAGCAGCTTTGTCTGCCTTTTTAACTTGGCAATTGAGATGTGCTACCATTTTTAAATTTTTCATTTACTGGATTTTTGGGTTTAGACTGAGTATCATCACTGTTGATGCGATCCCCCCCCCATATATTTAAATTGGTATTAGAACATTTTTAAAAGCAGGATGAATTACATTCAGGATGAAAACAAGAATAGGAGGTTTATGGAAAATAAAATATTTGTCAGTGTGTTGAAGGGATGTGGACAGGTAGGTTCTTTGTATATTTTATTTACTCTAAGACATTAACTTGGTGCTGAGGATGAGATATATGAAAGGAACATGTTCCAGGCTCATTCATGGCCAAACACCCACATTACCAGTAGGAGGAGTTCAGCTGTACAAGAGCACTACACACTCCCTTTAAGAAACAAGCCGGACTGTTCATTAAACGTTTTATTGAATTACCTTTACCTAATAATTCCCTAATCAACTGTGATAATCAGATCAAGGTTGTAGTTACTGAAATAATCAATATGTCCTATTTTTGTCTGTGCTGTTTAAGGATGAGAAGTACTGGACCAGGAGGTATAAGAACAACGAAGCAGCAAAACGTTCCCGAGATGCCCGCCGTCTAAAGGAGAACCAGATTTCCGTGCGTGCTGCCTACCTGGAGAGGGAGAACGCCCAGCTCCGACAGGAAGTGGCTGAGATGCGGAAGGAACTTGGCCGCTGTCGCAACATCCTTAGTAAATACGAGAACCGTCTCGCTGACCAGTGATGAAGGAGCGGCGCGAAATCAGGAAGAGGAGAAATATAAGCTGGATTAAATTTAAGACTTTTTCGGGGGTGGCGTGATGGACAGAATGGGGTCAGGATAATGATGATGATGGCGATGATGATGAGGAAGAAGATGATGATTATGATGATGAATGTATAAGACAAGGAGAAGGTTGTGTATTGAAGCTCAGGTGTCTTGTTTTGTCAAGGTGTCAACTCTTAAAAGCGATGGATAGAGAGAATAATTTAACAGATGAAAGATGTGACTTTTAAGAGTTTTGTTATTGGAGAATTGTATATTTTTATAATACTTCTGAAAAATTAGAGGGAGAGCAAATTTGGAGAATAATTTTGTATATTTTCTACATGACTGGGACATAGAGATGGGGGAAAGCTATGGTAAATACCTTTTTATTCTAGACGAGTCAGGAGATGTTTGACAGCTGGTCAGCCATCGATGGGTATTTTTCAACATGATTATCGTAGTCAGGATGCAGCAGCAGGGGCGAGGACGCATGTAACAATTGTAATATAGAGAGCAAAATTATCTTAAAATCGTATAGTTCAGCATTTTTGTGGATTTTACTCAAGCACTTAATTTTTTTTTCCTGTTATGTTTCTGTCACTGGGAATGGGCATGCTCGAGAGGCGCCGAATGAGAGACATGAGGAGACACCATGTAAACAGTCCCACAATTTCCCCAACACTTGTCGTTCAGTCTCGTGCGTTCTTCTTTACTATTTCACCCTTTTTTTAACAGACTTCAGTTCCCCAACAACACCTGCACCTTGAGGTTACATATGAGATTGGTACATCTTTCTCTAGTGAGTCCACACTTGTGTCTTTGACTCTTTTTTTTTCTCCCTACGTCCCAGTGGAGTGCTTTTAATCTACTCTGGTATTTTTTTCATATCTCACCTAAGCTGGTGAGAGCCTGTTGTGATGCCCCGGGTAACTCTGCTCCTCTTGATCCTCTATTTGAATTGTTGGGACATTTCTCGTCCTCTGTTTCTATATCCAGCTGCTCTATTTCTGTCTTCAATCCCCTCTCAGTTATGTGCAAACTCTTCCCATAACATTTTGTCCCTGTGTCTCTCTTGTACCTCCACAGTACATAGAGATAGTCAAATCTCAGTGTTGTAATGTATCCTGAAATAGTAATCAACCTTCCCAGTAAAACGCACATCGTTACTTTACTGTACTTTATTGAACACACTTTAATTAGCATTATTACAGGGGTGGGGAGAGATGTTGTGTATATTGGATAGGCCTATACTATTTTGTGTATTTGATGTATTCCAGGAGATGGGTCGAGTACCCCCATTGAGTGGGATGGTGTTAATTTCTCAGATTTCTGGGAGAAATAAAAGCCAAAATTTCCTATGTTGATCCACAAAGCTTGTTGCTATTTAGTGCTTTTTTTCAGTACTGCTCCTTCTTTACTGTTTACTCCTGTTATTACTCCTTACTTTTTACTGTATCTATAAACTTCTCTGTGTACTCACGTCACCTACACAGGGGCATGGTACACTATGTTATGTTCCTGGGGGGAAGGGGTGACTAGTAATAGAGTGTGATTTTAATCCCCTGAATGACCATGATGAATAGTTACCATTACTGCTATTATTATTGTTATGATTATGATGATTATCCCTCTTATTGTCGCTGTTCTATATTACTGAATGATTTTCTTTCTTTGGATGAACATGATCTGTTGCACCTTGAAACATCTTTGATCTTCATTGTTCCTCAGAAAGACTATTCAAATGGAAAAAAACAAACACCCTCACTCTGCTATTCGCATCCTGTCTCAGACCTCCAGACATTCAACATCACTCGCTTCTGCTACGGACACTACTGCCACTTTTGGTTTCTTTGACCATGGATCTCACAAACGTGGCTCAGTAACTTGAACATGATGCTCATGCAGACTTACGTTGTTCTCTCACGATGACCTCCTCCGTTCCCCAGCAGGTGTATGGATTATGCACACTGTTGATATTCTCCTTGTTGGTTTATTTCAGCCTTTATCACCTCAATCAGTGATTGTTCGCTCTCCCAACAGGATTTTAGTCTCTAATATCCGCACAGATGTGGTTGATCAATCTTATAGTGACTCTTAATTGAACTTACAACTGCCCTGCTGCATCAGTGGTGTCCATGGTGCCCAGCCCACTCAGTGCTGGTTGTTTGGATGTAGTTGAGATTTCCCAAAAACACCAATAAAAGATTGTTCTCATTCACTACTGCTCTGCTTTTCTCACGTGTTTCACAAGTATAATGTTTGTTGAGTTCTCCGTGTGCTCGAGTCTTGAATTGAAGCCCAGTATTCTTCACTAAAATGGGCAGCAGAGGTGAAATTACTGGAGGAATATTACTTTACTAAGTCTGATAACCAGACGGTAATATGTGGTGAAATGTCAGGAGACTACTTGTTTTGTTTTCCTCCCTGCTTGTTCACATTGTGTACATTCCTATAATTGGCAATCTGGTCCCAATGTGCACTCTCTTGCCCAATGAAAGGAAAACCACTTCCCCTGGATATTTATACCTTTTTTAAATTAAAAGAGCTGCGTTTATAGGGATAAAGTGGACAGAAACAGGTTTTATCCATCAGTGCAGCTGTGGTGGGCCCCAGATCCCACCACATTATAATTTTGAATAATAGCATGATTACACAATAGAAATCCATGTACTCTTTTTTTTTTAATGCATCAATTACAGAATCAAAGACATATGTAAGCTTGGATGTATGGGGGAGAAAATGTTGCACTTAGGTAAGAATCAGTCAGTTCAGTCATTGTTCTCCACTGATGGCGTCTGCTGTTTGTTTACTCTTGTTTGTTTGTTGTGAGTTTCGACAACAATGTCAATGTGTCATCCTCTTTATCTGCTGTCTTAACAGAAATGGGTGAAAGGTCCCTCAGACTGGAATTTTCCTCACTACTTCCCTCTACAACGCAAACCAGATGTGTGCTCCAGGGCTGTCCCCTCTCCTTCCCTCCCTCCCTCCCTCCCTCCCTCCCTCCCTCCCTGACCCCCCCCCCCCCCCCCCCCACCAACCTCTCTCCCACCCTTTGTTCCCCCCTTCCTTAAAAATGCTGTGTCTGCTCGTTCTCTCCCTCATATCGTCTAAGGCCTGGCTTCTTGAAGGATGGACTGTGCACTGCTGCTCCTGTCCCTGTGGGCTCTGATTGGAACGGTGTCTCCGCAGGCTTCAGGTAAGACACTTACCTCCCATCACTCGCCCTCGCAGGGATCCCTGCAGACACAAATACTGGACACACATGGAACGTGACTGTTTATGAATTGAGTGTCCTGTTGGTCAGCTGGACTCCACCTCATGTCACAGTTTAGACTGTATTTTAATGCAAGGATGATGATTGTGCCAACTTAAGGCTGTTTAATTAATCAAATCTGCATTTAATCATTAGCACTTAATAGGATGAGACTGATGTGCCATGTAGTGTGAGTGCTTTTGTTCGTGATTGAAAAGCACATGGTTGAGTCAGTGATGTTCAGTTAAATGAAATCACTGACAGTCACATCAAATCACATTATTCATAAGTTCTTTTTACTTTGATTGCACAGTACATTTCTTAATCCTGACACCCGTTGAATGTTCGTTACATAAAGAATTGATGAAGAGTTTATATATTTTTTGGTGTAAGTATTACCTCTACTGGACCTTTTGTCACACCACCACAGGTGACTAGACCTTCCACAGTTACAACCCCAATATCAGTGGTTCTGTATGTGCGTACCTTATGTACTGTACTCTGTGTCTCAGAGCTTTAATGTATGCATGAGTCCAGCACATGTGTGTTTGTGATCACACGTGCACTGGGCAGAGAGGATACAGTAGCACACATGTTTTCATTCTATGAAATGCAAAAAAAAAAAGGGGGAACCCAGTGTGTCTCCCCCTTGTCCTCCCCCGCCACTCCCCCCTCAAATGTTCTGGGCACTGAGGGTGTGTCGATATCTGCGCGCAATGTAAAATAGGTGGAGGATTTGGTTTTGTAATGTGTGGTGGAGGAAAAAAAGGGGAAGTGGGGAGGAGGGGCTGTTGGTATGAACTGATATTCATTTTAGATATTTTCCCCACTGAGAAAGTGCACAATAATCTGTGCACGGAGTTAAAGCTTCAACAAGACTGAGACAACAAGCAAGACTGATAGGTGAATGGCCTCCATCTAAACACTCATCTGGCGAGCTGGGTGGCAAATGTTTACCCGGCCACCCACACTGCATTTAACTTCCCCACAAACAGACAACAAAGTAGAACTGGCAAATAAAGTCTCATTATGGCCCTTAGTGTTTTTTTTTTTACAAGGGGCCACAAATGGAGTGGAGGTGAACTAACAAACAATTACTATGGCGGTGTGACAGTCTGTGTGGTATCACAACAGAGTCGTGTCCTGAGAGACTTCTGGGGGAGGAGAGGAGGAGGACGTGTCCTCGGCCCTGCAAAGTTGACAAAGACTGCGGCAGCAAGCGCCAGTGTCTGTGTGACGGCCAGTGTGGTCTCAGCTGTGTGGCTCCAGGTAACTATTTGTATGCATGTGTGCCCTCGCTCGCTCGCCACTCTCAACACCACTGTGTGGCTCGGTCATTAAAAGTGTTTGTGTGTGTGAGTGTATACGCAGCTGTGCCAACATATATCTGTGTGTGTGTTTCCTTCCTGGAAAATAAAATAAAAGCCTTGGTCATGCACAAAATCTGGGCTCAAAATGTGTCCTATGCCAGTGCTGAACACAAGCTTTTTATTATGCTTGTGCACTGTAAAAGAGGGCACTGTGCATGGATCCAGTCTCGTTATACAACCTCATTAGGGCTCTTTTAAAGTGGTTTAGTGCTTAACACTTAATTTCTCTTGTACAAGGAACAATCTGGCACATTCTGAGAAATGTTTCTCTTGCTCTCCTCTCTCCTCCCTCTGGATCATCTCTTTCCTCCTCAGGTCGTACTTGTGCTTGGCCTCTACCCCTCAGTGAAAACTCGGTAGCTCGCCTCCTCTCTCCCACTCACTCCTTCTCTGCGCTGCTCGAAGTGCGCTGCAAGCCTGGATTCGCGCTGCCCAATGGCTTGGATGCCACCATCCGCCGTTGTCAAGGTGACCGCCAGTGGAGTGGGGATGAGCCCATCTGCACAGGTGGGTTTGAGTTGAATGTAAAAAAAAAAAGTTTCTTTATCACTCCACCTCAGGTCCCTTCATAACAGGGGGATTTCTACCGCAGGTAATGATCATCTGGGGAGATGCTGCGGTGTTTGTTTGTCCCTCATATTCAGTGACAGGCAGCAGGTGTGTGCGCTGCGTGCGCACATTACATGTGTAGGTCAGTGATGGTCAAGGAAAAAACACAGCTGTGTATTTGTGTTCATGCAACACAGAGAGATGGAGAGGCTGATATTCAGGAATGAAACCCCTCTGTGACTGTCGACTGAGACATTGCACAACTGGGACCTATTCTCCTCATCACCATGGCAACCAAAGCTTTTCATATTGGCTGTCTGAAGATTTTACTCGTGAACTGCTGATAAGTTTGAACGGGAGATAAAAGCTGAACATGAGTGTGTGTGTATGCAGATCTATATGCATGCATGTGTGTGCACCCTGCGTGTACGGGCACTACAGCGCACAAATCCATACTTTCTGCCCCTGTATGCATGCGTATACAACGATTTGTTAATCTTTTGTTCAGCGTTTGTGGTGTTGTTGTAATGTCTTGCATTATGTAATCTACTCATAGACAAAATTAGACTGCAAGGTGTTTATGTTTTGTAATTCCAGGGTAGACTAAAGATACCATAATCCTAACAAAACCCAAATGACAGTCTAAACAATAGGCTATAATCAAGACAAACAGCAACCTCCTTTCAACAACAAAAATCTACATCACAAGTTAACTACAAGCTACATTTTAAATGTTTACTGTTATTTGCTGTAGGTCGTCTGTGGTCTGCTGACCTGTGACCTGGTGAACCTAGAGAAGTAAACAAACCGAGCAGCAGCTGGAATTAGTCACGACTGATGTTATTTTTCAGTGTTTTTCAACCGACCACTGTGTCCTGACATAATCATGTGGTGAAAGAGTTTGATTTTCTGTCTCTCTAAATACAGGACAAATAGGTAAAAATTTGAATGCCTGCCTCACAGGAGACGCCGCTGTGCAGTGTTATTACTTCTACCACTGTGCCATACGGCTGCACAGTGGTAGACCAAGTGAAGCCATCAATATTTCTTAGTATCTAGACACATCTCATCAAGATACAGCACCTGAAAGTATGTACTGCTTATTGCTTGTGTCGGCCTGTCAGATCCGGTAAGAACAATACAATTTCAGCCTTAAACGGCCGACTCCTGCTGCATTAATCACACGCCTGGAGCTACAGTAAACCTGCTTTCTAAAGAATCTGCAACCCAGATGGGTCCTGCATCACCCTTGAGATTTTTTTTTTTTTATCTGTTCAAAGATGTGAAATAAGGATATGATTCTAGAGTATCCTCCTGCTGAGAGACGGGCAGAAGGTAGGTGGGTTTTGAACGTATGAGAGCGTTTGTATTGTGTGTCCTGTGCATGTGTGTTAGAGTGCGAGTTGAGCTCCTTCATGCCTGTTGAGAGGCAGTGGGCGGCAGATCGCTGTCAAAGTGGCACGGAGCTGCGTGCACACTGTGTGAGTGTGAGCGAGCGTGAAAGTGTGTGCACTGTGTGTGAGTGTGTGGAGAGGTAGAGAGGTAGATTTTTTTTCTGTGTACATTAGATGTGTATGTGGGTGGGTGGATTGCACATGTGTCACAGAGTTTCTGTGTGTGTGTGTGTGTGTGTGTGTGGGCGACAGATCACAGTCAGGAGAGTCAGAGAGCTCTCTCGCTGCTCCAGGCCTTTCTGTTCCCTGTTCTCCTCTCCTCTGCTCTCTTCTCTCATCCTCTTTTCCTCTCATCTCTTTCTCCTCTCATCCTCTTCCATCTGAGGCCTCTGATAAGGTCTCTCTCTCTACAATGAGAGCCAAGGACAAGCATGCAGCTTTAGGCTGTTTAGTTTGTGGTGTGTGGATGTCTCGGTGTGTATTTCTGTGTGTAAAAACACACACACAGAAGGAGTCATGTGGTGCCTCCTTGGACCTTCTCATCTTTGCTCGCAAACAGAAACCCTGTGTATTTAACGCTGCGGTTCATTCAAAATCACTTTTTTTGAAAATGTTGTTTTAAAAGATGAATTTCATATACCTGCGCGTCGTAGCAGTTTGGTGCTCCAGCTTGTGTGGGTGGCAGCAGTGCGGGGCAGGAGAAGGGCGGTATGTGAAAACAGAACTCGGCTTCGGGCTCTCATCGGCAGCCAAACAGACTCATAACTCTCCCTCTCCCATAGGTCCCTTTACATTCTTATATTAACGTTTCTCTGCTTCAGATGCCTAAGACAGCCCTCGGGCAAGAGCTGTCTCTGCCTTTCAAAACCGTGTTCAGCTCAAACCCCCCCCGCTTGATGTAGTGCAGGTCACTCCAGCCTCTCTCCAAGCACCACTCTTGATATATATATTTCCACCAGCGTGAGGTACTCAAACATCCAGAAATGAACAGTGCCAGGTGTTATACAATCACATATATAGCTGTGAGCATAGGGAGGTGTTTCACCGGCTCATCGAACTTTGATTTATTATCTAAGAAGGGTTATTTCAACTTAAATAGAACGAGACATTAGGTGAAACGCCTCTGCAGGTCACAAATAAATAGAAGCCTTGGTTAATACAAGTCAAATGAGGTAGAGGGATGGACGTTCCTTACTCTATCACCCCATCCTCTCTCCCTGCTTCTTGCTTGTCAATCACATCCATCAGTTACAGTATTGCTGATTATGTGTGAGTTACTGAATCACAATGCACATTAGATACACTCTGAACAGGCTGTATTAATATTTAGTATTTGAGTATCATGCATAATGGTTTCAATGGTAATAGTTCTGCAGGACATTAGCATTTGAAAGTTACAATATTGTGTTTCATTATTATGGTAATCACCACAGTGCACAATATGCAAGCTGTGCAGTGGCTGGTACTGTAAGTTTTGGATACACGTTTGGGTTGTTTCATCAGTGTGTGATGTTTCATAAGTTTTGTGCAAACCTAATCTGCAAACTAACCGATAAAGTAGACCGAACACTGCGACAGTGCAGCAGTGGAGTAAAAGTATCAACATCAATCATTTTTATGTAAAACACACCATTATAAGAACAAGGGTCTGCATCAAAAATATTTTACAAGTAAAATAATATCAGTGAATGTATCATTAAATTGCTTATAGGTATCATACAATTACACAGTACCGAAATATTATTGGCTCAGTTCTTCATTTGTTTAGTAACTCCCAGCAATAGTTGGCAAGGAGAAGTGAAAGGCTCATGAAATTAAAACAAGTACTCTAATTTCTAGTGCAGTGATTGAATAAATGTTCTTTATGAAGTTGCATTGCACCTGTGGTATAAAGAGATGCTACATTTCTTCATCCTTTAGGTGCCAACATAAACATGCATGAATGTCAGAGCTAAAAGGTAACTGATTATGAGCAATACAGAAATAGAAAAATAATCATGGAGAGAATAAATACAGAAATAAATATCACACATATCTGTGTGAGACATCTTAACTACTTAATTTATGAATTGATATTTTACAATGAAGAATTTGATGAGCCTATAGAATACATAAGATGCACTTTTAGATGCTCAACTACCAAAATGATAGTAAATCAAAGAGTAAATAGAAAGTCAGCTATTGTTTGACCAACTGCCCAGTCAAACTGATGCTTACACATCACTGCATCAGCATTTATCATATTATATAACACCACAGCACTTAAAGCTCTCTCTGATGTGTGTGTGTTGCTACTCTTGCGAAGAATCTGAATACTTCTAATGCTGCGTGTCTTGTCTTGACCAGTCTTTAACCTCCTTTTCCCCTCTGACCCTCAGAGATTGAGACACCTGAACCCACTGCTGCCCAGACCTGCCCTCTGCCTGAGGAGGTCATCAACATCTTCAGCATCCAGGGTGATGCTACTGTGGGAACCTCCATTCGCTACAGCTGCCTGTCTGGGTGAGAGAGTGGTGGTGGTGGTGGGGGGGGCTGATGGGCTGATGTTATGTTGTGAGTGCGTGGGCAACGGCTTTGGAAACCTGAAATGGTAGGATGGAGGAGAAGGCAGAAATGGAGGAAGTGAGAGGACAGGAATGGAGCGTGAAGGAGAAGAAGAAGAAACAGAGAGCGGAGTGAAGGCTTGAATACAGGAGAGGTGTCGGGGAATGGCGGGTGGTGTTGGATGAATGGCGGGGAATTCATTTTGATCTTCCAGCTGACGATCTCTCCATTGAGCTAACTAGGTCATTACAGTCTAATCTTGTATTGACTCCCCTTTACACACTGACTCATCACACAGGATAAAATGAGCCTTAGTGAACATGTCAGCCTGAACTGTGCACACAACATTTAGACACTCTGACAGAGAGTGGAAAAAGGGAATCATTTACACCTTTTTTCCTCACTTTTTCATTTAGATGAAGGTCCTCAGCTGTCAATACTGTAAATGTCACACTGCCATCTGTCTCCATCACTGTCTCTCTTCCCTCCTGCAGAGCAGATATAGTGGGGAGCAGTGAAAATTTCTGCCAGGAGAATCAGACCTGGCAGTATCCTCACCCTATCTGTAAAAGTAAGTGTGTTGTAGTATTTTGTTTAGAATTGTTGCTTGAGTTTTTTGACCCATTAATGTGTGTGTGGTGTTATTTTTAAATTTTCAACATTTTTTAACTAGTTATTCATAAAATAAAAAGGTTCTGTCAACCAAAACACAAGCCGAGTTGGAACTTTGATGCTCAATATCTCGGAACTACCCAAAACGGAGATAGAACCCTATAATTCTAAGCTCACGTTTTGTTGTTGTTGCTGTGACCATAATGTGTAAGCCTGTGTATGTGTGTGCGTGTGTGTGTTATATCCTCCTTACACTCAGTATGACTTCATGCATCTTTGAAGGTTAGCAGAAAATGATGTGTGAGTCATTGAAGTGAGAGACTAGAAAATATGTGGAGCTTCTTCGAATGGAAATGTTTTTTTTTCTCCATCATTTGTTGTGTGTATTCGTTCATATGTGTGTGTGTGTGTGTGTGATATGTAAGAAAGAGTGAATCAAATGAGGCAAACAGAAAACACAGCTTTGAACACGGCTCTGTTTCACGGTGTCTTACTGCCATCTTGTGGCTAAACTCTAAACTACATGGCCTCCTGTTCAGTTGGAAATGGGTAATACTTGCGGGAGGGATGCATCTCGAGTCATTCTACAGTAAAAGAGAATAAAACTAACAGTGGGTTGAAAACAAAAGGACGCAAAGAAGTACAGATGGTTTCCAAGTCTCTAAGGAAGCAACAGCTGCACAGTCACTAAGCAACGACGCCTCTGTCCTTCTTTGGAGTAAATCTGGTCCTCTAATTTTTTATCTAAACTTTTTTTTATCTAAACCTCTAATTATCAGTGATACTCAAAGTGAAATCTGTTTCCCCCCCCACTCTGTTAGAGGTGTACTGCCAGCCTCCTCCAGAGGTGGAGAAGGGCTACGTGGTGGCTGTCCAGAAGACTGAGTACGAGGTGGGCTTTGACATCCACTACCTCTGCAAAAAAAACTTCCTCCTGGATGGACCCCAGAAGATCACCTGCCAGCCCAACGGCAGCTGGAGCGCATCACCTCCACACTGCAGAGGTGACACACTAACGACAAAATGCATCTAAATGCATTTAAGGATGGCTGCATAAAAACTCACCGTTCCATCCATTGTGTGTATGGGTGCAAATTAGATAAACACACACATACACTGGCCTTGAAACATGCAAACATATGTATATGTGAATTTAGTTTCATGTGGATTAGCACAACACTTTATGTGTATACTAATACTTTTATACTTTGTTCTCAGCGCGCTGTCTGATCCCTGCTGAAAGAAGCCGAGTGGTGATTGGTGGAGTGAAGCGCTGGCCGTTTGATGTCACGGACGCCATGGTTCCTCATGGAGAGAATGTGGTGTTTTACTGCAAACATCCTCAAAAGCACTGCAGCTTCACTGCAACCCAGGCCTGTTTTGATGGCAAACTGCAGCCACCAGCCTGCTACCTTGGTAATCTTGGACCACACACACACACACATGCAGTTTCAGTGTGCCAGAAGAACTTAATGTTATTGTACAAAGTTGGAGCTTTTTCCAATAGCAATATCCTTGCACCTTGTCTGTTTTTCAGAGCCAACATGGCTGCAGTATAAACTCTTCCCTCATCGGCTGGTCTCAGAGATCGAAGCGTGTGACCTCAGCGATGACCTGCACATCTGATCTCGACCCGCCCGACGCTCATGATGCCGTGTCACGATATGGAGACGTCCCAACACACGTGCCCGTCACCTGGGGCCTGTCCTCCTTCACCTCTGCAGCTTTGCTTTAACATCAGCCATTATGGTCCATTAGACACTGACATGTTGTATTTCACAGCTCATGTGGATCAGCAGGCTAAGCCGTCTGTGCTTGTGGCGTCATGGCCTTTGTCTCTCTCTTTCTCTCTATTGCACACTATCAAACTGCAGACATAATTATAACCTCAAGTATTACTTTGATCTTCCTTCAGCGTGAGCCAGTGCCTACTGTAGATGCAGTTCATAGGCCTCCATGATGATGATGTATATATATATATATACAGTATGTACAATGTATTAATTCATGCCATACCAGGGCTGATACTTTCATGTAGTCTAACACATAATGACTGGACTCTGTGATATCTCACTGTGTGATCTCTCTTTCCTCTGTTGAGCCTGACGCATCAAGTCTTAAGGCTTGTAAGTTTTAATGATGTGAGTGGTTTGAAATAAATAAATAAAAATGTCAAAATGCTTTGTTCACTGTCTCCTTTTATTTCTTATTTTGTTAATTACTGCACATTAATCCCACTGTGTGAGTTCAGGTCCACCTCTCTCCATCCTCTCTGTGTCGGTCTCTTTGCTTTGTACCCCCTCTCGGTGACTCTCAGGCAGCACACAGAGCCTTTCTGTGCAGGCTGCAGGTTCAACCATACTCATAGGCTGAACATGGCTACTGGTCGGACCCGGTAGGCTGCGACACCATAGCAACTCCCCTTGACCCCTCCCTCCCTCAGCATTCGCAGCATCACCCTTTACACTGCACAGTCATATTTGGTCCTCCGGAAATATCCACAGCTCGGGTAAGCCAGTCCCTATGCAGCGAGTGTATGGGTGGAGTATAGTTTAAAATACAGTTTTAAATGTATCGAAAGCATGTCCGGCGCGTCCTCCGCCGGCTCTGACAGCTTGCCTGGGAATATGATAGCACGCGGGGGGGAAAGTTTGTCCTAAAGCCGGCGGGTTACGCTCTCGGTGTCTCGGACCTCCGGCTCTAAAATGGCTGGCTGTAGGTCCGAGGAAGCTCCGGTGCTGAGGTGAAGGATCCGCTCCACACCGCGATCGCACCGTAAAATATCCACGTTCGTCTGCTCCGAGCGGTCGCGTTAGTGATGGCGTTGTCCCAGGTCCGAGAGCTGTCAAGGCGCACACGCACCATCATAATAACTGGCATCTCGGACCTAGGACTGTGCGTAATGGCGTCCTCCACGGACACACGGTGCTCCTCGGTTCATCCCCAGACACATTTTAGAGCAGTGCTGCTGATGCAAACCAGCCGGCATATGGGATGATGATGTTCAGAGACGATTTCTTTCTTTCTTTTAAATGAAGCGTGTTATTATTAGTGCATGTGGACGGTAGTTGTGTGAGAGAGGAAATGTTATTTCGCTCCCACCAGTCGGACCCTTCCTGAATGATCGGCGACTCCGCGCGACCCCCTCGGTAAGAATATTTTTGCCGAGCTAAAATTTAGGATCATGCGAGGTAAGCATCACAATTACAGGATGGTGTTATGTTGAGGTGGAGGGGGGAGGAGGAGGAGAGGAGGGGGGTGGGGGTGGGGGTCATGTGAGTCGCTCTTCAGTTTCGCACTGGGGGGGGAATCAGCATCATCATGTGTATCACAAAATTAGTGGTGATTATTGGCTCCTTGCACTGAACTTGACCCCAATAATCTCCAGATATTTAGGTGTTTACAACAAATCCCCCTCCTTTACCACCATGAAATGTGTTTATTTTATTCTGTTGATGCTTCTTTGAGTTTTTAAATCTATTATTTTATGTCTGTTTTATAGAAATATAAATAGGTATGCCCCAAAATGGATTCTCAGTTGGCTTCAGTCCTGACCAGTGGCAGCCTAGATGTCCAAAATGGCAGCCAGTGTGCAGAGGGATCAGGGCCAGTGACAGAGGGTTTTTTGGACCCAAAGGACAAAACCTCACTCAGTACTGTACCAGGTAACCTCCAGCCATGCCCTGTCAAAGCAGCAGTGGCCATCATCACACAAGATGCTCCTTCTGTCAATGGGAAAAAGCCAGAGGTGGGCGGGAATTCAAAGCCAGCCTCTCAGGAAATAAGTAAGATTGGTGGGTTCAGGCAGCCAATTACAGTGAAGACTGGAGTGCCTGTTCTGCGGAGCCAACCAATCAGAATCAAAATTGTCGTTCCCCCACGGTGCAAGAGGCCAATCACAAACTCCGCCATCAGCCTGACCAAAGACTTTGCTCGCTCGCATTTCAGGAGACCTGTTTTGGTCTCAGCTGGAGCTGTGATCACAGAGAAAAACAGGAGTAAAATCCAAATACCTGCTGTAAAAACTGAAAGAGAAGACACTACTCACCTAAAAACTGAAGAGTCTGAAGCAGTGTCGTTCCACGGGACGGAGGCTGAGAGAGGGGATAAAATGTGCAAAGAGAGAGATGTGCTAGACAGTAAAACCAGCCACACTGAGGGGTCAGAAACTGCTTTGATCTCCAACACTAATACTGTTAAGATAACGAGCCAGAAGGGAATTAAAGAGGAAACTACACAGAGAGAAACTGAAAAAAATATTCCTCTAATTTTGCAAGAAATTGACTTGAAATCTTATCAGACGTTTGATGAGGCGGGAATGGAGGAACAGACGGAGCCACTGGACCTGAGTTTGCCCAAGAAGAGAGACAGTCAGGAGAGGAGGTGTGGTCGCGTTCTGGACGATTCTGGCTGTGAGACCTCGCTGATTATGGAGGTGGATGAATATGAGGGAGAAGGGGACAGAGACATAGTAGAGGAGGATGACAATGACGAAGGGGACGACACAGACGCACTTGACGACTCTCTTCTGTCTCCCTCCTTCTTCTCTACCTCTGTCCTCACCTCCCTCTCCTCCATAGACGTCGACACTGAAAACCTTCTTCTCATAGACGACCAGGGGATCCCGTACACTCTCGGTCCAGATGGACTCAAAGTGCCGCAGGTCCAGGCTTCCACGTCGGAGGACCCTCAGTCGGGTCAGGCCGATTCAGCAGAGTTGGACGGAGAGGGGTCTTCGCAGTCAGCGGAGCCCAGCCTCAGCCAAAGTTTAGATAATGCACTAAATGCACCTTCTGACGATCGTTCCCCATCACCAGCCCCTGCTGCTGATTCGCCACCACCAGGTGTTGATCAGACAAAAGCTCCAGATGTCCTTGTGAGTTTGGCCACTAACTCAGATCCCTCAAAGGCCGTAGAGCCAAACGTTAAAGCAGTTCAGGAGGCTAATGCAGTCCTGCCCCCTCCGCCTGGCATATCAGTCCCCAGCCAGCCCATTCAGATCATCGCAAACCCTCCAACCAGTGCGCCCATCCTCCTCCTGTCGTCGCCCTCTCCTGCTCCTCAGTTCTCCTCTGCCCCTGTGGGTCTCTCTCTTCCCCTCTCTGTTACTCAGACCTCACCTGGTGCTTCCGCCCCCATGTTCCTCCTCCTCTCCTCCGTGCCCTCTTCCTCTGGTGACTCTGCCTCTACCTCCACTCCCATCGCTGTCCTCGACCCCTCGACCGGTCAGTTGTCCCAGATCACCGCAGCATCGGCCCCAGTCACCCTCCCTTTGTCCTCGGCTCAGCCCAGCACGCTGGGGCCGCCGCTGCCCACGCTGTCGCACCCCGTCATCAGACTGAGCGCCAACGACCCTCCCGTCATTCTGGCAGGAGTTAATAACATAAACTCGGGGTCTGTTCTCACCTCTCTCACTGTCCCTTCAGCCACTCCCGCTCTCCAGAGCGACCACAGCATCACTCCCATCGTCCAAACTCAGATCAGCTCTTCCGATTCAAACCCGGGAAGTGAAGCCATACCTGCTGAAGAAGTCTCAAATGAAAACAACAAGCCATCAGCTTTTATAGCATCCTCCTCTCCGCACCCGCAGTCAGCTGGTTTGACCTATGAGCCCTCAGCTCAGCCCAGCCCAGAGGCAGAAGCTCAATCACCAGCCTCCGAGCCCAAATTTGACCCCTCTGACCTGCACTCAGAACACTTACCTCTCGACGACCATCTGTACTTTTCAAACACGGCAGCTCCACCCTCCCCTCCCATCGGACCCATACTCCCCTCTGGCAAACTTGACCCCCTCGACCCGCTGGATCCTCTCTCTCCCGCAGCGTCACCCAACACCATGGGCTCTCGCAGGGTGCTGTACTGCCAGCTGTGTCCGCGGGTCTTCTTTTACCTCTCTGACCTTGAGCGCCACGCCATCACTCACTCGCAGAAGAAGCCACACGTTTGCCAGCAGTGCGGCAAAGCCTTCAAACGCTCCAGCCATCTGCAGGTCAGTGCAGGCCAATTATAGCTATCATTTCATTAGCAGCACTGGTAATAACAGAAGTCAGTTGAACAAATGTCACAAATTATTAGTGTAGTGACAGTAACTAATTTTCTTGGCCACTTGGGAGCAGCAGAAACAAGCTGTGAACTGGGACTGTGACTAATAATTAGGAATACGAATACAAATACGGATACGAATTACTTTATTAATCCCCAAAGGGAAAATGTGAAAGGTATTACCCTCATTATTGATTTCTCCTCCAGTATTTTTCTAGATTAATCAGTTAACTGATTAAAAAAATAGTGGAAAAAGACCATCACAATTTCCCAGAGCGAAAATTGACATGTTCCATCGACTGGTCTTGTCTGAAACAAGTGTCCAAAACCTACAGAGATTCAGTTTTCAATAACATGAAACAGACAAAGATAGAAAAACAACCTTCAGATGTAAGAAGACAGCATAAAAGCATCTCCAAACAGTATTAAGTAAAATGTTCTGACAGGAAAAGAACATGTAACAATAAAAAGGATAAAACAGTTACAGGATAAAACACAAATCACACACGACCAAAGGTTAAACGTGTTATAAGAAAAGATTTCATTCTGGTCAAATGGTTACATAGCAAATGCCCAGTTGCCCTCGGCGACAAGCTTAAACCTTGGGGTGACCAGCAGTCCTCAATCGGCTGATCGCAGATCTTGTCTGGGTTCATATCCCAAGATTTTATGGCTAACTTATTCTTAAAAGTTGTCTATGTATGTAAGCGGCAGACACAGAACCATCTAGAGTCATCATCTGATGATAGCTATGGCTGCATGAAGGGCTGCAATTTGTTTTATTATGGCCCTCAGAGCTCAATGCATTACAACTTGAGGACTCACGTGGAAAGACACAAACCATTCAGAAAACAGTTTCATCCATCAGACAACACGTGTTTTTATAGACACAGGACCGATGGACCTAAGATACTGTAATGCAATAATATCTGAATTATGTGATGTTGATGTTATAATTAACCAAACAAACACCGCCAACAGGTCTCAGTCTTTAAAATCTTCTCCAGTCCAGAAACATTGAACTAAATCGTACCCCACGGTCTGATGAAGTCGTGTTTTTGAATTTGTTGCACATTTGTTGTCTCTGCTTGTGTTTTATTAAGTTGCAGTGCACTGAGCTCTCAGGGCCACCATACCATAGTGCTGGGCGTGATCAATTTCACAAACAAGGACTCAATAAAACTATTGATTAATACTTACTGCTATTCCTCGACAGAGACACAAGCACATCCACACTGGCCAGAGGAACTTCGTGTGCCCCATCTGTGCCAAACGCTTCAGGGAGGCCGGCGAGCTCCAGCGCCACCAAAGGGTGCACACCGGAGAGAAACCGTACCAGTGCCAACTTTGCCACACACGCTTCGCCGAGCGCAACACGCTACGCCGACACACCAAACGCAAACATCCTTACCACCAAGTAGCCATGGAGATGCTGAACGAGAGGAGAGACCGAGGAGGAGGAGGCGGCGTTTCTGGAGTGCAGGAGGAGGAGGAGAGCGCAGAATGGTACAACTCCACTGTGTCTAACTTGGAAAACTCAGAGTCTGAAATGGAAACTTAGGGAGTCAGGAGAGACACGTTGGCAGGGTGATCACATCTAACTTTGATCAGACACTAAAATTTCCTCATCAATTTACATTCAAAGAAGGGAGCACTTGCAATATTTATTTCAATGTTTCTAAAGGTAATTTATTTATATGAATGTATATTATTCCCATTCCATTTAATGGGCCAAAAATACAGCCTTCAAAGTCATACATGATTTTGAATAAGTTTTCCCATTTGGAAAAAAAGGTGCATATATATACAGTACGTGTATATATATATATATAGATTATATATATATAAACGGGAAGGTTCATGTTTGAAATCATGGTTTTTGTGAGGTCAAAATATGAATTAGATTGCGAACCTTTCCACATGAAGTTGCATTCCCATACAATCCTTGATTAAAAACCCTGAAGTGCTCAGAAAAGAAGGATAATTTATTTAATCTAAACTATTCTCTGCTCTACTTGTGTATATATAAAGAGTCCTATTTGTAAGAGCTGCACTATCTTATGTGAAAGATGTAATCTATCTTTCTTACCGTCAGAGACACTGTGAGTCATTTGCACTTATTTAAACTCAATATTCACTTTTTTTTTTACATTGTGAATTAAGATGCTTACTCCTTCTGTTGCAGCTGTTGATTTAATGTATTAATCCATATCATGTAAAAGTTTGACCAAATGTTTGAGTTATTCTAACATAAACACTATATTTTTTGCTTTATGTGAATTCTGTTAACTTATTTGAATTAAATTTTGTCTGTAAACTGCAACTCAATCTTTGTCCTGTTTTATTTCAGTCTTCTCAAGTAGGCCTATAATTAATGCGGCTTTTGATCAAATCAAGATTCGTAACCCTCACTGGTAATGACCACCACGTCCGTATCTCTGTGCAGATTTAAAGCGATTCTCTAAGCTTATTCTCTTTGCTGCTAAACACCAGAGACAAGGCTTTCCATGAAGCCCTGTGAAGAAAATAAAAAGATACCTGATATATATCTGCTGGTGCATGCAGGCTGACCACTTGGACTGCCTCCAGGGAGTAATTGTGTTTGTAAGACAGTCCTCTGTTTCTTTGCACTCTCTCAATTTTCTGCTCCATTTAAGCCAGGAAGCGTAACAGAGCTAAGCTCAAGATAAGTTATTAAATACTGTATTGCTCAAATGACCTAACTGGGTCCTCGTGGCTGCCCCATTCCTTATTTCTACACTGACCATTGTGTGGACAGAGGCACTTTGGCATGCTGAAAGACCTCCACTGAGCTCTATTGTATTTAAGTTTAAAACAACAAACTCACCTTTCCGTGAGGGTCAGTGGAGGAAGAGAGGCGTGCAGAGAGTTGGGAGCAAAGGTTAACCAAGCAGTCTGCTGAGAGACAGCCTGCTTTAGAGACAGGAGAGTATTTGCCCTGGTGAAACCATGAATACACATGTTTAATGCATATTTTTCTGCAGCTGTTTTACCAATACCAATACATGTAGTGCATAGATGGAGTGTCTTTAGTTACTTTTGGAATAAGAAAGACTTTCAATTTATAAATAACACTTTTGAATAGAATAAATACGGTTTTGCGGCATTATGGAAATAAAAACTACAAGATTGTGTGACATTATTAACTGTATTGTATTTTGCTGCAAGGTAGATACAAATCTGTCAGTGTTCACTTTACCAGGTGTATCTTAATGGGCCAGTAGTGGTTAGCACTGTCCGGCAATTGTACTGTAATTGCTCCATAATTGGCTGTGACATGATCCCTTCCTGAAGTGATTTCAGTGGAAGTCACTCATATGAGCTTCACCAGTGTGAGCTGAGTTTGTCACTTGTTTTGACCTTTAACCCCACCTCTTCTCCTGGAGCCATGACAGGAGTTAATGTCTTCAGGATGTGGAGTTGGTGGGTAGTAGGTTGTGTAGAGAGGAGGAACTTTCTTGAATATCTAACAAGTGTGTGGTGCCTCTTGGGGCAAAGTTGAAAATACTACGTGAGCAGGTCTTTTATATGGTCAGCAACATAATCTAGGTCAAATTTTGCCAACTTTCTGCGCATTCATTTTTTGTCTTTGTTTAGCACATTTTAAATGTCCTCATGCCATATTTGTGCTAAACGTCTTACTGTCTTACATTGTGTCCATTTCTTATAGATACATATCTCCCAGAAACCCCGAATAACCACTTAATTAATATATTAGTGTGGAACTGTTCAGCATTGCAAAACATAATACCTTCTTACACACAAATACAGCAGAGAAATTAAAGAAGAAGAACAATGATTCAGTCTATTCACATGCAAATAACCCCATTGTGTTTTTGTACCTTTTTCAGAAATACTCCCTGCAGACCACTGTAAATTACAAGAAATAGTAAGTTAAAATTTTCTTTTATTAAAATTACTTTTTATTGGCCAACAGACTTGCCCCACGACAGAGCTTAATTTTTTCAAGTCAATGTGAGTTATGTTACCATTCATCAAACAATCTGAGGGTATCAAACTGTATTGCTATCTTTGTTGTTATCGAGTCATAAAGCTACAACACAATATGCTGTGAAAGAGTAAGACTTTTTTCACTCATTATCATACCCTGCACGGCAATGAGAGCATTAACTTGACTACTCCATAAAAGATGGTCTCCGTATGAACAACTCCCTTTAACCTTCAGGATGTAGAAGCTCATTGAAGTGCTACCAACATATTGTTAAGGTCACTCCGAGGGTTCAGCCATTAAATCAATGCTGTTCTGTCAGGAAAAAGAATAAATTGACACAAAACAGATTCTGGTCCCTTAATTGATACCACTGGGCTGTTGCATCGCTGAGCCTACAAGGTCCTTAGTGCATGATGATGATGAATATTCAGCCGGCCTAGTGTGTGAGACCAGCAGTCCAGCTGGAGATGTGTGTGTGAGTGTGTGTGTGTGTGTGTGCAGGGTTGGTAAGTATCCAGATTGCACAGAGCTTCAAAGTGCAGTGACTGACAGACAGATGGATGACGGACAGAGTGAGGACAGAAATCTGTGGAGTGTGCGTGCGCGCGTGTGTTTGTGCTGCGTGAAGTGGAACGGGCAGCAGGCCTTCTGAGTGGCACAAGGCACATCGCCAAGTGATTGAAGTGATAAAGGTAGAGGAGGAGTGGAGAGAGAGACAGAGGGGACGAGAATAGATTCAGTGATGAACGACCAAGAGAGAGGCAGCAGATGTAATGAAGTGTGTTAGACTGGTATGTTTCAGCTTTTTATTCTCTTTGATACATTCGGGTACTTTGATATGTTTGTTGTGTATCCGCTTTGTTGCATCACAGACGTCCCATTACTGCCACTGAGAGCCAAAATGATGGGAAACTAAACTAACCATGGATGCCTTTTTTTCCCCCTCCCTTCTCTCATCTCTCCTCCTGGTCCTTCATGCGTGGCTGCCATAGCACGCTTCAGCCATGTGAGGGCACACTCACACCTAACATGTGCTGCACGTACTGTAGGGGCTCGTTCTCTATGCTGTCTCTCCGCTCCCTCAAATGGTGGAGGGATACTTACACCACGGTGGAAAGCAGAAGACAGGGAGCCAGGGGAGAGAGCTGCTGGATCTACATTCAAACTCTGCAGATCCAGCAGAGAAAGAGCACATAAATATGAAATCACCTTTGCAGACATGGGAGTGTATTTTTGCTTCCAAGCCATGTTGTGCTTTCTGGCCTGTGTGTCTCATGTGAGGGCAAGGTCCTATGAAAAGATTACTGAGCCCAGAATTACACAGAGCAATATGATATTTCACAAGGGAAAGGTTAACAGCGTGCAAGCCTCCTCGCTCACCAGACACAGTGCAGGATTAACACTGTGCATGTGTGTGTGTGTGTGTCAGAGACAGAGAGAGTGAGAGTGGGAGGGTGGGAGAGAAAGAAGGAGGCTAACAGGTGTTAATCAGAAAGGGAGTCCCGTCTGTAGAGGAGAGGCTGTAGCCGTGGTGGGGAACCATGAGGAAAAGGCCATTACATCACCTTTCCACCAATAATGCACCATGCTACAGTCTGTGTTTATATACGTGTTTGTGACGTGTGTGTGTGAAATGCATTTACGGGGCATGAGAGGGGGAAGCTGTCAGAGGTGAGGCTTCATAATGATGAAAAACACAGATGTACTGTGCAAATGGCACCTGAAAGAGCCGTCTGTCTGTAACCATGTATTAAATTAAGGTTCCCGTTCATTTTGTGTTCCATTAGTTGTTCCATTTTGTTCCATGGCAACCGTAATTGGCCCATGCAGTGCTATCTCTGCTCCATGTTCTCTGATTAGTGGATCTCGATGTCAGACTCTTTCTTTCCACATCAGATAAAATGGCAGCAACCTCCGTTTTTTTCCTCCCTGTTTCCCCCCTTCGGCTCCAGCTCTCTTCCTGTCCTCCTCTCAAAGACTCCCCCATGTGTCGCTCCCTCCCCTTCCTATCCAACTTTTTTTTTCCCTTTTTTTTTTCTCGCTGTCTCCTCTGCCTCACCCTCTCTACCTCCCCTCTGTCTCCCCCCTCTATGACCTGCTGAACCAGCACACACCGGCCTGTCTGTCAAATCGACGGAACAGGTGCTCCAGCTACAACCTCACTTCCCCCACTTTCCCTCCCTCCTCTGCTGCCCAAAGGCACACTAACTCTCTCTCTGTCACACACACACACACACACACACACACACACACACACACACACACACACACACACACACACACACACACACACACACACACACACACACACACACACACACACATAGGACCCTGGCACATGTAGGAGAGCATGCACACATCGCCAAACACTCTCCTTCATGTTCACTCAAGTTGTTTTGGAGGATGGAACAGCGTGGTGAAACCTGGCTGATTCTGCACCAGTGCTGATACGTACTGTAAACTTTATGCTGACCGACACAGACTTACTGACCTGTGACTCTCTGTGGTGTCACACACACACACACGCACACACGCACGCTCGCACATATACACACACGCATATGTGCACGCAAACACCAGCTAGTAAATCACTTTAAGAGGGTGACCCAAAGGTATCTTGACAGGAGCATATGAGCCTTGCAGTCCTTCTGCAGTACATGATTTGATGTGAGTCCAAAACACTCCCGGGCTTTTCTCGCCGCCTCGTAATAAACCATCTCTTTATCCTGCCTTCACTTTTCTATCCATCACATTATGTGGCACTTCAGCTGCTAACACTAAATGACTGTACTGTACTTCATCAGTGTGTCTACTATTGACAAAGAAAAAACAAACAACCTCAAACAAAAGTGCTTATTGTTTGAATGTGCCCCCTCAGAGAAGTCAGGAGAGGTGGAGGGGGTGAATGGCTGCTGTAAGGGAGAAGGAGGTGAGGAGGGGGAGGGGGGGGTTGAGGCCACAGAGCGGTGGGAGGTGGGGGTGAGGGGGGGGGGGGTTGAAGTTTGACAGTCGCACACAGTTGGCACCAAGGATCCAGGATGCTTTGGGGCAGTTAGGGAGGGAGAGGGGAAGAGAGTGCGAGGCAGAGGTAGAGAGGGTGAGTTTGTATCGTGAGGGGACGGAGGAACCACAGATCCTTTCTCTCCTTGCAGCTCACCTTTGGGAACAGAGAAAAACCGAGAAGTGTGGAAACGGGGCGAATGAAAAAAAAAAGGATATGAAAAGAACATGAAAGAAAGAAATCGTCATTAAACGCACTACGAAGTTCTCTCTTTCCCTCTCTTTCTCCAATCTCGTACCTCTCTCAATTTAATCTTAAATCCACTCCAATTTCCCCTGAGGGACTCAATTCTCTCTTTTCCTGTAAGTATTCTCTTTCATTCTCTTGCTTTTATTCTCTCAGTGTTTTCAGTGACTTCTTGTGCCTCAGTGCCCTACTAAGAAATAATGCCTGTGCCAGACGAGAAATCTCAATCAATTGCTTGTTATTTGATTGCATTAATGAGTGAGCGGCCTCCTTCCAGCCTCTTCATATTGTAAATAAGTCAGATGTGTGCATTTATGGGATTGGGAATAGAAAAGCACTTTGGTGATTTAATATGCATCACCTCAGCTATTCCAAAGAACATGTGTGGTTTTGAATGTGTGTGTGTGTGTTTGTCCACTCCCTTCAAACAGGCTTCCTCTGGGCGCTCTGTGGCTGGCTGCTTCAAATCAATATTGTTAACAGGTTGTGTGTGTGTGCACTAATGCAGCTTATGTAGATTTCCGAGCTCTCTCTATTTGAGAGTCAGCTCCTCTTCTTTTCAGTGCGCGACACATTCGCGGTCCTGCTGTCACACTGCAAATGTGTGGTGCGATGCTGTAGGTGTTGCCAGTTCATGTTTGTCCGTCACAATCAGCGTCCTCCAGCTCTGACGTCTGGAGTATCGGCCGGGGCTTCTGTCTCCGTCAGTCATGCGAGCTCGTCTCTCCTCTTCTTCCTCTTCTTCCTCTGGCTCCTCGCTCAGTCTCTCTAAAAGCCTCCTTGTCTGTTTAATTCTCTGTGTCGTTAGCTCTGTCTCTGTGGGTGGGCCTCTGTGACTCTCTGTGTGATTATGACAGGCTGTCTATAGGGAGGCCTGCTGTTGCCAGAGCAGCTCACCACAGTGTTCAGTCTGCCTGTGGGTCTGAGAGGCTTTGCGTCTGTATTTCCCCCTCAATCTATCTCCGCTGTGCTTTGTGTGCCTCTATCAATATCGGTTTGTGTCTATCAGTGGATTAACAAGCATCTGTCTCTCTCACTCTCCTACTTCCTCTGCTCCCTTACGTTTCCAACAGCCAGAGACAGAAGGAGAGGGGTCCATTCCTCCTGGTATCGTGACACCAGGAATTTCCTCTTTCTCTCTGCTTCGCCCTCCCTCACTCCCCTGCATCCTTCTCCCTTCCTCCACCATGACACTGCTGGCCTCCGAGAGGTCGCTCCTCATTCGGAACAAGTTCCGCTCAGGTGAGGATCCTGGGGACTCAGCTGCTGCGGCAATTAAAGGGGAGCAGGATTTACTGTCCAGCAACAGTGGCTTTACATCTGTGGCATAATTGGCAATATTAGCATCAATATAAAGAGGCGAAGAGTTTGTGAGAGTTATTGGCTAGTCAGTCATGCTGTCTATCATGTGATCAATAGAGTGTAGGTATTGATCATGGTGAATGGATTTAGTGATTGCTACCACAGAGGCGTCTTGGCTGAGACAGCTGAGATCTCACTTTGCTGCCGCTGTGTGACACTAAACTAGACATAGGCTGGTTTGCATTGTAAAGCAGGCAGTGAGACTTTACCAGGAGGGTCTTTTTTAATTCAGAGCCTCTATAAATATTCCTATTGAAGTAAAGATACAGTCACTGAACAACCCTTCCCATAACTTCGTAATGCAAGTTTCCCAACAAGTTGTAGCGTTGTGTTCCCAGGCAGCTGTCACAAATGGCTGGTAAAACAGAGAGGTGAGGAAATGACATAGAGACAGTCCCCTAGGTGTACAAACACCTGCTGGAAAACGTGATTCCTTATGGCAGCTGCTCTGTTTGAAATCACGTATGTACATAGCTGAGCACGAGGAATATCCGCTCATTGGTGTTGATCTTTTGGATACTGTCAGAGGCCCGAGGAAGTGAGAATAGCTTTACAAGACAAAAGTTGAAAAACTTTTTTTTTTTTTCACACAAATGTCTTTTTTCATTTTACTTTTGATCCTTTGATCCTTGATGATGTCAGTGTCTGATTAACCTTGGGACAGTACACCATATTGGAAGTTAAGTTCAAGACTTGTAGTGGGACTCCCACTGACACAACAAACAGTTTATCAGTAAACAAGCAGACACATGCACCTATTTGCAACAGTAGAGGTGAAGAGTTTATGAAGGCTATTGGGTATGATGTGATCAAATGGATGTGAGGATTGATCACGGTCAATAGATTTAGTGACTGGTGTTCCCACAGACAGAGATGTCTTGAGTAGACGTGGAGACAGCTGAGATCTCTCTTTATTGCTGGGCGACACTTTGAACAAGACACAGCTGGTATGTTGACTCACATGGTAAAACAGAGTGGGCTTTTATCTGCAAAGTTATTCTAATTTAAAGCCTCCAATGATACAAAATATTCATTTTGACGTAAACAAGACTCTGAGAAAAAGTTTGGAAAAAAGATTTTCAGTTTGTTTTTTTTTTAATTAAGAATTTAATAGTGACAAACTCAGCTAATCTGCTTCATTGTGTGGTTTCATCAGATTTGAATGACAATGGTCTGGCAACATAAGCAAAATCCCACTGCGGTCTTCAGATTTAGATTAAAATGCTGCTAAATCCCTTTTAGTGCACAGCAGAACATGACGTTAGCTTTTTTTCTAACTGTGTCCCATCTGCTATGGACTAGTTAAAACAAATTAAAATGAAAAACATTACTTGAAAACTCTTATGTAAACCATCTGAGTGTGTTCAAACTTTGTCAGAACATAGTGTGTTCATGAAGGACCTCAATCAGTCAAAGAAAGAAGATAATGGAGGAAATATACATTCAGGGCCTTTAAACTACTTAGATTTTACTCATTGACTCATACTCAAGACTTTGACACCAAAGCTTTGTTATCAAATAATATGATTCTTGAGTGAACTACAGCATCTTGTTCCTGGGGTGCGTGCAAGTTATTTATCTAGCAAAAAAAAGTTAACCAGAAAGAAGGGGTCTCTTCATGAACTGAGCACTCTGATGACGCTCCTACTTGTCTCTGACCAGACGGCCTTCACCAGATAAAGCTGTTTAATTGCCCTTAGGTGTTTGTGTTGTCTGTCATGCTGGGAACCGGTCGTTTATTGACGTTAGCTAGTGTTACACACTACCACACTGTTGGTGCTGTAGGGGAGTGCAACACAGACAGAAACAAGCATAGAAATCCAAGAAAATAAACCCTTTTCATGAAAAAACCAGTCTACAGTCGGGGAAAGGTCCATAACAGTGTTCTCACATTGGCAATACAGAAGTGAAAAATATTTGTAAATGTGTTCTTGAAGTAGCCTTCAGT
This sequence comes from Decapterus maruadsi, assembly GCA_030347415.2. Taxonomy (NCBI): domain Eukaryota; kingdom Metazoa; phylum Chordata; class Actinopteri; order Carangiformes; family Carangidae; genus Decapterus; species Decapterus maruadsi. The sequence continues at coordinate 19,394,991 of CM064894.1, forward strand.
ATCTTAAACATTCAAAATCTTAAAAAAAAGTTGGTGAAAAACACTATGTAAGATGATCATTTGGAGGAATCTGATAAAAAAAAAAAAAAACACAATAAAATGGAGTACTAATTCAAGACTATGACCGTACTGAACACATCTTCAAGGTACAGCTACTACTCTGTGACAAATCGCTCTGAACAACCCTTCACGTGCGATCTGCATAATAAGAGTTTCCCAACAAGTTGCAGCAGCCACTGTTGTGTTCCCAGGCAGCTGTCGCAAACGGCTGGTAAAATAGAGAGGCGAGGCAATGACATAGAGACAGTCCCCTAGGTGTACAAACACCTGCTGGAAAACGTGATTCTTTATGGCAGCTGCTCTGTTTGAAATCACGTATGTACATAGCTGAGCACGAGGAATATCCATTTATCAGTTTACCAGTCCATCAAACTGATGTTGGGATGTATTATCAGGCAATCTGTGATATGATTTACTTTGTCTGAGCTCTGATATTGTTGTTTAGTCAAGAACAATCTGTATTTGTTGACCTTTGACACAATTTGTATCAATATCACACATATTGTTGCATGGTTAATATAAATTAAATGTTAATTATAAACACATTTTAAGAAGACCTGCTAATCCTTCTGTTAAATCCCTTAAAGCCTTGTACCCCTCAAAACAAAATGTCTTCCTGTGACCTCTTGTCACAGTTTTAATGTGTCAGTGAGTAGCAAGCCAAAAAATACTTATGATACATACATATATTTTTGTTTAATTTGAATTATTTTAAGAAGAGAGTAGTCATTATTTTACCATAAAATCAAATAACTCTTTTCTTTTTGCTTAACAGGAATTTTCACTTGTTAGTCCTTTAACGGTGCCACTTAGATTTATCTTGTGACTGATCCTAAACCGGTATTGTGTGCTGTATGTTAAGTTATGTAATTAAAAATGAAGTTCAAGGCTGTTACTGAGACCCCTGTTCAAATTCAAAAACAGTTATAGATATGCAAAAATGTATATCAAACTGACACTCAACCCTGACAGCCACTTTGTAATGAGGGCACAGCACAGTGTGTAAATCTGATCTAAATCTAGATTTCTACGATGTTAAACTTTTGTTTTGAGTTGACAGAGAGGCAGGAAAAGCAGGAAGAGTATGGTTAGCAGCACAAATGAGGATGACGTGAGGAGTAGGGGATGTGAGAGCGGCTTGTGGAGAGAGTGGGACAGCTGACGGGGGGATGGGACCAACAGAAATAGACATACTGAGAGATAAATAGTTACTGCCCTCAACCCCCCGCGCAGTCCTTCCCTCCCCACGTCAGGCCTCTCAGGTCTCAAAACTGACCGAAATGTATCATGGGGGGAGATCCACATGGTGTAATGAGTCCAGCCCCACCTTGCTTCACCTGTTTGTGTGTGTACCGAAAGTTAATGTGTGTCCAGGCATGCAAGGAGATACATAATCTACAAGCACTGCAAAGTCATGGGATAATATAAGTTCCAAGCTGGTATCATTTAACATTGACCATGCTGTCCTGCATTGCTTAGCTCTTATACCTTTACACGTCAGCATGAATTCTCTCCCCTGATTATTTGTCCTTTAAACAGAAGTCATGCTAACTTACTGTTCCATCAGTGTGACTCGTAATATTTCATCATCTTTTCAACACAGCCTGCTGAACCTCTGTTCTTCTCTTTCAGTGCTGCAGTTGAGGATTCAGAACCGAAGGCAGAGTGAAATCAATGCAGACCCCGGTTAGTCTATGTGTATCATTAACATTGTGATTGATCCATCTACACTATGACTGCAGTTTGGATTTCATATTAATGATCTTCAAGTCACCTCTTCCGCAGAAAGATGATTGCCTATTGATCACTCAGTGTCTACAGTATGCAGGTTTTACCATATCATCCAGCTTTTACTTTCCTTTGATTTCACTTTTGAAGCATAATTGTTTTTGCGTATGAGCTTTAAAACTTCTAATTATGCAGAAATCTAAATGAAAACTAAACTGTATAACAAATCCAGAATTAACCAAGCAATGTTAAGAATAAGGGAAGAATTAGAACAACTTTCAGGTGATGCATTCATTATGAATCAGTGGAAACAATAACCTCTCATATACACAATACGCAAACTGCATATTGTGTCACATTAATCAGTCTGCACAGGGCCACACATACGGCAGCAATCAGGATAGTAGAGATGCACTATTAAAACCTTGCATCTTTTAATTGTAATGAAGTAGGAAGTTAATATGCAGGGGTTGTGCCAGTTTGGATGCAAGCCTAAATATGCCGAGGTAACATATGTTCAGGAATAACATTATGTACTTAATAGTAATTAAAAGTCATTATCTGAAGACGTGTGTAGATGAATTAAGCCATAAACACATAATTACCTTAAATTTCTCTACATCTGTGCAGCAAATTGTTATAGACTGTATTACAGGGTGCAGAAATATGACAACCCATCCCAGGCATTTTGTTGTGTGGCAGAGCACCTTGCTTTGCTTCGGTTCCCTCCTAGTTGTTTGGGGCTGAAGCAGGTTTCACAGGAAGCACTGCACATTCTGATACCTGCCAACACAAATGAGAGTCTGGGATGTTCCATGCTGTAACTTGGATATACACCAAAATGAGAGTTTGGATTTAGAAAAAAAGAAACTGGTGTGCACCATTGTCATTTCATCATTATAACCACATCTTGTCTATATCTATAGGTTTGAAATCCATCAGCCCCCCTCAAAAAGCAGAGAAAGACCAGAGTGAAGCTCTGGTGAGTAGCGTTTGATTTTTTATACTATTGTTCAAATTCTGAATGTGATGCAGGAAGTGTCAAGATTTTGTGTCAACCCCAGATAAATTATATCTTGTTATCTATATTAATTTGCACTGATGATCATATCTAGCGGAACAGAATGAGATCAGATTTTTGTTTTTCATTGTTCATTTCATTGTTGCGTCAAGTTCATAGGAAAAAAGTTATGAGAAGTCGTTACTATACATTATTACTTCCATTGAATGGGTTGAGTGGTATTAAATGAAGTCTCATTTAACTTTCCCCTGAATGAACTACTTTGTGATCTATGGGCTGTTGGTTTGATCTGCTGTTTCCTGATGCAGCGTCTAACTGATGATGGTGCCACTCAAAAGTTGCCCTCTAGTGGTCTGAACACTGAAACTGCACAAGGTGATGGCCTGTCTTCAGTAATGTTACCATCTCCTCCCTGCTTTACCCTGTTTGCTCCCTAACAACTGCATAGTAACACGTTTTCCTATCTGTCTCTCTCTCCCTCTCTTCCTCCTGTGTGTGTTTTATTGTGTCTGTGCTGACTTGCATTCGCTGTTGTACAGTAGTCGTGTGAGTAAATGAAGTGTGTAAATCTGGCAATGGCCTCTGTGTTTCATCAGCTGTCAGTTAAATAGAAATGTGACCTTGTTGCACACTGTATCGCTGCATTTTAAGCAGCCGGCAAACATATCAGTGATTGACAGCCCATGATAAACCCACCCATCCAGGCATCAGAGTCATCTTTTTCTGCCAGTGCTGACATCTCTCGCTCTCATCTCTCGTTCTCTCCTTATCTCCTCTCCTACTCTCTGCACCCTCCAACCTTAACCTTACCATTTGAAAAAACTGTTATTTTAATATCTGGCTTTTCAAACGGTCTGGTTTCCTAAACAGTCCCTGTTTGCCCTTTAAACATTTTTTGTGTGAATGTGTGTGTGTGACTGTGTGTTCACATCCAGGGGAATACATTTCCCTGTGGGCAGGAGTGTTTACTATTTTTTTGATGCCTCTGCTGGTTTGATTTAGGCCTGATTGCCTGTGGCAACACTGTTGTGCATGCTCACATCACATATGTTCTGAAATCCTGTTGCTTCCCTCTCTCTCCAACCTCTTCTCCTCTCTCTCTCTCTTCTCTGCTGATCTCCCATCTGTCCCCCTTCTTTCCACTTATCTGCACCATTCCTCCCTCTGTCTCCCACCTGTAGAGAAGACTGTGTCTGGTGCCCAGAGGCAGAAGAAGGCTCGCCAGGCGCAGGACCTCGCTGAGAGGATCCAACATCCGCCAGGACTTGTGGAGCAGCAGCACGAACACAGACGGCCCCTGGAGAACCGTGAGTCAACACGCATTCGCATGCACCAGCACACACAGACACTGTTACACACAATTTTTTTTGTTTGCCACCCAATCTCCTTTGCTGCCCCTTTGACCTTACCTCCTTTTATTTCTCATATCCTCAGGTCCTGCCTCTTTCCCTTTGCCCACTGATGTCTTCGAAGATGACATCTCCTCCTGCTCCTCTTCCTCGCCCAATGAGCAAAATGGTGTTCACCAATCACCGGCCTTTTCCTCTTTGCCAGGGCTCTCAGGCGACCAGTTACTCAGTGACTTCTCAGCTGTGGGTCCATCTCTAAACCACAGCCCCAGTCATGCTCAGGTGAGGAAACCATGTGGAGATTCTGTTAGTGTTGGTTGCAAAGAGAAAATCGGATGAATTCAGATTCCTTATCAATAAAGTCTGATTAGCATATTAAAGTAAAGATGTATTGACTGATGAGTTTATTAAATGTCCATGTATATGTCAATTCTGATAATCCACTATTCTGCCTTCAGTCTAGTTTGGCATTGCTCCCGGCAACCGAGGGCATCAGACAACCTATAAGTGTAACACTGGGTGAATCGAACTCCATGGTAACCACTGGGAGACCAAATGGGATGTATCTGACCTCCTCTCAGACTACACCCCTGCTGCCAAAGGTAATGGGGGGTAGTGCATGCCAATATAATCACACACAAAAGAAGAAACCGCATTTCTTTCTGTTTGGCTTTCAAATTTTGGCTTAAGTTAAATAAGGACTTTTTTCATATTGAGTATTTTCAAGATGAAGTTGCAATGCCAAGACTGCAGTGAAATGAACGCAGTAATATGTATTATATAATATTTTCATCCAGAAAGCTATAGACCATCGCTCCAGCCTGTCACCATGTTGAATGCGAACTTGGCTGTTATTATTATTAAGCTATGACTTGAATACTCAGTAATCGTGGGTCGCACACCTGTCTTTGGAATTAATTTTGATCTCAACTTCCTGTGAGGTTTTGTGACGACATCTTGGTTGTGATGACAAAATTTTAGAGACAAAATATGTCAGCAGAAAGACTGACAGACAGGCACATAAAGACCTGCCACTGTATTCAAAATCACACCTCGCACACAGGGTGGAAACGATACTAGCCCCACTGGCGCAGCTGGTAATCAACATTTAGATTGTGTGTGTGCTTGCTATGGTGACAGATATTCACAGCAGGTATACAACAAAAGATAAAAGAGCACAGTGGAGGTCTTTAACCTAACAGGACAGTCACTCCTCTGTTTTGTCAAACACAATGCTCTGCTCTAAGCTGCTCTGCATTCATTACTGTCACTTTGCACTTCTGGGGTAGCTCAGTATTTGCCCCGTAGGTTAACGCATTCACACACAAGCGGCGTTGCTGTATGTCAGAACCAGCACATGCTGTCATTTGGCGTTTTGTGAGGCGTTTATACATTTCATGTAAGAGTTTAACCTTGACACGGGGCAAATACTGTCAAATGTGAAATGACTTGACATTTTCTCTGGGATATTTGATAAGCTATTTTGAAATTTCTCACTGGAACCACAGTATGGTTAGGAAACATGGGCAATATGTGTGCCTTTACAGACAGCTCGCCCTCCCAGTCCCGCCGGCTCTTCCTCCCTGCCCTCCTCCTTGCCCTCCTCCCTAAACTTCAACCACCTACCCCGCCCACGGAAACCAAGGGACACCAAACCTAAGATGAGGAAACTCAAGTATCACCAGTACATTCCTCCTGACCAGAGAGGAGGGTCAGGGACTGGAGGTACCAATAGCTTTATTCTTCTACAGTTATTCTAAAAAATGAATTTAATGAGTTTATTTAAGGCTTGCTCTTACTGTGATCTTTTAATATCAAGTCTAAAAAATAAAAAAAAAATCATATTTCCAGGTGGAGGAGCCAAACAGAAGAACCCTCCCTCTACCCAGTCTTCAGACCCAGCCTGTTCCCAGCTCCTGCAGCAACAGCAGGTTTTCCTCCAGCTTCAAATCCTCCAGAACCAGCAGCAGCAGCAGCAGCAACAGCAACAACAGCAACAGCTTCAACCACAACAGCTGACTGTCGTACCCAGGTATGCTTAGGGTTTGCTGTTAATAGACAAATCCAATTGAGGCAACTATACAAACAGATGTAAGTACTCAAATATGCCTCGGATAAGTTAATGATTCTATCATTTGTTCAGTGGTGATCACAGCGATCTTGTAAAGTCCTCTGGAGCGATGCCCCTGAACCCCCAGCCTGTCCCTGCTACGACAAACCACACACCTATGGAAACAAACCCCACGTCCAAACCTGAGCTTCTCCCTGCAAATCTCGTCGATCTAACAGTGAGAATATCTATGAAAAGCTTTAAAATGTATGAAAGTTGATGCATTATGACAAAGACTGTTCCTTGACCTTTGACCCTCACCCTCTCCAATCCCTCAGGTGTCTGAATTGCGGCAGCAGCTGCGTAAGCGCGGCCTTCCTGTCTCCGGTACCAAACCTGCCCTGTTGCAGCGTCTTCGTCCCTTCCAGCTTCCCCATGCTTGCCTCACCCCTGCTCCCCTGTGCCAACTGGGTGCCAGTGTAGAGCCCCTTACCCCCTGCCCCCCACTTCCACCCACCCAGAGCCCTGGCTCAAGCTCCAGCTCTGGATCGGACTCACCAAGTAGCAGCCCAAACCAACAGCTCTACATCCAGGACAGGGGAATTCCTAATGGGATTCTCGGCGATTGTCCAAATGGAGTTCTGAACGGTGTCCCAAACAGATTCATAAATGCTGCGCCAGTCAGCTTGCCAGGTGAACAGTGTGGTCTCACCAGCGCTGTCTTCTTGGCTCCTGCCAACACCGCCTCAGGAACACCCAGTCCCAGTCTACCCATGTCGTCCTCTTCGCCCCTGCAGTGTGGGACTCCCTGGAGAACTGAGAATGAGCAACAGCAGCAACAACAGCAGGAGCTGAGTGTGGAGCTGGAGATGAGGGAGAGGATAAGGAGCAGACCCAGAGAGCGCTCCACAAACGCAGGCAATGAGGTGAGCATAGACAGGCTCACCTGTGTGGAAGAAGTGTTCATTTAGTGAGATGTGAATCAGACTCATTAATACCATTTTATGGTTCCTCTAGTCTTGTGAAGGATCCCTTCATCCTTTCCTGCAACAGGATCCAGGATGCTCCAGAGGGAAGCCAGAAACAGATGCACAGACTGAGGTGTTGTTTACACAGGTAAACATACACATCAGTTGGATAATTGCAAATTTAGATGATTCCACTCAAGAATAAAACATAAAACTGATAAAACACAGCATGCACAAACTCATCACCACCTGTCAACTAATCCATAGCTGCTTTCTAATCAGGTGTTTTGCTTCCAACCATGTGATGTGATTGGCCAGGACTTTGAGCTGCCAGTGCAGATTACTGCAAGTCCTGTGCAGACCATGCATGGTGTTCGAAGTTTGGAAGAGGAACTACAGGAGGCCATCCAGAAAGCACAGGTTAGCATTAGCAGATACACAAGAAGAGATCATCAGGAGTTTCTGTTGCACAGTGGAACTGAGCTTTGTTTTTCCATCCGTTTGAACGCAGATGGACCCTCGGCAGTCCATAGATGACATTCTGGATGAGCCTCTTACATGCGTTGGTGAGTATCCCACAATTAATTAAGAGATATACATCACATCTAAAACCGTATATCTTTTATCTAATCCTTTCGCTTCCTCTTTTCTAGGATCTGTCAATGTCGCAGATCATAAATCTCCTGCCCAGGCTGCCCCAGGCCCTCCCCCTCCCCCTCCCCCTCCTCCTCAAGCCGATCAGTCCCAGGCCCCACAGCAGCAAAACAGGGATGACCATTTCTTGCCCTCTCCACTTTGCTCCTCTCTCTTGCTGGAGCTTCCCCCATCTCCTGCTGTGATAAACCCCAACCAGGTTGTCCCAGCTCCTCCCCCACCTCCCATTTGTACCTCTCCTCTGCCGTCCACTGGGAAGTCACGGAAACGACGGGCCCCAACGTCCTTTGACGCTGCTGACTGGCTCGAAACACTGACATCCGGCCTCCGCCCCCTCACTCCACCGACAGCTCCCTTTGTCGAGTCAGACTTCAGTCTGGATTCAGATCTGAATGTCAATCGAGTGTTGGATCTGATGATAGAGCAGTGGTGAGGACTTGTGTGCACATATCTGTTTGCAACTCCTTTGTATGTACAGTTAGTTAGTGTTATATTTTCCGATGGTTATGAATGCGGCAAACTGTTTGAATCCCACTGAGGGCACAAGATTGTGAATAGAGGCCTCCATCCATCCATCCATCCATCCATCCATCCATCCATCCATCCATCCATCCATCCATCCATCCATCCATCCATCCATCCATCCATCCATCCATCCATCCATCCATCCATCCATCCATCCATCCATCCATCCATGCCTGATAGGCTGTCCGAGTCACTGGCTCCACGCAATGTCGAGAGCTGGATTCATTGCAGCGATCAGATCAAACATAGAGCTTTGATAGAGCAACGAGAGCTAAAACGTGGGCACACACATACACCGCCCATACACACATGTAAACAGTGCAGAGCGCTGTTTAAAAGCACCTGGGCTCTGCCAGAAATGGCAAACAAGCAACACATCTGTGGATTGACACACTCCACAGCACAATATTTGCAGTTCAAAACAAAAGAAAACCTGGTGGCGTATTAATTTAAACATGCTTCCTGGCTGCTCCAGGAGAATGTTGTTTCTGACTTATCTCCAAAACCCGTTGTCGGATTGGGTTGAGTGTGGCCCCTGGTGTCATTGAGTCCTAGCCATTCATAAAGCCCATTTAGAGTGTGTAAAAGCCAGACAGAGCACACAGCTTGTGTGTGGCTCCAAACCTTAACCCCAGTGCCAGACACACAGTCGGCACGCAGAGAGAGAAAGCTGGCAGAAGCTACAAACAGGCAGTGGGTGTGCGCGTGTTCGTGTAAATGTGCACGCTTGTGTGTGTGTGTGTGTGTTTGTTAAGGATGTGTGTTCAATACATCTATGTGTGACTGTGCACACAAGACCGCTTTTGTTTGTGTCATTGTTTAAATGCACAAATGCTTCCATGTATATTTATCAGAATTCATGCCAAACACACTTGTAGCTGTTTGTTTGCTCACAGTTAAGTGTGCCTGTCTACGTGTGGTGCGATTGATCTGTGGGAGAATACGACGCGTGAGAGACGCAGAGATGAGGCGGAGGATTTCTGTGTACACATTTCAGACCAGACATTTCACTGTAGTTTGATTGCCAGCGGGCAGCGACTACATTGTAGTTATCCAGTGTAATCATCAGAACAACCGCATTACCTTGTTCAAGTCACTGTTCTCCAGGAGAGCAATCAGGCAACCAGCCCATAAATAGTCCCCATCCAAATGCACCATTCAGACAAGTGAAAGTTTCCTCATCACTTTGTAAAAACAGGTGGCCATTTTGTTCCCTGATTAACCCCCAACAGCGTCTGGCCTGCTGCTCAGAGTCTACCCTGCCACTTGCAAAGCCAGATTTAGCGCAATTTATAACCCAACGCCAAGGCCACACCTGTTCACTTAGTGTAAATTAATTCCACACATGTATTATTTGACATTGTTAAATCGTTGCTGTACATTTCAATATACAAAATGACCATTTCTATGAAGAGAAAATGCACTGTAGAAATAGCACAAAGTAATATGTTTGGAGAATATGTAACATGTCACATGACCAGAGGTGAAGCTGATAACCATAAATGCTGCACATTTACTTAATGGTGACAGTGATCTTGCTTTTATATTCTACATGATTTACTGGTCATGCAGAAATGGGTACATTATTTGTTTGCATAATACACGTTCAGTGAGTTATGTCCATTCTCAGCCCCACTTAACATAATGACATTAATGAAAAAAAATCTGACAGAGGTTAGCCATCATTAACCTCTGCTGTACCAGATAAATAGAATTTAGAAACAAGATCCCATCTACATAAATTTTTTTCTGCCCTAAATTGGCCGCATGTCCCATCAATCATTTTAGAGAGCTCTGATTGGCTCATTTGTTTCTGGAATATTTGATAACAAACGAGGGGTACTTCAGTATGACCACTTTTTATTGGGGGGAAAAAATGTGTTTTGCCCCCATGCTATGTCTTCAAAACATTGTGTTAAATAGAAGTAAAGTGCTCACTGCTATATGATTTGTGTAAAGACCACAGGAACAGGCAGATCTGAGGTCACAATAGAGTATGTTCATGTCATGTTCGCTGCCAGTCTGTTACTCTCTCTGATGATAAACCAGTGTCTTACTAAGCAAGACAGCCATGGTGAGTTATTAGATGATAACTGTGCATTTGCAAATCTTCAGCTTTATGTAAAATGCAGTTAGATGTGAATGAACAAGCTATGATAATCATAGTGATCAATAAACATTGCCTACTGCATCAAAAGAGAAAAAAAGAAAAAAGAAAATTGATTGGCAGGAGAGTAAGATGCTACCTCCTGTGACTTCCAGTGCTTCAGGGCTTACACCAGTGTTTTCCTTGTTTCTCATTTAATTTCCGAACACTGGTGCAGAGTCTCCTAGAAAACCCCTGAGACTGTTGCACGTGTTTGATTAAACCTAGGTTTAATACTTCTGCTCTAAACTGGCTCTGAAATTGACTTGATCTAGATTGGAAGCTGGTAAGGACAGACGTCAACAGGAAACACAGGGTTGTTTTGGGTAAGTGAGACTCTGTTGGCCTAATTCTGCTGCTATTGATGCCTTATTGTGAAATGTAAGACAAAATAAAAAATGTTTGCTTTTATTTATTATGTAACTTATTCATGAAAATGATACCAACCTCTGTCCAAAGTGTATGTAAAAACATTAAGAAAATTAAAGTCTTAATAGATTTTCTATGTGGTTCCACTTTGTTTCTTTCATCCATGTTAACTGAGAAAACAGCTCATTGCTATAAAATGGCACACTGAAGGAATTAACAAGTAGATTGCTTTAAGGGGGAATAACTACTGATTGCTTATATATCTCACAAGAAACTGTCCCAAATTATGTCTTATCAAATATTGATGATCACCAAGTAAATTAAATATTCATTTGTACCAATATGCGGCTTAAATGTCCATGAAACAGTGCGAACATCTACACAGCTTGATGGTTAATCCTCAAAATGACACAGTACGGTAATGTGGAGGAACAAACATGTAACTATAAATAAAATGCTGGATAAACTGTGACCTCCAGTTAGTGATCATCATTGGAAGAGGACCACCCAAAGGAACAAAACCATCAATACTATTTAATATCATTCAATCATCCATCCATTAGCTCTACCCATTTATCCTTGAGGGTAGCACAGGGGCTGCAGCCCATCTCAGCTGACATTAGGCAAAGGCGGGGTGCACCCTGGACAGATTGTCAGTCAATGACATGGCTGACACATAGAGACAGACATCCATTTATACGAACATTCACACCTACAGGCAACTTAGAGTCACCAATTAATCCAACCTGCATGACTTTTGACTGTGGAAGGAAATCCACACAGACCAACAACTGTGTCCCCTGTCAGCAGCAAGAAAACATCTGCCTATTTAATATCATAGGGGCTCCCAATGTAAATGTTTCATGTCATAATAAGCAGGGATGAATATAGTCTTTTACATGTAAGGCACAGGTTTACATGCTCACAATCTGTTTAAGCTTTGAGTGACAAAAGTGTAGTCTGGGAAATATGGAGTCAACCCTGTTATCATTCTGTAATTAATGAAGGGTGAAGAGGATAACGGCTTTAAGTGTTATATCAGTGAGCTTACTCAATTCAACACTGTAAAATATTTGAACCACAAACGTGAACCTCAGGTTGATGCTTGGGGATAAGAGGATCAGGGAATTTTTGCACCAATTTACAGTCAAATAATCCATCCAATGTCAAGACATTTCACTAAAAACCAAAAATGTGAAGTTGCTGGTGATGATCTTGGAAAAGTCAGGGGATCATTCAAGTCCATTGTGTCACTACAAGATGTCCAAGCAATCCATCTGACAGTTGTTTGCAGTATTTCAGTCTGATCCAAAGTAGAGTGGACCAACTGACAGTGCCACACTGCTGGCACAGCTAAAAATGAGCTAATAGGTTATTAATGAATGTGGTAGCTGTTTCTCTTACTTGCTGCACTGCTGATGTACTCTACATTTGACAGGCCGTGATTTTTTTTTTTCAATTGCCAGTATTCCTGCAAACTGTTTCTACTGTAAACTGCATCTCCTAATGAACGGAGACGCTTGGCTTAATGGATCCACATGAATCTGATGGATGAGTCAGGATGTTTTTGCTCTCTGATGTCGTGCCAAACAACTCATATTGCTCTGCAATGCAAGAAAGATGCCCTTAGAGAGTATTTGCTTTTTTCTACTTTAGACTTGATGACTTTATAGTTATCTTCAGCAGATAAGACACTCTTACTGCAAATGAGGTACCTCTATAAAAAGCATGTGCGTTGATTAATTGATTGAGCGATCACAGGCTGAGATGTGGTGTGAGGATCAATCTCCATTCCAATCAAAGACGGGAATACAAAGATACAGCAGACAATTCAGTAGAAATCAGAGAGATCTAAACCAGCCTACTGTGTTGGTTGTACAGCGAGCTACAGCTTCATGTGTTGATAAGTTTAACTCTACCATACCTGTCTAGAGACCAGGCACAAAGGGAGGAAATAAGATGAGACAATCTAGTCTCTTTGACTTATCCACCCAGAGGTGAGAGTGGGTTTTCACAGGGGTAATACTCCAAAGCTGCGACCATGGTGTAATGAGGGATTCTCTGTAATGGCCCTTCTAGCTGTTCCACATGACTTCCTCCTCGCGCCCCCCCCACCCCTTTGCAATAACCGCTTCCTGCACGATTTCATGGGAATTAAAGGGAGAAAGGTGTGTTTCATATGTAAAGCAGGTAGCTCTTGGTGAGACGTGAGCTGGTTTGTGTGGATACCCTGCCTCCTTCCACCTCTCCCTCTCTCCCCCTCCTTGCTCTCCCGTTTCGTCTCCTGGGTCGTGGGTTGGGGTGGGGGGGGTGGGGGCTGGGGGTTGAGGTAGGCTTTGATCACTAGCAGAAGGTCGCTATGGTTCGATTTCTGTGGCGCTCCTCTGAGAGGTTTGCTTTGCAATTATAAACCATGTGAGAGAAGGCAGAGGGATGTTAATTTCTCACAGCTAATGTAGCCCATGTGTCAGTTGGCCAGCAGCGAGCAGTAATCATGTTTACAGTACCAGGCAGGAAAATAGGCATTTGGTACCACATCAACCAATACATGGGATGTAAAATCCATCAAATAATCCCTTTACTATTTAAGCTGTGTGGTTATAATCGACTCAATAAAGGACAGCAAGAGCACGAGTCCCTGAACTTAACTTCCGGCTCCCCTCCACAGCTGCACACGGTAAACTCACATGAACCTGCAATGACTGAATTCATAGCCACCTTTTAACAGTTCACTATTTACGCATGCAGCAGATATATCAGTATTTGGCCTGTGTCACCTAATGAATGCAAGCCTAACATTGCTAAATTTTGCACAAACCTCACTGTAGTGTACAGTCAGTTGTTATATTATATTAACTGAAAGCAGCTGTCCAGTAGCTGGAACTGATGCTGATGAGTGGTGAGAGTAGGACGAAACAGTGAAGTTGCAGGAGAGAAAAAGCAATGAGCTGAAAGATGTGATAAAGCTTTGTAGAGCGGAGGGGAACTGCAGAGCTGGACAGCTATTATTTGTGGGCTTGTCATTAAGTGTGATCCTTTCCACCTTACACACAGTCACGTGATTAATCGTTTGAATAAAGTGATGAATTACAGCAATTTTAAATAGAGTGGTCTACTGAGTACATTTTGTCAGCAAAATCATTTTCAGCAAATGTTTGAAGATTTTACAAATTCTTATTGCATTTAATCAAAACCCACTTTCTCTTGCCTGACAGCAGCGAGCAGTCTATTTGCTGTTTTTATTCTCAAGATGGAAACATGCAATTTACATTTACAATGGTGACAGATTTTCCATTGAAATATATAGTAATTTTAGAAGCAATGAGACCTTGATTTCACAAAGAGACGAACGCAGCTTCTCATCTCTAGCTGGTGGAAATGACTATCATGAAGATATTTTACCGCATTTCATTAGTTGTTTCAAATCGCATGCCAAGCTGACTAATTTTTAAAAAGAGAACCCCCTAAAATGCTTTAAATATCTAATAACTAATATTAATCTTAACCATGGGGCTTAGAAGCTATAAGTTAGGATGATTTTATGGCTAATAATCCGTGTTGGACACAGAAAAAAGAGCAGTACCATTGCTTTTTTATTGCTGTGAGCAACTGAACTGAACTGCAGTACTTGTGTATCATTAATCAACACAGATGGGTAACACAGAGGTCAAAGTGGTGGGCTAATGATATTCATGTTTTATTGGTAGAAAAAAAAACTTTGCAGACCACTGTACATTATGGCAGCATCATATTGTTCTGATGTTTTTTATGCCCAAACCAGACAACCTGAATACTAACACTGTATTCTTGCTATAGCATTCAAAATAGGAAATTGTGCAAACTTAATCAGTATCACAACATACACGCTATAAGAACATGAACAATGTGTGTTTTAAGGTTCTGTTAAAAGAAATTAAACTATCTTGTTGCAAAAATTAGCTACTATTTATAATGCAAAGATGCAGTGGAGTGGTGTTCCAGTCACAGTTTCTAAGATCTACAGGAGCTGGTCAGTTACCCGTGCCTGGTGATGAAACTAAACCAGGTGAAATGAGTCATGCTGCCCACTGCTGGCACCGGCTCCCACTGGAGATCAAATCTGCCCAAACTACAACTGGCTTCAAAAAGAAACTAGCCTAACATTATTCTCCTCTCTGCCTTCATCTAATCTTTAATCTTGCACTTTGATGAGACATTATCGATTTTATAATCTGTGTTTCTAATTGAGGTTTTTACTTCTATTTTTATGCTTCTTTTAAGCACAATGAACGGCCTCTGTGTATTATATTGAGCTGAATGTAATACATGTGCTTGCCATTCTCTCACAGACTGTACATAGGTTTCTCTGTTGTTCATTCTGGTAGCTGGTGCATGCATCTGCTGGCAATGATGTCAATGCATGTCTACCTATGATGTCTACGTGTGCATGTTAATTAAACCACCGGCCTTACCCATGGATGTATTATATTATCGGACTTCCCGCCTTCCCCACATTACTTCCGCACTTCCCCGCCCACATAGGTGACGTCACAGGACAGTACTTA
Source organism: Decapterus maruadsi (assembly GCA_030347415.2). Classification (NCBI taxonomy): domain Eukaryota; kingdom Metazoa; phylum Chordata; class Actinopteri; order Carangiformes; family Carangidae; genus Decapterus; species Decapterus maruadsi. Next base: position 19,410,405 of record CM064894.1, read on the forward strand.
AGAGTGCAGCCCAGGTGGTTCAGGTGAAGTGACCTAGCATAATTTCCTCTATTGAGTACATCATGTTGTCGTCCAAAGACAGACTGAGAATGTTTTTAGTACGCTCCGGCGCCATTGGACTTGTTTGTGAGTTTCTGTGGACTGCAGTGTGGCTGACTCATCTGACTATGGACTCCAGCTGAACTCAACACTGACTCTACCGGACTCTACTCAGTACGTAAGTTACTTGCTTGGTGTGTGAAATTCTGTGTCCATTTTTTCACCTGGCTACAGTAACGTTATACGATATTGTTGACTCTTTGTCAAAAAATATGAAGAATTTGTTTGGCAAATGTTGCTATTGCTAACTGCTAGCTCCGCTATGCTATGCTATGCTATGCTATGCTATGCTAGCCAGGTCAACGTCTCTCTCTCGGCGGTGATGTCACTATTGTGTTAGTGGTAGCTTTCATCGGACCAAAACATACCGCCCGCCCGCCAGAGGGTCCAGTCAAACTACATAGAAGTTGGAAGAGAGGCATAGGCCTAATATTGTTGAAATTGCAAGTATTTTTCTCAAGAAATTTCAGGCTGTTCATAACATGTTTTGTAAAACGAGGGTTTGTTTGCACTAAAATAAAGGGAATGTTAGAGTTCTTGTTATTTATAGGTTATTTAGTTTAATTTATTGTCATATGCATAAAATAGCACTTAGCACTAAGAGCTACTGTTAAGCAGCCTGATGGCCCGTGGATAGAAGCTATCCTTGAGGGGACTGGTGCCTTGATGCTTCTCAGACGCTTACCTGAAAGGAGGTAGGCAAACAGGCTGGGTGCTGGGTGGTGAGAGTCCTATAGATTTAGGATATGTAGAGCCTTGCCTTTGCAGCTGGTGGTGTACACGTCTGTTACCTCTGGCAGTGGTGAACCAATGATTTTTGAAGCGGATTTTACTCTCTTTTTGATGGGCTTATGTGATATTGCCAAACCAGACAAGGATGTTGTGATGGCTGTGAGGATGCTTTCAAGTAAAAGTTTGATATTATGCTATTATTTCACTGGTCCAGCCCATTTGAGATTAAATTGTGCAGTATGTGGCCCCTAAAATTAGTTTGACACCCCTGGGCTGGTGTAAATCAGTGGTTCCCAAACTTTTTAGGCCATGGACCCCCTTCTGCTTTCCGATCTAGATGATACACCCCCATTGCCTGACACATTAAAAAAAAAAAGGCATAGGCATAGTTTAGCAATTGTATTCTGAGTACACATTTTTTATTCCGGTTTAGAAATGCTTTCCTTGAATTTTGCTATTTACACTGTGAAAAACCCATTTGAAATAATGTATGAGTGATTTATTTATTTATTTGTAAAATCTAACAGCATTACTCTTTTCATGGCAGGCACCCCTTAGCAGCAGCTTGTGCACCACAGGGGGCACACGCGCCACAGTTTGGTAATCCCTGGTGTAAATTACTGAGCATGAGTAGAGAGGCCAGGTGGAGGTCAGACACACCTGTTGAAGCTTTGTTTTGGTCAGTATCGTCCTGTGTGACGATCTAGTGGTATTGATGTTTGTCTCTGCTCCATATCACCTGGCTGGATATTGAGGATTATCAATAAAGACAGCGGGTGGCAGTGCGCATTGTTGGACACTGGGGGAACGGACTACCATTTTTATTCGGATTGTTAAATGTTTCTTTAAAAAACAAGAACACAATAATCAATCAGTATCTCTATTCAATGTGCACACACAGTGAACTGATTATTGGTTTTAGCAGAGACGTTCTAATATTGGTTTTAGGCAGTTAACTCAGCAGCAGGTGAAGCGAAGACATTCAAAAATAATGTTGTACTTTTTATATTGACACAAACATACCTGACTGTATCATTTCCTCTTTGGACACACAACATGAGTATTGAGTGAAACAGAAATCTTGCTTCCTGCTGCAAAACCTTGTGAATTTTTATTGCTGCACCACCCCAAGGAGGAAATTCAAATGCTGCTCTCTGTTATTGTTGTGTCTGTTATAATAAGGTGAAAATAATAATATGCCAGATCAGTATCTCACTGTACACATTTCTAACATTTGAAAATAGTAATTGCTATAATTTGTATTATTCATAACAGAGGAAGAAATGAGAGAAGATGTGAGTTGATTCATGATGATAAACTGCTTCTGTAAAGAGGCTGTTGTTGAGGAATGATTAATTATTCTTCAGAACATCTAATTTCCTTGTAGTTCTCTGTTCATCTGTATCTAACTGGTTAATTTGCACCTCCTTATGAAATCTGTTATCACACAGTACAGACGACCAATATGGAACGTACCCTTCAGCGTTGCTAATCATGACATTATGGCAGTGGGAGTTTTACCTCCACATTGCAGGCTGGCTTCTACTGTACAAGACTGCATTTCTGTGTTAAAATCTTGCTAAAGGGACATACACAGAATATTTCAAAAGACATGACAGGGCGCAGTTTGATCCTGTGAAGGAAGATTGCCCGAAACTGTTTAAAGTAGCCCGAGTCTGTGTCTGTAACTAGAGGCTTCTGCAGCTTTCCAGCGCTACCACACATCAAACTGTAGAGCTGGTTAAGCTGAGCAGAGCTGCTGCTTGTCTTTGTTTAAAACTGTGTGAGATGGGGAAGGCTAATTGGGCTAATTAGCACCAAAACAGGGCTTGACTGAACAGTCTTTCTGTACCACCACAGATGTTTTGCCTCTTTTTAGTTGGGAAAAAAAAGGTGCAAGAAGAGAGCCTCATTTTCAAGGCTAACCCAATTTGGCATTATTAGGCCATGTGCAGTCACAAAACAAGTGGGTAGACATGCTTTTGATGTGCTGCTGCTTAAAGTGACCTTTGCCACAATAGCGGGAACCTAAACAGCTCCAACTGAGCTTCTTGACAGTCAGCAGTTGAGCTTCACTACCCTGTGGGATAAAAGCTTAACCAACTATACAGTACCTTTTCTTGTCTCAACTGCATTTTTTCTAGGCTTAGTGTTACCTTTAATTTTTTTTCAAGTTTCCAACTGTAATCCAAAGACTTAATGAAAGGTTTATAAAAACTTCATAGAGAGACCATAATGTGCTACCCCAATTTAGACCCGTCAGATAATGTAAGGCCATGGACTCTTATGAACACAGTTTAATTTATTCATTTTGTCTTTGATGACATACTCTCAGTCGGTCAGAGTGTTGTGCTGAACTCTGCCCAGGATCTTTTAAGGAACATAAGGATCATCTGAGGATTTTGTGTCTAATTTCTATCATTTACTGCTGCAGTGCTTTCTATTATTATCCTGAAATGAGTCCTCTGTGCAGCACTCACATTGCTTTCTACCAACAAAAAAAGTAACCCAGAGGCTTTTTGGTAAGTATCCCTATCTTGGAAATCTTACTAGTATGCTGTAGGGTGAGTGTGGGATAAATATAGACAGTATTTTCCATTAGAGTGGTTTATTATAATAAAAAGACGCTTTCGGAGATTGTGGGAATATTTTAACATGAAATTTGGACATGTTTCTGCAAAAGTAGAAATCCACAGGACATTGCATCATTTTAAAGTCACAATTTATGCACAAAAACAAAAAACCCAATAGTGCAATATGACATTGTCTCCACACAGCTAGTATCTATCGGCTCATTTTACAAAGTATCTGGATTTGGATTTTCACCAGAAGTGGGTGGGCTTTATACTGAAAATCTGTGGAACTGGCTCATGCTGCTTGTTTTCTGTGTTTAATCATTTTGTACTGGCATTAAATACTCTTCACATGCATATGTATAAATGTAGCCATGGCAAAAAAAAATATGAGAAGGGCAGCGATATTATCATCATGTTCCAGCAGCTTGGTACCCACACAGGGGATGCTGCAGCCCTGAACATGTAACCTATCACCCCACGACCTGTAGCTAATGATATGCTCGTTTCCTTTGGCAACACCATCAGGCTACTGCTACTGCTGCTTGTTAGCCAGGCGTAGGAGGGGATCTTACAGAATTATGATTTATTCCAACACTCATGAACCCTTTATGTATAATCAATAGTTATTCTACCTTAATTTAAGTGTTGATGTTCTTCTTGTCAGGTTATTCTGCATAACAATGATGCTAATCTTAGAAACTTTCAGAAACTCAGTTGAAATTGAAACCCAGATTAGTAATGGTTTTTTGATCTTTATAATACGGTTCAAACAGCCCACAATCATTACATCAGAAATCTTTTTAAAGTCACATCAAAGATAACATTACAGGCCGTTCACTTTTCTTTTTCAACACCGCTGTTATTATTTTTTTACTTGCACCAATTATATATTTCATATTTATATTTAGCTATATTTTTGTATTGTTTACAGATCTATTTAAATTGCCTATTCCTTCCCAGAAGCCAAGCAACAACGTTTTGTTGCCAAAAATCACTGTTGTGTTTCTTTGTGCAGTGACAATAAAGAAAGTCTAAGTCTTCAGAATCAATTTTCTGTTGGATCTGTGTGCGTGTGTTTTAGGAACTATATATTAGTATGGTGGCCCTGAGAGCTCAATGCACTGCATCTTGCAAAACAAATGCAAACAAACACACAGCAAATTCAGAAAACATCTTCATCAATCTGACACATGCGCTGCAAAAACCAGGAGGCAGAGTCGTAACTGTTTCAGCAGCCCTTTGGGCCATCTCATCAACTCTCTTTCTCTGACTTAACTGTTTTTGCTTTGAGTCTTGCTATTGGAATAAAAGCAAAATATTAAAGAGTGATGCTGGGTGCACAGTTGTAGTTAAGTCAGACATGGGTTTTGAACAAGTCCACTTTTGAACACTTCCGTTGTTGTGGGGGGAATCTGTAGCACACATGTTGCCAAACTGAGTCGCAGTGCATTTAGCTCTCGTTGCCACTGAATATCAGTAGCCCATAGCAGATCAAAAAAGGTGTGAGGCCTAACAAATAATGCGAGAACATTTAAGTGGCAAAGATATAAGATGGGACACCTGGTGACATTTTTGTTGTTGCTGTTATTGGCTTCAGAACTAATCCTCTTTTATTTTGTCAGTAGATTAGATCACTTTGTGTCCTGTCTTGTCTAATTTACTGTCTTGTCCTGTCTGTTAATGAATATCTAGCACTATCAGCCTCTGTAGCTTTTGTTTTGACAGTCCTCCTGACATATCACATCTGTTAGCGAATTAAGCATAAGCAAACTTTTTTCAGCAATTTCTCACATTGCATATATAGGACTTTAAGTGCATCTGATGTTGTGTCATGAAAGATACATAGTGCAAATATCTGTGTAGCTACTGCGTGTCACTGATATCACAGTAACAGCACAAACTGTGCAGCACATTCTTCATACTTACTTGAACACTTACTACAGCTCATCTACACAAGGACATATTACTGAACATGTTGCAGCAAACAACTAATAATACATGTAGCATTAAATTCAACAGGGCACTGGACCTGGCACAGAATGACTGCGGTGCACTTTGTTAAACTGCCTGCACCTGAGCTGTAGCTTTGCCTTCTTGAGAATTATTGTCTTGTAGAAGGAAGATTACAGCCAAATCAGATAAAACAAAGCCTCTGCCACAAGCAGTCTTGTATGTGCTTGAGTGAGTGTGTAGCTATGTGTGTCCGCGAAGGACACAGCTGAGTTCCAGCTTATTGTGTATTAGACTACACTGCTCACCACTGCCTCTCTGCTCCCCGCTGGGTCTCTCCTGTACTTTTTAGCAACGTCTCTTGTTTGAGCCCGAGTGTCAATGACAGCCCACCTCGCACACTCAGCCCGTGTGCAACTGCAGTGTAACACAGCCCAACCTTGCCTCCAGCTGATAGCATTGTAATAATGAAAAATAGATGCTTGGGGTTTGTGCATGCCTGGCTGCTTCTTTGAGTGCATGTAGTACGCATGTATGCCTTCGTTGTACGACTGTTAACTCCTCTTCTGTTAATTCTGCTGTGAACCAGGGTGAGCTGAAAGGTGTATTCGCCCTGTAGCCATGATGCATCCATGTTAATGAGGATATAAGCGCTTCCATCCCTTGAAGGTCATACGCACTATAGGAGCACTGCTGGTAACCTCCTGTATCCTTGATCCATACGCTCAGAAAACAACCACAGTCCGCCACAGACTGGATGATATGCCTGGATTTCTGTTTGTGCAAACATACATGTACCTTAACCCACCTGCATGCTCAAGGTGAGCCAATCCCTATCACCCATATGCTAAACAGTGCTGTTAAACATCTTAATTTTTATGGAACAGGGAATTAACTCAGATTTCACCCCAGCGGACATCCGGTTCAGATATCTGTCCCATTCAGATGGTAACAGTGTGTCCTTGTACCCTGTCAACAGCAGCCTTGGTGCTGCTTCCCCCTCTCCAAACAGCATACCATTAAAACCGAGTTATGGGGGGGCGGGGTGTTAACTCCAATAGCGTGTCTCAAATCGCATCTCTCAGTGCACTGCTTTACAGTGCGTACCGGAAATGACTGATCGCAACCATAGCAACCGACCGTTGGAGCCCTATCGCCAACACTTCACAGCGCTTTTTGCCGATCAAAACAAGCTATTAAGTTGTGTTTTATTGTGTTAGTGGTGTTGTTGTGTTGTTATGAGTGTTTTTTAAAGACCTTTACGCTGGTGTCAGCTCCGTCACTGCTCAAAGTTTGAAAAGTAGTGACGTGCTTCTGCTACGTCACTAAAATCGTGGCCGTTAAGGGTGGAAAGTGTCCACATAGCGCACTACATTTTCGCACACTGCTCAGCTCGCCTGGCTCTGTCCAATCTGTCGCAACAGAAATTTAATTTAATAAATTGAATCTAAACATAACATGTTGTGATTTTATGGGATGTTAAATGTTCAACTATTTCTTGGTTGGGAGTAGTTGCTAAGTAACCAGCAATGACTCCATTAAGTTACCGTTTAGCCAAAAACTAGTCCAGTCAAAATGGAAACTGTGAGAAGTTTTTATGCCTTATTTTTTGTTCAGATTAAACAAATGAGATGTAACTTCAACTACTAGTAATTTGATTTTTTTTTTTTAGCCAGAACAGCAGATTCCCTCTGTTTCCAGTTGTTATATTAAGATAAGAGATGCTGATGGTAGTTCTGTGTTAATTGTACAGATGTGACAATGTTGATCCTTCCTCCTAACTCTTTCAAGGGAAGCAAATAAGCATATTTCCTCCAAATGTTGTACTTCAGGCTCCGGGCTACATGGCATGGCAACAATCATACCACCGTGTTAGCATGAGCTGTTCAGTTGCCAGTTCTGAGTTTAAGTCTATCAAAAAAAAAAAAACCCTGGCATAGCTCTGTCCCTTGCACAGTTGTGTTGCTGCTCTATGGCTGCCTCTTTAAGCCCTCCAGAACGCTTCCAAGGAGAGATTGCCATGCTTGAGCTAATCTCAGAACCCAGAACCAAATCTTGCACCGTGGCGAGCTACTGGTTGTCTGTCAGGAGAGATTCTGCTCCCTCTACCTTAACAACCAAGCCAACCAAGCATGACCCTCTCTCCTTCAATGGAAGACCTATATAAGCCAACAGTCTGTGCTCATGTCTGCTGTTTGTTATTCAGTCTCTTCGACACTCTGATAGGAGGAATGAGGGATGTAACAGGAGTCCTATATGGGGGTTCAAAACCCTATTCCAGTGTTTGAATAGCTTTTCCTCTGAGCTTTCACAGATTCTTGTGGGTATAGCTGGAGTGGTGTCCAGTGGTGCCGGTTTCGGAGCTGCAGACCAGCTAAACGGGTAGGACAGACTGCAGGGTCAGTTTGGTGTAACCATCTCGGGAAGCTTTGGGGATGTATTCTGTCACTCAAGGACACTTCAGCGAGAACAAGCTATACGTAGTAGCATGAATCTCTGCGCAGTACGGTTGAAGGGCGTTCTCCCTTGTCACTGTGACAGCCTGATTAAGAAGTACTGGATACATTTGTTCAGAGGCTGTTCTGCTTCGGTTTATCCTGTTAAGAGGAGGTGAGGAGGATTGATGGAAAGGAGGCAACCAGTGGACAGCCAGTTGTAGCTCCACAGATTGAGGCAGTTCCTGGACTTAGGAATCATTATGCGTGTAGACGGAACAACAAATTGAGTCCAAGAACAGGCCTAATGTGTCCATATTACAGACGTTAAGTAGATGCAACACCAAACAGATACTGAGTTTCTATTTTCCAGGTGCATTCATTCATATGTATCCAGTCTGGAGGCTGCAGGAGAGGGAGGACTGCATGCAGAGACATTATACCCGCAGCATTATTTCTCAGAGCTGGATAACAGAGTCTGTTTCACACAAGCAGATCTTAGGTTGTGAGTAACAGGCCCTGCAGAGATGCGGATTATGTGAACTGAAGGCTTCGGCGTAACCCCCCCATCCCCTCCCCCCCAAGTCTCTCCACATACTCATACGATGCACATGCTGCCCGCTGCCCTTCGATACCAAAGGCTTCATTTCTCTGTCCATCCCACACGACTCGAGCACGGCTCACTTTTTCTCGCCTCCCTCCATTCGCCCTATCATCAGTGTAAAATACCTCACCCCTGCAGACAGAGACAGATGGAGAGAGCAGCACCAGCCCCCTGCTCGGCTCCAATGATTTATGCCACAGTAGCACCGACCCACACACATACACACACGCGCGCACACACACACCTATGCATTCACGCATACAGTATGCATGTGATTATACATCAGCGGGTGAGATTGCATGTATAAATATGCAAGGTCTCGCTGGTGACACAGAGCCGAACACAGGACTGAACCTGTCTTATGTTAATGTTAAATGCCAGAGCTCCAGGGCTTTTTAAAAGGACATGTGCATCTTTGAAGCAGCGACAACACAGTCTGACATCATTTGTCCCTTTCTATGACAGTTAAAGAGGAACAGGCTGCAGGCACATTGGTCCTACTTATTCCACCCGACTGAGGTGTCAGACTTAAAAAAAAAAGCTTTGTTATACCGCAGCTACAAGAACGGAGCGTCAGTTTCGATTCCTGCTAAATGCCAGCGAAGCAAACAGTGAATTTTTAAGAGTAGACCACGAGTGTCCGATGTTGCTGAGAGTGAGAGGAAACGGTCTGCATGTTTTGTGTGTGTGTGTGTGTGTGTGTGCATGAGGGTGCGTGTGTTTGTTTATGCCGCTTTGTGGTCTGGGGCTCGGAGCTGTTATGGTGTTGCAACAAGGACATGCTTGCTGTACATGAGGCAACGATTTGAGAGTAAGGTCATTGTACACGCCGTCCTCCTCTCATCACCCCCCCTCCCTCTCACCATGCGCGCACGCACACACACAAAGACATCTTTTTAATATTAATTCTGTTGTGTAGAGGGATTGGGGTTGAGGGGGTGGGGGTGAGGGTTCAGGAGTATGGTTGGGATGGGGAGAAGGGGACAGAGGATGGAAAGAAGCAGTCAGATGGCAGACAGGTAGAGAAGATGGGAGGAGGGCTGATGGAGGGATGAAAGTAGAGGGGAAGAGAAAATAAGGGAGGCAGAGCAGTGGTGGAGGGGAAATCGTTTATCCTGCAGCCCAGGTAAGGGTGACCTGTTTGTCCCTGTCGGCCTCTGTTACTCCCCTGATGTCTCTATAATAGGCCTGTGAAGCAGGTAGACACGGCAGTACAATGCAGCGGCCCACAGTAACAGAGGCTCACAGGCACGCTTAAGCTCTATTCCACCCTGATAACTTTAGGGAATTCACAGAAATTTCACTAAATGAATTAAAAAGCAACATTTGTTATTTCCAATGTTTTTATGCAGCTTTAAGTAAAAAAAAAAAAAAAGAAAAATCCACAGTGAAACACAAAGTCTTCAGAGCAGCTTCCTCTGCTGCCTGTATTTCTGAGTCAACTCTGGTGTTGTGCCAGCACGACTGGTTGCACAGTTGTTGGTTGGTGGTTGATGGGTGCTAGAGCCAGATCTGTCTTATTTCTGCACATAATTTCCCTTCTTACCGTGCTCCCTGTCTTCATGCTATAGATAAGGTGTTATATCAATATCTAATTTTCTTTTATAAAGAAGCATTTTATGGAGCTAATTTATTTGCTCATTCTGGGTAAGATGTACTGGTGTGGGTGGAGTTGTTTTGTTTTGTTTAGTTTGGTTAGAGACACTGAAATATCAGCAACGACAGTACTATTGGAAGGTTTGCTTTCAGTTTTTGTGCACGGTCCTTCGATGATGACTCCTAATGACTTTGAGGCAGCTTTTCCACTGTAGTTACTTTTTTCCCCCCCAAGTAAAGTGTCTCAACAAATAATGATGATTCAGGTTTGTGGGTTAGTGTGGCTTTAAATTAGGCATGTGAGAGCCTAAAAAAATAATCTGTAATCGTGCTAGGCTGCATAGCATTTTCAGCCTAGCATGTTGTAGCAGTTTGTGTTTGTTAGCCTTGTCTCCCACTGAATGACTCTACAAAAACATTTTTTTCACGTGGGTCAGGGCACTTCAGAGTTGAAGAACTGCAGCTTCTCTTTGGATGTGCTGTTTTGCACCACCGTTCAACAATCACACAGGGAGAAATCCATTGTAAAGTAAAAATGTCAACACTGCATGACAAACGAACTCCTGCAATCCACTGAACACCACAGATGGATGACTTATAACAGCGTAAGAGTATTCAAGGCTGGATTTGTCCTTAAGGCAGCAGCTATAGATCTAGCTGGAACTTGAAATAAATGTAAGCCAAGCAGCTGGATCTCTTTGATTTGCCTCTCTGCTCACTTCCACCTCCCGTTCTGTTTCTGTTCAACTCATTGTCCCCTCCGCATGATGCAGTAACGACTGCCTCCTCTTCGCTTGATAGAAAATCACCTCAGTGAAGATCCATTTCATTACTTTGATTTGGAAATAAAACAGTGTGGAGCAGCAAAGTTGGAAATGAGCGCAGATGAGAGGGAGAGTAAGACAGAGGGTGAGAAGAAAGAAAAATGAGAGGAGAGCTTGGCCTAGAGCTATAGAAAGTTGTAATAGATATTATGTGAGCAGTAGGAGAATAAAAAGCATGTGGGTGTTTATATGGAATTAAGACTTGGTAGTCATTAGCATATTGTCTAAGACTTTTTAGCTTATCAGAGGATTGCGTTGTTTTTTCTCAAATAACATCTCCAAGTAATCCAGATGTATAGTTACATAATGTAAATGCTCAGAAGAACAAGATTGTAAAATGTTGCTCTCTATCAGTTGGAGCAACGTGGAGAGGTTGATGAGGGAATGACAAGTCCTTTCTACACGGCCACTGTACGTTCGTCAGAGTCCTGCAACGGGTCGGATACCCGCGGGTACCCGGCGGGTAACCCGCAAAAACGGTGTTCAACGGGTGGATAAACTGTCTTGTGTAAATTCACGGGTCGGGCGCGGGCGGAACTCAAATGAACACGGGTGGTACGCGGGTGAAGCCTACAGAGAAAAACTCACGCGCAGATACATGCACCAGCGAAGCAAATCATTTTTATCACACGCGGCAACAACAGAGCAGCATCTTGATGTAAATAAACGATCTTTGGCTGCTCGTGTGACCGCTCACAGCTTTCCTGACGGAGTTTAGCCTGTCATGGCTCGACTGCTCGGCTTCTGGGTCAGCTACAAACACAGTGATGGGATCAGTCTAAAGGCTGAAGTATCCTGCTTTCATTAAAAAAGGAATTACGTCTCTATCATTCTCCGTTCTGGAAATAGCAGCGAAAGAGTACGGCTTCACCCCCCCTTCTCTCTCTCTCTCTCTTTTTATACGTCCCCGTTATCGCCGGTGATGACGGCGATCTCACGGGTAGCGGGTCGGGTAACGGGTCTTACTTTTCACGGGTGGGTCGGGTGCGGTTCGTATTCAGAAATAATCACGGGTGACGGGTCGGGTAACGGGTTTAAAACACCACGGGTGGGTCGGGCGCGGGTTTCAAAAATTGGACCCGTGCAGGACTCTGACGTTCGTGCGTGCGACATTATGACATAAGGTCATTTAAAAAAACGGAAAACAAACAAACAGAAGGCAGCAAAAGCACTCATCGTGCTAATGGAGCCAAAAGTGACAAGTGAGCTGAGAGAAATGAAAGGATACTTTTGCTCCAATGTGCAACCAACCCCTCACTGACATCCTGAACTGTTATTGAAGAGCCAATCACGTGTTTTGGCCAGTCAGATAGGAACAACCTGTCAGCACGGCCTATGAGTCAGGCACAGAGCACATTCACACTACAGACAGGACCATGGTTATAACATGCAGACGTTTCAATATTTTAATTGGTCGAAGGACTGCTACATGTTTTTGGAGAATGAAATTATTTGCTTTTTCGTCAGAAGCAGACGAGCTGTTTCAACAGAACTAATTGTTGATGGTTGTAGTTTCACATTTACTGACTGTGCCGGTTTTTGAACAGGTCCCTCAAACAAGTCTGACACGTCTATATTAACGACTCTGTTCATAACATGTGGAAGTGACTGTTTAAACGGTTACATGACAGTGGAAAGTCAGGAATCTTATAACGATTAAACCGGTTCCCAGTGTAAACATTTCATCAACCTGAAATAAAACAATTGTAGAGAAATCAACACGTGCTTCTGGGAACAGATGATTATATGCACAAAGTGTAGCTTGCCTCATACAAATGAACCAGCAACGAATCCACATGCATATATCATTTTACTGGTTCTGCAGTGAAAGCAACTGATCCATCCCTGGAGAGTTTTTGGTTCACATTTTAAGTCAATAAAAATCTTAGTGGGGTATCTTGCTAAGCTAGAGTACCCAAGTTGCCGTTCACTGCTATATCCGTAGTGGCTCTTTCCAGAAATGGCTCATGTGAATCGGCTTGTCTTCACTTATTTTCTGAAACGTTGTAAGATATACTGCAGATTTAAGTATTCTCTGAAGGGTTTCCCAGTGCATGGATGAGTTCAAACTGGCTGCCAATCGAACAAGGTCAATTTTGTAACCTTGTATTATCTCCACTCTATATGTTGTCCCTTCGGAGACGGGGCTCCAGCTCTGGAACAATACAGAGCATTGTTTGTGCATCTTTTGTTTCACAGTAATATGGCACTTTGTCTTCCCAGCTTACGAAGTATCTCTTGTTTTACAGTAATCTTGTCTTAAGAAGCTTCTTCACAATAATATGGTACATTGTTCTTTTCCGTGTATGATGAGTCTTCTGTTATTTGTTTTATGCTGTGCTTTTGGAGCTTGCGAGAAAAAAATGAAAAAAATGTTGTTTGTATGTACATCCTGGAGGGGAAATGTAATGCTACCTTTGTAGATCAATAAAACCATTGTTTTCTAATGTATTCCACTCGCCATTCTAATCCATCCTCTCCCATTAGCAAACATATGGGCATGCTGACTGCAATGACTGTTATGTAATTAATAGTCATGGCGGGGCAATTAAAATTGGGAGGCTTTATGGGTTTGCTGATTAAGATATTTAAAGCATGAAGTACCCAGGGCTCTTATTTTTTGTGCAAGTTTCTGCGTATCGAGTTGTTTATACTCGTTTGCTTTTTGTTTCCTCTAGCAAATGTGTTGGTGTGAAAAATCAGCGCCGCCTTTGTGCTTGTGTGTGATGTGAGAGTGCGTACAAGGCGAGGAACAGTTTTAACACTTATCCTTGACTTTTCCTTTACCCGCATGCAATTAATTACTGCCCAGAATAGCAGCCCTGGGATCAGCTGCTATGGAAATGAAAACACATCAGTGTAAATGCACAGCCAGCTGACTCGGGGAGTGTTGTTGTGCAGAACACTGAGACCCTGCACCGCCATCCATTTGCAATGACAATCATTATCGCGTGAAAGCAGTGGTCTCCAACTCTATTCCAGAGGGGGTGTGTGTGTTCACAGTCCCACAGTAATCCATATTCACTTTCTTAATTGGTTCAATTAGTTCTCTCAGATACTGTATGAATTTTACACTCTGCCTGTCCCCAGATAAAGTCCAGTTAACGTATTACTGGGCAGAGGTTACAAATTGGGTTCCCAGTGGTGAGGCTTAATACACAGAGGATTTGAAGTCATTTATGTGGTTGAGTGGGCTAAAAACTGTATTGCTGACACTGTAATGAGGGAACACAAGCATCTTGGCCTCACTGTTTAGTCATATGCAAGAATTATACTCATGGGAATACACGCACGCACACGCACGCACCAACATGCTATAGCAGCCGCAGATAAGTACACAATGGGAGGTAAATACTCTTATAATATAACATTTAATACACTTCACACTCTTTCTGTGAGTGTACAAGCCCTTTTGTCTGCACATGCGCACACATACACACACACAGACTCTCACTCACCCTTATTAAATCAATGTTGCCATGTGGACTAAGCGATTAAGTTAGTGACATGCTAAACTATGTGGCTTAATGGTCACTCTCCTTTAACGGTTGAGTTAAAGGAAATGGAGGCCAGTTTGAAAGACATGCACGCACACACTCAGACACATGCACACACACATGCACACACACACACACACATCGTCAAACAAATGAGGCAGTTGCATTACTGTCCGTCTAGTGAATGGAGAGCGCATATTGATCTGGAGAAGCTCGTACATCAGCGTGGTTGGGCAAAGTGCCATTAAGGTGGAGGAGAAGTTATGCACACATACACACATGCTCTTTTGTTCTTTTCTTTTTTTTTTTCGGCAGGACTCCAGCTTGCTTGTTAAAACCGTCTTACCACTTAAAGTTTATTCTTCAGTTCTCGTTCAGCTGTCGTTGCTTGTTTTTAGCTCCCATTCCCTTCATCTCCTTTGTCTTTCAGCTAATTCTCTCCCTCTCTTGTGTGCAGATAGGTGTCCAGCTCAAGGATGCACATGAAAGTGACTGCACAGGAGAGCGGGGGGGCAGCAGGCGACAGCGGTGCAGCTGGCTGGATGCGGCTCTGGAGAGCGCCCCGTCTTTCCTCTACCATGCTATTTGTGGTGTCTGACGGGCAAACTGGGAATAGTAGGATGATTCAGCGCTACAGGGTCAGGATCTATGATAATGTACCATGGGGAACATTTCCATGTAATGAACACAGTACATCTTCTTTAGAGGCCCTGTTGAGGAATGAAGATGAGGACACACAGATAAAGAGGCACGAGGAGGAAAAAAAAGGGTGATGAAGGGAAATTTCAAGAAAGAAGTGAGAGAAAAGAGAAGAGGAGAGATGGCAATAATGAGAGAAAAAATTTAATGTGAGAGACGAAGTAAAAGAGATAATGTTAATGCAGTACAGCCGGCAGTTTTGTGCTCCCTCTGCAGCACTTGTGAACACTCCTGGCTGTGTTGAGCATTTGCTCTTTCATATCAGCCTCCCGCTGTTACTGTAAAAAGAGACATTGAGAGAAGGAGTTTTGCGTGCTTGTGTTTGCGTGTGTACGTGAATGCGCGTCTGTAAGCCCTTTGTTGGGAAGCTAATAACAAATTGTCATGCTGGCACTTGATTTGTATGGATAAAAGAAACCATAATGAGCCCCATAATGCAAGCTATTTAGTGCGCCATTCGGAGAAAGCTGCCATGTCTGTCAATCACGGCAACTTCCAAGTTTTCTCCGTGACAAGTCCGGGCTTTTGTCCTGAAGTCTTGAACAATAAAGTGACACAGCGATGACAGACGTGCACACACGCCCAACTCGCAGCCCTCCATCTGTTGAACAGTCATTGTTCTCCTCCGTCGTCTCGCAAAGAGAGAAACTGCCACGAGCTAAAGAGCAAAACTGAGTTGGTCCAAGTGGTTGCCTCTTTTCAAGTCCGCCGCCGCTGCTGGAGGCTTGGCACACGTATGGGAAATTGTTGAGTAGATTACATGTGAGCGCTGTGATGTGCCAGCGGCTGGGCCGTCGTTACAGGTCAATACGGATCAAACTTGGCTGAAAATGTGTGCAGTGATTCTGCACAGATACCAGCAGACTAACTAGTGACTCCTCTCATTGTAAAGGAATGACATTTATTGACAAAATCCCATTACAAAAGAATATACCGTGTAATTTTCACATATATTTTCCATGTGATTCATTCTTTGTTCAATAAATTTACAAATAAGACAGGAGCAAAGTATTGTTTCTGAATTATACACATTAATTCAGTTTTCAGCGTCATTGTCATAGATCCCTGATCTCTTCTAAATGTACAAAAAAATTAAGCTAATCATCTTGTAAACGGTTACACCATTGACTCATAATAGAAGTTTAGTCCTGGCTTGACCCATTTGCAGCTCTCAGCTAAGCGATCAAGGAACCAATACAACGCCTCACTGCCCTCTGTCAATACACCTGGTCTGACCTATTGGCTGAGGTGGAGAGGGGAGCAGATCCATAACATTGACCGCCCACCCCCCCCTACCCCCCACCCCCACCCCTCTCCTCTGCTCTCTCATTAGATCCACTCTATTAAACTCCTTATGCATCTGTCTGTAGGCCGTTGGCTGGGCGCTGGGAGACAATTGGAAAGCCCTGTTGGTGGCCAGTGAGCTCGTCTACGGCTGAGAAACTGACTGAGAGTGAGCTGAAATGCGCCGCCCTTACAGGCAGCAGAAGACACTGTACGTTTCTTGGAAGGCAACAGTAGAAGTAGTCTGTGATCAGGCACAAAGTGTTTGCATGTTGTTTTCTGTGATAGTGTTATAGGATGTTAAAGGGACTACCCTCATTCATGCTGTGACAGAGAATTGATGAGGACATCAACACTGCTGTCACATCTGTACAGTAAATATGGAGCGAGCTGTCAGTTAGCTTAGCTTAGCATAAAAAACAGCGAGCTAAGCTTTTCTGATGATCAGCACTGATAAATTAGATTATAGTTATTTTTCTTTCTTTTTAAATGATAAAGTATAAAAACAAATGTCTCTTTTACAATAACACTATAAAAGATTTACACATCCAACCCCTATAAAACATTTTTTTGGTACAAATCAAGCCAACAAAATATGAATTTGAAAAGTATTGATTTGTTAGAGGTAGAGGTTCTGTTACCTTTGGACATAACTAGCCAGCTGTTTGCCTCTGTTCCCAGTCTGTGGGGTAAACTAAGCTGCCCTTAGCCTTAGATTTAGGACAGTTATGTCACAGTTTGCATGTTGGTGTGTTCATATTTGAGAAATATCCCGACTCTGGCCGTATGTTGATTTAGTTTTTTTTTTGCATGTTTGCCAATATATTGCAATTGAGTGTGTGTTTGTGTGGCATCATTCAGGGGTGGAGTTGAGGCGAACGGGACTACGTGGCACAGAGGAATCCGATGGGTCAGTCATGGGCACAGTCGTCACTCCCATCTTCTTCAGGGAACGCTCGTCTGTCACCGAGATGGAGCGTGAGAACGCAGGACGAGAGGCAGCCGGTGGGCCTGAAATACACAGACAGACAGATGGATGGACGGATGGATAGATAGGTAGATTTAGTCTTTATTCATTGTTGTTTTCTTTATCTGTGATTTTCCCCCTCTCTCTCTGCTTTGACAGAATAAATGTATCTCACATCACCCCAACAAAGGGAATTGAAACTGAAATTTAGAGACTGAGAGATGTAGAAAGAATGAGATACACATGACATGAAAGAAACAATGAGACAGAGATGAAAGAGGAAGAAAAGCAAAAGAGACACTGACAAGAAGAGAAATAGAGGGAGGGCTGTGTTTGCGTTTTCAATTTATTTAAGTATACTTAAGATCTGTGCTGTACACTTAGATTCCCATTAGTTAAATCCCTCATTGGTATTCAACTGACGCACTCGCCTTTTTATTAGACTCTCTAGAGTAAATGACATCCATTTACTTTTATTACGGCGGATGAATGAAATGAAAACTATTACTTGGTCTGCGCATTGATAAACGCAGTTGCAGCATTTGGCCTGTAGGGGGTCATGGCAGTGCAGCGAGCTGCAGCAGGTTGAGCAATGACTGCAGATTTGTTGCAGCTTGATGCCTCTCATCATCACACACAGAGGGAACAGCAGAGAGAGGGAGTACAGGCAGCAAGATGCTACGGGCCATATTGGGAATTCTACCTTTGATATTGCTCACATCCAGCTGAGGTTCACCACATGAACCAGAAGGGGGCAGGGTGACCACACACACGCACACACACACACGCACGCACGCATGCAACACATGCCCAGACACAGACCCCCACCAGGGCTGACATTTGGTGCTAAGTGCTGCAATGGCTGGTTATTTATGTTGAGAGGGCTGGTGATGGGGAGAGTTCAGCAGGTGGCTGCATTACACTGTTTATCAGACCGACGCAGTGGCATTATCACTTCATGAGCCAGTCTACACTCATCTTTCTCCTTACATCTGTCTTTCTGTCATCCTTTTCTGGGAATGTACCTTCTGTCTCTCCCTTCTCGCAGCTCCTTGTGTTGTGAAATGCCTCCTGACTGCACTTCCCTCTCCAATTTTTCTCCCATAAATGTACACCAACCATCTGGGGAGGCGTAACGGGGCACAGCTAAGACACTAGTGGTGCAACCAGCCTCAGTTCAAGCCTGGCAGTGTTGCAGAGTTTACTCATTCACAGTGTTTTGCCGTCTTCGACAAGACTGGATATCACGTCAGGCGAGATGAATTCAGAGAGTACCTGTTACTGCGAATTCCTAATGATGAAAAAATGCCTGCTTCAGATGAAAATCACTGTGTTTTTTGCCTCTCTGTACCTCCTCAGTATTTCTCCTGCTCTATCCTCTTCTTATTAAAATGCAAGAATAATTACCACAGAGCACAAATATACATTTCAAACTTACTGCTCTTTTCATCTACGAGACATCTCATTCCCGGTTTCCTTTCTCTCTCTAGCTTCACCACTCTCACATCCAGCTGTATTGTCTCTCCTCTCCCCCCTCCTCCTGCCCCCCCCACCCCCACTCCCAAATCCTCTGTGGTATTTCGGTACAGCGCAGGTCAGGAGCCGCAATCTCACCTGTGTTGTTCTGGCTGGATTTGACTTTGCTGTTGGTCTTCTCTTGCATCGTCCGCTCATACTCTCTCACCTCCTCCAAACCCATCCCTGTGGGGAAAGCACGAGCACAACACACACACACACAACAAACACACAGCATTAGAGCAGAGTATGAAATATGCATTAGATTTTCACAGGGGGTGTATATTGATGATATAAAAATACAAGAAAATACTGCACTGTTCTGAAAGTTTTATCTTGTGAGCAACCTGAAACATGTAAAACCTAACAGAGTCTGTACAGTGCGTCAGACCCACCGTGCCATTCGTCGACCCATGCGACTGCCTGTCTGTGGCCGACCAGGAGAATGTCCTGGATGGCCTGAAGCAAGAAGAAAACAAACAAACAAAAAGTGAAACAGAAAGAATTGTCACAAATGATTAATGGAAATCTATCTTACATTCGTGGAAACTTATCTTGGCAGTGTATTTGCGTTGGCCTTTGTCAAAACTGAATCTACGTCACTGTACATACTGGCATTAGGCCTATTGCAACAATGCTGGGAAAAGGGTGTGGTGTGTTTTTTTGTTTTTAAGTACTTTCAGTTTTGATATAAATGTGTTGCATGTGATTTGCCTGTCTGTATAGTGCAAATTTACTCTACCATATCAAATTCATGCCAATCTTTGTTTCTACAAGTGATAAGGTTGAGATTATTTGAAATTTATCTTACATTAGTGGAAACTTATCTTAGTGTATTTGCGTGAGCCTTTGTCAAAACTGAAAGTACATCACTGTACATACTGGCATTATTGTAATAACAACGCTGGGAAAAGGGTGTGTAGTCCAGGCAGTCTAGCTCATTTTGGACCAAAAAATAGAACTAATTGCAAACAGAATGTTTTTCACCATACGTCATTTCTATGAGGTGTCCAGAACAACACACTAAAAGTCCTAAGAAATCCTAGTTGGGGAAATATGTTTAATTCGCATCATTATGTACCGTATTAAGTCTACGGTACCGACAACAATACACCCCATTGGGGCTATTTTTTTCCTTTACTCCTATCACAATGAAACTTTACATAATGAAAGTATCCATGAAATGTAAAATTTTTTGTATTACAAGTTTCTTTGAAAATTAATTTGAATATGCAAATGAGCCTTACAATACACCCGAATAGGCTTATTTTTTTCCTTTACTCCTACCAGAAGGAAACGTTACACAATGAAAGTAGACATGAAAAGTAACATTTTTTGTATTACAAGTTTCTTGGAAAATGAATTTTAAATACGTAAATGAGATCAACACTAATTGACTTATGGTCAAGAAGCCATAAAACCACAAGCTTGGATGTGATTTTTTGATGAGCTGTTCAATGGGTTCCATAGTGAGAAAGACTTTGAGCTTGAAGAACAACTGTTGCCCGCTTTTGTGTTGTATTGTTATAAATCTGACCTAATTCCCTAAAACACAGTGTGAAATACACAGCACATGACACATCCAAATAGAAAAAGGGATCGCCATGTTACTACAATGCACAAGTGGCAATACCAACATTCAGAGTCAGAGCTTTATAAAATCCAATTGGCTTTAAACTCTAATTTTGCCTTCTTTATTATTATTATTTTATTACATCTATGGCAGAGTAGATTGCAGATCTCATCTTCATCCAACACCCTTTCTATCTACTTAACGAAAAAGCATGCTGGGGCAGAAAGAGCTGTGCCTCACTCTGTGTATGAAGTCCTCGGTCCTGGTCTGAAAGCCATAGACCTCGAAGCTGCACTGCACCCTCTTATAGGAGCACATGATGGGCTTGTGGTCGTCTCTCCAGCCCTCTTCCAGAGGCCCTCGCTCTGTTTTACTTGAGTGCCAACGACTCAGGTCCTGCACAGAGCAAACAGTGGGTATGTTACTTGCTGAATCTGCAGAAAATTTGGCCTTATGAGGCATCTTCAGTGGAAGCTGTTTCTGTGTTCAGAGTGTGTGTGTGTGTGACAATATGTGTGTGGAGGTGAAAGCAGTTTGTTGCCCAACACATCCCATATGAGGAGAGTGTGATAACACAAATTACACATCTGTGACCAGAGATGGTTGGAAAGTGTTTGAGATTTCATGTTCTCACCATGTCATGAGAATGGGGTCTTGCAGTTTTTGTTTGTTTTTGCTTGTCTGTACTTGCGTGTGTGTTTTTTGTGGCACGTCTGCATTGCCCTGTGTACCCAGGCTGTGAAATGACCTTTGTCTCCAAGGACTTACAGGCAGTACGGAAGTGTAAAACCTCAGTGAGGAGTGAATGAAGATGGGCAGATTTAAAACAAGTGTGGGGGTAGCGTATTAGGCTGTTAACGTAGCTCATGCTGAATCTAATCAGCAGATGTTGTAGAAGGATTAGACGCAAAAATCAGCAGCTCGCGCAGGTAATTAGTATAATTTGCATGTTTTATTGTTTGTGTCGGTCAGCCAGAGTGTTGGTACTTGAGCAAATGCTGATCCTTGCTCTCAGTATTTCTGCTCTTTTTTTAAAAACCTCATGGTAATAATAGTCAAGGTGCTTGTGGGCTATTTTTGAATATTGGAGAGAGGCTGGCTCTTTGTTTTCTTCAGTTTGAAAACCTAATGCTAATATAAGCTAACAGGCTGTTTGTTTGCAGTGATGGAGGTATAGGCGTTATGAAATAACAGCGCTACTATCGGTGCTACTTTTACCAGTAACGAGTAGCCTAATCAAAAAGGTCACTGTTTCCCCCGGTATAACTTCGTCACTGTTACTTGAATCAAGAAGTTCCGTCACAAAATAATACACCCGTTAAAGTTAGTATTCCTCCACACAGCTAGCCTACTTGGCTATATCTTCAACAGTCCTGTAAAATAGGTTTGTTCTTGTTGAAACTGTTAAAAAACTGTTGAACTGTATTGTGTTATGAGCAGGTATTGAAGAGTATTTTGCCAACCCCATTTAGGAGTTGGCTAAATAACAGAAACATCACACTGTACTGTATATTATAATGAAGTTCAGCAGCACTATAAACTACACCCTCAAAATGATTATACAGTTGAATCAACACCTTTGCAACGGTTTCAATAATAACTGAACTTTAAAACCCTCATGAAGGTAGGATTTATGACAAGCCTATCATATTAGGCTGCATTAGTTTCAGCAAGGCCTTATAAACTGCCGACTGAGTGTACTCAACACGCTTTGTTCTTGCCTTCGTCAACAGCTTATGGGCATGTTTGTGTGTTTGTGAGAGTACAGTGCGTACCTCTGACTCTTTGTAGTGCTTTTCAGGGATGGGGTCACTCAGGATATCCAGGAAACTCACACTCTTGGCTGGGGTGGGTGTGTCCCCAAACACCTACAACCAAACAGATGGAGGAGGTCATACAGTATAATGAGGCAAAAATACACACACACAAATACACAGTCCCTGCATACTCTCACAGATACAGTCAGTCACTCAGTGGAGAGCAGGATGAGAAGAGATGAGTAACTGTGTAGAAAACTAAGGTCACACACCATAACACCCCTCGCTATATCCCACCCTGAGGCCCTTGGAGCAAATCACACTGGTGCAAAGAGAGGAGAGAACAGATAGAGAAAGCAGAGGAGGAGGTGGGGGGGGGAGTGAACAAGGACATATAAGGGATATCAAAGGAGAAGGGGAAAAGAGTAATGAAGGGGGAAACACTTTTCATTCAGAGGGAAAGAATGGAAACTAGGGAGAGAGCCGAGGCTGCACTTTGATTTGACCTTGTTTAGAATTTGCTCTAACGCCCCACTGAAGTTGTTCATTTCACAGCTGAAACCTAACAAATAGGAAAAATCTGCCATTAGATAATACTTGGCTACACTCCTGCGGTGCTCTTGTTTTGGTTTGTGTCTATTCAAGGTTTTACTCCCTCTTATGGAATGTGTTGTGTCGGCCAGCTGCATTGTGTTGCCTTTTTACAATGTGCTCAACGCATGATGCCCTAATGGCTTTTTCAGTACTGTCTGTGTCTGGCTTTGTTTCATAGCTGGTGTTTACATTTACACAAAGATACAGAGATTATTCAAAGAATTTTGACAAAAGTATTAATAGCACACTGTAAAAACACTCCATTATACTGTAAGACAAGTATTTAAAAAGCCACAGTAGCAAAGATATAGATCTACTTTATAAGATAAGATAAGATTATACTTTATTGTCAGATGGCTCTGAAATTTGTCTTGCGTCCCATGACGTCCAAGGTTCTCACAGTAAATAACAAATATTTGTTAGTTATGCTTCGTCCATCCCCTTTTCAGCCCAGGCGTTGTTGTTTTCTAGCTGTGCTGTTGCTATATTGCTATTGCTGTTGGTGTCTGTAGTTTGTTTTGTCTGGTTGTTGTGGTCTGGTATGAAATAAACCTCACAAAAAAACAAAAACATTATTTCTCTTACTAATTAATAGATATTATTATAAGAAATAATTCAATGTTAGATGTAATTGTCAGAAATATCTAACTAACTTACTGACTAATTCACTGAATGTGTATGTTTCAAAGCCTCTTGTAACCTTTAACAACATGACAAGAAACAAGATTCAATGTGTAACGATTTGGCAATTATTGTTTCACTTAATAGTGTTTGAGTGTGTTATGGACAAAACGCAGAGTGACAGCCATGCTCAACACGCCACATGTCTGGCTAATACATCTGCCAATAGTGCATCTTGGGCTTTGTTTGTTTTCTTAATAATGGGCACATCAATTTGATAAACATTTTATTTGTGCTGCAGAGAAAAAAATAGCAAATTCCTCTTCTCCCCCTTGTCTTCTCCTCCCCCTCCTCACAAATCACTCCATCTTCCTCACCTCTCACTCGTTCAGTCATACTCACATTGTCGTTATCGCCGTTGTTGTTCTCAAATCTCGTCTCAATACGGATGCTGAACTTGGGGAGGAATGATACCTACAGGGTGACAAGAGGTAAAAATGGGAGAAATAGGGTTGAGGGGCAGAGATAGAGAGAGTGGAAGCGGGCTGCAGATTAGATCCACCGATAGTGGAAAGAGATGAGCTCTGTTGCATTCACGTACAGTAAATGATGTGTGAGAATACTTACTGAGTACTCTGCAGCACCAGGGACGTTCAATATGGATAGGGAAAACAGCATTAGTTACTTATACATGCATGAGCACACAATTGCTCTCACGCGCATATGTGCAGACACACACACACACATGCATATACACACATGCATATACGCTATACACGTTTTCTCAAGGGAATACATGCATACATGGTAATAAATATTTGATGGCACTTGGAAAACCAGCTGTTAAAAGTAAATAAGTTTTGTATAATGCATTGAGGTGAAAGCAATCTTATGTTAAACATATACAAAGGCACATGAGAACACCTGTGACGGTGTACGGGTAGAAGTTCCAGGCCTTTTCTGTCACATAGAAGAACCGTGGGATGAATGCTTTCGCCCAGGACGGCAGTTTACTGAAAGCAAAGTGAGAAAGGAGAATCACAGTCAGAGAGTGGAAGAGTAGGAGAGTAGGAGAGAGAGATTACGGAGGGAGACAGAGAGATCTAAGTGGTTTTTGTGCCATTTATAGCCAGATTACCTGTAGGCTACTCTCACTACAGCGCTCATTTGTATGACTCATTCCCAATTACACCTGTGGTGATGAATTGTTGCTGTTGCTTCTAGGTCACATGTCAGAACATGATTGAGGAAGAGAATATCCTGCAGTAACTGTACTAATATGTGTGTGTGTGTGTGTGTGTGCGTGTGTGTGTTCTAGTATATCTTTACTAATAAGGACCAATTGCCCCACAAGGAAGATTAGGAAAATCCTCCACAGTGAGGACATTTCTTTACTTCTTTAAGAGTTTATTTTCAGATTAGACCTTCAGTTTATACTGCTGATTAGAAGGAGCTGAAGTTACATTAGCGTAATGAGTGAGGCTAGCTGAGGGGTAGGAAATGAATTTAGACTTGAAAGAGAATTAAGGTTGTTGTTTTGTTTTTTTTCTTTCAACTGGACTTCCACTATCATCTCGACTCATTGATGAATTGCCTGTCATCTTGTTCACAAAACACACAGAGCCTGTTCTTTCAGCACAAACACTGCAGTTACACTCGGCTTCAAATTACTGCGGTGTAACAGTCATTAGCACATTTCAGCCCTGCTGCTCACGCGCTTCGTTGTTTACTTTGAGGGCTGCAGGTTATCAGCCGGGTTGAAAACTTCATTTTAATACCCTCTATTAAAGGATTATAAGCACTATAGCACACTGCCATATGGTTGTGAGCAAATATAAAGAATCTGTGTTGAATGATGTTTTGTCAACAAGTGTAACTTTTCTACTGAAGCATTCACGACTGGTGTGTATACACCGATAATGAATGATTGATAGTTCCGAGCAGTAATCATAGCTAATTGTATTGGACGTGAAACTTTCATTAGGTTTATTCACATCAACAATTCCTTCACAGGCAGGTTTTAAAGTGTTCAACTTTAGGTTAAGGTTCATTCTTGACCCAAGACAGTTCAGTCAAAATGTGAATGTCTACAAGCACCAATTTTGGCTTTTACTAAAGGAAACAAAATCTATTTTTTATGTGGTTGTACATAAACAACTTTCTGTTTTTGTTTGACTTAGATTTAATGTATATAATTTAGTTTTACCTGTGCTGGTAGGTGGATTTAGATAATCTTTAGATTTAATCTTTGGATGGAGCAAAGCAAACTGTTTCCAGTCTATATACTATGCTCAAGGGCCGTCTGTGTGTGCATATCTGTACGTTAATCGTATATCTCTGGCATGCTTCACCCACTTGACTTCAATCTTGGCAGGTGTCTTGCTAATGGTGCAACTGAGTGCACTGCCGAGTTTGCTTTTGTTTGGATAAGAAATGCAAGAGAGATAATTAACCGAAACATTTGCCGCTGTTACCACTCCCCCTCTCATGCACTGATCATCATCAGTGTACATGTAGCCTAAGGTGTTCCTGCATGTGTGCACACTTTCAATGGGTACTGCACGAGTACATACTTGATGTACAGATATGTGTTATCAGTCTTCTCATCTAACTTATTGCCAAAGAGCAAATAAGCATAGCATATCATTCAGGGTTAAAATTAAAGTGTTATATCTATCATTTGAATGTATTATCAATAGTTTTTCTACATGTGGCTACAGTGTAAATAACCTCAGACACTGATATATCTTACACGCCAGTGGCAAAGAGCTGAAGCTGAAACTTCCAGCACATCCTGTAATCACTACCATTAGTTTGACGTGGACGTGTTTTGTCAGCTGGCAGTCTGTACTTAGACAATCAGATCTTAGAGTGACGAAGGATGAGATCACGCTACAGTAACCTTTCCACTGTGATAACACCGGACAGGCCTCAACACGTTTCAAACACAGGAGATACTTGTACTTAATATGAGGCTACACTGTCGTGTGGGTTTTACTGTGCCAAGAGACGGTGTTTTATTGCGTGCCGTTGGTGATATGTGCGACCTGCATCTGTAGGACGTACAGCTTCACTGTGAAGCAAGAGATCAAAGATCACACACAATCAGTAATCATAATGGCAGAGCTGACAACCCGAGGATAAGGCTCAGGTTGCAAATAGCCAGCGTTATTAGTATTAGTCCTTCATTAGCAGAGAAACACAGTCATTAGAGTACGTCCCACCTGCTGAGGTAGATTCTCTTCTCGGTCAGCTGTCCTGGGCCGTGCTGAGGGTGAATATCCAACTCATTCCTCACCACCTCCACCCCTTCTCCCCCACCGCTCTGCTCACAGCTGTGCTTACTGATCATGTACAGCTGGCCGATCCTGTACTGGAGCCCGAGGAGAGGTTTAGGAAGAGGTTTATGGTGATGAGGATCGGGATGGAGTGAGGAGAGGGAGGGGGAAAAAAACAAAACAATAACCGTTGTGAGCAAATATGAAACACAAAGCAAGATCATCTTCCTAATGATGCCTCCTAATGAGGTGACAAATTTGGAGCGTTGGATTCATTCACAAAATGTTCAGTGATTGTAGTCATGCATCAAGGAAAATCTAAATCAAGAGGGCGGGCTCTCGCGTTGTGTCTTTCGCAAAACGTTATTATGCAACTTTTGAAAGAGCACTTCCAAATTCATAGACACACATTCTCTCATGGGTTTAGCTCATGGCGGCTAATGTTAGCATATCTTCTCGACTTCTGCTATTGCTGCTGGTTGGTTCAAATTCAAGTTATCTATATAGTGTCAGTTTAACTTTTTCAGCTTGTGCACAACTATATTTTATTATTTCTGTCTCCTCTGTCCATACATCTATTGCTTTCTGTCCTGTGAGACGGATCCTTACTTGCTCTTCCCGATGTTTCTCCCTTTTTTCCCCCTATTGCAGGTGCTTTGTTGCTTTATTCTCTGCTGTAGCCTCAGTTTGTGCCTGATGAGTATTTGCTGCTAGTGAGGTTAAAGTTTCCAAACTGACCCCCACCATGAACTCAGTTGGACAGTATCGGTATCAGTATTGTCTTTTGAACAACTTCCTAAATACATGCTTTACCCACCCCCCCCTCCCTATCGCTGTTTGAATCTGTGGTGTATTTTTTGCTGTTACTGCACATCATTTGGCAAACTTTGTTTTTAAAGATATTATTATAAAAAAAGTACACACTTAAAAATGGTGGGTTAAAAACAACCCAATATGGGTTATTTTTTAACCCAACACTGGGTAACTATGGGACAGAACACATGCGGGTTATTTTGACCCAACAAGTTGGGTTGTTTATCAGCCCAGTTGGGTATATAACCTGATTAAGGGTTCACATTGGCTACACTGCTTATATTGTGGCAGATTAGGGTTTTATTTAACATTAACTTAAATAGAGAATAACATTAGATCTTGTAACAGCTCCTGCGCCTCACACACCACTTAGAGGGAGAATGCTGTTTGTTATCCTCAAAACATGCACGCAAACTGCACAAAGGAGGGGATACCACAACCCAAAAACATACCTTCACTTATGGTGTCAAAGTTAATTTTTCGATAGCAGTAATTGTAAACTGAGTAGAACATTGAATTAGTAAATTAGTGTGTAGAACAGTATCACTAAAGATTTTGTAGCTGATGGTGATATTTAACAGAAATAACCTAAATTTGAATCACAAAACACTGTCCCAAAGCATGCTGGGAATTTCCTCCCACCCAACGTCAACCCAACATGTTGGGTAGTCCGAAATAACCCAACACAGTATAATGGAAAATACAACCCAACAGCTAATAACTCAACCCCCAACGACAATAACCCAGCAAATTGGGTTCTTAGATTACCCAACTTAATGAAAACAACCCAATTAAACCATCCAACGGTCTCAACCCAGCTGTTGGGTTGAAAAAATAACCCAACGTTTTTAAGAGAGTAATGAAATTCTTCTTCAAACAACTCAACTGCCCTGCTGTGGCCACCATAAAGTAATTCATTTTGTTAGTGTGCCACTAAAGCATTATTTTAATTAAAAATAGAAGCAGAGAACGATGGGGAGGAACAGAGAAAGAGGAGGGCAGACAGGAGTTTTCCATTCTTCACTGTATGCTGGTGACATCATGTGACACTCCTCCTTTTTGTTCCAATTACTACTGTGGAAACTCAACACTCAATATTTAGTTATTGGGTATTCAAGAGACTTAATTAATCACTGTGATGGTTGCATTGTGTCCACAGAGCAACAAGCTCCTCCCACACAGGTTGTGAATCTCTTAAAGAAAACAAAATCTCAGCAGGGAGTCAAAAGAAGATTCATCTGTCCTTAAATCACAATTATGCTCTCTCCTCTCTGTGGGAGGAGTGTTGTGTTGAGAAACATGTCCACAGCTTTCTGGCATCTAACTTCCTTCCTCTTGAGGTTTACAAGCCGTGAGTTTGTCATAAACTCTTGAGAAGTAAATATAGCTCATCATCATTGGGGGCTGGTGGTGTGGTGTGACAGGAAGTGAAAATGAAAGCATTTGTGATTAAAACGAAACCAAGTTCAAAGCAACTTTTTAAAAACCTGTAATAAAATGCCAGAAGCAAAGACGTGACTGTTATGAAATGCAAGATCTGTCTGCTAACAATGAAAAACAGTGTAGTAAAGATCCCTGCATTTGATTGTACTAATATTTACCCTTATTCCCAAATAATAATCAATATCCTCTACCCCGTGAAGTGATTATTTATGATACCTACACATGGGGCTGTAGGGAAAAAAATCGATGGAATTTAGCATCGCAGTATTTTGTCTCAATATTGTATTGATACCCGGATGCCAAGTATAGATCTCTTCTTAGGCAAATTGCAAAGTTTTAAGTGCTGGAATACAGTAGTGCTTTTTATAACTGCTGTTGGTCATATTGTCTGTTTGACAACCCCATTTTGTAGGAGTAAAGCTTATTTTAATGAGGTGACCAGACTGTGAACTTTATCCAGTTACTGTAGATAAAACATATGTTGTCAAAGTTTCCTTTTCCCGACATCATTTGCAGTTGCAAAAAAAAAGTTAAGAAATTGCAAAGTAGGACCATGTTCTTGCAATACTCAGTATGTCGCACAATATTCAAACATTTGTTTTCCTCCCTTTTGTACAAGGGATCGTCTGAGTCATAGAGAAATGACTCAGAAGATCCTGTAAATATCTGCTGACTTGAGCTTTTAAATCTTCTGCAATTGTTGCCATAATACTGACTCACCAAAAGTCAGACCATCTTCACTCAGGTGTATTTATACTACAACCAGACAAAACCCCTCAGTCACAGACGGATAATCTACATTTATTATAGTGTCGAAAGGTTTGTCCTGTTAAAAGGACTAACTATTTATGCAGGTTGTATTTTGTAATTTAGATGAATTTTTAGAGCTCTCTTTACACTGACATTTTTTTTTTACTGCTGATAGATGTCACAATAAATTCCCTTTGATTCATTGCATTAAAGCAATAAAACCTGAACCCATCCCTGGCAGGTGAATACTTTTTAGAGGCACTGTACGTTATTGTGATGTTGCAGGATGGAGGGTGGAATAAAAGCATTCATTCTGCAGCGGCATTTGTGTAAAGTGACTTAGATCACCCAGGCATTTGTGGCTAAATGTCTTGCTTAGGGACACTCGAGCACGCACTGTGGCTGCAGATCGAACACACCATACCCACTACACCACCTGAGCTACAGCTGCCACCTGTCAGCTTTTCCCGAGGCAGATTCCTGGACAGCGTGGATCTGTGTGGTGTTTTACTGGATCTGTCAAACTGGAAAATCGACACTAGATTCTCTAAAAAAAAACGCAGCGAGGTTTAGGACGTTTTAAGTGGCTTGGAGTGAGGTAGCTGTCACGACTCGGATGTTGCCTCAAAATAAGCTGCACTTAAACTTACTTTACATTCAGACGAAAGAGGATTTGCTGCAAGCTCAAGGTTCTCTGTGCCTTGTCCCAATACGGTAAATCCTGTTTTTGGACTGCTATTTATCACTGTCATTGTTGTGGTTACAGGTACAATTGAAAGGAGGAGGACGGGGGGAGCGTGGGGTGTTGAGGACACTCCTTTTGAAGGACACTCCGGCGCATAACTGCCTTTTCTTTCCCCGTCGGGATCACCTTTGTTTGTGAACCTGGAGGCCAAATACCTGTGTTTGAGTTAAGATCTTGTAACCGGTCTGACTAGTTTGTGTGTTGTTGCTGCTGCGAGAGCTATAGAAAGCAAAGGGGAGCTGAGCAGCAGACAGATGGGGAGATAATTTAGATACAACAGTAGCGCTATGATGCTGCCGGCCAGGTGTTGTGCGTTGGCTCAGTCAGATTGGCCCTGCACCCGCTGGTTGCTGAACATGCCTCGCTTACCCGACGTGCCAAAGCCTCCACAGAGCAGCCACAGGAGGTCTGTGTGCACTGTTGGCACTTTTCTTATCAGCGCAATAACACTTTCAAGATTACGAGTTGAAACGTAGTTGAAATAAAAACCCGCTCTCTTGTCTTTCAATAAGTTGCAGATGGCGGTTTGTGTGTGTGTGTGAGTGTGGGAAAGACAAACACACTTACCTCATCCACAGTCAGTGGCATACATATGCGGTACTCTTTCATCAACATGCTGCTGTTACAGTGAGGACGGTCTTTGTGAGAACTGTGTCTGTGTTTGAATCTGTCTCAGTTGCACAGTTGCTCAAGTGAGCCACACTGCGTGCTGGACTGCAGTGACCTCTTTTTCAGATGCTTTCTCTCTTCCTTTGTTTTGCTGATGTCAGTAGTCCATGGATTTAATTCCAGTCCCCTCTGGTCAATGAGTATCTGCTGTTTTCTTACTTAACCACCTCACTCACTCCCTGCTGCCTCGCTTCTCTTCCTCACTTAATCTGCCGGACGCAACTTTTTTTTTTTTTAACCGCTGTGTCGCTCTCTCTCTCCCTCCTTCTCTTCTTACTTCTGCTTTCTAGTCTCGTGCCTCCGGCTGTCCTTTCTGTTTGCTGTTTTTCTCCCCCTGATTTCTGTTTGCTTTCCTTCTCCACACTGCGAAAGTGGTAATTAGCTGCAAGGTTAGGATTGAAACCTAACCTCTCGACCAACTCTACCTGTTCTTTCCCTTCACTCTGCCTCTCTCTGTGTGCTTTGTTCGATGCCTCCTCAGACTTATCATGTGTAACCTTGCTGTCAGCCCAGTGCTCCTCCCTTTCCCCTCAGCCGTCCTCCACTGCTTTCTCTTCCTCACAAATTCCTTTGCCTGTTCTCTCCTTATCTCCCTTTTTTCCCCTCCCTCCTTCTCTCCCTCCCACAGTATCCACTCCCCGCCCACTGTACTTTACTACCTTCTCACCTGTGTCCCCCCCCCTCCCCCTCCCTCACCCCTCCTCTCTCCACCTCTCTGATTTTTATCTTCTCTGTCGCCAGCACTATTTCCAGCACTAACAACCTCTGTCATCTCTCTATATCTGGCAACATTTAGCGACACAGTTTGTTAACAGGAGTCTTTTGAATTTGAAGCACATTCCTCACATGGGACCCCTTACCTCCTTCCCAACACTCTTTGTTATGACAACGCTCGGGCTACATGAAAGGCTGACACACACACAGAGGTAGTCAGAGTGGGCCATTGGATTAAATATTACCAGAGCCATGAGGACTTCCATTAAGCGCAGCACCAGAGTCGCTTACATTGTATTACTCCGTGACCTTCAGCTTGGTTTAATTGAATCCGTGTTTAGTCAGTGAGTAGTAGAATTGAAGCAGTCATAATTTCTCGCCTATGTCCTTGAGTGGTGGGCCACTCTCCCTTTTGTGTGAGTGGGAGCTGACGGCGCCTGCCAAGCAGATATTGTTGCCCTCCCAATCAAATAAGCGAAGCAGATGTTTGGCTCCTCTGGGTCACTCTGACAGGGGCCAAAACCATTAACCGACCCTGGATCTTCCCTCCCTCTCTGCTGGAATTCACTGGTTTTTCCTGGCGCGCCTTGAGACGGAGCCAAAGTGGCTCTCTTCGCCACATGTCTTTGCTATCATCCGCTCTGCAGTGAAAGAGCGGTGAAAACAAATTCCTGGTGGGGTTCGCTCCTATCTTATCAGATCAGTGTTTAGAGAAGGGAAGCCACTTCAGAGAGCCGAGGTGTGCTTCGCTCATCGCTGCCTCCATTCTCCGTGGGCTCGACACACACAGAGCTCTGACAGCACATGCATCACCTCGGTTTAAAAGATGATTGGTGGTGACTTAGATGTGTATTCAGCAGTTGATTGAGCCATTGATTACTTTGATTGATCATTTCATTCTGGTTTCAGGGTTGTTTGGGAACCGCGTTAATGGAAACTATGGTGAGAAATGGCAGCGCTCTCGGCTGGCTGATTCTGCAAATTATGGAGCCGATCAAAAGATTGGTTTCCTCATTGATTAATGGATGACACATGTTTCATTGTAGTCCAGGACGTCTCCTCTGCTTTATCCCAAAGATCAGAGTCAGAGGGGAAAGAAGCTACTGGAGAATTAAGAGATCAAAATAATCTTTGTGCATTTTCACACCTTTACATGTAATTATAGATGTGAGAGCAGAAAGGTGACAGACGGGGGAAGACATGCAACAAAGTCCTCGACTACACCAGGCACTAACCCACCTTCAGGCAGAGTTGTAGAAACAGTGTCTTTCCTTTGGCACGTTGAGTTAGCAGGAAGCTTGAGCGTGGTCACACCCTATGAGTTGCGTTCACACCTGGTAGGGATCCCATCACAGTTTAAGCCAATCCACTTTCAGATGCGATCTGGCCAATCCTCATCGACACTGCTGTGTATTTAGCACACATTCACACCTTGCATTAAACATGTGTTTCTCCCAGGTCAGGAAAGATGTTCAGGTTAAATTGAGCACATCATAAATGTCTGTATTGTGGTGCCTTGCAGTGGAATACAGTGCAATATCTCAGTTCACAGAAGATTTGTTTGGTCTTTGCCCGAAACATAGCATTTTCAAACTTTCTTCTTAATTATTTAATTTTTCTTCCCCACAGCAATTAATTTGATGATTTATTATTTGAAATTTAAAAAAAAATTCTTTTGAAATTAGGGAGCTTTTTATGTTATAAAACCATGATTGATGTGTACAATAAAATCTCACAACCGTAGTGTGACAGCTAAATTTATTACTTTTGTGATGAACTACAAAATTAATCTTTCAACACTCATGAGCAAAATTCAGCTGAGGAGGCAGTGCAGCAGTTTTATCTGACTGAAACATTTTGAAACTCTACTTCTGGTCAGAGCTGCCCGTCCTTATTTCCAGTCCTGCAGGACGGAGGAGCCAGCGATGATGGAATTGGAGGGGACTTCATCACGGTGCTTACACCTATCACATCCCCTCACATCATTAAATGAAAAATGAATGGGTGCACTTAAAAAACTGGTGAAGCGTTCTTTGACCTCTATGTTTCCTGCTCTGTTCATTCTGTTCATGTCCGAGTGTGTGTGTGTGTGTGTTTGATAGAAAGACAATCTGTGTGTGAGTGTGTATGGTAGTAGCTGTGCGTCAGTGCAGCGATGACAGTGAGCAGTATGGATCTGTACTAAGGTGAAAAAAGGAAGAAGCAGATCATTAACCGGTGGGCCGGCTGCCACTGCTGCATTACTGGCTCTTCAATCTCAAGGTGTGGTCACAAGCCAAGGTCAAAGGTTCTCCGGTGTCCCCCTCCGAGCGTGTGAATGATGGACCCCTCCCTCCTGGGCCTGGATTAGCAGTAGCTCTGTGGAGGGCACACGGTTGATACGCTGCAGCTTTTTCATCTCACGGCAGGGTTAAAGGTAAGGCTTTGAGCAAGATTTAAGATGATGAATTCAGCCGCCTGTGAGGATAAGGTTTGACTGGTTTATGAGCTACATGTTGTACAGTTATGAAATGTGGTAAGTACCAGCATCTCTCTGTGAGTTTGTCCAGATCCTCAGCCTCCCCTTCTTTCGGCTATTACGACAAGCCTGCTGGATGCCTCTGATTTCTGTTTTGGTCCGATCATCAAAAACCTGAAGTATTTAGGTCAGCCTTTAGCCTAGCAAAGAGAGAGACAAGAAGAGAGAAGAAAAAATAACAGTGAGAGAAAGAGAAAGTACATATTCCATTATTGTCCACTGTTCAGAGAGTATCTCAAAGCACAAACACCGCCAGATGCAACTGCGCCGCAGACAAAAAGCAGCCCGGTTGTTGTACTAACATCTCCGCGTGTTGTGATGTGTAATGTGTAATGTGTGTTTTATGTGCTGTGAGTGGGGGGTCTTTGTACGCATGTGTGCGTGGCTGGCTCCGCTGTGTCGAGATGTGAGCTTAAGCTTAATCTCCTTGTAGTTGAGTATCAGGCTGGTGCTAAGACATTGATTGGGCCAGCTCCTTAATTGATACCACTGGAGGACCGCCCGCTAGGGGGAATGTGGTTTCTGTGTGTGTATGTGTGCTTTTCGGTGTGTTAGAAGTTAGAAGCGAATCCCCTGGTGACCTGGATGAAACAGAGCGCTCACTTATCCTTATCGAATCCCAATCTCGTGTTGTCAAGCCGTGTCCCACTGGGAAACGCACGCGCATGCCACTGAGGAAGATGAGCTCTTACCCGACATTGTTAGGGGCTCCAGACAGAGCTCCAACCTCGCCAATCAGGGCAGAAACCCAACATGATAACTTTGCGCAAGAGACTGCCTTTGTTAATTTCTCCAAATACACACACGCCCGTATGCACAAACACACTGAGTGGCCCCCCATACGCGCACTCATATGAACATGCCATTACACACTCGGGTGTCTTGCTCTAGCAATCAAGTCCTGAGACTCCAGTTATGAAACATAATTATTTATTCCCAGCTTTTCTCCATATTCATGAGCTCGGCAGTATAGACCGAATCCCATACATTGTTGGATGTATGTTCCCACATGAATTATAGATGTTATTTGAAATTGTTCAGTGTTCTTAAATGCCATTATTAATCTGAACAAGGAGCAACAGCAGCAGCTCCTCATATCCACAGAGGAGAAAGAAAATGTGTTTTTGTCTCTGCAGAGTGAAGAAAAAAGATAAAGGATCCAGATCTATTCTATACTGTAGCTTGCATTTATTCCTTTGTGTATTTGTGAGTCTGAGAGAAAGAGGGGAGGAGAGAGAGTCCTTATGTGCATTTGAGGCAGTCAGAAGCCAGTGTGTATCTAAAGGCGCTCAGAGCAGCGATGATCAGAGGGTGTGAGACCAACACATTCATCAGGCCTCTCCACAGGGACAGAAGTTGAGGCGTGCCACAGAGACAGGGGGGAAAAAAATGCTGCGGACCAAGAAGAAATGAAATAATTTATTCCAGGAATGAAGTGGAGGGGATTTGGAGACAAGTATGTGTGGAAAGGGTCAGGCGGAGGAATGGATTAAGGCTACGTTCAGTGTCTGCGTGAGATAGAGGCCAGCACTGTGGCCCCGCACTTTTTCCTATTCTGCACACACTTCCACTGAAAGGAAATTCAATTGCCACTCTCCCTCACTTTCTGCCCAGTGTGCGAAAGTGGCAACGCAAGGGGAAAGAGAGATAGACTCAGCAACTGAATGCAAAATAAATGCACACATGTAGCGCAGTATACAGGGTGGGGGGATTTTACATAAAGTAGAAGAGGTATCTCCGGCTGTTTTAAACACTTGGCAGCGCTCTGTTGCCCCTTATCTCGTCTTTACCATCCCCCCCTCCCATCTCTTTGTCTCCATCTCATCTAACCAGGGTTCTCGCCACCACACCGTCTTTAATGTTAACACTACAGCCTCACAAATTCATCCCAGTGGCTTTAGGGCCAGCTTTACACGCCAAAAGAAATAAAATGTGATGGGGTTCACAAACGGGGGTTGAATGCCGCACCGTGCAATAATCTAAGGATATTGCCCGCAGCTCAAGGTCTGTTTGTTTAACGACATCCACGCCATATGGAGGAACATGTCAGTCACACAAAGAGAAAATGACAACAGAACCAGAAACTTAAAATAAAAGAAATGAAGCGATGTCTATCACCGAACGGGGAGCGATGTGATGCATTTCAACAAGTTGCAGCCTCACACGCTGCACCGCTCAAACCCAAATGTGATGCTCAGAACTGCCATTTGGCCCGTGTGAACATGTCAGATTAAATTTAAGGTGGAGTACACTGGCAGCCTGGCACCACTCCTCGGAGACACTAGATGGCTTCTCACAACACACAACCCCCCAATCTCTCACTTCCTGTATCTGTTTCTTCTTTTTTTCTGTGGGATGTGACAAAAGCTCTTCTGACATGGCAGGAATCTTGTGTTTTTGAAAATGATTAAGGATTAGTTTTCATAATTAACCTCATTTACTACATTTTTTATTGCCATGATATCAGTTTGGATTAAGATCTTAAATCTTGATGTACATTGTGTGCGACAGGTGCTGACAAGTGATAGGTTGTTGAGGGTTGGTGATATTAGGCTAAATGATGAATGTTTTCTAAATATTGTAACAACAGTAAACATAAACAATCTTTAGCAGTCAACAGTCATATTTATAGAATAAAATTATGTCAAAAACTGAATATGTCCTGTAAAAAATTGTAACCTGCTTCCTACGATCACATGTTTTTAACCCATTTCCCTCTTGGAGTCAAAATAAGTCAAAATCAGATTTTTTTGGGTCAGTCAAAAGTAAAAACAGCTCTTGTGTGAGCATGGACCTTTTATCTGCTTGTGGGTACTCGGGAGTCCTGAGTTGTATTTATTAAGTTTATTGTGTCAGATGTTGTTGTGAAGCTGCAGGCCCTCCATCTTTGTTTAGCATCTGCCCTCTGGTGTTAGTTTTTCAATAAAAATAGCAAATAGCAAGACTATAAAGCAGCAAACATACAAGCCACAGATGGCCTTTAAAATCAAACCACTGCAGGTTAGCCGTGGAAGGATGTGGTGAAGTGACAGTGGAAATAAACAGCATACCCGAACTGAAATGAGTATTTACTGTATACCAGAAGTATCAAAAGTAAATCCCAATGAGAAATTGTTTCCATGAGTACAATATAGGCAACATATGACTGTTGCTGACCAAGGTGGTTTTTAAGTTTTTAAGTATATGAACTAGTTAAGTGGAGCATGTGAGTAAATAATTTATCCACCATTGATACAGTGGTGAAATGTTTTTGGCTGAGGGGGCTTCACATCACACTGTAAGTTGAATCAACAGGTGATCAACTTGTTGTGTTACAGAGAGAAGAATGAACAAGGTTAATCAATATTTCAGTAATTTGACAATCAATTCAGTGTGTCAATTATTTTACAACAACAACAACACAGACTAGCTGCTCATGTATGTTTGCGTGGGCTCTTTGAAACGGTCATGGGGGTTATTAATTATTTTTGCAGATGAAGACAGAATGCTAAATTGATTAGTGACTGATAGACTGATAAATAATTTTTAGTTGTAGTTTTAATTTTCAACATAAGAAAAACATTTCCCCACAAACTGAAGCCTTTTTAAAGCTCTAAATTGTTCTCACCCAACAACACCCTTTCACATCCTCACTGCTGGCTCCACTACTAAATTCTGTGATGCTATTAATTCATCATCCTTTAATTCATTACATCTGCTCTAGATCCAGATGCTCCATCAAATTCATTTAGATCAGTCCGTGTCTATCCATCCTTGACCGGTTGTACTGTTTAAAACTAGGAAACAAAAATCACATAACCTCCCCAGGCTGAACAATCACATTTGGGTCCTTTTTAAATTATGCTGTAGATAAAATGGACAATGACGGGAAAGGCAATTTCAAGGAACGTTTTAGACACAGTTTAAAAATCAAATGTTAATTTATCAGAAAGCAGTTAAGAAGGCAGGATAGCACATTTCTCTCAGCTGATCTCTAGAAATAACCAAAATCATTTCATTCTTTTTTATTCTGTCATCAGCAGCCCCTCCATCTCTTTTACACAACCTGCTGCCTGATAAAATTTATTTTGTAAATAAAATGGAGAATATCAGCTCCCATATCCGGCCTGATCCTTCCATTCTTTCCATTCCCCATGTAATTTTAGGTCTTTTACCCATTTTCAACCCATTACAATTCAAGTATTATAGAACATGCCTTACACTCCTAATGCATATAGATACCATGCGCCCTAAGCTGCACAAGGAGATATTTTTCCCTGTTAGCCCTGTCATTTGACCGTTATTAAAAATTCACTGGCCCCTTATTTTCTAGATAGCTTTAAACATACAATTATTCACCTATTGCTAAAGAAACCCAATTTGGATCCTTCCTTATGTAACTGTAGACCAATCTCAAAACTGTCTTTTTTACCTAAGGTTCTGGAGAAAGTAATTTTATCCAAACTGACATCTTTTATGAACATTAATGGTGTTTTTAACAGTTTCCAGCCTGGTTTCACTGGCACTTCATAGGACAGAGACAGCACTTGTTAAAGGCACTGTATATATGGAACTTTTCTGCATTAAAATGTCTAGACCACTGATATATATACAGTATATTTTATTGAGTTGTGCACTTTATCTTCTCCCAAATGTTTCAAGCAATTTCCAAAAGAAATCTTACATTTAATCAAGATAACATTTGGTCTCCTGTCAGTGTCATCCCATCTCTTTTGCACATGCATCAGTCCTGTGGCTGTCTGCTAGAGACAGACAAAATTGACTGATTATTTAGCCACATTTTAAAAATGATCTTAGATCTTGCCTGTTACTTACTAATATACGTATTTAAACCACTCTAGTCAGACATCTTACGTGAGTAGAAAAACGGGTTGAGCGAACACCAGCAACCTTTCTGCTCCCAATACATCTAAGATATTAGGCCAGAGAAACACTGATTTACTGCTTTATTTTCTGATTCTATCAAATTTAAAAACCTGGACCTGTGTGTTTAATTTGGATCTGAGTATAAATACCTGAGGGACCCAGGGGTGCAGAATTTACATACTGTGCACTTAAGGTTACTAATGACCAGCTGCTCACTGTAGATAGAGATGACTGATTGACTTTAGTTCTTTTAGATTTAATTACTGGCTTTGATACTGTTGATCGTAGTGTCCTCTCACACATCCAAATGTGTTGGAAGACAGGGCACAGCTTTTAGTCAACTATAAGGATTATGTCTCCAATAAAACTTCCTCTGCCACTCTGGGAAAGTTCCTCGAGACTCAAGTGAGATGTGGTGTCCCTCAAGGCTTCGTGGCTCATGATAATCTCTAAAATTTCAATCGCAGAAAGTTGTCCCGTGTTTTTATCTATTCTCTGCTTGACTTATGCAAAGCCCTTTACGCAGGTATCAGCCAAGGTTTTGTCCTTTTATCTCCAGTTGGTACAAAATGCTGCTGCCCGACTTATTACCAGGACAAAGAAGCATGACCATATCAACCCCTTCTCGCCTCTCTACACTGACTCCCTGTTAGATTTTAGATTTAAAATAGTATTTCTCATCTTTGAGGACTTTAGCAGCTGCACTCCAAAATACCTCTCTGGTTTATTGACCTGGTACAGACAGCAAACTGAGAAGAGTTAAATTATTTAAACTTAACCAGAAAATTTCCCCACAGAAATTTAGTGCCACAAGGGGCGCTGCTGGGGTGTGATCTCTGTCAACACGGGAATCAGACCCAAGACCCCTTCAGATCAAGAGTTACATAGTGTACTGACAGAAATGATCAGACAGACATGAAGGAGCTGAATGTGTGTGTGTATGCATGTGTGTGCATGTGCATGTATGCATGTGTGCACATGCCACATCTTGATGCCAGGTGTGTGAGAGCACTGCCCTGCCAGAGCGACGTCTCGATCATTAACAGAGTTAGTGAACATATGAGAGAACTTAAATCGACTGTGTTGGTTGTAATAGCTCTGTCTGAGTTGTTCTGTTCTAGTGATTCTTCCTCATACCAAGTTCTTTGGAAATATAATGACCACAAATATAATACCACTGTGGCCCATCCCATATAAGACACAATAACAAATACAAAAACAAAGACTAGACAGTCCTTCCCGCCACACAGGTATGACATAAACAATTTAAGATTATTTTCACTACTCAACTATATAACGCTCTTCTTCTCAATGCCCAAGCCTTTTCAAGAAATAAAGACAATGCAAAAATATTCAAATGAAAAAGAAGTTTTAGCTTCTTAGCATCGTCTAACCACACAAATTTGTTAATTGGATCTGCATTACTCAACAATTTTTGTCATATAGAGTCATAGAAAGGACAGTAGAACACAAAATGAATTTCATTCTCCAACTCTTGGATGTCACATACAGTAAATTACAAATTCTATAATCTTCTGCTGTGTATCTGCCTGTCTCAATATGAAGACCAAGAACACCAGTTCTCAATTGAGCACAAAGGGATCTTTTCTGTTTAGACATATTATACAAAACATAGTTTTCTGGGCCAAATACCTGTTTAATTTCGCAGTAAGTACGCATAGTATGTGACCGATGTTGTTCTGCCCGGAGTAGGTTTCGAGCCCTGGTCTCCTGCACTGCGGGTGATAATGCTAAGTGTTTTGCCAAGAGGCCAATGGGCACTTGGCAAGTGGGTTAGCACGTCTTTTATGGGTGAGTGAGTTTAACTTCAGTGCCGCCATACGCTGTCACTTCTCCTCACTGGTACCCATGACTGTGACTATACCCGCAGACCTCCGTTACATATGTATGAAATAGTATGTATGGAATATAATGAATATAGTGATGATCACATCAGGTCGATGCAATGTTGATAACTAAAGGTAATACTGTATGTATTTGGTTGGTTTTATGTAGTAATCAAATTATTTATCTTAAAATATTCATAATATATGATTTTATTTCTCATGTTGTTATGGAAAAGTATAATAAACTTGTTCGTATTACAGTATGCTGATATTCTTTTTATTCTTCTCTTGACTAATTGTAGATCTTGACATTAGTTTGGTTGCAGAAAAATCACAGCCATTGGAATTGGTAGAGCCAGCTTCTTCCATTTCTTCAGATTCTGCTATTATCTTCTCATCCACAGGGAACAGCAAGAGAGGCCTAAAAACAATCACAATGAGGCAAGACAGGTAAATGTCTTGTTTGAAGTTTGAAGATTGTTAGTGTTAGAAGCACTTTAATTATTATGGGAATCTTAGCTATTTATTGAAGCAAGTCAAAATTAACATGATTAAAAAAACAAAAACAAGATACCAGCAAACTTTCCTAAAGCATGAACCTAATAGCTTTAAACACTACTGATTTTGCAGAAGATGCAATGTATGTTCCCCACCCCACTGAGGTCCATGAGTGGAGTCCTGCTGTTTATACACAGGTGACAAAAGGTGAGTAGCGTTCACTGTTTTTCTATGTGCGCTCATGGTCTTTGGTCTGAGTCTCATATTATTTGCCTTTTCTGGTTTAATTCTACTGTTGTTGTTGTAAAAATAACATGCAACTATTTTGATAATTGTCAATCTTTTTTCTTTTTTTTTTACTGAAAATATAAAATGTACTTAACATGTACAGATAATGTGTACATACATATAGTAACATTTCCAAGGTAGCATATTTACTTGTACGGAGGTACTTTCCATGGGGTAATAGTACATTTATTTAAGTACAGGAGCTGAATACTTCCTCGACTACTGGTATAACATATTAATAAATACGATATGAAAATTTCTTCCACAAAACAATCATTACTTGGTTACAATGTTGTGTGGTGTCCAGAATTCCGAGTGCACCCTTGTTTCTGCGCATCTGTGTACACAGTATACGTGTATTTGTTTATAAAGGTGTGAGTGTGTGTGTGTGGGTGTGTGTGTGTGTGTGTATTTGAGATAGAGAGAGGGAACCTTATTGTTTGATTGTTAGCTGAGAGCTAAACAGATGCGTAAATAGAGATAGGGGAGCCCAGTCACATCAGATTAGACCAAACAACAAAAATCAAACTGTCTCTCACTTCTCACTCTCGCCCTCACTCTCTCTCCCACACACACACACACACACACACACAGTGAGTGGAATTGGGAAAAACAAACAGACCTTAGCAAAACAATGTGCCTGAATCATGCGTCCAGCCTCTATTAAGCACAACAGGAAAACATGCTCCCACACAACATTACACTTTTGTATAAATGTATTCAGACAGCGTAGGTCTTTGTGCGCTACAGCAGCATACCGACACACACAGCGGAGTAAATACAGTGGTGACGCATGCCATCACATGCCTCATAAACCCTAATGTTACCACTCCAATATCTCCGTAGGCTCCGGGCAAAACAGAGAGGCCACCAGAGACAGAGAAAGGAGGAGAGGGAGGAACACATGGCCAAGCTGTGATGATGAATTGATTGATGAATGCAAATGAAGATGAATGCATGTGGCAAATACAGATAACAAGAGGAATATGAAGAGTACAGCGGCTGGTTCACCTTTTCCCTGTAGCAGAAAATATGAATAGCTGATGTGTATCTGGCCTATTAATACCACAGCAGCGACAGTGAATGCACCACTGAACCAGATATGGATCCCTTATCACAAATCGCATGGCCCAGGAACAGCGGCCACCCGTCTTCCTATACCATCTGGAGCCTAATCACTGGGCCGGGACACACTGCTCAGCTTAATCGCCCTACATCCTAACCTTTATTACCATATGGACCGAGTCCTAAAACTGACCAGAAATCAGTGTACATGTCGAGCAACCAGCAGCAGTTTATGCTTTTAATTGTTTGTCCCTAGTGCAGCATCACTTCATCACAAAAACATCCTGGGTGGAAACAGCCAGGTGGAAACAGGTGGCGACTGTGTGCAGGGTTTTATCGAGGAAAAAAACCTCTCTACTTCCAGGATTTTTTTTTTCTGTCATTGTAAAATAAATGTTTTTGTGTTTTGATAAGTTGCACATCTGTTGCAAGTATTTAATAGTCTAGATTTGTTGATAATTTGTCTGAGATTCAGTCTCAGATCTTTTTCCCATGTCTATCTTAGACCATTGTAGATTAAATTAGTTTGCTAGATGTACTTTTTGGTTTGTTTTTTGTTGTTAAACCGTGATATTTTGGTTAGTTTGTTTTATTTTCCTCATGTGTTTTCTGTCTCTGAGATTTCTGCCTTACAGTTTTTATTGGCTCTATACTTTCTACTGTAATAATCATGAAACATAAAACAATGAAATAGTTCTGTGGATTATCACGAGTAAATGAGGACACTGATTCTGGAAATAGATGTTGCTGTTAAATTTTTATATCTAGTTTTTCAATGTTATGAGCAACACAAGTTAAATTCCACTTTGCTCTTTTGTGTTCAGGTGGAGGCAGAAATCAAAACTACCTGCATGGACAGATACCATTGGACACCAGATGAAAAGGCAAGTTAGAAAATACAAACCTTTTGTGATTTGGGTGAACCAACTCTTTAAAAAGCACATTACTAAATCAAAATTTTATGAACCATATTTATCAAGTGTAATTTGTGCACACGCACTTGTGGGTTTCTCAGGACAGATCTTTTTAAGTTTGATAAAAGGAACATTGCCTCAAGGCATTGATTTGAACACACACACACGCACACACA
Organism: Decapterus maruadsi; assembly: GCA_030347415.2. Classification (NCBI taxonomy): domain Eukaryota; kingdom Metazoa; phylum Chordata; class Actinopteri; order Carangiformes; family Carangidae; genus Decapterus; species Decapterus maruadsi. The sequence continues at coordinate 19,454,312 of CM064894.1, forward strand.
CACACACACACCAGTGCAATACTGCAACTTGTGTATGGTCTCTGTTATGCCTTGGAGTCAGTCTCATATTGATGATTGTTCAATTAGATGGAACTGAGGTGTGCGTCCATCATTTACCAAACCTCCAGGGGAACGACACATTTCTATCAATACAGTGAGACCTTTGCCCTGTTTGTCCTATAGCAGCACATCTGTCTCTCTCTCTCTCCCCCTCCATCCCTTCCTCACTCCCTCTCCCTCTCTTCCCCACTCCCTCTCTCTCTATGTGCAGTTTATGTGCAAGATGAACCAGGGTTTGCTGAAAAGGTTAAACCCTCAAACATAAGATCAGTGACTGAGCAGCATGGTGCACAGTCTGCTGATGATCTGAGGATAACTATGGCTTTATTGATTAATGCTGATGATCATAGATCAACACAGAGGGTTAGAGAGAAACAGGAGAGGCAAACCGAGAGGAAGATATCATCACATACGAAATGTAGTACACTTCTACATTGCCCAGAGACTCACTTTAAGATAGAAGAGAACTGTGAACAAATACATACAGTAATTTAGCCCACTGTGGCATTTGTTTTCAACAAATGGTTATGAAAAGTTACTTGAATATAAATATTTGATTTCTGCTCTGAAGCTAAAACGCAGGGAGTTCACTATAACTGCAGTGTTATAACGCCTGTTCCCCTCCACTCCGCAAGCTGCACACACATGGCCACTGACATGCTACTATAGATTTCAAACTCACTCACGAGCACGCGCACACACAGACACACACACACACGCGCACACACACAGCAGCAGCAGCAGCAGCAGCTCGCTGCAGCTCTCCATGCAAAGACGCACCGGGCAGGGTGACACTCACATGTGGATCCACAGATGCTGGTGTGGCGCCTCCGTTTTGCTTGGAGAAGCAGAAAGAGGAGATAGGAGGCAGGAGGAAAAAAGGCAGGACGGCGCGGGGAGGGATGCGGGGAGGGAGAGTCAGAGATGGATGGATGGATGGGTGGATGGATGGATGGACGGAGGGGAGCGAAGAGGGAGGGAGGAGAAATGCGGAGGGACGCAAGAGAGGAGAGTGAGGTGGAGGGACGGAGGGGAGGGGGGCAATGAGAGGGCTGAGTGGTTCTAGTAAATATTTATATTGCATTATGATACGCACAAGAGTGAAAGAGAGGGAGAGGGGGGACAGGCAGAGAAAGGGGAAGATATAGCGCGTCCATCTCTTTATTAATTTTATTCCGGACCGCTAAGTTTAGCATTCAACACGTGTCGCCAGTGATGGAGAGAGGGAGGGAGGGAGGGGGGAGGAAGCGCGCGCGAGAGAGAGAGAGGGAGAGAGAGGTTGACGGTTGCTAGGTGACGGGGCGCATATACTGAATTTTAACAAAAGAACAGGGAAAGAGGGAGAGAGAGAGTGAGAGAGGAGAGGAGAGGAGAGAGGGAGGGAGAGAGGTAAAGAGAGGGATCGGAGAAACTGAATACATGTAGAACATATATATATTTAGAGATATATTTTCCCGGCGTGTGTGTGTGTGTGCGTGTGTGTGAGAGCGTGTGTGTGTGCGTGTGTGTGTGTGTGCGTGCGTGGTGGTGGCGGCGGCGGCGGTGTTGGTGGTGGAGGTGGCGGCGGCGGCGGCAGCGGTGGCGGCTGTGGTGGTGGGGGACACCCGCAAAACGGATACCTCAAAAAGGAAGGATGTGAAAAAGGATGGAGGGACGCAGGAAAAGAGGGGGGACAGGCTGGTGAAAAACAGTAAGTACATTTGTTTTAATGATATTTTTGCAGTGCAGAGGCATTTTTTTTTTGGTCGCTGCTTCACACTCACATAAAAAAACACACTCTCTCTCACGCGCACACAGACTCTGTACTGCTTAGATTAATTGCGGCTCGGGCAGTGAGAGGGGGCTACGCGTCATTGAGACAGGAATAGGGGGCTCGGGTGTCGGCATCTGTAACGGCCGCTCGTGATGGAGAGATGGATGGCCGGGGATGGAGAGGTGGAAACGGCCGGCGCACCGGGGCTTTGACCCCTCTGTCATTGCTGCGCCTGAAAACTCACAAGCATCTTAGCCCCCTTAACGCATAGGTTCCTCACAGCAGCCGGGATGGATCCTATTCCACTGACACACACTCACACACACACTCTCTCTCTCGCTTCCTCTCTCTCCGACACGCGCACGCACGCACAGATTACCGGCAGTTCAATGAATCATATAGACTGAACCTTTAGGCTATGATTTTGTCTGCCAGGGATTTTCTTTGAATTTTTAATAAAGACAGAGTTTTGGTTCCATTTAAGTCTTTAAACACCGGCGCTGGCTGCAGTTTTCCCCTTCACTCTGCTGCGGATGTATTAATTGAGGTGATCATATCTGTTGATGCTCATTTTCTCAGGCTGCGTGGTCACTGTCAGTGCGTGAGTGTGTGTTTATCTGTGTGTGTGTGTGAGAGAGAGAGTGCTTGCTCGTCTTATATAGCTACAGCTAAGCCTGCAAGATTGCCGATCAGTCCCCCCCCCCACCCCCCTCTTCATCTATTTATATCCCGATATGCTGAATATTTGGGCGTATATGGCAGCACACAGTTATCCCTCTGTTGCCACCGAGGAATCTTCTCCCCCCAACGGGTTGACTCGCATCAAACACTCACAGCAGCAGCAGAACAAGCGGAGGGGTCTTAGCTGTTTTGTACCCCAGCTGAGTGAAGCAGTGTGTGTGAGAGATCACACTTTGTGGGTAGATTTTGGAAATGTGCACCCCCTTCCCACATCCCTTTCCTTCAGGCTGCTTGGAGAACTTTTGTTTTTGCCTTGCAGTAGTTTTAATAGAGGAGAAGTGAATGACAGGCACCAGCACCACCACCATCACCACCACCTCCCCCTCCTCCTTCTCCTTCCTCTGAACAAAATGAGGCCTTGGACCATAGAGACCACCAAGGGAGAAGCTGGTCCTGTTGACCTGGGAAACGGAGAGGCACGGTGTTGCTTCTTTTTACAGATTTGCTGCAGTGATTGCAAGTGCGAGATCAAATTTATTGGCCTTCGCCGTGAAGCCACTGAATGCATTTATCCAGCTGGAAATTGGAATTAATGTGTTGTTTGTTTTTCCATATCTGTGGGCTGTTTTGGTGCCTCTCGCTCGCTCTCCCCTCTGAGCTGAATTCTCGAGCTGATATCCATTTCAATCAGCTCTTTCACCCACAGGTGACATGCTCCGCTCAGTTTATCATTCCCCCCTCTTGCCAAGCCCCCTGTGAAATTTACACACAGGCGTACTGCAGCAGTGTGCTGCATGCACTGCTGCCCGTAAAGTGTCACCTTCTGTGTCAGCAGAGCCCCCTTCCTTGTCGTACAGTTGCCCAGAGAGATGTGTATACTGTACCAGCTGTGAGGAGAGGAGGGAGACAGAAGAGGAGAGGGAGGAGGTGAGGTGATGAGAGAGACAGAAGGTGTGGAGGGGAGAGAGAGGGAGAGAGAGAGATAGAGATGAGAGAAGGTGTGAGGAGGATGAGGAGGAGGTGGGGAGAAGGCATGAGGGGAGAACCGGGTGAGAGATTGGAGAGGCAGCAGAACGAAGGGGAGACTAAGAGAAGGGCTGCTGCAATTGAATTTCAGGGGGGGACATGGTTGAACGGTACAGGATAAGAGATGAGAGGAACAGAGTCAACATTTTGTGCTCGCTTTTCCCCCCAACCCTCCTGCTCATCAATTCCACCCGATTGATTCATTGACTTTTGAACAGAAAACCCCCGAGCTTAGCTCAATCCCCTCCTCTTTTCTTCTGCCAATCCCCCTGTTTCTTCTCGCCTCGATCCTTTCCGTCTCTTCTCTCACCCCTGCAACCTGTGACTTCCTCTGCACAGTTTCCTTTTCCCTCCGCCCGCCTCCCCTTTCATCATTTGTTTGATGCAACATTAGTGGATAGTTTCCTCAATCCTGCAGCCCACCCAAACCCCGCTCCCACCCTCTCCACGACTTGCACCCAGTGTTCTTTTTAATACCACTAATTAAGGTAAAGCTCGTTAACATAGAACATCAATTAGTGTTTAACGAGATCAGAGGCTGGTGTTTTGGAGCGATTACAGTACTCCCCTTTCTCGGTGTTTTTCCTCTGGACTCTACCACAGGTTGTATTGATGAATGTGTTGCATATTCACTGTGGCCTGAAGCAGTGGCATGCCCAGAGTTCAATCCATATGGTGGGAGTGGGATGTCATGGGAATTTGCATGTTTTTTTGACCAACTATCTGAATCTGGCCTTAGGTTAAATTCTTGGAAGTATTACACACATCAATAAATAAATTCAAATCATAATCTGTAAATCTGATTGAATAAATCAATATAATCTCATGAAACAAAGCCCTCTATTGAAATCGGCAAGGGACACAATTTACTTGATTTATGTGCTGCCTCAACTGCCTCAACTGCAAATTTATACATAAGTCTAATTCAAACACTAAGGTTATTTAATGCATGGACTGACTGGCCTCTGAAACATTAAATTAATAGCTGTTGAGTTATGTTTTAAAATCAAACATATGATTTATCTGTCAGTACTACATAGTCTCACACAGCTGCAACTTAAAATGCAGCTCAAAACCCTGCCTTTAAGGGTTTGACATAACATAATAATTCAGTTCTCTAACCGTAAAGGTTGCATGAGTGACAAAGCTAATAATCTTACATTGCTCGCATGTACAGTATAAGTGAATCAGACGATTTGGAGACATGTGGGATTAATTGAGGAAACTCCATGTGTAACGTTACATAATTAGAGCTATGGTAATTACCTAAAAATAATTAACAACTCTTTTGATTATTGTTTTTTCAGTATTTTTTTTTAGTTAAACACTTTCGTACTCCATCCTCTTTAATGTGAGGATCATTTGTGTCTTTGTCTTTAGATCATTGTAAAAAGTATCCTTGAGGTGTTCAATGTCATAACAAGACATTTGAAACCTTAGTTGTGATGAACATATTCAGCATCTCTACAGTTCATTTGCCTAGTCATTATTTGGAGATTTGCTGATAATTAGATAATTGTTAGTTGCAGCTGCGCAAGATGGTAAGATTTATGGAAAAGATTACAAGCTCCTGAATCTTTTAAAAAATAAAAAGTAAGATCAAGCGTTGTTTACCTCTAGACATGTCATATTGTACATTAGTGCTGCATAGCTCAGGGGCTGCAATTTCTTTCGTTTTTGGAGGAAGGCAGAATATGTCACAACATTGTTGTGCATTGTGTGTTGCTACAGAGACACCCTGGCTAACAATCATATTCTCAGTATGTAAAGGGACATGGTAGTTTGGTACAAGATCCAACAAATTTCACATCATCAATAAAAACTGAAAAGAGAAAAGTGACCATTTCAACTGAAAACGCATATAGCCGAAATTTTTTCTTATGTAATCTTCAATATGATGATTTTGCATATTGTTCTGCCCTGTTTTACCTGGGGCCTATATTGTTTTTGTTGTTGCAACAACCTTGGGTGTCATAAGGGCTACATGAATTAAAGTTACTATTATTATTATTTTGTGATTTGAGCAAAACTACTTTCTTGGTGAAGGTGCAGTCTCTACTGATGAGCTCTGCTGAGCTATAAATCTCTATAACACATCATGTTGCGTTTCATTACGACTAGTTGCAGGGAACTCTTTACATGATCTACGTCCATGATGCCAACCTGTGTTGCATGTTTTTCAGGTTTGTGTGATACTCGGAGGGACAGAAAAACCGTTTTTATGCGGTAACCAACTGGTCTGTTTAGCTTTGAGTGTAATTAAAATGTGGTCTTCCAGTACTGAAGCAACAGGGCGTCACGTCTCATGGCTTCTGTTCAGTTAGGCGCCAACTTGGCAACTTTAAGGTGCCGTTACAGCCCAACTCTGGACCACAACTGGCAAAGAGAGTCAAACATACTGCAGACACAGCGACAGGAAGTCGTTATCAAACAGGTGGAGACAGGAACAGACAGACAGATGGACCGGCTGGCAGAGAGAGACAGACACATTCATAAACAAAAATCACACAGACAGCCACAAACACACACAACAGTGAGGAGAGAATTTAGTGTGCGCTCCTTGCATACAGTTGCTATCAAACAGGTGTGTGCACGCACATACACACGCACACACAAACCTATGTGCCAAAGCCCTGCGGCTTGTTTTGGGAATACAAGTCTGGAGGCTGCTAGCAGGCACACAGCTTCACATGGCTGCATGCAATACACAGTCACACACTCTCAAAAAGCACATTCAGGCAGAGACCCATGGGTATGCAGTCAGACTCACACACACACACACACACACACACACACACACACACACACACACACACACACACACACACACACACACACACACACACACACACACACACACACACACACACACACACACACACTGATACACACAAAAATTCATACACAATGAATAGCATATTTGCACACATACCAGCCACAGTTTTGGTTGAGAAGGGACCTTGGGAGTTCACCCATGGGATCCACACGCTTTACATCCAGTGTGCTGTGCAATGTACACACACACACACACACACGCACACACACACATGCACACACACATGCATACCCACCCACACCAAAAGGAAAGGGTGATGCGAAGAAATAATGAAAGAGTATGGAGAGATGTGCAGGAATGTTTTGCGGCACGCAGCGTTTTGCAGCAGTGTGGTGCGCTCCTTCATAATGATGGATGGGGCAGGAAATGACAGCATAAGTGGTTATTAAAAAGAGGAAATGGGGGCATTTATAAAAACTATGTTAGCCTGTGTCTGCAGCCCATGTCCCATGTCACCCTGGGCTGCTGTGTCATGCCTCCTGATCTGTGAGGCTCCCCTGTGTTACATGTAGGGCCAGCTTTGTTAAAACCCTTTGTCATTCTCTTCTCAGAGAGCCCAGGAGCTGGCATTTATAGCAGCAGCTTTGTACTGGAGTGACTGTGCCGGATTTGCTAGGTGCAGGTACCAGGTGCAAAGTTGAACCTGTTTTATTGCCTTATCACTTCATATAAAAATAGCTTTGCTCTATTTTCTTTCAAGTTTGAATGTGAAATTCCTTCGTAAACAGGTGCCGACTATACAGCTGTTACAAATGCAAATACGTGTGTTTGCACCTGAATGGAATTTGCACAGCGTGTTATCTACAGTACAACAAGGAGGGGAAGACAAGGCAGGGAGAGGGAACGTCAGTGCAGAGATGGAAGAAAGCCTCTGATGAAGATAGTTTGATGTAGCTTGGCTTGTTTTAATGTGCTTCATCTCTGCATGTAAATAACTCCAGCTCCTCAAAGTGGCCTTGTGATTGGAGACAAGTCTTGCAGATCCCTCTCCTGGTTCCTGGCAGTGAAAAGAACAAAATGTTCAATTTGGTGGTAGCAATGCAGGTAGTCTGACTCAGGTGTGGGATTAATTTGTTCTCAATTTAGGTTGTGAGGTTTCATTATTCAAATTGGACATATTTTCACATCAAAGTCTTCTTTAGTCTGCCTCCTGAAAGGTGATTAGGAGTGAATGCTCTCTTTTCAATTATGTAACAGCAATTTCAATCTAATTTTTTTTTAATAAGCCGATAAATGACCCCAAACCTTGGTCTGGTCCTGATCGGGCTCATTGGGTTGATTGTTGAACTGAAGCTTATTCTCTATCAAAAGGCTGCGGCATCGGGAAACACAGACATCCATTCACACATTTTGCTGTGAGTATCGATGGGAAATAGCAGCTAGATCAATCGCTGGCACTGGAGCGCTCCGTGTCATCTAAACCCAAATATTAAGTCTGCTGATCACAGCTCCTGTCACACGAGTGTCCATGGGCAGTGGCACCTTGTCAAGATTGTTTTTTGTTCTTGGTGTTTTTTTTAAGCACAAATCTGTGCATTTGCTTTCATGCTTCATGCTGATGCGTGTTGTTTTCCCTTTCTGGGATTTCAGGCTTGATAATGTCGAGTCACCATTAACGTGTTGATTCACTGCTGCTGCTGTATTCATGCCAACAGAATTAAAAAAAAACCTCTCGTTATTTGGACTAGTTCCAAGATGCTTAATCACAACAGATGAATAAAAAGTAGCTATATATATTGTGCTACATATATTCATTGCTTCATTAAGAAGTGACACCTCAAACAAACTGCGTAGCTTTGTTTTAATACATCACCTTGATTGTGTTAGTGTTTTTTTATTTTTAGACGTACTGCAACTGCCATTGATGGCAGCTTTGCAGACATTTTGCAACTTGTTTTTATGGCTCATATGTAGTTCTTTTCTTTTCCAAGTAGAAAATCGCAGCTGTCAGACATTTCTGATGCCTCATGACATGAACATTTCTCCCCCCTCCCGGCTGCTCATAATTACATTCTGTACTGTACGATGTGATGTGAAACCGTCATAGAGAGCTGTGGCCATCTCAGACTTCTGAACACCCCTCTGGTGAGATACTGTAGCTTCATGTGTCAAGTCTAAGAAGACGAAGAAGAAAAAAACTAAACAAGCAAAGACAGATATTTGGTGTTTGTTACTGTGGAACAAACATCACAGGATTAGTAGACTTCTAAATTTGGCTGTGTGAAGACAACACAGTGGGTTTCTGACGTTCCCCTCACTAACCTTTCACCACCTCGTACTCTTAGGAATCATCCGAGGCTTCACAAGAAAAAAAAAGAGAAGAAACAACCCTTCGCTGGTCTCAATCCTCAAATTCCTCTCTCCCGTAGGGTTTCTGTCGGCACGGGAAAGCATTTCCTGAGCCAAACTGATCCAGCGTTTATAGGATAGGCTGACAGAAGTGTTTCTAACACCTCTGGTTATGAGCAGGGGCAGAGCCAGATGTGCTGCGAACACAGCTCAAACCCGCACCCAACATTGTTATGCAGCGTTTGATTTTAAGCAGACAGAATCCGGCTTGACTTCAGCAACATGTGGCACCTGCTGCTGAAAGAAGACTAGCTTAGCATTCTCATTTTCAGAATTTGTGAAATGATTGCGCCTGGATGTGCAAAGGCGACAAACCGTCTGTACACATGCAACCATATGTGTGAAGCCTGTACATGCATATGTGCTGCTGTGATTAAGTGTGCGCACCTGCTTGCGTGTGACCTTGTACAAAGGCGCGATAGTCATCAGTGAAGGTTTCCCACACCAGTTTAATCTGTTTATCCTCAGAATAAGATTGTGAATCATTACTATGCAGTGCTAGATGCTTATTTTTTTCTGCTGAGAGTCTTGAGCAGCTTCCTAGTTGGTGGTTGTTGTTACAGAATGTTTCACCTTACAGGTCCTGAAGGGCTGCAGTGTCGGCTGCTTTTCATCTTGCTCTTTTAATTAGTGACTGATTTAGATCTGGCTAGGTGATCCCAGTGTCTGGGCAATCAATGAGGGAATTAATGGAAGCGCTGGTGCAAGCAGAGTATAGAGCAACACTGTGGTTTTGCCACTAGTGGTTCAAGAGGGAATGGGAAAATAATCAATTTAACGTCATAGTTAAAAAACTGTTCATTTGTTCTTCTGACTCCACTGAAGTCTGAGTATCCACAGACTTACTCCTACTGTCCCATCACGTCTGATGAAAATCTTTTTTTTTCTCCCCTGATTTCAATCCCGATGCTTGTTTAATAAATAAATAAATAAATAAATAAATAAATAAATAAATAAATAAAGAAGAAAAATAAAAGCAACAATCAGCCGAGCATTTCATCCAAGAACTTACAGTACATTATGTAAATGCCCAGAGTGAATTCATGTTTATTCTTAGATGATTGCTCTGCATTGACGGCACTCTGATACTGAAGTTATTTTCCCCAAACACAAAGCCCTCGGAGTTTCTGGGTGCTTGCAAAAAGGTTGAGAAGTGAAAAATGATTCCATTTAAAACAAACCTAATAAGATAATCCCCCAGGTCGTCTGTTGTAAGGACATCTTGACGGAGGATTTGTGGGGAAAAGAGCAACTACAGAAAACAATATATATGCACATTAAATCCAGTAAATTATGTGGTATTTTAGTCAATCTGGGAACTGAGGGGATTGGCCAAGGAGCAACGCTGCAGTCCTTTGCTCCCCTCTGTATTAGATGTCAGGTGTTGAGGTGGGGAAATGAAATATTCCCGCTGCTTGGCCGGCCTTAAAGGGATAGTTCAACATTTTGGCAAATTGGCCCATTGCCATAATCGCTATAGTCATAGCAGTAGGTTCGTTACCTTTAATTGTCGGTGTAAGCTATTTTTAGTAGCATTGGCAGCAACAGGCTGCTCAGGGCTATTCTATGGAGGCAAAGGGAATTTCTTGGTTTCCCTCATCAAACTCATCAAAAACACAACCCAGCAACTCAAAAGCGCTGTTGTGGACACGTTGTGAGCTGCAGAACCACCACGCTTGAGATAATGACAACGATACGAAGGAGCCGTTTCAGAGGTAAATTCATGCAAAACCGCTGATGCCAGGGACAGTTTTTCAGCAAGCAGTCTCTGTATTTACCTCGAAAACGGCTCCGTCTCGTAATTATCTCATAGCGTGGTGGTTCTGCAGCTCACAACTGTCCACAACAGCGCTGAGTTGCTGGGTTGTGTATTTGATGAGTTTGATGAGGGAAACCAAGAAATTCCTTTGCCTCCATAGAATAGCCCTGAGCAGCCTCCCGCGCCGCCGTACTAAAAATAGCTTACACCGACAATTAAAGGTAACGAACCTACTGCTATGACTATAGCGATTATGGCAATGGGCCAATTTGCCAAAATGTTGAACTATCCCTTTAAAGTAAGCACTTATATTATACAAGCATTGGCAGTGGCCATACAAAATATAGAGTCTCCTTACAAAACCATTCCAGTGAAGTTAATATAGGCCAGTTAGGCTTATTGGAATAATACCCTACACTCTGTCATGAGAATTCCTGATGCAAGATCCCCAGACACTGGCCTTTCCACATGAAGGAATATGACCTTACTGATATTTATGTCTGAACACACACGAGGGTAGTAAACCATTTGTAGTTGATGTTTTCTCAATGGATGGATGTGTATGTGTGAGTGTGTGTATGTGTGTGTGTGTGTGTGTGTGTGTGTGTAACGGAGAGAGAAAATAAAATAGAGACAGTCTTGAAATATTTCGGTGCATCATTCATACTCAAATTGATATTGTTTGTGCATCCTGTATATCTCAAGATATAGTGTGTGAGCGTGTCTGAGTTTGCAATGTCCTGAGGATTAAATGACTGACAGGAGGTTGAAAGATAACACACATACACACACATAGACACACGCACTCACACACACGCAAGTGAATTATTCAAGATGCCCAGGCTATTGCAAAACAAAGTGAAGACACTGACAGGCCTTTATTTCTCGGCTGATCTTCCTCTTAGGCTACACAAGTTCATTCGAGAGCGTTACAGCAATTACTAGACATGTGTGAGGTTATATTAAAGCACAATTAAACACATTCTCCACTTAGGTAATTATACACTGCGTTGAACGTTACGAGTTAGAGTGATGAGATGTAGTAATGTCAAATATTTCAGTAATAATCATCCGTAATGGATATGATTTCCAGTCACTGCTTTTTGTGTCTGGTGTGCCAGAAAGCACAAGAGGGTAGGACTAAGACATTTTTCCTTTTTGTTAAAAAATGAGGTCAGAGAATTGTTAGTGCTACGATGAGGCAGGGTCCAGGGTCAGCTTCATCTCATTTCCATCAATCCACTGAGGGAAGGGAGACAAGGAGTGTCCTCCCATTCAAGTAATGAAATTTATCCCCTGAATGTACGGAAGTGAAGTCCAATTAATTGACACTGTCTCTTGGCAGAAGTGTTTAATCCGAACCCATAGAAAAAAACAGAAAAAAAAATGTTTGAATTAAAAGGCAAGATTCCCTGAACCTTGGAGTGAGGTGCGTTTTGTACGGCCTAGGGCTGCAGCTATCGAATATTTTAGTAATCGAGTATTCTACTGAAAATTCCATCGATTAATCGAGTAATCGGATAAAACGTATTTTTGCTTGGTTAAAGAGCAATTATGAATACACAAGAGAAAATAACATATTTCACGTGATTATTAACATCGTATATCGTAATATCATATTTTTAGGCGTGATAACGTTGCCTGAAAGCTTTAATGGAACTGCGAAGGAGGCTCAACATAGCAGGGTTTGTCTTCATATTCTAGCTCAGTGATCCTCACATTTTTTTCAAACCGGCTCCACATTGGCAGTGCAAAATCTTTTCTGGATATCCCACAAAAAGCAAACAACGCAGCCCAATACATTTTCATTTAGAACAGGAGTCTTCAACGTTTTCCAGGCCAAGGACCCCAACTGATGGTGAAATGAACCCCCCTATTCTTTCAGGGGGCCCAGAATTCCTAGCAACGGCCCTGGTGCCACCGGAGTTGATTCTGGGAACATTTACACCGGGCCCCAGTGTCATGTCTCGAGACGTGGCCGCGCGCGGAACGTCACCCTCGTTTGAGTGTGTGCTGTTAACGAGTGTGTATGGAGAATAAAAACTAAAGTCCCATAGTTGTGTAGCTGACGGTGCAGAGGCCTGCTGTCACAGCACCACTGACAAAACCTCTAGCCCCGCGGTCTGAGTTAACACGGCAGGCTACAACAAAGTTTATCAACTTGCTCCTGACGCTCGGCTCAACAGCTGATCAACATGTGCACGCGGAGAGAGTAAACAGCAGCGGAGCAGCGTCACCTCGCTAAACCACTACCTGGCTTCACAGTAAACTACTGTACGTCTGCATCCCTCCGTCTCCCCGTAGTTTGCTTTCACGCTCGCACAACGTGCACATGAGCTCCGTGGGCGCACAAGCAGCGCGTAAAGCCCCCGCTCCCTCACCCATGTCCGCCTCCTCCTCCTTTCTTCTCCGCTCTTCCCTTACGTAGGTGACGTGAGTCCGTTGTTGTGCCACATTTAAAGTAGTCTGTGCGGCCGCTTTACAGTTAAATTAACGATTCCTCGAGGCAGAAAAAAATCCTCGGACCATTTTTTGTAATCGAGGTACTCGAATTACTCGAGGAATCGTTTCAGCCCTAGTACGGCCACATGGAAATTAAAGGGACTTGAAATGTCAGAATAAAATGCCGTTGTGCTGTGAAGAAACATCAAAGTAAGATGTCAAGGTGACTGTTTCATTTTGTTCTTGGAAAAGGTTACAAAATATGGCGAGGACAAAGGGAGACTACCCTGCTGGAAACGAGTATTTGACATGCGCAGGTTTCACTTGTCTGGAAGTGCAGTTTATACGAAAAAAGATTGTTTCACGATAGCTGGAATACAAAAGCATTACGATGCAGTTTCATTTCACAGTATCTAAACGGCATAACTGTAATTTCCATCTTCTTGTTGGACAAAAAATATGTCTTTCTGATATTTCTGCCCCCATGTGTCTTCCATTAATCTGCGAATTGTATATCACAATTTGTTTCCCATATTCCACATCAACTAGCCCCTTAAATTTAACTGTTCCACATAAAAATGGTGTCATATTTATGAGAGCAAGCTGCTTTAATCTGGTTATCAGCCTGTAGCACGTGTGATTCACAAATAGTGTGTTTGCTGTGTGGACTTGATGTCACAAGGGTTTGATAGATGACTCCATCATTTGTCACTTGAATGGATTATGATGGCTGTGGCTATCAAGGATAAAGGGGGGGTGGCAGCAGCGGCAGCAGCGGCAGCAGCAGCAGCAGCAGCAGCAGCAGCAGCAGCGGCAGCCTTTACTACTGCTGTTTACAGCCATGCAGTAAAAACCACGCACACGCAGTACTGTACGCCCTGCTGCTGCTGCTGCTGCTGCTGCACGCTGCACTATACTTGCCGATCACTCTGCACACTATGCACAATGGGAACAAGAGCCGTTCGCCTGCCTGGTGGCTCTTCTACTCGACAGGGATCAAAGAGAGAAAGAGAGCGATATGGGGGGAGAGAAATGAGAGAGAGGAAGTGAGGGAGGGGAGGAAGTAGAGTGTGAAAGAAGTACAGGACAAAGACATGTGTGGAAGGAAAGAATGGGGGAGGGCTGGGAGGAAAACAGGCAAGGAGTTGTGGGAGGAGAGGGAGAGTAAGTGAAAGTGCGATGCTGCAGAGTTAGGTGATGGAGAGACTGAGCGAATGAATGAATAAATGAATGAATGAATGAACAAGTGAAAATCGAAGTGACTTGGTGAAGACAGACTGATTGAGGGAGTGTGTCGGCTCAGCGTGCTCATGCCCGTGTGTGTGTGTGCGTTAAAGTGAGAGTGTTGGGTAGCGAGTGGATGAGTGGGTGAACAAGTGCAGCAGGACAGAGGGAGGGAAGAGAGGGAGAGAGAGATTGGGGAAGGGAGAAGGAGAGGGAGAGGATCTGTTCCGTCAGAGAGGACACACTCCAGTGACTGTGATTGAAGTATGGGCCAATTAACACGAGAAGCATTGAGCTCCAGCTGCACTCTTCTCTTCATTCCTCCGCTCCCCCACACTGCCATATTATCCCGCACGACACACACACACACACACACACTGATATGCTCACACACTCGCACACTGTGCTGCCACTTTATCTTATCTTTTACTATAGTACAGCTATGGACCCAAGAAAATTATAGAAGCTAGCTACCAAACAGTGGAGGTTTGGTTTTATCTTTCCTTTTTTTGTCAGATGCCTAAAATAATATGCACACTTGTTCTCTGTCTCTTTATTCTCATTTATATCCACACAAACACACACACACAGCACCTGACTCTGGAGGAAGTTTATTTGAATTTAAACAGATATTTTACATTTTTTAAATAAGATGTTGACAAAAAATAATTTCAAGAAAATAATTGTATAAAACCAGTTTCAAATTCCAACATACAGCATGTCAAGTGTTTTATTGTGCAGATACCAAGCCATGCTCGAACCAGGCTTTAAATTGTATAGTATATTCTTCTATTTTAAAAAAAATACTTTTATGCCTTTTTCATTCAGCTTATGAACATCAAAGCCTCCTGAGGATCACCAGCTCACCCATCTCATGTGTCTGTGTTGCTCAGGCTGCTGCTGACAGGATTTCAGAATGAAATGATGCCACACATTAACAAATAAAGTTAGAGCTGTGTTTAATTTACCTTATGAATAAGCTCATGTCGTAATGGCCCCATATGACAACTGTGGTCTTTATCTCCAGTAGAGGTGGGGGAGGCATTAAACAGTTATTGTGATTCTGTGATTAGTGCATTTTTAAAACATACTTGTTTGGATGGATTACAGATCATTCTTATTAGCTGATCTGTTTAGTACCCTTTAAAATGGACATGAACACTTTGGAGTTCAGCATCAACCTTCATTCCTTTTACTCGCCAAGAGCTGTCTCTAGCAGTGAAAATCAACGACAGTGTTAACTCTGGTCTTTATCACATCTTTTCTTCCAGTGAAGTTAGCACAGCGAGTCTTGTCACTTTCAGATAGTGACCCACTGTAGAGTCCAGTCTGCCCCGCAGTCATAGCACTGCCCACAGGGCGTACCATAACTTCTGCTCTTGTCAACCACCACCTGCTCCCGGCGAGAAACCATGTACAGTATAGTGTCAGAGAAAACTCATAAATCAACCTTCTTCTTCTACCTCTTAAATATAAATAGGTTTGTTACTGTGTGGATACCTTTAAATTATGAATCGGAAACTTGCAGTTCCAGATTCACCGCCTACATGTGTACTCACCACCAAGTCTGCTGCTGCTGCCAGGCTGCTGCTGGCCAACAATGCATTAGCCAGACAAAGTAGTAGGAGACTGTCCCCATAGTCTCTCACTCGGCATCGTAATAATCAACATTTGGTGGATAACATACAAACCTGGCAACTCATAGCTGCAGAGGGGGAGTGAAAATGATACGATTGTTTAAAGTTCTGTTATTTACACTGACCATACCCAAATCTAGTCTAGTCTTTATTCTCAGGAAGCGGTTTCATATTCCAGACACTGACTCATGTAGCTGCTGCAATTTCTTCTAATGGTGTACAGTAGACTATATATATTAGCCTGAATAATATATATTTCGGATGTTTTGTATTGGCTGTGGAAACCTGCCTGCCCTGGTCTGATTCAGTGCAGCCCGTGCCACAGGCAGCAGGGAGCAGATCCATTACCCTGCATGACAGCATGGGATGAAGCAGAAGAGGCCCGATGTGGACTAAACACAAAGCCCAACACTGCACTTCCACAACTCCACTCTCCAGACTCCACGGGCTCCTTCCCCATTCACATTTCCCCACCAGCAGATCCGATGCAGCACAGGGTCTGGCACGCTGCCTCCATTGGAGTTCAGTGGGAGAAGGGGCTCAGAGAGGCGTGGATGCCAGAAACTGACTTTTTACCCGAGCGGTTCACTTCCCTCCTCTCTCGTGATTCAGTCTTCCAGAATCACCGCCGGCGCTTGCTGCAGCTGTAGCATGTGCAGTTAAGGGGTAGGAGAGGATCTGATAGTCTAAAACACTGAATCAAATTTTCATGTTGTGTTTAGAGGCTATAAAAGTTTTTCCTTTTTCTTTTTGTTGTATCATTTGTATTTGCAGGAACAATAGGTTTCGCTATTTCCCTCTTTAGTCGAGGATACCTTTACAGTAGTTGATTTGTCTGCAGCCACTCAAAAAACTGCAAATCTATTTTTATACTTTTCAAAATGGGTAAAGTTGTTTTACTTGGCTCCTATAGGTAATCCTTTGGAATCACTGTGAGCACAGAGCATTTAATCAAATGTTTAAGTGTAGATACTGTATGATGAGATCGATGTGTTTTGATTGGGAAGCACTGGATGGCAATTTTTGGAAAGAGAAAGACGAGGCTGGCTTTTTCCTCTCATCTTCTTGATTAGCTGTCTCTGTCAGCCTGAGAATATTCTTGCTCTTAAGTACTCTGTAAATATTCCTGGAGGTGTTTTTAGTTTGCTTCTAACAGTGGCTGGCGTGTACGCAGGCTTCTGTGGTGCCATAAATGCCACTTTCTTTGTTTAAAAAGACAAACTAAACAGGCTCAGCGGAAAAAATAATTATACTGCAGATACAGTAAGCTGCTTATGACAGTGATTGACAAAATGAAAGATCAGCAAGGCAACAATACAAATACTTTGGTGTATTAAATGCATTGTAATGATTTAGACAGCTAATTTTGATTGGAGGTGAATGCACCATGATGAAATCAAAGTTTTGAAAGCCTTAAAAATCATCAAAGAAAGTACTTTTATCAGCTTGGAAAGGTTTTTACATTCAGTTTTCAAGTTTGTTTTTCTCTTTTCTTTCAATAAAGAAGAAAAGAATACATTATCTTAGTTGTGATGATACACAATTCTTAGCCAAACACAATCCTGGTGTGTCATAAACAATCACAATTGACGTTATCTTCCAAATAATTGCATATTGTGTGATGCAATTCTGGCAGAAAACCAAATAAGATGCACAGTTTTAAGAACTGACTGCAAATCCAGTTCAGGGGAAAACAGAAATCCATACACTTTTTGACTAATTGATCTCAGTCTAAACGTTCCTGGGGTTGTAGGCTTGGCAAACACACAGTATACACTCTATTGAATTAGAGGATGCTCCAAAGACTGGAGAGGATTGTTTTTTTTTTGTTGTTGGTGGTGGTTTTTTTTAAAGCTAGGAGGGGAAGAAATATACTAAAATGTGAAGATTTGCATTTTAACAAAAGATTCATTTAGGGTAGCAAATCAAATGAAACAGTAATCTCAGTCTCTTCTCCCACTCTCCTCCCTCTTCTCTGTGTGTGTGTGAGTGTGAGTGTGTGAGCATGTGTTCACTTAAGCCCCCTCACTGCACGCTCTTTATGATTCAGTTTGCAGGATTTCACAGAAGGGAACACATAATGAACTATATAGTAAGATATATTTAAATAGGGAGTTGATTATAATTTGCTTGTACTTGGCATTATTGTTGCACGGCTCAGTGAGATGTTGCAGTTGCACGTTCGATAACAGGCTGAGCACACACTGCAGGAATGTGGGGGGGGGGTGGGGGGTACAGTATATAGTAATACACTGTGTTCACACTTTTCCTGCAAGGCTCGCTGTGGTGGAATGGGCACACGCTGGTGGAGCAGTACAACGTAAACACCTCACCGGAGTGAAATACGGTGACAGGCCTAACAGTTAATGGCTCTGAGCTCAGCAACCGTAGAATACATCTCCACCAAATGATATGATGTACTGACTGTATTCCTGCAGCTCCGTCTCCGGCTCTCATTTTCTCTCCATACCATCTCTGTGCGTCCGTCCTTCTCCTTCGTTTTCTGCCACATCTTCGAGAAAAAACAAAACAAAACAAAACAAAAACAACAACAACAACAACATAGCCATGTCCCACCCCTCCTCTCTCTCTCCCCTTCATTATTACATACTCCTTTTCCCTCTCTCCTACTAACAGGTCTGTCTCTCCCTATCTCTCCATACCTCCATCTCTTTTTCTTACCCCGCATCTGGCCGCCTCCCTCATTTGCCCTCTCATTCCATCTCATTCTACCGCTCTTTCTCTGTCTCTTTCTCTCTCTCCCTCTTCTCTCTGTGGCCTGCTTCGCACACATGCACGCAAACGCATCCCCACAGCCTTGTCATTCAAAGCAGGAGGTTTGGCTGTGTTATTTGTTTAGGCCAAACACGTATACACATCCCGGTAATCAATATTTCTTTTCCTGCTACTCCTCTCACATATTTTATGCCACCATCCCTCCATCCCTCCACCACCACTCCGTCCTCTCCGTTTCCCCCTCGTGTCCGACATTTCTTCCCCGATCGGCCGGTCCATCTTAAGCGCTATGCTCTTTATTTACAGCGCCTTTCCTTTCTAATCAGTCCACGGCTCCCTCTGTTTTTCCATTCCCTCAGTCACTTGTTCCTCGCCGCTACCCCTCCTCTTTTCTTTGCTGCTTTCTTTTCTACCCAAAAGACTGATCAGGGTCAAGGAATCAGCAGACTGTGACAAAGAGAGGAGAGTCGGATGAAGACGGAGCGAAAAACACAGAGGGGAGGAAAAGGAGGGGGGGGTTTGGGAAACAGAATCGCAAAAAAGGGTAGAGTGACTTTAGAGGGAATATTATGTCAGCAGGCCCCTGTTAATCAATGCAATTGTGTTTGGTACCTGAAGCCATGAAAATAGGGAGAAGAGATGGGGGAATATGAAAAGACGAGAGAGAGTGAGGGAGCGGGGAGAAAGTGAGAGGGAAATGGAGAAAGAGGAGGGGAGCAGTTGGCACCAGAAGTAAATTGAAAATGATGTGCTGTGTTTGTGTGTGTGTGTGTGTGTGTGTGTTTCTGTGACTAACATATTAACCCTGCTATCTCCCAGGTAGTCATTATCTTTCTGTACGCTTGTTTGTACGAGTGTGTGTGTGTGTTTGTACTGTAGGTACTGCATTAACCCCCCTATCTCTTAATCATTAAAGCTGCTCTATGGGCATAGTGTATCCATGCATTTCTCCAGTTTGTGTGTTTGTGTGCGGATGTAGCTGTGCGAGGGCGAGTGTGTTTACAGTGATCTTAATTGTTGTTATCATTCATGCAGCACAATAACCACCTACGCCCCCATCTTTGTCTCTGTCTGCCATTAACTCTCTCTCCCTCTCACCCTCCTTCCCTCCAACGGCCAGTTTCTATTTTTCCTCATATTGTTCCTTCTCAGCCTGCAGCCTAAATAGCACCCATTTCATCTTCTCTCTGTCTTTGCTTTCTTTCCTTTTCCCCTGCATTGTTTTTCCCCCCACTCTGCGCCCCATATTCCTGGTCCAGTGTTTCCTCCGGCCAAAGCTAACTTTTATTACCCTATGGCTGGATTCAGAATTCATTACTCTGTCTTGCCTGTGCGCAACCTCTGATCACTTTCTGTCTTTGGCTCTTGCTCCTTCTCGTTCTCTCTGTCTATACCTTCCCTCTTTTTTTTGGACCCTCCTTTCTCTGCCCTCCTTTTTTCTTTCTTGATTTAATGCGCTCTGTACTGGACACTATAGAAAACACACACACACACACTCTCACACCAGAGTCTAACTTAATCTCTTCTTCTCTTGCTTCTTCTTCACCTTCTTCTTCTTCTTCTTCTCCTTGCTGTCTCTCTTTCTTTCAGGCACCCTCTCTTAGTGCGATATATATCTGCCTCCCCCGCCCCCTCGGCAGGTTGCCATGGTCGCCATACCTACTCTCTCTCTCCTATTGGTCCTGGCAGAGTGGGCAGGTCTGGTGGACGCCTCCCCCCACCTCCTGCTCCGGCCCAGCCCGCGGGAGCGTGATGCAGGGGCCATGATGAACTTCAACATCGCCGTGATCCACGCCGGCGCTACGGTGCAGGCAGAGGCGGCGGTGGCGGGGCCAGGGGGAAGGGTGCTCTACCCTGGCTTCGGCCGGGTATATGGCTCCCTGGGGGAGAGCGTGGTCACCCAGTGGGGCTCTGCTAACGTCATCTGGCTACAGGTTGGACACTGTCTCCTCTACCTACTGCTCATTCAGCCTCACTTGAAGGCAGGGAATAACAATGACCCTCCATTATTCATACTCACTCTCATTATTGGAGCTGAATGGGCCGCACGCTGCTGCCGTTGTGTGGGCTCTGTTGAATGAGTGGGAGTCTGGCTCGGCCAGCCGCAGCTTGTAGTGCTTGCCAGACATGTCATGCATACTATAGACATCCTCCATATGAGTAACACCAGGTCAGAACATGCTGCCCTAGAAGATCCGCTCTATTCATCCGTCTGTTTTATCCATCTCTATTTGTTTTTCTCTACCATCATGTCCCAGGTGAATGACAGTAGTCCTAAGACGGTCCTGTCCCAGCTGTGTGAGCTGCTGGCGGCGCGGCCCCTGCAGGGTCTGGTTTACGAAGAGGAGAGGCCCCCTCGCACAGCCTGGGGTCCTTTGGCCCCAATGCTGGAGTTTGTCTCTGCGCAAACAGGACTGCCCATAGTGGCTGTAGGAGGGGGAGCGGGGCTGGGGAGGATGCCACAGGTAGGAGGAGGGAGGTGGGGGTGGGGATGGGGGAGTGGAGAGGAGGTGTTTGCATCTTATGTGTGAGTGCGTATGTATGTGTGGACTGGCGAGTGGGATCGTTTGAATCTGTTGTGTGCTGTATACTGAAGCGTTATGCGTTGACAGCACTGTGAATGGAGTATAAAAGGTGCGCTGCTTATAGAGCCACGACACTTTAAAATTGCCACAGAGTCGCATGTCCTCTCTGTGAAGAAAAGGTTTGGGGAAGTGCCGGTGGGACGGAGGGGAAGTTGAAGGTCAGGGTCACTGATCTGCAGAAACTCTGCAATGTTTGATCTGTAAATGGCACCAACTGGGGCCGTTGCTCTGCCTCTGATGTTCCTGGGAGGGAGGCAATGATGAGCAGACATGGGTGTGTGTGTGTGTGTGTGTGTATGAGTATGTGTGTGTGTGTGCATGCACTGTACATTTGTGTACGAGTATTTATGCATCAGAGAAAAGAAGCTCCACATGCTTTATACCAGCAAATAGGAAAACAAGAGACAAAAGCATTACATTTGTGCTTACAAATAACTGTTTTAACCATTTACTCTTGAGGAATTAAATTGTACCACTTTGATGAACTTCCTTTGAAGATGTACCCTCGCCTAGTCCTCATCCCCTCCCATCCTCTGAACAGACTTTTGAGAAACACTCCCTTTTGGACATCATAGGAGAATTTGTGCAACAATCCCAAACTGCTTTAGCCCTGCAGCTGCTCCATAAAAACTTCAAGCCCCGTGATGCCTCCATGCTATGCATAAAGACCGAGCAGTCCAGAGAGTTGTAGTTTTTTTTTCTGTAGAGAAAGTGCTGTCTGTTACTCACACACTGTGTTGTCGCTGCGGTTTAGACTCAGCACAACTGCAGAGGATGAATTTCACAGTTCAGGTTTTTAACCAAATCTGCTGCTCTCTTCCTCCCGAATCAGGAATCAGGTTCCATCTTTCTCCAGTTCAGCTCCTCCACCGCCCTCCAGCTGGAGGTCATCTTCGAGGTGCTGGAGGAGTACGACTGGACCGCCTTCTCCGTGGTGGCGACGCGTCACCACGGCTACCAGGACTTCCTGTCGGTGGTGGAGGGCCTGACGGACGGCTCGTTCATCGGCTGGGAGAAGAAGAGTGTGGTGATCCTGAACGTGACCGACGACCCCGGGGGGGCACGCACGCGCAGGCTGCTCAAGGAGAACGAGGCGCAGGTGAGACAGGGGGGAGGGAGGGGGGAAAGGGGGGAGGAAAGGGGAGGAAGTGCTGCGAGTGTCATTGGGGGCCCGCCTTTCTCACAGGTGGCTTCCCAGCTTTTTCCTTCCTTCTTCGTCTCTCCCTCACCCCCTCCGCATCTCTCTCCCCCCTCTCTCCTCTATCCCTCTGTTCTTCTCTTCCCCTCCCATCTGCCGAGGCATAAAGAGTTCAGCGGTACAAGAAACCACGAGTCAATCTGATCTGCTGGCTGGTTTGTCATGTGGCTTTGCATGAGGAGCTGTGAACCACTTAAGACAGCGTTTTCCCCTTAAGTAGTTTTCAGGTTAGAGAAAACTGCCTGACAATATTACATACATTATGTATTCTCTGCCAGCTTGTTCCAGCTCTTCACTGTGGACACTTTACATGATGTTTACACCGAGGGGATCCATTCACTATTTAACATTCTTGATGTTTTGCGTGTTATTTTATGAATATTTTACTCAATTCACCCCCCCCAAAGCCAGTCTGACGTATTTGATATCCTAACTTTGGGAACTCCGCTAGAGTTTAACAACGTGTTCTGTGGGTCTGAGAGGTGTTTGTGGCGTCATGTGGCGTCCCAGCAAGAGTTGGTAATGTTGTGACGCGCTGACGGGACGCTGCCAGGAGATGAACAAGGTTTTGCGCCTCTGGAGAATAAGCAGCCTTTTCTCTTAACTCGTGTTTCCAGTTGAACACAGACACGACTTATTCCCATCATCTAATCTCTCTGTCTTTGCTTTGCTTTACTTCCTTTGAGTCACTCTCTCATAGACATCTACAGCACATAGAGTCTAGAGAGGAAAGAATCGATCCTTACGCTTTATTCCCCGTTGATTCATTGACCTTGACCAGATTGACTTGTGGTTTTGGTTTGTACCTCTGCTGTGTTTTATTCCTTCATACTGTATGCCTGCTCCCTCTCCCTCTCCCAGCCCTCGGCCTTGCTTGTCCCTCCCTTACTTTTCTCTAACTTCCCTTCCTCTGGCTCTTGCTTTTCAAAATGCTGTTTCCCTTCTTCTCTCATTCTTGTATCTTTTTTCCTTTTTTTTACCGTCATCCTCCCATAAACCACTTTTTTTTTTTAACCCCATGATCCTCCTGTTCAATTTTTCACTCATCTCCACGCTTGGTCCACTCCCCTCCTCCTCCTACTCCTGTTCCTCCCCCCTCTCCTCCTGCATTTCTTTTGCCTGGAGACAAGCTCACTCTCCTCTGCTGCTTTGCTCTTCACCTCCATCTCTGTGTGGCTATCTTTCATTCCTTTAGTCCATTTGTCCATCCCTCTTGCTGCTTGTCTTCCCGGCCACAGACTCTGCCCTCCACTGGCTCAGTTTAGTCTGGGTCTCAATGTCATCGCTAATGTCCCAGCATGGCCACTGCAGCTCTGCGTGTGTGTGGACGTGTGTGGATGTGTGTGTGTGTGTTTGTGTCTGCAAGTGTGTACATGTGTATTGGATTCCTCAGACTCCACTCTGCTAGTGTCACTGTTAATATAACATAGTGCCTGCAGCGGGTTGCCTATATGCAGTGCTTGCTTTTGAACCCGCTTGCTTTTCACAACAACACCCGCTCTTCGTCCTTTAGCTTTTTTTCTACTGCAGGACTAATAAATGCTTGTGATTGTTTAGTGATGCTGTGTGTGTTTGCATTACATGCTCTCTCTCTCTCTCTCTCTTCCTGCCACATGGTTATTTCTTCTACACTGTACTGTAGATGGCCTGATGCTGGCGTCTGGGTCAATTTCTACTCAAATCTCTCACTGTCTATCTTTTGTTCCATTCCTCTTTCAGCTTCTGCCGTGTCAGTATTTCTTCTGCTATCTCTCTCTCTTTTCCTCTCTGTTGTGTGTTTCTCTTTCTCTCTCTCTCTCTGTCCATTTCCCGTCTTTAGATATTGTGTGTCTGTTTATAACTCTGATTCTCTCCTTCCCTCCTTGATTCAGTCTCCCTCGCTGTCTGTGGCCCTCTCTCTTTCTCCCTCCCTCCTTCCTCCTCCCCCTGTCACTCTCATTCCCGGCCTAATTCACTGGAGGTTTATTGGCATACAGGCAGGATTGTTTTGCCAAGCCATTACAGTTCAAAATTCAATGAAGGCGCAATTCTCAAAATGTGCTTTCAGTCTGTCCCCCCAGCCCCACCTCTTCTTTCATGAAAGAGACGGCTTCCTCTTTTTCGTCCTTCGATTCCCCTTTGTTTCGTTCCCTCGCTCCCGATGCATTCTTTGATTTTACACACTCTTTCCTACTTCTTGGGTATTTGTCAGCATTTAACCTCACCTCGGCTTGTTTCTGTCTTTTCACCCTGCTCAGCTCAGCTCCATCTTCCTCTTGTCGATCCCTTCTTTCTCTCTCCATTTCCCCTTTAGCCCCTTTAAACCCTCTCTGGTCAATTTCTAGCCCCCCCCCCCCCCTCACCCACCCCTACCTCGGCATTTGCAGTAGGGAGAAGTCATCCACTGTCACTCCTCTGTTTTTCTATGTTGCCTTCCTCTCTATTTGATGTTTTTTCTCTCTGTGTCTCCCCAGCCTCACTCCATCATCTCCACCCCTCTTTCACAAATATCTCTATATCTCTCCAGGCCCCGATTTCACCAAAATATGTCATCCTTTGCTTTTCTTTTTCTATCCCCCCTCCTCCTCCTTTCCATTCTCTGAGGAATGACTATTCTGTTTTCTCATCTCTGATTACTTCCCTCCATCCGCTCCTTCTGCCCCACCCCCTCATCTCCTGTTGTCTCCAGGTCTTTTCTCCACCCTGCTTTTAATAACATATGTCAGAGTTTAACCTCTTCCCCTTTGTTTTCCCTCAGGTGTGTTTGGTCTTTAACCGGCCCCTCCCTCCCTCCCTCCATCCTTCCCTCCCTCCCATGCTTCCCTCCTTTTCCTTCTCTATTTCTCTGCTCTGCTGCTTATAGTTGTTTCCTCCCCTCTTTCTTGTTTTACTCCTGTTTTCATTATTCATAGCTGTAACTGTTTCATCAGGCCCGAGCTCATTAACCACTGACCCCTGTTGCCTCCTGCACCTCCTGGTTAGCACATATCACATCACATACAGCCGTGCAGTCTCTCCCTCTTTTTGGTGTGTCTGCTTCTCTCTGAATTATACGCCTGACTCCCATGCACCTTATCACATCAGCTTACAGCTGCTCTATCTCTCCTCTTACCTCTCCCAGCATTCTTGTTTTTTTTTCTTGATATGGCCTTTTCTATCGCCCCCCCCCGCCTCCACCTCCCGCTCAGGTGCACCTCTTCCTCAGCTCTATCTTTCCCCCCTTTACTTCCCCCACCCTCTGTCTCTCTCCATGTCTCCCCTGTCCCCTCCTTATCTCACTAGCGTGTATGTGTGTGTGTGTCTCCCCTCGTCCCTGTTCCCTCCCTGCCTTCCTACTGTCCTCCAGGTACGCTTGCTGTACTGCTCCCAGGAGGAGGCTGAGCTGGTCTTCCGAGCCGCCTGGGCTGCCGGTCAGGCCGGAGCCTCGCACATGTGGTTTGCTGTGGGGCCAGCTCTCTCAGGTTTGGGCATGGAGAACCTGCCCCGGGCTCTGTTTGCCGTGCGGCCCCAGGGCTGGAGGGACGAACCTCGCCGGAGGATTGCTCGGGGTGTGTCTGTGCTGACTCACGGGGCAGTGGCGATGCGCAAAGACTATGGAACCACGGGTGGGCCCAACTTTGTCACCAACTGCGTGACGGATGCTAATCAGACGCAAAGACTGCGGGGCAGGATGAGGTGAGGCGGAGATAAGAGCGAAGAGAAAAAACTTTGAAGGGAGAATGTGAGGAAGGAAGAGAAATATGAGTTTTGGGGGGGTAAGTGCGAGGAATTTGGCAGGCTCCAGACAAAATATGCGAGAAGGGAAGAAAAAGGAGCGGAGGCAGGATAAGGTGTATTCTATGAAACGAGCTGGTTCGGCGCCAAAATGAGCTGGAAGGTGTATGGGTGGAGTTGGTAGATTCAGTGTCAGAGAGCAGGCACAGAGGGGATATCTGAATTTGGAGCTGGCTATCATCCATGCAAAATAGATGTTGTTGGTGCGTGTAGTTGTGAGTTGGTGAAATTACCCCAGCATCTGTAGCAAGCGGACCATGTCTCATGTATATTAATGAGCATGCTTTAATATATTCCTCGTAGGCTGTGCAAACAGACAGCAGCACAATCTAACAGGTAGCCGAAGTGGTTCTACTTCTCATCTTGGTTCATTTTTAGTGCCAGTCATTCTGCTCTACGTAAACACCACACACGTGATATAGTGACAGGCTCCTGGAAGTTTGGACAGTGTGAAAATGAGCCAAATATGCAATTAATTAGTTATGTTTGCAGACATTTTGGTAAATGAAGCAGAGCACAAACAACGTGGCCACTAAAGGGAAATGATTAATGTATTCTTCTGTCTCTGTTTATAAACTACAGTATGTAGGAGCCAATATTGGTTTGAATAGAGTTGAAATCTTTATTACAGTTTATAATGTGTTTTTATTATAGTTTAATATGTGAAATGTGTTATTTTGTTACTACTTTCTGTATAGTGGTGAAAGTTCCTACAGCACCTGAAGTAGCAAGTAGGCTCGGCGCATGCGCGTTGAATAATAAGGAAGTAAACAATAATACCTGAAGTCATACTGTGAAGTGGATGTGCTATAAGTATGGCACAAAAAGGTTTTTTGACCGTTTACTTTACTTTAAGACGTTAGTGACAGATAGTACAGTTGAATGCATTGTCTGACCATTGTAACCCAGTAGAAGATTGGATGTGCACCAATGGAACGTCAAAATAAACCCACAAAAAGGACGACCTGGCTCCGGTGTTTGTGAGTGTGGAAGTATCGTGAATGAGTCAACCAAGTGGAATATAGCACTCCGCTAAAATTAGAGTGGCTTTGAAATTAAGCTAAGGATTAAGTTTTGCCACTACATCAAGTCAAAAAACCTTCGTCCGACTTCGACCTGGACCACGTCGCGGACACGGCCCATCCAGGAATTAGACGGCGCCCTACATTGCGGCGGGGGACAATGCTGTGGAAATAAATACGGCTCTGAATGGACAGCCGGGTGAAAGTAACCGGGATAAGCCTGATAACTATCCCCGTGTTGAAGCCGAGTGTTTATTTATGTTCCCATCGCTGGATTTAATCACGTCATTATTGAAACATTGTAACAATCGGCAATGGCGGAGCCGCAAAGTGTTGACGAGGAACGTACAGTCACCGAGGATGACGAGGAAAGTGCAGTTCCCGACGACAGCCACAAGAGGGCAGTCACGCCTACGGAAAAAGGTATTGAGGAGAAACTGCATCAGTATATCACTGCAAGAAGATCCAAATTAAGGCAGTTAACTACAAAATCAAATCAAATAGAACGTTTCATGGAAGATGGCAATAACATGATACATGTTGAACAAAAAGAAATGAGGAATTACTACAAGTTGTATGAGGAATTCATTGAAGCCAACGAGACAGTGAAACTTTATTTGAAAGGAGAAGAATTTGAGGATGACCAAACCTACTGGTTTAGGCCAAAAATGTCCAACTGCCAAGACTTCATAAAAAGAGTGGAGAGGTGGATTGATGAAGTAAAACTTCATAAAGACTCTGCTGAGATAAGTGGAAATGACATATCTCCTATGGACAGTGTTTCTAATGTGTCTGCAAAACAAAGACCTGGCAAGTCTTCTACACATGGCAGTCAAACAAGTTCATCAGCATCTTCAGCTACTACAATACGCCTGAGAGAAGCAGCAAATAGAGCAGCACTTGTTGCAAAGGCAACAGCATTAAAGGAAAAACAGGCACTTTTACTGAAAGAAGCTCAGTTAAAGATGGACAAAGAACAATTGGAGATTGAAACAGAGCTCGCAGCTTCCGCTGCACGACTCAAAATATACGCTGACTACGAATCACCTCAGCAACAGCGTGGTGCCACTGCTGCATCGTCACATTCAGTTCAGCTGGACTTCGATGATGGTCAAAGCAGGCATGATGCATCACCACCTAGATGGAAATACAGAGACAGGCCAGTGATGTCAATAAATCCACCAGCAACAAAACCAAAGGTACGTGTTCATCAGAGACTAAGTTATACACATGCAGCTGATCCACTACAGCACGATAGTGACACAACTGAGTTGTACAGAGTGATGAAGCGTCAAACTGATATCACAGAGTTACTTGTGAAAAATCAACGTTTGTCATGCTTACCCAAAAGAGACATTCCTTTGTTCCACGGAGATCCACTTGAATTCCGATCTTTCATAAAAGCATTTGATCACGCCATCGACTCCAGAACAGACAATGATGCAGACAAGCTGTATTTTTTGGAGCAATACACAAGGGGCGAACCACGAGACTTGGTAAAGAGCTGCCAGCATATGCCAGCAAGTCGTGGATATGATCAAGCGTTGAGACTCCTGCAAGAACATTATGGAAATGAAGTCAAAATAGCTTCTGCTTTAATGGAAAAGGCATTTCAGTGGCCTAAAATCAAGTCAGAAGACGGCAAAGCACTCAGAGCTTTCTCATTGTTTCTTCTGAGCTGTCGCAACACTATGGATGATGTTGAATTCATGGATGAGCTAGACAATCCAACGAATATGAGGGTTGTGGCATCAAAGTTGCCATACAAGCTCATGGAAAAGTGGCGTGCCCAAGCATACGAGATACAAGAGCAGCATGGAAGAAGAGCCAAGTTCGCTGATCTTGCTAAGTTTGTGGACAAGCAAGCTAAAGTCGTCACAGATCCACTGTTCGGCAACCTGCTGGAGGGAACAGCAGATGCAAAGAAGGATAAAGGAAAGTTTGACATCAAGCGACGCACAAAACCAGAAGGAAAAAAGGGAAGTAGCTTTGTCATTAATGCTACTCAAGTTAAAACTGAGGAATTTGCTACACAAAGGACAAAAACTGAAATGACACGCACCAACAGCGCCTTCAGTAAACCATGTTTGTTCTGCGAAAGTCATCACACTCTGGAGGAGTGTCAAAAGATGTTAGGCAGTCCACATAAGGAAAAAATTGACTTCCTCAGGAAAGCAGGATTGTGCTTTGGATGCTTAACTAAAGGACATGTGAGTAAAGACTGTAAGAAAAGAATGACATGTGGTGTTTGTGCTCTAAAACATCCAAGTATGTTACACTTTGAAAGGCAAGAGAGTTCCAGCAAGGTAAATACAACAGAGGCAAAGTTGCAAGATGGTTCTGTCACTCACCCTGCAGCGTCAAGCATGTCTGTGGCAGCCAACGTCGAAACAAGTGCGTATACTGGGGCTGGAGATGACTGCATTCTCTCAATTGTACCAGTTCAGGTGAAGGCAAAGAAAGGCAGCAAAATAGTGGAGACCTATGCTTTCATGGATCCAGGTAGCTCCGCAACATTTTGCACCAACACACTTGCCAGACAGTTGAACCTACAGGGCAGACGTACGGAACTGGAGCTGAAAACCATGAGCCCTAAGCATCAAGTGGAAAGCTATCTGCTCACGGATCTGGAAGTCAGTGGGATCGACAGCAGCAACTTCATTGACTTGCCTAAAGTATATACACAAAAGAGCATCCCAGTGTCAAGAGAGAATATTCCAACACAGAAAGATATAGAAAAATGGTCATATCTTAACGAGGTCAGAATACCCAGCATTAATGCAGATGTTGGACTTCTCATCGGGAGCAATGTGCACAAAGCATTAGAGCCATGGCATGTGATCAACAGTAGAGGCAATGGGCCATATGCCGTCAGAACTGTTCTCGGATGGACAGTCAACGGTCCACTGAGAGATCACACAAATACTGACTCAGAAAATGGTGAACATTCACAAGTCACAGTGAACCGCATTTCAGTGGAGAATATGGAGCAGCTTTTGCTACAGCAATACAATCAGGATTTTCCAGAACGACTGTGTGATGAAAGGATGGAAATGTCACAGGAGGATCAACAGTTTATGAGCTGTGTGACAGACTCTACTTACCATGTTGATGGTCATTATGTCATCAGTCTACCAAAGAAGAAGGCTGTTGTTACCATGCCCAACAATCACAGCGTTGCAGTACAAAGAGCTCTCACACTGAAAAGGAAATTCAAAAGGAATCCTGTCTTCCATCAAGAGTACAGCGTCTTCATGAAGGATATGATTGAAAAGGGATACGCTGTCAGAGTCCCACAGAATCAGTTAAGTCGTCAAGATGGTAAATTATGGTACGTCCCGCATCACGGCGTTTACCATCCGCAAAAGAGAAAGCTACGTGTGGTCTTTGATTGTGCGGCTGGCTTCAAAGGCACTTCACTGAACAATGAGCTTCTCCAGGGCCCAGATCTTGCAAACTCCCTGGTTGGAGTGTTAACACGCTTCAGGAAGGAGGAAATCGCTATAATGGCAGACATTGAAGCGATGTATTATCAGGTAAAAGTCCCTGAAGAAGACACCGACCTCATGCGCTTCCTATGGTGGCCTGAGGGAAATATTGAACAGGACATGGAGGAATATAAAATGACTGTGCACTTATTCGGCGCTACATCCTCCCCGTCATGTGCAAACTATGCCCTAAGGAGAACGGCACAGGACAACAGCATCAAAGCATCAGCAGAGGCCGTGGATACGATCCTCAATAACTTCTACATTGATGACTGTTTAAAATCTGTCAAAGACGCGGATCAAGCCATCTCATTGTACAAAAACCTCAAAGCACTGTGTACATCAGGTGGATTCAACTTAACTAAGTGGTTAAGTAACTGCAGAGAGTTTTTGGCTGTTCTACCAGAAGATGAGAGAGCCAAAGAAGTAAGAGCTGTTGATTTGAGTAAAGATGCACTTCCAATTGAGAGAGCTCTTGGAGTTTTGTGGTGCATAGAATCAGACTCATTCAAATTCAGGATCATAACACAGGATAAACCAGTCACAAGAAGAGGAATCCTATCTACAGTGAGTTCCATCTATGATCCTCTGGGGTTCCTGTCTCCTTTCACCCTACCTGCAAAAACACTGCTGCAACAGCTCGTAAAAGAAAAACTCACCTGGGATGAGCCCGTTCCTGACAAGCTGGCTCAAAAGTGGTTTGCATGGTTAAATGATTTGAAGCAGCTGTCCACGTTCACTGTAAGTAGATGTCTGAAACCTGCAGGATTCGGAGATGTTGTAACAGCTCAACTTCATCATTTTACAGACGCAAGCGAGAGTGGATACGGGACCGTATCATATCTCAGACTGACAAATCGTGATGGACAAGTTCACTGCACATTCCTGCTAGGAAAATCAAGGGTTGCGCCCTTAAAACAAATGACAATTCCACGAATGGAGTTGACAGCAGCAGTAGTGGCCGTGAACATTGACAAGATGCTGAAAAGGGAACTTCACATGGAACTCAAGGAATCAGCATACTGGACAGACAGTACGACTGTCTTGAAGTACATTGAGAACAACACACTAAGATTTAAGACTTTTGTAGCCAATAGGATTTGCACAATTCGAGAATTGACCAAGCCAGCACAATGGAGCTATGTCAATACAGCTACAAACCCAGCTGACTGTGCATCCAGGGGCCAAACAGCCACCAAGCTAATGAGCAACCTCAGTTGGATTCAAGGTCCATCATTTTTACAAGAGCCAGAATGTCTGTGGCCAGAGAAACCGCAACACCTGGAGGTTAAAGAGGATGATATAGAGGTAAAAAAGTCAGTTACCACTAACCTCATTGCTGCAGCTGAAGGCACAGACCCTGTAAACAAGCTCATCCACCACTACTCAAGCTGGTACAAACTAAAGAAGGCTGTGGCATGGATACTCAAGCTCAAAGAAATACTCATGCAAATCAGGAAACAGAAAAAAGAGTTGCTAAAGAAAGACAGCACTGACAAAGAGAGACAACAAGTTAAAGAGCAAATACAAACTTACAAAGCAACAACAGCTAAAAGAGCTCTAACAGTTGAAGACTTAAAGGGAGCAGAGCATGAGATAATCAGTTTCTGTCAAAAACAAAAGTTTCAAGATGAGATTTCAAGTTTGAAAAAAGGGAATCACAACCTAAAGAAAAGCAGTTCTTTGTGTAAACTGGATCCGCTGCTTCAAGACGGATTGTTAAGAGTTGGAGGCCGTCTTGGCAAGTCCTGCATGCCAGCAGAGGTTGTGCACCCAGTCATCATACCTAAAGACTCTCACATCACCACTCTGATATTGAGAGATATCCATGAGAGAATTGGACACTGTGGAAGAAACTATATGTTATCCCAGCTGCGCCAAAGATTCTGGATCCCCACTGCAAACTCCACTGTAAGGAAATTTCTATCAAGATGTGTCATTTGCAGAAAGGTGAGGGCCAGAGGAAAAGAACAAAAAATGGCTGACTTGCCTAAAGATAGACTGCAGCCAGACGAGCCGCCATTCACACACGTCGGCACAGACTACTTTGGACCATTTTTGGTTAAAAGAGGACGTTCTACTGTGAAAAGATATGGAGTGTTATTCACATGTTTAACAACAAGAGCGGTGCATATAGAGATTGCTCATTCACTGGACACTGACTCATGTTTGAATGCAATCAGAAGATTCATATGCAGAAGAGGTCAAGTCTCTACTATACGTTCAGATAATGGCACTAATTTTGTTGCTTCAGAACGAGAACTTCGTGATGCCATACAACACTGGAATCAAAACAAAATACAAGACACACTCAGACAAAAGGAAGTGGAGTGGATTTTTAATCCTCCTTCAGGATCACATTTTGGAGGCGTTTGGGAGAGACAAATTCGATCAGTAAGGAAACTCTTAAAGTCAATACTCAAAGAACAAACTGTTGATGATGAATCCCTACAGACACTGATGTGTGAAATTGAAGCAATAATAAATGACAGGCCGATCACAACATCGTCTGATGATCTCAACGACCTTGAAGCGTTGACTCCCAATCACCTCCTCTTGCTAAAAAGGCAGCCGTTGTTGCCACCTGGACTGTTTGAGAAAGAGGATCTGTATTCACGAAGAAGGTGGAAGCAGGTGCAGTACCTAGCGAACCTGTTCTGGAAGCGCTGGGTACGTGAATATCTCCCTCTTCTACAGGAGCGTCAAAAGTGGACCCAAGTGAAACAGAACCTTACGCATGGAGACGTAGTAATGATTGTTGACGACTCTGCACCAAGAAATTCTTGGGTCTTAGGTCAAGTAATCCAGACCATTCCAGATGGAAAAGGACTTGTGCGCAGAGTTTTGGTGAAAACAAAATCAAACACTCTGGAAAGACCAGTTGAAAAGCTCTGTCTTATATGTGAAATGGACTCATAAAGACTCTTACGTGACTCACTGAGATGCAAAGGATACAAATGTTCACATTTTGTGTTTATATTTACTGTATATTGTTGGCTCCAGTGAGTTATTGTGTGAGTAATTGAAAGCCTTTCCTGCCTCTCAATTAGGGGCTGGAAGATGTAGGAGCCAATATTGGTTTGAATAGAGTTGAAATCTTTATTACAGTTTATAATGTATTTTTATTATAGTTTAATATGTGAAATCGGTTATTTTAGTGCTACTTTCTGTATAGTAGTGAAAGTTCCTACAGCACCTGAAGTAGCATGTAGGTACAGCGCATGCGCGTTGAATAATAAGGAAGTAAACAATAATACCTGAAGTCATACTGTGAAGTGGATGTGCTATAAGTGTGGCACAAAAAGGTTTTTTGACCGTTTACTTTACTTTAAGACGTTATTGACAGATAGTACAGCTGAATGCATTATCTGACCATTGTAACCCAGTAGAAGATTGGATGTGCACCAATGGAACGTCAAAATAAACCCACAAAAAGGACGACCTGGCTCCGGTGTTTGTGAGTGTGGAAGTATCGTGAATGAGTCAACCAAGTGGAATATAGCACTCCGCTAAAATTAGAGTGGCTTTGAAATTAAGCTAAGGATTAAGTTTTGCCACTACACAGTATGTCCAAGAACAGAGGAGGACGATGTTCTCATTTCCATTTTTTTTGCACTGCTACCTGCTGTTCACTGTCTGTAACTGCAAGCTGTTGATCCATCTGAAGCTTTCTGTCATGTGAAAAAAAAGAAAAACCTTTCAGATTTTGCGTTTTGAAGCCTGAAATATGACACGAGGAGACAATTAGAAGGTCTGTCCTGTGTGATTATCAGACAAACTTTAGAGCTCGCAGCTGATTCACAGAGCAGCAGTTGTTTGACTTCAAAGACCCTGACACTTCTGCACGTCTGATCATTTGTCTGTAGATATGATAAACAGACAAGCCCTGACTGTCACCATAGATTTAGTTTCAAGAGCGGAGAGAAGAGGACACGCGCTCTGTTTCATCGAAACCAGCTTTATGATCTATTTTCTTCTCATTTGAAGAATGCAATTAGGTTATTAACTTATATCGTTCGTTCTCTGTCATCTCCTTATTTTCTACCCTCTCCTTTTGTCTCTGTCCATCCACACGCAGGTATTTCAGCAACATCACACTTGGTGGTCGAGACTATTCCTTCAATAGCGACGGTTACCTGGCAAACCCCTTCCTGGATGTAATTTCCTGGACACCTGGAGGTGGATGGGAAGATGTAAGGACATGTCATGAGTTCTTTATGTCCAACCTTGTGCTCCAGGTTTCATGATCCACTTGATTATTTTGTTGTCTCCATAAATTGTCCGTTGTAATTTTACCCTCTGTGAGCAAGTGCAAGGACAAAAGCTTCGAGCAATTGAACCTGAGGCATTGGTTTTGTGCTGATTCGAGCACATTGTTCTTGAGCCTTAATCTCTCCACGCGAGCTGGAGAAGCATATCCGTGCCGCATTGGCATCTGAAATAAGGATATTTAAATCTGACAGCGAGGATATGTGGGTCACGTGGGTTTGTGATCATGTAAAGTTCACTATGGCTATCGGTGCCTGAGGCAGAGGAGAGATGCTGGCTGCTGACCATTTGACCGCGCTTTGTGCATCTCCTACTGTGCTTGTTCAGTTTCTGCTGTCTCTCTGCTGGTTCCTGGTTAAGGTGCACTCAAGCACACAATGTCACACATGCAGGACTACACACACACACACACAGCACTGAAAAGAGTATTGAATTGACAGATATCTAATACAGTAATTGCAATTTTGACTGAAACAAAAGAAGCGATGATAGTGGTGTTTTCTGTAAAGGATAGGTTCACTTGTTTTCGAACGTAGCCTGGAAAATGATCAGAAAAATCAGTGAATACAGTGTGAGGCTGTAGCAGTCGTCCGACTGAAGTGGGTTTGTTCCAAAGTAAAAGTCTTTTTAGTACAAATTCAGTCTTTGTGTTTCCCTGGGCAGTGTTTCCCTTGCTGAGATGCTGCAGCAGAGGGGTAGGAACACAAAAAGCAACAACCCACTTGATTTTATGAACTCACACTGTTCGATCTTCACATGAGCCGAGGCTGAATTTTGAATTGTATTTCTCCACAGAACGAGGACTGTGGATTTTGTGTCCCAATCTCTGATTGGAGTCGCACTAGAAAGAGATCACCTAATGGCCAGTAATCAATAATGAAAGTAATCGTTAGTTGCAGAGCTGCACTGTTACACATAGAACACAATGTTCTGCTGTTGTTTTGATCAACAGTTGCTTATTTTCTGCCGGTCCTCTCAGGTCCACGCTGTAAAATTAACTGCATGTTTAAATAGAAGATGAAGATTTCTGAGTGTCATCACCATCTGGCTGCAGACTCGCCATTGTTTTATGTGTTTGAGTGTCTTGTCTACATAACTGTATGCGCAGCTCCGAGCCCCGGTACCCCTGGCATGTCATGCATATTCTATAAAGCTGTGGTTTGTTCAGAAATCCTTAATATGAAGCCTTGTCACCTGTTGGAGATGTTTTCCTTTTAATATGCCGGGATTTTACCCTTGTCAGTGTCAGAAGAGAGAGAGCGATGCTCATTTTCTCAACCGCACACCAGCGCCTCAACACCACACGGTACATGCATAAAGACACAAGCGCTCTCAGAGCGTGCACTCCGCAACGGCGCATTAACACAAACACCGCGCAAATACAAACATACCGGTGTTTCCGCACAAGCCTCCGCGCACACACAAATATACACACTGGTGGTTCTCAGCCTCCTGCTGGTTTTAACAGCCCACCAGAGTCCAGTCACAGCATGTTGTAACATGCTGACTCCTGCCATATCCCTCAAATCCCTTTCAATTAGAAGCTCCTGCTCTGGTCCTTCGACTCTGCGCAAACCCAGGGTACGAAACCCGCCCACATACATACGCACTCACACACACACATACACGTACTTAAAGCTTCCACACAGACATCCATATGTGTGTACACACTTCTTGCATAAACCCAGTTGCACACATACTCACAAGCACACACATCCACAATGAGGATAAGACGCCTGTATCTGCCTATTATGCACATCCACGCTGTTGGCTCTCCCTGAATATTTAATGTTCTCTTTACAAGACTGCACCATTACCTAGAGCCCGGGAGCACCCAGCTTAGCTTACTGAAACACTGCAGACTAGTACTGAAGGTTGTCCAGCATTAGCATGGCTTGCTTCGTCTGTTGGAGGTGGCACACAGAGCTAGATATTGCAGGATATTAACAGAAGTTAATGAACATTTATTAACTCCACTCACAGCTGCTGAGGGATAAGCTTTTAGGTTAAAGTGGTTCCCAGTTCTTAAACTTCTCCTCCGAAGCAGAATACTTTCCATGTCCTAAAATATTTCAGCAATTTGAAAAGAGCAAGTCTTCGGCTGCTCTTTTTCTGGCGTTCTCTGTGTGTGCCATCCTGGGTATCTGTCTGATAGAGAGTAAAATGTTCTCCCATAAGCTCTATCTGTTTCCTGTCTGTGTTGCCTGAGTGTGTTTTGATTGAATGTCTGTTGCGGAGCTGCGGTCGAAGTGCAGTCAAAACACTGTCATTGTTGCCACCTCCTCCCCCTCTTCTATCCCTTCCTTGCATTACACAGACAGGCAGGCAGGCTGCACGAAGCTGCCATACTTTACTCTGCTCGCATGCTCAAGCGCTTGTGCTTGTATGTGTTTTCCTGTTTACTGTATACCCTCATGTATTTCTGTATAGGCATGCGTGAGTGTGCAGTTTGTCTGCACACTTCCCAGTCGCGTATATCACCTCGGTTGTCTCGCTTGGCTTGACTTTTATCAGGTGATCTGCCAGGTTTTCACAAAAAGAAACAAGACTGTATCTTCCAGGGTGTGGTTGTGCCTTGTGCTGCTTTCAAAACTCTGAATATCCCAGGCACAAGCATCCAACACATCCAGAGTGCAAATAAACAATGCAAAGAAGCAGAGAAAACAATGACACAGCCAAAGGGATGCTTGACAGACATTTTCAGGTCAGCAGTGGACACAGAACAATGTGGCCTCACAGCATCATCCAAAAACAGATTTTTAAAAAATCATGCTGGAAAAAACAAACATCTGCAGCATTTCCATGTGTGTTTTTAATATGTAAATGCATTTTGATCAAAGGCTGTCACATGAAAAGTCTTAAATGAAACTAAAACGTAGTTTCCAAACGATCCAGTGATTTAGAGCTGCTGCTTCCCCCACAAAAAACAAAACCGCCACTCCCTCACTGAAGACTACTCTTTGTTTGACTCGTATGTAAATCATGATTATTTTGTGCACTGTCTGTTTTGACACCAAAGTAAATGACTTGTGCAAACATAACTGGATAACCACCGTTGCCCCCATCAGTGTAGCCTTTGCACATGCACATGTTTGTCAGGTTATTGCTGCTGTTCTGCATAACAACAAATATTAAAGCATGGTGTTAGAAGAAAGTATAATAGAGTGTAAGAGAGTAGAACAGAGTGAGGAGGCACAATATCCTGTATAATACCTTTAGTCGAACCTGGTTCTGTATCCCTGCACTAAATAAAACCTCTGTGAAGCTTATAATATTCTTATTGAAGCTGCCAGAGAGATGCTCATTCACACAGTCTAATACAAGTCTAATACAAAGTCTAATACAATGTAAATATGAAACAAAATGAGGCTAATGAACATTCCCCTAAAGCATTTGTTCCAACTGAATTATACTGGATTGATGCTCGTGCTGTTGTGTTGTTGTGTCTCTCCTCCCCGTATGATGACAAGTAAATGTACAGTATAGGGCTAAAGGACTGATAATATTTAACCTTGATTTGATGTGATTAGATGGTTTTTATTGTGATACACAACACAAGATGCATCTGTCCAGTTATAAATAATGTAATAGAAAAAACAGAGAAAAACAGCTAAAATAACAGAGCAGATGCTGTGTAGCACCAAACCTGGATGCAAATGTACACATACAAGATATTATGAATAAAACATTAAAGTTAATCTAGCTGTATTTCCATAGTGGTCCTGTCTGCGCCAAATCTTGATAACAACACACACAATAGTCTAACTACGGGTTTTAACAAGCGTTGCATTTTTTACAAAAAAATACTGAGTTTATTCCTGAACACCTTTTCTACAATATCCTGAGACACTATGTTGTAAAGATGACCTTGTTTTATTTATCATCATAAACAAAGATAGTATCAGTTCAAAACCAGACAATAAAAAAAAACAACCAATGGGTTGAAATGTGTGCCTTTGTGCACTCCACCTTTCTCTAATGTTTCTTTTGCCTGTTCCCTCAGGTAGGCTGGTGGGAGAACGGCGTACTGAGGCTGCGGTACCCAGCCTGGTCCCGCTACGGGCCATTCCTTAAACCACCCGATGATGCCCAGCACCTGCGTGTTGTCACGCTGGAGGAGAGGCCATTTGTCATTGTGGAGCTGGCAGACCCCGCATCTGGAACCTGCATCCGTGACTCAGTGCCCTGCAGACGACCCCATAATGCCAGGTTTAAATCCACAAGGGAAATTGATGAAAGTTGTTGTATAATAATACTGTATGTATGTAATGATACTACCATTTTTCACTTGATGTATTTTAATATGAAATTAAAATTTCCGAAATTGCAACAGGTAAATAATAAGTAAAGTAGCAGCCTCTCTACTATTAGTCACCAGGTTTATGAATGGAGTTCCATTGCTCTCATGATGCCATCCATTTGAGGGGACATCAATCACCTATCAGAACTGTGGTGTCTTCACTGCCCGGCCATAATCAATAATGGACTGCTCTCCAGAGGATCAGTGGAATGACTCAGGAGTCTGGGATCAGATATGACCACAGTGGAGCTTTATGGTTCATCAGCTTCTGGAGAGATGACAGCACCTATCCTACAGTGGTCGATCAAACCTGTCACTAAGGGCTCGGCCAAATATTCCTTTTCTATAACAATGTCCTTCTGTTTTCTTTTCCTTTCCCTTCCTTCTCATTCCCTGGCGTAGCGCTCCTGTGGTTTTTGCTTCCCTTTTCTTTTTCATTTATTCTCTAACTCATCCAGTGTTGAAATGCATCATTACACATCGATCAGGAAGCTGTTTTTTTTTCTTTTTTCATTTACAGTTTCATTTCATTTTTTTAAACAATTTTTTCCCCCTCTTTGCCTCTTCCCCAGTGCGATCCATGAGGGCGTTGCTCCCATGAAGCAGTGCTGCAAAGGCTTCTGCATCGACATCCTCAAGAGACTGGCCAGGATTGTTGGCTTTACCTATGACCTTTACTTAGTGACCAATGGGAAACATGGGAAGAAAATTGATGGGGTTTGGAACGGCATGATCGGAGAGGCAAGTTCTGTTTGTGTGTGTGTGTGTGTTTGTTTGTGTATTTGTGGGTGCCTTTGGTTCTGCTTGTCTGCCTTTTTGAGCAATGTGGTCTCATTGTCGGCTTTGTGTCACTTGTGTATGCGTGAAAGGTGTGTGTATGGTGTGTGTGTGTGAAGGTTTATTTCTGTGCCTCATATATTCCATTGCATATTCAGTCAGCAAGTCTCATAGTAGCATTCCTCTGCTCAGCCTGTGCTCACTGTGTCCTGGGTGACCGGTTAAACGCTGTGTGTCACATCAATCGCTGTGAGAGTTATGGCCACTTAACCACTGCCAGCAATCAGACAGCTGTCATTTATTACACACACACGCACATACAGTACACACACAAACACACGCACGCACACAGAAATTTGTTCCGACACAAACAAACAAAAAACACAGTTACAGATTAGCATGATGGCTAACCCATGCAGTGAACACAATGAACACAATTTTGATCTGTGGAGACACATCTCTGTAAACATTAACACATACAATCACACACACATACACACATTGTCAGACACCCCCTGGCTAGTAGCGATTAGTCCTTGATATTTTCTTGGCAACACTCACTGAGGTTCATGATCCCCCATCAAGAAAGACAACACAACGATGCTGGCAGAAAAATAAGAAAAACTAGCACACAAACAGACGACTGGCGCACACTTGCTCGCACACATACTGGGATCGATACGGGGGCTGCTGTTTCACTGAAGCGCCCCACCGTTTGTTTGTTTGTCCTGAAGGGAACTTGCCAAACACCGGTTGTCATGGGTTCCAAAAACAGTTTCGCTGTGCTCCCCTCCTCCATCATTTCCAACTTGATCCCGGGCCAGAGCCGTCTTTGGGATCTATTTTCACATGCAAAAGGCCAAGTGAATTTTGTTTTCTCAAACTAATGTCAGTCTTTTGATCAGATGCTCCAAAGCCTGCCATTCTTTGATCAGGTAATCCAGAGACTTGGCGAAGTTGAGAGGAGGGTGCTTTGCTTTCCGCTTCG
The DNA here is from genome assembly GCA_030347415.2 of Decapterus maruadsi. Lineage (NCBI taxonomy): Eukaryota > Metazoa > Chordata > Actinopteri > Carangiformes > Carangidae > Decapterus > Decapterus maruadsi. Next base: position 19,495,195 of record CM064894.1, read on the forward strand.
CTTCATTTTTCTGCTGATTTGCTCCGAAGAGTGGATGTGCCATGTCTAATGTAGATTAACATTTCACTTGTACAATCGTCAGACGCAGCAGTTTTGGGGTTTTTCTACATGGTGGCGTGGAGGAGACGGGCCAGAGCTCATTCTGTATGCTAAAGACATGCACAAGAGACAAGTGTTGAGTATTTGTGTGGGACTACATCCTTGGCCTCTCTCACGCAGGCACAAATGAGGGTGGACTAATGGGGCCAAGGTGCAAACATGTCACTCTCACCAGGGCTCCTACCTTTGTGAGCTGTAAAACACTGGCTTTGTCCATGTAGCCACCACAGGGATTACACACAATTAGATTCCTTTTGTTCTTGTGTCTTGTAGGTGGTGTACAAGCGAGCAGACATGGCCATTGGTTCGCTGACTATCAATGAAGAGAGGTCAGAGGTCGTGGATTTCTCTGTCCCTTTTGTGGAGACGGGGATCAGTGTCATGGTCTCCCGTAGCAACGGAACTGTATCACCATCTGCTTTCTTAGGTAAGAGGCTGTGTTTATGGGAGGCGCTGAGCTGATGTACAGAATCTAATCTAATTGTAAAGTGTTGAGTTTGCATAAAACGCCTCAGTCTTTGGCTGCTAGTCCTTACATTTAGATTAGCCGTTACTTTTTCTTAGCCGCCTGTGTCTTCTTAACTTATAGTTTCACTCCGTCAGCAGACTCTGGACTCCAGCGGGGGAACAGTGTTATTGGCCTATAGACTGCATTGAGATGATTGTAAAAAAAAAAAAAGAAAGAAAAGAAAAGAGAAACAGAGTTTATGGACTAGAGAATATGTTTGCTCCAATGGTTATTTCCACTGCATATATATTTATATATATACGTATATTTATGTATTGTATATAGGACATAATGCACCAGCTTTATGAAATTGCTGATCCTTTCTATCGATAACAATGAATTCCTATTGAATGCAATGCTCTTTTATAGGTCTGTATGTGATGTAGCGATTTAAGTGCTTGTTTGTTTTACTTTAAAGAGCCCTACAGTCCTGCGGTGTGGGTGATGATGTTCGTCATGTGCCTGACCGTGGTGGCTGTGACCGTCTTTATTTTTGAGTTCTTCAGCCCTGTGGGCTACAACCGCAGTCTCCAGAATGGCAAGAGTGAGTGATGGGTCTAAGCTGTCTGCGTTTTCCCAGCCTGATAGATGGGTCTGCGTGAAGTCCGTCACTTTCGCCCAATGGATTAAGTGGACAGACTTACACTTAAACACATCCCTGGAAAGTGGTTGGAGAAAAAATTCTAAGAGTCTAAAATGTGTTTTTTTTTAAAATACATATGATAGTGAATTTTTTGTTTGTTTTTTTGTGTGGTTTCATATTGTCCAACTGGTTTGTTGTCACATTCATACTGAACTGATGCATATTTTTAATGTGCTGCCGTGAGTCCTAACTGTGAGTGTGGCACAGAGAAATTATACCTACAGTGTAGTAGTTGAACTGCATCCAAGTATTCTCCATACTGAAGCAGCCATTTATTATTCAACAGTATAGTTTGTACCCCTGTGATATTCAGTATGCCTGATGCTTCGGTCAAACACCCAGCCCGACTTGCCTCTTTTACTGCATGATTGCTGCGCTCTACATAATTTTCCCTCTCTGTCATTCTCACATATATCCCACTCATTCGCTCTCACCTCTCTCCTCCCTTCCTCCTTTACTGCCATCGTATAAAGGCAGGGGTGTTTGACACCTTTGAATGGTGATTCGCAACATGCGGTTTAATCATTTGTAAGATCACGAAGCAGCGGAATTGATCCCTGAAACGTAAAGTCACCGCCTCATGAGCTTTGGTGTCAAAAAGCCTGCGAGGTATTTTCATATACAGTAAACTCATTTTACAGCACATTCAGGGAGGTTTAATTTTAATCTGCTGCTTCATCTGCAGTCAGGTGCTGCTCAAGACATTATTATTGTTGTGTACCATACCACTGGCTGGATTGCATGTCTGGAAAAAAAAGAATTAATGTTACAACCATTTATTACACTCAAAAGCATCTCTTTATTTCCTGCTTCCCTCCCCCACCCCCCTCCGTCATTCTGGGTAGAGGCAGGAGGGTCCACTTTCACCATAGGAAAGTCTGTATGGCTTCTGTGGGCCATTGTCTTCAACAACTCTGTGCCAGTGGAGAACCCTCGAGGAACCACCAGCAAGATCATGGTGCTGATCTGGGCCTTCTTCGCTGTCATCTTTCTGGCCTCCTACACTGCTAACCTGGCTGCCTTCATGATCCAGGAGGAGTACATCGACACAGTGTCAGGCCTCTCGGACAAGAAGGTACTTCATTGCTTGAATACTGATTAAGTAGGGAAAGCAAAAGGAGAATTAAAGTATTAGAGTGAGGCAAATCCCATGCATTTGAATGTTAAATTGATTAAAGCACAGGAATTTAGAAATGAATAAAATCTCATTTAACATAACTCAATTACCACAGTTCTTGAGGACTTAAAAGACAGTCCTAAATACTACTTTAAGTCCACAGACTGCTCTCTTTTCAAAGATTTGACTGTGCATGGAGTGTTGTAAGTTAGTCTGGAAAGTGGACAGAAATAGGTCAGACAGATTGGTGCACAGGCTGGTGTGTCTCATGTCCCTTCCCCTTCCCTCCCATCCCTCCCTTCCTCCCGCCTTCGCCTCCCTTTGCTCCACTAGTTTCAGCATCCCGAGGTGCAGTACCCACCTCTGAAGTTTGGCACAGTGCCCAACGGGAGCACAGAAAAAAACATCCGCTCCAACTACCCAGACATGCACCAGTACATGGGCAAATACAACCAGAGAGGAGTGGAGGACGCCATACTCAACCTCAAGACTGGGTGAGTTTGCCTTTTGCCTACCTCTTGATTTTTTTGGTTTTCTTGTTGCTTGGTCTCCATTTGAAGCACATTGAAACTGTTAAACTTCCCTCAGGCAAATGTATAAATATCTGTGTGCAGTATATTGCTGTTTAGTTGAGACATGAAATCATTTAAACCGTACAACACGATGCAACAACAGCCAAGATTCCCACATAACAAATGAGAGAGTACAGAAAAGAAAGATTTTAAAAGAATAAATTTACATAACGAAGAAGAAGATACTCTATCTTGCCAGCCATCTTTTATTTATTTATTTATTTATTTATTTATTTATTTTTGATAAACCTCACCAAAACAAGAATCTGTTAAGGCCAACTCAACATGTTGCCTTTAGACAAAATCAAAACAAATCAGGATTCTTTAAAGATTTATTTTCAGATAGTGGAGGTCGCTGCGAGAGCTAAACAAAAAAAAAAAAAAGATAGAACAGGTCTGACTGACTGACTGGACTTAATGATTTAAATAACTCTTAAGGAATGGCAGCGACTTGTGAAGTGTTTCTAGGATTGTCCAGATGATAAGGTGCCCGCTAATTTATTGTGATGTCACAAAATAGTCAGATTGTAAATTCTCAGCACTTTTTCATTTTCTCTTCAGATGAAACATGGCTGCATCAAAGTGGTGCTAAAAGCTCTTCCACTCAGTTGTAATCAGATCTTTGACAAGAGACAATACATCTCACCACAGGGCCCGTTCAGTGAAACGTATTCATGTACATCATCCCATCTGAAGATAGAGCAGCTTATCTGTGTGGTCATTCATCTTTTCTTTTTGTTTTTGACATCATTTTTTTCTTTGTTGCTCTCACTCTAATACGACATCACAGGCAGTGGCACTTGATTCAACTGCGACTAACATTTCACATCTTTTGGTCACACTTCCTGCTTTCTCTCACCTTTACTCTCTGTCTCTCTCTCTGTCTCCACCTTCGCTGCTATCTCCACCCACCCACATGGTGCAAGCAGCATTTCCCTCTCGAGTTTCTAGTAGAATCTCCATCAGCCGTCATGTGTTGGATAATCCCAGTTTACTTTATCCTAAGCCTCTGTCATCGTTTCTCCTTCCCCATCGCCTCGACGCCACAATTATAACTCAGTGTTAACATGCACAAAAATGAGAAACTCCTGCTGTCTTTTTTTAAAATTAATCTTCCTTAGCATCTCTCTCCATTCCTCTCCTCTCCCTCCTCATCTGCCCTGCTATCTCACTGTTTCTTTCCTTCCCCCCGTCTCCTCTCGGTCCACTTTTTCCCCTCCCAGTGTGCCTTCTTGGTGTGTCTGTATTTAAACTTTATAATCCTCATCACTCTCTGGCTCTACCCCATGTCTTTTCCCCCTGAAGTGTGTAAATCTTTCCCCCCTCTCCCTCTCTCCCTGTCACTGCGCTCTTCGCACCGTATAAATCCCCATCTTCCTCCTCCTCCTCCTCCACCACCACCTTCCCACTCCCTTGTAGTCACACATCTTTCCCTGATCTCTGCCTTATTTTATTCTTCTTGTGTTTTCAATCTTTTCCACCAAGCCTGCTTTACTATTCCACCCTTCCTCCTTTTTCTTGTTATGATTTAACTTTTCATGCCCTCTCCATCATCCTGTGCGCCTGTCTGCTGTATATTTTTGCACCCCAACTCTTCCCAGGTTTAACGCACAAGATCCACCTTTAAACCTCCTCCCCTGCCTCAAACCGTCGCTCCATCCTGCTGCTCCCTCTTTTCTATTAAATGATGAATGAATCCACCCTTCATCCCTTTACAGGAAACTGGATGCTTTTATTTATGATGCTGCAGTATTGAACTATATGGCCAGGAAGGACGAAGGTTGTAAGGTGAGAATGAACGTTCATTGACACTTCTTCTCATGCACACACACACAAACAACATGGATTCAACATATATGTGCTACTCTTAGAAATTAAAAAGATATATATCTCCACTTTGTCCTTTTTTTTCAAGGTGATGACCATAGGCTCGGGGAAGGTTTTTGCCACCACAGGCTACGGTATCGCCCTGCACAAAAACTCACGCTGGAAACGTCCTCTTGACCTGGCCCTGCTGCAGCTGGTGGGAGATGGTGAGAACTTTATGTTCGAGGGACGGGAAATAATTAGGACAATAGAGGGGCAAAGGGAAGGTCATGGGGGAAATGACAAGATGAAGAGAGGAGCGACAGAGCACATAGGTGGGGGTTGTTGGATGGAGGACACAAGGGATGGACGAATGAGAGGATGTTGAGGAGAGGATGGGGGAGTATAAGGTGTGGAGAGAGTAATGGCTGTAAGGGGTTTTGATTGCAACGGAGGGAATAATGGTGTGTAGGAGAGGGGTGGTGGTGCTGCTAAAGAGGTTTGTAGGTCTCTTTATTGGCTCGACGAGAGGAGGGGAAATAACGGGCGGTTGGGAACAAGAAGGATGTTGTTTGTTCGTTTCAGGCATTGCAAAAATGACTTGATTTTGTTGGTACAAGTGCACAAGCCTCTTCCCCCTTTTTCACTCCCCTCGATCCATCCGACTTTAACTCCCTTTCCCTTCTTCCTGCTCCAACTGGTAAAAGAAAAAAAAAAACAGGATTTACTTGTGTGAGTCGGTGTTGTAAAAAAGGATCATCACAACTTGTGCTGTGACAGATTTACACTCATTAGAGATTAGCTGAGACTGACACAGAGCGCGAGGAAGTGTGAGGAGAAAAAAAAAAAAAAACCCAACGAGAAACACCTGAAAATACCCTGAACATGAGATGTGGAAACAGAGTGGCGGAGGCAAAAGGAGCTATAGAAGCAGATCGGATAATTGAATAATTGATAGTTATGGGAGCATTATTAGCATGCGGTTCGTCTGCGGCACAGAGTTTTGTCCAGGATTAATCCACTGGAGGATGGTTTCTTGAGAAAATCTGTTTTTAGCAGTAGTTGTTCTTACACTAATGCTTGATTGTCATTTTACACAGTTCGCCACACGCGTTTATTGTCTCAATCGGATGCTGCTTGTTTGGCTTTTCCTCGTGTTTTTAAATCAGCTTTGCTTATGGCGTGGCGGACAAAGCCCTTTAGCTGTTTCTGGCACACAGACACTTTAGCTGCTTACACACTGATAATGCCAATTTGGTGCCAAGATCTATTAAATAAGACTGACGTCTGGAGCTGAATAGCCGGACCTGGAGAACGGTGTGTGCATGTGCATGTGCACGTGTATGGATATGTGTGCGTGAGTGTGTGTGTGCGCAACGAAAACAGAGAGCCCAGACAGCTGTGACTATGTCTGTTGTTTCTTTTAATCCATGCCCTTGTCCTTGCGTCTGTTCTGTGTTGTAAAAGCCCTTAACATCAGCTGAGAGTGCTGGATGGATCTAGTTACAGGGTGGTGTTGAATGCCGAGGGTTCTAGTCGTAGGCAGGCATTATTGGAGTGGATTACTAAGGAAGAGGATTAGTTTGTTTGGATGTGGAGGGAGGGAGTGGGGGCTCACATTCAGCGTGCCCTCTCAACAATCGCCCTGCGGCTCAAGGACTCGGCATCACACCTTCAGCTGGGATAAATCATGTCACAGTGTTACATCATTATTGTACCATGCTGTGTTGAGTCATATCATTTTACAACTGCATTAGGGGATAGCGGGGCACTAGAGAAGTCCTCCGCTGCTTTGTCAACGCACTGAGTGTATTGTTCTGCTGTTTGTAGCCTCTGGTGGTTCAGACCACAGCTTTAAGAGATGGTCCATTGATCTCACTGCAACTTGTGTCCTGATAAAGAAAAAAAAAACTCCTGAGTAGAGATTTTCCTATTTTGCTCTTTATCTGCACTACTTCTATTTTTTGCATAGTATCATGATTTTGAATCCAAGAATATATTATTCAGTGAGTAGATATATAAATAAAAATGGGAGAAGCTGGGTTTGCAGCTCTTGGCTGGCAGGATTTTTTTTTTGTTTTCTTGTTTTTTTCCCAGAAAATCTTGCAATGAAATGAGAGGTTTGTCATGTTGTGATAAAAGCAGGGGGATTGTATGGGTCACAGTTTACTGCTCAACAACTGTGGAGCACAGTGTCTCTAGTCATGTCTGGCCACACGCCACATCTGGCACACTGAAAACCGCAAACATGCATACAGCCACTTAATACACGCACGTGCAGACGCACACTGTTTCCTTTATTAAATAATGTCTTGGCGGTGCGTGCCAGCTATGCGTTTGCTGTGAGCCAGCTCTACCTGACCTGACCTGCCAGGAACGACAGAGGTGGAGTGTGGATTTGACACACCTGTCAGATTTGGCAGGCCTGAGCTGGCTGCGACTGAGAGGCAGAGACAACTGCCATCACAAAGGTCTAAGGGAGGGAAGAAACAGGCACAGGGAGAAGAGAGTCAGATTGTAAAAGAGGGAGACGAAAAAGCATAAGATGAATCACTGGATGTCAAATGGCAGGAAAAGCCAGGAGATGAGACTTAGAGCTTACAGAAAGGATTTGGCTGGGACTTGTGAAGTGCGGGGCAGGCATGAGACTACCTGTTTATCTGTACCCTTCACTAAGACACTTGCTATTTTCACATCGGGCACCTGTTTGGACACATCGCTGCTACTGAAGGTCAATGACACTGATAAATCCACTTCAGTGGGGCTACACTCTGAAGTTAAAAAAAAAAAAACAGACCTTTGTGTCTTGAAGTGTATGAGTGAATCTAAGTTGAGTTGTTACCTGAGTCTGCCAGTGGGCCGCAGCAGCACTGTGTCCATCTGTTGCTGTAGCTAGAGGCCACGGCTGATTGGCTAATGATGTTCTACAGGAGACACATTAGCTGGATCACACAGATGACTGAGTCGGCTTCATCTAAGCTACACAAGCGCAGCTAATGATGGCACAAATGAAAAAAGGCCAGAGTTTGAGTTTTCACAGAGCGGCGCAACGTCGTGAGTGGACGCGTTGACTGTCGGCTTTTAAAAACCCCACTTTAGCCGCTTGACATGAGATACTTCAGACAGCGTTAAAACGTAGTAAAATGCAACCTTCAGTCTTGGTTATTACAGTGATGCTCATCCTTGCCTTTGCTATTAGAGCAACAGGAAGCTCTCATTATGGGATCTGTTGGAGAAAACGCCTCTTTAATTCCCTCCTGAGTCACATGCTGCATGCTCTGACTGTCCATCACTTTGGTCGCACCAGCAACCCCCAGCAGCCAATCATAGGTTTAGCGGGGCAGCTCTGTTTCGTTAGGCCGGCGGGATCACAGATGAAGAGGCAGAGTTGTGGGTAAAGCGGTCCTGCCTGGTCTCTGGTAGGTTAGATGGGAATCTCGAATCCCCCAGAGCTTTACCACCTTGATGGAGATTCTGACCATCCCTCCAGCACAATTAAATGATTATGATCTTCTTCTCCCTCTGCCTCTGTCTCTGCCCCTCCCTATTGGTTCTCTCTCTCTTTTCACATTTCACCCTCTTTTTCTCTCCTCTCATCCTCTTCAAGCTGAGGAGTGTTCCCGCTGTTTGTCATAATGACACAATCTCAGCCTCTCATCCTCCATCTCTGCTTCTCTTGCTCCAGCTCCCTCTAACTCTCTCTGTCTCTCTGTCTGTCTCATTTCCCTTGACGCATTCGTGGACGGAGAGAGAATGCCACTCCCTCTGTCTCTCTATAAAACATTCTTCCCAACTCTCTCATTACTTCCCGCCCTCTCTCCTATGAACCTATCCAACCATCTCACTGTGGCTCCTGGTCTCTCCCTCTCTTTCCTCATTTACTCAGGGTTACAATGTTGAGATTAGGTTGTCGGTGCCATTTTACTTCTCGGTGCTACTTCATTGTTTTGGATTCTCTCTCTGTCTTTGTCACCCTCCTCTTTGTTACTTTGGACACAGTGGTGCTTTTTGTTTTACTGACCTCTGACCTTGAGGAGTCACCTTGGCTAATGGGCAAACAGCAAAGAAATACTGTAGACTTCAGTGCCTGTTATTAGCCTCACTGTTTCCCTGTGTGTCTCTATCTATCTATCTATCTATCTATCTATCTATCTATCTATCTATCTATCTATCTATCTATCTATCTATCTATCTATCTATCTATCTATCTATCTATCTATCTATCTATCTATCTATCTATCTATCTATCTATCTATCTATCTATCTGTGTCGGTTTTTTGTTTCTCTCCTCTCTGTTCTCTCTCTTCTGCTTTTGCTGATTTTACCCTTTTTACTGTAACCTAATCCATTTCTGTTCATCCCCCTTTTTCTTCCTCCTCCTTGCCCCCATCCCCCACCCCTTTTTCAGATGAGATTGAGATGCTGGAGCGCCTTTGGCTGTCAGGTATTTGCCACAATGACAAAATTGAGGTGATGAGCAGTAAACTGGATATTGACAACATGGCCGGGGTCTTCTACATGCTGCTGGTGGCTATGGGCCTCAGTCTGCTGGTGTTTGCCTGGGAACATTTGGTGTACTGGAAGCTGCGCCACTGCATGGCCACCAGTTCTGGCAAATTGGACTTTCTGCTGGCGATCAGCAGGGTAAGTGTGTTTATCTGACTGTGTAGTGTTTTTCCGCACTGACACACAATATGTCTTAACTCTCACCCCGCTAAAACCTCCTTTTCTGTGGCAAGCATTAAGTCTGCTGCACTAAAACTAGGCTGCACGAAAACAGGACAACATAATTCAATCCAAAATGCTGTGCACGTAACCATATTCACACACATATGTAAGCGTGTGTGTCCCTGCCTGTGTGTGCCCTTATCTGTTCCTGAGTGTGAGTGTTTCAAAGTGTGAGGTCTGAGGTCAATTCAATTCCACTCAGTCAATTCAGGAGATTAATTGAAATTCAATTCCGCTCACACCCTGGATATCCTGTTCCTTTGACAGTGACCTTGACAGAAACAGCCCACACCATATGCATGTGATTATTGTAGCTTCACTGTCCTGTTTCGCTACTGTTATTGTAATTTATGCATTAATGTATGCTATTTCATTAACCAAACAATGCAAAACCCTACTATAAATAGGAATGGATGTTTGTCGGAGAAAAGGCAATCTTGCATTTCTTTTGAAAAGTGGAATTAATTGCATTGCTGTTTTATGGTTTTCATTCACCCCTCTTTCTTGCTCCCGTTCTCTCATCTCTCATGTATATGTAACAAAATAAGTTTTTTTCACTCATGTAGCATATCTGCATCTGTGCACGTCTGTGTTGTTACTTTTTACTCCTTGTTCATGGACCATTACCCAAACTGACATAAAATCCATTTAAATTTAAATTTCATTCATTTTTCAGCCTTATTTAATCTGTTTATAAGTTACTACTGTATTTCGGTCTCATATTTCACAGAGTTAAATGACTTTATGTTTTCTCTTTTTTACAGGGCATGTATAGCTGTTGTAGCTTTGAAGATGAAACAGCACCAGGAGGAGCTAAATCGTTGCCTCCTCATCACCACACAGCGATGGTTACAGTCCCATCCCAGCCACATGTTGTCTCAACGTCTATGAGTAACCCGGCTATTGCCATGGCGCAACAGCAGCAACCACCGCAACAGCAGCAACCACCACCTGTCTACAAGACGCCTCTACCGGGCTCTCCTCCCACCGTGGTGCATTCTGGGACAGCAATGGGTCCTTCCAACACCCCCATTGCTGGTGCACCCCTCCCTTGCTCCACCTTCCTGCCCCGGCCAGACCGCAGACTGGCTGTGGTGGATCGCTGGAGGTTGCCCAAGTCTGCTACAGCCACCAACCCCATGGCTGTAAGGGGGACCATCACTGATATGGGACCCTTTGCTCAGAAGGTCCCACCAAACTGGGCTTCAGGTGCTGGAGGGGGTGGGGGACTCGATGGCTATAAGAGATACTATGGTCCCATTGACCCTGAGGGACTGGGGCCCTGCATGGAGCAGCAGGCAGGGTCCCAGACCCCCAAGACTATGCCCAGGGGCCACCCCCAGCCACCTCCAGCCAGTGTGGCCTTCTACTCAGAGAAGGGCATGGACCACGGGGTGGGGAAGAGGGTGGTGGGAGGTGGCAGCGGAGGTCAGGGGAAAGGGGCTGCTAAATCTCTGGGCACTCCCAGACTGCCTCCTAAGAGTCAGGCCCCTCTGCCTCCTACACCCCCACTGCCACACCCCTCTCCCCCTCTCCCCTCATCCTTCTGGAGGAAACGCAGGCCCAAGAAGCCCAAAGAGCCGGGAGGGCCGCTGTACGAGAACATTCTGCCCCTGGGGCGGAGGGGAGGAGCGCGCGACGGAGTGAGGGAGGGAGGAGGGAGGAGGGCACGCCCCCTCTCTCCCCCGCTCTCACTTCCTGTGCCAGTACCCCTCAGCCCCTCCTATACCCCTCCCTCGCCGTCCGCATCCTTGCACTACACGTCCTCATCGTCTTCGTCCACCACGTCGTCCACGTCCACGTCTTCGTCCGCCTCGTCCTCTCGCTCCACCTCTCCCACCTACTCGTACAGCTCCTCCAGAACGGGAGGAATGGATGGAGAGGACGACGACGACGACGATCAGCTGACGGAAGAGTCGAGCCTCCTCCTCGGCAGGGGGAGGGAGAGGGAACGCTCAATCATCCGGCCCCGTTCCTTCAGCCACGGGCGCATACCACCCCCGATACCCCCCAGGAAACCACGCACATCCTGGGGTGACAGGGAACGAGAGCGAGAAAGGGAGAGAGGGGGGAGTCAGTTGTCTCAGCTCCAAGAGTGGTGGGCGAGTTGGAGTGAGAGGGAGAGGAGTGGTGGAGATGCAGAGAGGCAAAAAAGGGAAAAGAAGAGGAGAAAAGAGAAGGAGAAAGAGAAGAAGAAAAAGAAAAAGAACAAAAAGAGGAAAAAGAGGGAGGAGAGGGAAAGGGAGCGAGAGAGGGAAAGGAAGCGGCGAAAGGTGAAGAAGAAGAAGAAGAAGGCGCTAAAGACAAAGAAGAGAAGGAAATCAACTGGGGGGAAGCGCTCTGAGCCAGAGGAGGGGGATGTTGAGCCAGAGAGAGAAGGAGAGGGAGAAGGAGAGAGGGAAGGAGGAATGCAAGACTACTCCTCCTTCTCTACTCAGTATCGGTGGGAGGGAGACAGGGACAGAGGGAGGAGGGAAGGGGGAGACGAGGGCAATGACAGGGAAGAGGAGGACAGCAGCAGAAGCAGAGAGAGGCATCCCAAACCCTCACGCCCTCACTCCAGACACCGTACCCCCAGTAAGCGCTACCCCAACCTCAACAAACTCCCCGCATCAGTCAAATTCTGGGTGAACGGAAGAGGCGATGACTCTAACACTCCTCCAACATCCCTCCATCCGCTCCTTCCATCTTCCAAGCGGAGAAGAAGTGGAGGGATGGACAGAGACGACAGTGGTAGAGTCGGGGAGCGGCGTCCTTTGTTAATGCATTACGAAAAAGAGAAAGCACAGACAAGAGAAGGGCTGTCCTTCCACGAGTGGGACTCTGAAGATGAGGACGACGATAACGATGAGGAAGAGGAGGAGAGGGACAGACTCAGGGAGGAAAGGGGGAGGAGAGCAGGTAGGGGGGCCGTGTCTGAGTCAGAGAGGGACAGGCCCAGGCCAGAGGACAGTTACTCAGATGAGGGCTCATCGGGGGAGTTTGGTCGGTTTGAGAGGTACTGGGAGGGAGGGGCCGGGGGGAGCAGCACCGGGATCGGAGGCATAGGCGGAGGCGGCTGGTTCTTTGGCACCTACCCCTCCAGAGAGAAAGGAGGCAGCGTCAACAGCCGGGACGACTCCTTACTAGGAACCCGGGCAGAGGGCTGGATCGGTGGTGATTTCTGGGGTTCAGGGCCAGGTGTAGGTTGGGGATCAGAAGGTGGGAGCGGAGGGCTCGGCTCCCAGTGGCCGCCACCCCCCGCGGCGTTCCCTCCTCCGAGGAGATACTGGTCAATGGACAAGATCCCTGTGAAGGGAGAGAGGAAATGGAAGAGCGGAGGAGGGAAGAGCAAGGGGAGAGCTAGGGACAGAGGGGAAGACACAGGGCGGGTCACCATGTGCTCCTGTAACCTTTACCCCCAACCTCATCCGTACCCACACCCCCAGAGTCGCTCGCACACCTCCCACTCAAAGAGAGGAACCACGGCGCTTTCCCACAGCCAGGAAGAGCTTCTCCCCCACTGCCACAGCTTCAGCGGGGGCTCTCGCCCCAAGCCTCTGCCTCCCAAACCAGATCCCAGTCAGGCCAAATCTGGCAGCCAGTCTAACCTCAGCCTCAGCCTCAGCACACAGCCCACAGACCATCCGCCTCAGCCTTCGCCGTCACCGCCCCAGCAGCCGTCCATGTCTCCCACGTCCCTCCCGATGCCCATACCGCCTCCGCCCTCCTCATCCTCCGTCTCGCCACCAGCAGGGGTAGGGATGGCGGGCCAGGGCCAGGCTCAGGCCTCAGCCAGCGCCAAGCTCCAGTATCAGAGACTGCGCTCGGTGCCACAGCCACGGAGGTTCTACTCCCCCCACCTGCCACTCAAAGCCAAGAGCCTGTGCTCTCGCCGAGGGTCGGCCCATTTCTCCAGCCTGGAGAGTGAGGTATGACAGGGGGAGAGGAGAGAGGGAGACGTGGGAGCAAGCACCACTGCTACTGAGAACCGTGGTGCCATGGCAGCTGGAGCCAGGGATGTCACCAGAGATGCGGCTGCCTTGGTAACCATGGGTAATCAATTAGCAAACATCACCGCGGGAACTAATCTGGACAGTAGCGCTATTGCTAACACTGCACTGTGTGAGAGCAACGCTGCTGCCACCCGCTCCATTGTACGTGTCCTAGTGAGGGCGACAGTGAGACGCCACACCAGGGTGAGCTACATCCGCTTGGATGGTTCCCATGATGACGAAAGCGAAGGCGAGGCTGCATCATCGAGGACCGCAGCCCCTGAACTTCTTCTCCGCTCAGAACTGAGCTTTGTGATGTCATCTTCGGTTCTCCTCCCCTCCCCGAGTCACAACTATGGATAAGAGTATAGTCTCCAATCTGTGAGTAATGATGTCATATTTGTACACACAAAACTCACACATGCACGAGCACACACACGCACACACACACACTCACACACACAGATATATGCTCAAAACGTCTCCCTCCCTCTGGCTTTGAGAACACGACTTGGTGGGATGTGGAGAGACCCACCCTCTCCCAGAAGATGCCAGTGTTTGGTCGATAGACTCTGGCTCCGTATCCTCATTGGCTGTTGGCTTTTGAACTGGATTGGTGGACTGCTTCTTGGTGTCGGAGAGACTGCCCCTTCTTCTTCCCTTTCGTAAAATCAGTTGATATGAAAAGCAATGCAGTCACCTCTCCCACACACTCTGTCTGCCCGACAACCTTTCACCGGGCAGCGAGGACAGTGCTATTTATTTGCCCTTTGACCTCATGACACCATCAGACCCATCTAGCTCTACCCCAGGACCATCTACGTGATGTCATGTTTTACTAGAAACTCTTTTAACCAATCAGATTGAACAGGAACCACTTCTCCTCCTCCCTGTCGGAGCTTGTCATGTTACCTCTGGTCCAACCAGAACTCGAACACAGTTGAATATCAAAAGTATTTGAACAACAAACTGAACTTTAAAAAGAGAAATAACAATAAGAACAAAAAAAAAAGACATGTAGCAGATTTTCTTTAATGTCTGTCTTTTCTTTCCTTTCTTTCTTACTCAGACCTTTCTCCCCATCTCCCTTTTTTATTCTATCAGTATATTTCTCTCACTGTGTTAGTGTTTTAATAAGGAGGAAGCTGGATGTGGCTAGTGTTGGAAGTGGGAATGATTCAACAGCAGTGCCAAATTTCCACTCAAGAGCTTTTAAGCAAGATTGGTTTTCAAGTAATTTGTTTTCATAGATAAAGCCCCATCTTTTCTTTCTACATGTGAGCTACGCATAAATCACCATCACGTAAGTGGATCAAGGGGATGATTGGTGCAATATCTGTAATTGGCACTAGATGGCTGCATAATATTCAAATAAGCTTGGAGACAATTGTGCAGGAGGCTGCGGGTGAGTTTAATAATTGTAGCTACATAATACAGAGGAAGGGGAGTGAAGCTATGAACTATTACTTTTATGAAAGTGGCCAGTCAGGATTTATTCACAGGAAGTAAGGGGAATTGAATAGCTCTCTTAGGATATTGCTGTATTACGCTACTATATTGTACCTTGGCAGAGTTTGTAGATGATGGATTATATGAAGCACAATTCCTCATTGTATTTCTCAGACATATGTCCCACAGTTGTAACCGCACAATCTACAGGTAACATTTTTGCTGATATGTGGAAAAAAAACAAAAAAAAGAACAGTCTATGTTAACTCATGTTGCTATTGTGGACAATAAAAAAAAATCACCATAACCAAGGTTAAAGTATCAATGTGCCACAGTCGCACTCGTGCTGAGGAAATGATACTTTGACTGTTTCCTTTCAGCGAATAAGACTGATTGATATACTGTGAATGTTTCCAATCTGAGGTGCACATTCAATAGCCGAGACTTCACTGAATGCAGTCAGTAATAACTCCTGTTATCACGATTATCACATGACTGTTTGACTTTGAGCAATATCCCCCCCCTTCAATGTGATGCAATGGCACATCTGTTTGCATCTGAGACATTGTAATTGTTGTTCCTCAATTTGAAAATGCGATCATTTGTTTCAGCCAGAGTCGGATGCTCCAAACGCTCAGTGCTTTTCTTCTAGGCACACGGAGTTGATCTAATTTGGTCAGATGCGATTGTGATAAATAAGGTAAAGGGTCCACCGCACCTGGCTCCGGCTGACCAATATGAATACAAAATGCTATGAGTTCAAGAGAGAGTAGTGAACTGTAGCATTGTACCTTCTGTGAGCTGTGCCAAAAGCCATCTACTGTGTAAACTGTGCCAATGTTGCCAACATTGCAATGCATACACCCTCCATTTTCATAAGGTCAACGTATCCACCTCATCTCTCACACTAAGACCAGCCACAGCCCAGCTCTTCTTCTATTGTAGTTGAATGTAGCTTTGACATGATGTAGCAAAAGAAACACCTACTTTTAGACTTTGTAGCTTTTTGGATGCTGTTGATAATGGCTAGAAGGAGGGGGTGGGGGGTGGGGGTGGGGGGGTTGACCTGCTACGCGAGGGCCTGTGCGTTGTGTTTGTGCATGTCGTCACAGATCGAAGGGTTAGTCGACCTTCTCAATTCCCCTTTTAACTCCTTTGCCTTTCGATGAGGGCAGACTGTACCTTTTATCTGCACATGGATTGCTTTTTTTCTAGGTCTGTGTGGGGCAAGTTTTTAAAAACAATCTGTCTTTGTTTCTAGAGAAATGCTTTTTTGCCGTTTCACATCCTTTGGATAATCTCCAGACTCATTGCATGTTTAGCTGAATGAAATCTCAAAGATTTGTGGTGGTGGTGGCGGGTGGGGCGGGCGGGGTGGGACGGGGGTGGGGGGTGGGCTGAGTTGTGTAGTTCAATTGTAGCAAAAATGCTTAGGACCCAGGGCAGCCACCTTTCAGCGAGGTAGTAAAGCTTGCTCTACTCTGCACCCCAACAGTGGAAACCACGGCAACAGTTCGACTGCTTCCTGTGTAGTAGAACACAGTCATTTTCAACCAATCAACAGGGCTTAAACCTGGTATGTCATTGAGCATTATTGATTTCTATTGAGGCGCTAATACTTAAGTCTGTGACTGCATGAACAGAAGTGACTCTTAAAAACCCTCTGGCTTATTTTGTTTTTATTTATTTTATTTTATGCTGAGAAAAAAGAATATATTAAAATATACTATGTTTTTGAGAATGTACCATGTTATACTGTGATTTAACTGAGATATTTTATTGTATTCAATTATCATTTGAATTCATTTATCTATAAAGAAATATATATGTACAAATAAATATATACATATATATACATACAGGTATATATATATATTAGTTAAGTTTGGTATATTTGGAGGAAGTGTTAGATAAAATAGTTTTAAATGTTTTAGCTTTGTAGCGATTCTAGACACTGAAATCATTTTTGAATTTCGATTCCTCCTATATGACTGTGAAGACATTAGTGCCTGTGACAAAAAAGACAAGTAAAAGTCTAAACTCTCTATTCATCTATATCTACTATAGCTATCAGTCTGTCACTCCTCTCGTACTACCTAACATTACTTTTTGACACTCGCTGCTCTTACACATCAGTCTCTCTCTCTCTCTGTCGCTCTCTCTCTCTTTCTCACACAGTCTACTGTCTCTTTTGCTTTCTCCCGCTCTCCTCTCCCGTTCTCTCTCTTGCGTTTTGCTTTTCATTAGCGAGCGATAAACATTACCCACCTCTCCTTTTTAAACTTTTATCATATAGTGATCGCATCACTTTGTTAATTAACCCGCCCATTGACCTTTGTGTTCTTTCCTTTGATCACGCTCTTTTTAAAATCAGCTCATTCTTCTTTCTGTCTTCACTTCACTTAGCAAAAAACAGAGACCAGTAGATACTGTGTTCTTGCTCCTTTTGACTGATTGTTGATAATGATGATCAATTAATTGATTGATGAAATAATTAATGAACAATGTTACTATTACTGATGTGACTGAAGTGTGTATCTGACGACCACGCCACTGTAGCAAGTCTGGGCTGTACCACACCACCAGCGAGCAAATGAGGCCACAGTTGCTATGGTGTTGCCATGGCATTTTCATGGCGTTGCCATGGTGTCCTCTGCACCGCCACCACCTGGTGCCTGCTGGGTAATATAGCATAATGTCCTTCACTTTCCCCAAAGCACTGGTCAAAGATCTACTATGCGCCCGTCTGCTCAGTCCTGACCTTAATCAATGGGAGGTGAAATATTTAAAAGCTGAGGGGCAGCATGGTGGTGACGTGTCTGCTGTCTATGCTGATCTAGACTGGACTGGTTTGGCTCCAAGTGGCTATGATAAAGTGTTGCTATCGTGTTGATCACCTAATCTTTAAATCATCAGTTTGTGCCGCCCTGCATGTAATCCCAAAAAGCTCCATATCAGCGATAGCCTGAAACCAGTCAGAACAGTTGTTGTGTGTTGCCGTCCTTACGCTGCACATTTGTAACACTCTAATGTGTATGTGTGTGTGTGTTGAAAGATGAGAGGGCACGCGCCATCTATGTGTGTTGCATGTGCACTAATCATGTGTAAGTCCACTGCAGCATGATACTGTAGTGCTCTCCTTTGGTCTCCCTCCATTTTTTTCTCTCCCTGTCTTGCTATTTCTGACAAAAACAAACACATACACACATCTTTCTGTGCATGCATATTTAACACACAATGCGTACATCACTCAGCCAATGATCCTCATCTTCCTCTAGCCCTCAATAAGCTGCAATCGAAAGCATCGCCTCAAGTAGTCTGATTATCCCACACAGGCACACGTGTGGCTTCACAACACTCACGCAGTGTACCCCCCGTCCCACACACACACACACTGTAGATACTTTAATTTATGGAAAATAGAGTCTTTTGTGTAAAACTTGGTTCAGATATTTTGTTACCAGAGGAAGTTAAATACATTCACAATGATTGTTCTGCTTGTTTTGAGCTATCTGTTTCGTGAGGTTTCCGTACGGCCCTGCACTCTGCTTTGCCTGTTCTGATCCATCAGTTCCTGTTTACAGTCGTCAGGTTCGATTTGTTTTCCTCCGCTGAGATGCTCCTCTTTTGATTTACCTTGTTGTCCTAATCTGCTTTGATTCATCAGATTTTACTGTTTGGTCAAATTTTATGCATCGGACAGTCCAGTCCAGCCTAGTGCAGTGTGCGCCAGGCTAGTCCAGTACCTGAGTTTGTGAGAGATCCTGGTGCAGCAGCCTCGAGCTCGAACCCCTCTCTCTTTCGGCCCGTGATCTGGGAAGCGACACGTGTGGTGCCCCAGAATTCAAACAGGGTCCTCATTGGCTGAACCGGCCGTGAATTATATCAAGGAAATAATAGGAGTGCCACACGTTGTACTGACCAGCTCTAGGGTCTGCATGTTGCACCATGAAAAGCTGATCCAACCACAGTGACAGGGCACGTATACCCACAGAAACCAGGGTGTGTGTTTTCAGCATTGTACAAGGCCCAGTTCTGCTCTAGTAACCTCGCCAACACTACAGGCCTACTTACGGGTTGCTAAGGCGGGTTGCTAGTAGGGTGATGTCGCTCCTAGCCCAGACTGGTCTGGTCTATGCCCTAATTTAAATGTGTTAGTTTATTTGACATTGTCTGTCTGGGGTGGGGCTGGAGGGTCAGTGCTGCACTTACTTCCTGAGAATTGCTTCATAAAATATGATTCTCTTTAATTAATGCCAGTGGTGCTGTGTTTCCTTCCAATTCTTTTGTCACGAATGCGATTATAAATAAGGGGCTTTGAGATTGTGTTTGTGCGGACGTGGGCATGTGTTTGTGTATATGAGTGTGTGTCTGTCTTTGTGTGTGCGTGCGTGTGAGAGTGTGTCTGTGTTTTCTCTTGTGACAGTATTTTCCATACAAGCTATTACCCAGTCCGAACTCCTTCAAAGTGAATTTATGGAGAGCTCAAAGAGTAGTTCCTTTGGCATTCTGACAGGCCGTTCGCTGCCAAAACGTGCACGTTTTGTGCGTGTGCACGCGCATGCTTGTTTGCGTACATTTCTCAGAGGTTTCTTGGTTTTTGTCTTTGATCTGGCCAGAGCTGACCTAACATAATCCACTTCTCTCGCCCTCAAAGAGCAACGCACCTAACACTCTGCCTCAACTCTCAGCCTCAGCCAACAGCAGCCAAATCTGAGCGACCTGAGCCGCTCCACGTCTGCTACAGCAAACACATGTGTTTTCTGCTGATCACTACAGAATTTTAAACAGACCTGACCCTGATGCGGCTCTCTGGGAAGTCATCCATAGACCTGTGTGGAATGATATTTGCACTGATAGCCCCACTGTTTTTTTGTGTTTGTTTTGGTTTTAGTTTGTTTATTTTGGGGCTGTTATTATCCTTCATGGTTTAGAAGTCATTATATGGGGAATAGATGGAGTCAAATAGAGAGGCAAACAGAGAAAGATTTATGAAACTGAATATGAGATAGTTTTAACTTTTATTCTCCGTTGTGAAAAATCTTTTATCTGCTTCTCAAAGCTGCTTTGAATTTATTCGTAGATACAAAAACTGTGCTCAACCAAGCATGAAAACATCTAAACATCACCTGACACGTGAAATTCTGCAAAAGTGTTGATGGGGATATTAAATATGTTTTGTTCTGCTCCCCGTGCGCCTGCGATCTGCTAATTAGCCATGCTTTGTCAGTGTGATGGGCTAATGGCTAATTGCATTGTGAGGCCTCTGTGTGTACATGCAGTAATGACTTAACGCTCTAATAAGATTGAGTTACAGGCAGTTGGATCATGGTGTCCCCAAACACTGATCTGAGGTCAGTGTTATGCTTTTCGCTCTAATGGCCATGATGGGAGAGTTGCGGATATAAACTGATCCTTGATCTCCCACGTGGGATTTTTATCTCTCGCATTGTGTCCTGTCATTTATCTTAGAGCCGGGGCTGCAGTTAGATCCCAGCATTGATGCAGTTTGTGTCTGAGCACTTTCATAGACATCAAATACAGGAATACAAATGCTTTTTGATTAAATTACATTTGCATGTAATACATTATATCTAGTGTATGCTACTCAACTGTGCTTTTATCTTGAAATTGTAAAATATATATGGTATGGCTGGTCTGTTGATGAATATCTGAACCCAACACAGTTATCAATCTCTGTTTAACCGCTGCCTCTCCCCACTGGGTTCATATTTATTCCTTCTCCTCTCCCTCATTCGTCCCCGTCCTCAGTCACTTCTGCTCCAGCCCCATGGACACAGGCAGGCATTCGCACACATGCATTACAATGACACACACACACACACACACTCATGAGCGGTGTGTGGGAATGGAAGGAGTGCGTCCCTGCTGAGGTGCAGCAGATTGATCCTGTACTGATCTGCCACCAGCTCCCTGGGGATTTGTAACATGTCTGCGGTGCAGGGTCTTAACACTTTCTCTCACTGTCTTTCTGTCTCCGTCTCTCTCCCGTTCTGTCTCACTCTCTTGTTGACACTTGTGTGTCGTCTCTTGCTATGCAGTGCAGTGGCCTCATGCTCCTGCACCGCTCATCCTTCATTGTCTCAGTATATTCTGCCAATAACTGGTTCTCTTCGTCTTTCTGTTTTGATTTTCCTCCAAATCTATTTCCTCTGACTGACTTTGTCATTTCATTTATGCTCTGCCTCACTCTATATCTGGTTACCCTCTCCTTAAAATCAATCTGTGCCACAGTGGATTCTTCTTTCTACTGCATTTCCTTATAATTTTACCTTTCTGTCTTTCACAGACATGACCTATGAGTGTTTGGACAAATATCTATATGTCAATGTCTGTTTTATAACATATTTTATCTTATATACTTTATACATCTGCATACGGTATCTCTACAGTCACTATACTCACACATATACAGTACATGCGGAGACTGCTCTTTCTTTTTCATCATATGTGCAGCGCCTCAGGGTTTTACTACTCTTTGGCTTGATCTCTGAAGTTGAGTGAAAAAAAAAACACCCAAGCATCCTTTCATCTTGAGGTTTCTCTCTCGCTTCCTCTATTTTCACATGAGCCCACACTGGGCCAAGACCAAGGACAAATGAGCTGACTGACCCACAGCTGAAAGCACACCGTGTGTTGTATGTGTTGTATGTGTTGTATGTGTTTTATGTGTAAGAGAGACATATAGGACGATATGTGCACCAACGTGTGCATTTGCATTTAAGCCCGTGTTCATATATCAGCATGTTTTGTCATTCTAATTTGTCCCATCATATACAGTAAGATATTATACACAATCAGGCAGCTAATATACAGTATAATCTTTCATTGTACCTTATTGTGGATTTGCTAAAATTAGTTCATACCATATCTTGCCATGAGACACTTTAGAGAAAACAGGAAGCAAATGAGATGAGTGAGGTGACACTTGAATACTGCTTACTTTTGATCAATTTAATTTAGTTTATCCAAAACAAAAAATAATTACTAATGATTTATAATTCGGTATCTATTAATCCAACAATTGTTTTCTCAGTTACACACAAATAACACGAGTCATTGTTAAAATATTCAACAAATAATTTCTCTTGTAGATTCTTGTTGTGTTTATTTTATTTGTATGCCATATTTTGTCTTTTGTACACCTTTGTTGACCTTTTGTGAGAATATAACGTGGAGATTATGGATACAGTAACTCCCTCTACTAACACAACTTAAGATCTCATCAGCATACATGGGTTTGCTGTACAGTATGCAACATTACCACCACATCTAGGACACAATAATTATTCATACTACATTTTTGTTTGCGTGTGTGTGTGTGTGTGAGAGAGAGAGAGAGTGTGTGATAGAGAGAGCATGTGTGTGTGCATGTGTAAAGCCACCACCTGCCCAAAGGGAATTCATCCTAGAAAACTGGGATGAAGATTAAGATATCCTCAGACTTTACCTTGTTCTCCCCTCGCCTCATTATCCAATCGCCCCTCACCGCCTCTCTTACCCTGGATCTGCTGCCCTCCTGCTTTCATCCGTCCCCTTGAGCACATTTTGTTCACAACCTTCTCTTCCTCCCCGCAGCAGTAAGAAAGGTTTTGCAGCCCACAGCTGAGGCTTTGAGTTCTTGTTAGTATTTTGCACATACTGTGAATAGTAATATGCTCGGGCTCACATGCCTGTTTTGCTCATATTAGTAGATGATGTATCAGCTTGGCCACGTTCCCAAACCCATCATACTGCAGGCCACAAAGTCAACCTCCATCCAGTGGAGGCATCATCTGCCATACACGTTTTCTTTTTTTAATTTATTAAATAAAATATTGAAAGGGAAGATGACATCAAATTCTGTTATGCAATCAGAACGATATACATAACAAAGGGAGATATGGATAAAAGATAAAATATGTCACCAACATTTTGATGTTAGAAAATGCTGCAAAGTCATTACTGTAGGTGAAAGCATTTGAATGCTCATCACAGAGAACTAGAGGGGCCCAGGCCAATGTCAAACAGCCTTCACCAGACTTCAGAGACAAAAAATGTAAATTCAGAGTGAATGATCTGGATCTGACCCAGAATTTAATGGGTTCTTCTCTGGCCCATGTCCCATCCCTCCACCAAGTTTGGTGCAAATTGGTCCAGTACTTTTTGCCTAATCCTGCCAACAAACAAACAGACACGAGGAGACCCCTGGAGACCCCACCTCAGCTCAATGGAGCACTTTAGTGTTTTCCCCAAAACTCGTTATGTTTTGACCATAGTGCAGCATTTATCTAATAAAAAAAAACATATTTCCATCATGAATATTGGACCTAAATTCATCAGGTGACCAGACACATGGCTCCAAGTCAATGCTGATGCTGCTCCACGACTCTTTAGTCTGAACAGGCATATATTTCCTTAAAAAATCACCATATCAAGTTAAAAGGTGATAATATGTCAGTTTTATGTTTATAGCTTGTTTGCATTGTACATATAAAACAGGTCCTTCGCATAATGTGCCAGGTTGTGCAACTACATACATTAATACAGTACACCATAATAAACCATAGTGAGAGTGTACCAGCACATCATACTGGATGACAGTGGTAATAAAGAAAAGACTTCATAACTTTTAAAATTATATGACATCTTCCCCTCAGACTCCCTCCCTGAAGTGTTTGTGGTCCACAAACCAAGATCCGTGACTTCATCCTGTAAATGTGATTTAATTTACACAATGCTCTCTCGTCTGTCTGCCTGCGCGCCTTTGTGCTCTGTTTGCTGTTGCAATGAGAGGCAGGTCAGCAGTAAAATAAACATGGAGAGGTCAGGTTTATTTGCTCCGGCACTAAGAGTTTGTAGGCCATGTTGACGGGCCCTAATCGCCTGCCAAATGTCTCATCTGACTGGTGTGGAGGTTTGTTGCTCTATTCCAAAAACACAGCGGACCCCTCTTCATTTAAAAAGCAAATAGAAACACAACCCAACAGAAAACCAATGCAAGCAAACAGAGCCAACTGGTTCTGAAGAGACAAATTTAACAGGCAGATATGATTACCTCAGACACCACTTCTCCCCTGATTCCACAAACAACAGTTAGGCAAGTCAATTTACCTTAATTTCATTGGAGGAGAAAGCCAGCCAGTAAGGCAGCCAGCCAGCCAACCAGCCAGCCAGCTAGGTGGAGGCCAGTGCTTGATGCAAGTGAGCTCTCGTTAGACGATAATGGATGCGTGTAATTGGTGAAGTGCTGATTGCTCCCCCAAAAAAGATTCCATCAGTGGAGAATTTTCTGTTTCATTAAGCCATGGTCAGAAATAATAAGATAGCCATCTGTAGACTGAGAGAGGAAGAGAAGGGGGGCTGGGATGTGGAAAGTGCTCATGATCTGAAATGGTAGCAGCAGCTTCCAGTGCTGTTATATAATAATGATTATTGTAAAGACAGCAGAAAGTGAGAGACAGGCTGTGGTGCTGGGGGGCGTCTTCTTCTTTGATCGAGCCTAATTTTTCTTCCCTCGTCAAATGTCATCTGTACGTTAACTTTTATCTTCACCTCTGTTCGTGTTTTATGGCATGTTCCCTCTGTTGTTAATCATCCAAAATGTAGCGGTATGTTTTTCATACCGCTGTTTATGTGTGTGTGTGTGAGCACGACGTCTTGGTTTATCCTTAATGTATCACTGGCTGGCTGCACACCAGCTCACTTTTATGGGCTAGGGATCAAACACTGTAAAGCATGCTCTGATAGGCATGCAAACGCACTCTGATACAGATGCTTCAGAGCCACAAGTGCTTACTCATCACACAGCATGGAGGGCAAGCATTGTGAGCCATTTCTGTGCTTTGTTTCCCAATGCACTGATTACTGTAGAGAGCATGTCTGCAGCTCATATTTTTGTACGCCCCCCCTCCCCTCCCTCCCTCTCCCTGCTTTCTTTCTCTATGCGAGGGCATCTTCTTCATTTATTTGTGACAACAGAACAAGAACATGACTCATCCGAGATAAGACCGATGAAGACGTGAGTCTTATGGGCCATAAAATGAAGACAGTAATGGCAGTTCTATAGAGAAAGGTCTAACATGCTTTGTGTGAGAGAAACCCCCCTATCATTTCCAATCAGCTGCTGGTTCTGCATGACTAATGCTGAAATGACATATATCATTGTCAGATAGGGCTTGTTCACGCAGCCTTAAGACATACACACACACACACACGCAATGATGACAGCTTGAAATATGCTGCACACACACACACACACACACACTTATGCACGCTAGCTCACTCTTATCTTACAGGCTGACACCATTTTGCTCTCTAACAATCTTGCTAATTATAATTGTTAATTAATTCTCTGCCAGTGTCCTCATCAGGAGACTAATAACCTACATTTCCATTAATTAGACCTTCAACCCTACGCTCCCTCTCCCAGTCTCTCCGTCCCACTCCAATCCACCCCTTCATCCCCAGCCTGTTTGGATCTCTGCTCCTGCCTGATGCTCCCTCCCGTCTCCCAGGGTTGTCAACAGACCACATGCATGCATGGACTGTGATTAATTGCACTCCAATTTACGAGGACAAACATTTGTTCACACATTTGCTTTATAAGGATTACATTTGGGGACAAAAAAGCTGGATTAACAGGATATTTTCATATTATGGGAAAGACATGTATTTGCTTTCTTTCAGAGAGTGAGGTGAGAGGATTGACGACACTGTTATGTCTATGGAGCTGGAGCCAGAAGCTGCTTAGCTTAGCTTTACTATAAAGACTGTAAACATGGGATAAAGTTAGCCTTGCTCTCTCTGAAGTTAAAAAAAATCCATCTTCAACTGCTTTTAAATCTCACTAATTATCAAGTTGTAATAGCCTGTATTGTTAGAGGTGCTGCCACAGTCGGTGGGTTTGTTTCCATTGGATAGAGCCGAGCCGGCTGTTATCCTCTGTTTCCAGTCTTCATCTTAGCTAACTAACTAGCTGTTACTGTAGCTCTAGCACAGACAGAGTAGTAGTGTCAGTTTTTGGTTTTCAGGTCACGTATATGGAGGTAAGCAAATGCACTGTTTGGGCGGCAAAGTGGGTGTGTTTGTGTGTGTGTGTGTGTGTGTGTCCTTGATGGTAGGCATGTCGGGCAGTAAATGGCCAAACAGCCCCTCTCTCCTCTAAACTCCCCTCTTCCTCTCAGACTAAGCTGACCTGGTTTCAGTGCACAGTGGAGCCGTGTTATCATGCCACCACTTGCTCTGATCTCACAGCACATTTTAAACGCCTGTAACTGCACTGTTGCAAAACAGATTTAACTGGGTTGTTTATTTCACAGGCCTGTTGATCCTGCAGACATCTCGAGCTGCTACAAACTCCCATGATTTCTCCCACTTGTCGCTTTGCCTAACTGGACATTTTCTTGGAGCGTCCACCTCTGAAAGGCCTCTGCTCTTTCCTTCCAGACTGGACACACACACACTCTCTCTCTCCTCTTATCTTCTTTTTTCCTGTCTGTCTGGCACGAGAGGAAGTGAGAGACGGTTGGCGCTCACTTGACTGTACCGTGGTGGTGGTGGCAAAATGGCAGCTCCTGTCTCATCCGTCCTCCTTCCTGTACCTCCCTCGCCCTCTCCTCTGAGAGAAGTAACCCAGATTTCATAATGAATCGCCGCCTATTCCCCTCAATCTCTCTCTCTCTCTCTCTCCCTCTCATTCGCTCTCTCTTTCTCTTTCTCTCTCACCCTCTCTTGTCCTCTTCTTAGTAAAAACAGATACAATCAATCTTGGAAAGAGAATACCACCTCTCTATCTCATCCTCCTCCTCACCCTGCCTCTGGGTTAACGGATACATACCACCTCACTCTTCTATCTTTGGTTCTTCGAAAGCTTGAGTCTCTCGAGTCGCTTGTTGCTTCCTCTCTTCGTTTTACTACATTTCTTTTTTTTTTTGTTGCTGTTTCTTCTTCATTTTGTACAGCACAGCATCTCTTTGTCCTGCCTTTTCTATCAGTCTTTTATCCTTTTTTTTATTTTTGAGGTTACCAGCTACAGGTGTGACACTTAAGCTTTTCCTTTGACTTGAGCCAGACGAAGCAAAGAAAGGGGGAGAGGAAGAGAAGAAAGCCGTCCTTCAGTCAAGCCTTTCCTCCAAAAATCATCAACCAATTCAGGTATTGTGTCTTTGCCATCTGCACACATTTTTAGAACGTATTTTTCTTCTTGCCATTAATTTACTAATTCCTAAGCGCTGTACCATTTTCTCCACCATTCTTCTCTTTCATCCCTTTGATTGATTTGCTTCTGCTTCTTTGCTGAGACATCATCATTTCATCACATTTTCTCTGGCATGGTTTTTTTCCCCCGCTGTGGACTTATTTATTTATTCATTAAATCTCTGTTGGTGTTTCATTTATCATTTAGTGGTGTGTAACACTTGCACCGGAATCTCAGCAGCTAATAATATTTGTCGTTTTGCACTTTCTTTCCCAGCACGTTCTGTTCCCTGTAGATGAACACGTTTTATTCTCAACCAAACTTTTCTTCAGAAATGGGACTAATTGCTAATAAGGGCAGGCAAGGAGTCGAGAGAGGATACAGGCGCTAATATTGGAACAGGTGGTGGGGGCGTTGTTGACATGGCAAAAGGAGGTCCAGTTGACATGACGACAAGGGGCTGGGTTGTGGATGGAGGGTGGGGAGGGGTTTTTTCATAGCTGCCGGGAGAAGATGGGGTGCAGAGAAAGGGAGATGTCAGTAGAACGGACCGGCGGTACAGTATGTGGGACACCGTGAGTCGCGCTAATAGTTCAGCGACTCGGAGTCTCTTAGGAGAGTTTTGCCTCCGTATGTGAATTAACCTCCGTGTCTCCTTCATTACACCTCTCCCTCCTCTTTCGCTCTCATACCTGCTCGCTCCATCCTCCTCTGCACTTCCGGGCCGCTCATCTGTTCTGGATCTTTCTCTCCATCACGTCACTCCTTCACCGCTCCCCACCCTACATCCCATGTGCCATTAATACAACTCCTGTCTCTACCGTGACCCATTACACTTTCCATCCCCCCCCGTCCTTGCTACCTCCCCTCCTCCCTCTCCCATGTTCAAGGTCTTCTGCCTGTGCGACTCTGTACCTTCCTTACTGACACTCATTATCTATTCCCCTCTTCTCTACCTCCCTCCTCCCTTCTATTGACCGTACCCTCCAGGCATCATGTCTACCCCGGTCTCCCCTTCCCCGTCTCTCTCCCCGTTGACACTGGCCTCCCCTGCATCAGCACCCTCCCCCGGTGCCTCCCCTCTACCCTCTCCCCTCTCCCCTCCGCCCAGGGTGCCCGTGTTCCAGAGGAAGGGAGCGCTCAAACACAAGAGGATTGTCGAGGTCAAAGATCACCAGTTCACAGCCCGCTTCTTCAAACAGCCCACCTTCTGCAGCCACTGCACCGACTTCATCTGGTAACACAACACACACACACACACAGACAGGCACACATACACATAAATACACATGTGCACACACACACAGCTGCACATTTACACAGAAACCACCCCGGCAGTTCATAAGCCGCCTCCTCAGACATCCCACTACTCCATCTGACTCTGACTCTCTCTGCACTTCCAGATCCAGCTGCCTGCTGGAGAAACAGCCCACACTCTGCAGCCACCACACTGACCTGATCTGTTCACATAACCTCACCTCCACACTGCAGCAGCCCACACCATACAGGATTCACTTTAGGAACTCCATGGCTCACACACACACACGCAGAGACGCACAAGCACGAATTTAATGAGGAGATACTGAGATACTGCTCACTCACACAGTGTTACAGCTCATGCACACAAACGCACAAACACACAGAGTTTGTGTGTGATTCAAACTTTAAAGGGGAACTCTTCCAATTTAGCATGTCACTCCCATTAATTTAGGAAACTCACAGGAGACAGATTAAGCAAAGAATGATAAAAATCAATGAGATACTCTGGCAATTAGTCTTTAGTACGGTTCCTAATAGCCACTTCTTACAAACCCCAAGCGTTTACAACACAGACTGTTTTCTTCTCAGAAAGAAGCTCAAGTCATTGAGGTTATTTTCTCAGACTTTGATGAATTTCTCCAGAGCAACATAATACATCACAGAACTGTTTTTACAGGCAAAGTACAGTAGTAGCTGCTCCTCACGAGGAGAAGGCTGAACTCCATGTGTCAGATCTGCTTTGCAGTTTTAGATTTAGCCTGAACATGTACAGTAAGTAATATTTCTGTCATGGTTGCTCCCGGTGGCACTAGATCTTAAGTGGCCGTTTGAGAAACTGCTGACGTGTAAACTTGTTGCTGTCCAGTGAAAACTATATATCCCCATTAACCAATACAGAATTGCAATGGTTAGACTAATAATGGAGTGAAACTATTGTAATTGTCAATTACCAATGTCATTTTAATACAAAAATCCCAAACATTTGAGGATTTCAAGTTTTCAAATGGGAAATGGCTGCTGTTTTTTTCAGAGGAGGAGGGGGATGAGTCAAATCATAGTAATGTTGTTGGCAAAACTAGACATCTGACATATTTGACTATTTTCTCTTCTGAAGTTACATAAACCTTTTAAAATTCAGCTGTATCACATACAGATTGCAGTGTCATAAAGCTGAAGTCAGCAGTATTTTTCTTAAGCAGTATTTTTGAAGTTGATGATTAGATTGTTGTTGTTTACAGGACAGTATTAATAAGTATGATTGATTGATACGTTTTCTTTGTAAATCCTGATCAGAAGATGATTCCTCTGTGAATGTTCACTGAAACAGTAGCAGGCAGCGTAAACCTTTGCCAAAACCAAAAAAAGACTGTAGTCTTTTAAAATGCTAGTGTAGTGCAGTCTGAAGTGATTATTTTAACTTTCTTATTTCCTCCCACTCACATGCAGGCACGTGAGTGGATCTATAAAAACGTGTCTTCTATACAGTACAGACAGCCATGCAGTTAGCTTGTTCAGTGTGTGTGTGTGTGTGTGTGTGTGTGCGTGCGAGTGTGTGTGTTTGGACATATGGTGGGGTGTAGGTCGGATGCAGGGCGGTGCATGTGCCAGCAGCCTCTGGGTAGCTTTCAGGACATTTCTCCAACTGGCTGCTGTCTTGGCCGTGGTTGCAGCACTTAGTTCAGGGTGAAAACCCTTTTCCTTCACACAGGATGTCTGAGCAGCAGCTTTCAGCCTGGGTGTCAAAGACCCTGAAGGTATTGGAAAATTAATTAAGGACTATGAAACGACTGCTCTAATTTTAAAATGTAAATATCTTGTTTATTAAGTCAGGATCTAAAAGACGACAGGCCGTACCTCGTACAGCTCCCGCAGTATCAATTGCGTGAAATAGTTGGAAAGAAAAACTGCCTCGTGTCACAGTTTTATTTTATGTGTGGCTGTACATAATGAACTCCTGCTGTGTTTAAGGGTCATTAGTTCAAAACACTGTTTCCAACACTGAAAATCACTGAATAAGATTATGCAACTTCAAACAGATCTGGGGACAGATCCAGCAGGCCTTTTTTGCAGCGGACATTTTGACATGTCCAATAAGAACAGTAATGATGGCTCAAGTGTCCCAATAAGTCATGACAGTGTGACAGCGAGCTGGCACAAACAATCCCAGCAGCTAAGTGTAACTCAGCCATCATTAATTTTATCATTTGCGCCTGTAGTGTTCCCACTGTGACATGTCAACATGTCCCCGGTTTTATTTTTTTAAAGGCCTCCTTTCAAAACAGGGTCCAGTTTTCTGTTTTTACCCCCATGTATTATTTCATATGCAATTGATTATTCATAATTTGTCCTTAAAACTAGATCATCCAGACTGTTTTGAGGTTTTCTGGTCATTTTTACAGCTGTATTCTGATGGGGGTTATTTTATGGCAACTCTTTGTTTAATTACATGTATCAGGGAGGTTTTTCAAAGCATCATTAAATTTAAAATGCAGTTATCCGCTTCAATGAATTCCCTGTGATATCCGTCCAACAAGCAACACTGTCAGTTCTCTCCAAACCCCCGATACCTGGCTCTCTAATACCCTCTGCTGGTCAAAGAACAGAACAGCTCATACGCTCAGTGCTGCAGACAGAGACTTCTGTTGAATGCCGATCAGGGATCAGATTACTCTCGCCAACCTCGTCTTTAATTATTACTTAGCCAGATGGCGAACTGATTGTAGATCAGTGATTATGGTCAGTTTCCTAGTTTCCTATGAACCCCTGGGCCTCTCCAGTATGATTGTGGAGGAGCTCTTGACGGTGTCTTGTTTGCCTTCCTTTCTAAACCACCTAATCAAAACTTGATTCACAGCAGGCAAGCCGCTGAGTGGACTCTTTAGTCAATCAATGGCTTTAATTATTCAATTAAAGCTCTGAGGAGACACTGGAAACTCGCCAACACCGCATTTTGAGAAACAGGAGAATTGTGTATGTGTGTGTATGTGACAATAATTGACCCCGCTCTACTTGACCTAGTCAGCAGTGTGGCTTTGAAAGGAAAGAAACTCAAAGTTCACACATAATGACTTTGTTTATCAAGGTGGCAGTCGCTTACATGTGCACAGCCAGCGGTGTTTTGTTCTCAACTTGCGGCTGCATGTCTGTTGGTCTTAATACAGCATGGAATAATGCAATAGCACTATCTCTGTCTTCGCAGCATTATCTATTCTCTCCTGGCTGTGAAACAGTCTCAGAAGCGAAAAAAATATTTCACCTCAAAGTGAAGTGGAGAAGATTGTTTTTGTGTTTTAATGCATGTGCCTTTCTTCACTCAGGGGCATCGGCAAACAGGGATTCCAATGTCAAGGTAGAGATAAACCTGCTGTTATTGTCTGGTTTATTTCATTTTTTTCCTGCTGTATTTAATCTTCTCAGATTATTTATTTCCAGTGCCACAGATTTATTTCTCAGGATGTTTTCTTTATGTTTTCTTTAGTGTGCAGTTTTGTGGTCCACAAAAGATGTCACGAGTTTGTGACCTTCACTTGTCCTGGCTCGGTGGCGGCCCCCAGACCAGATGTGAGCAGATTCGTTGGCACATCCGTCACAGCACTTTCACTTTCACTTTCCTGTTTTCCATTCTAGTTCAAGATTTACACCGCCATCATCATCATATTTAGCCATCCACTTGTCACCAGTAACACGTGTGCATGACTCATCTGTCATCCTTCACATCACGCAGCCCTGTCCCATCTGTGACGTCTGTACTCATGTCATGTCATCCTACAAGGCCTCAGAGATGCAGGGAGTTGGAGATAGAGAGTGGAGGGGGAGGGGGGTGCAGGTGGAGGGTGGGAGGGACTGATAAGAGGGGGAATTAGAGGGGTGGGGGCAGCAGACTGCTCAGTCGTCTTCTGTGTGGCATTTTGAGGATTTCAGGGAGATTTGTCTTTTCTTCACGTTTTTTTTTATGCCAGCCAAATAAACCGCCTCAGAAATGAGGTCAAGGGGAACATGTGTGAGACTGTGTGTGTGTGTGTGTGTGAGCGAAAAAGGATGAGAGAGTGAAAGGAACACACACAGAGGGAATGAGGAGAAACAGGGTGACGGTGTTTTTAAATAGCGCCTCAGAGTGACAAGGGAGGGAAAACAGTTTGGGAGAGGATGGTGCATTGAGAGTGGTGGTGGTGGTGGTGGTTGGAGGGGTGGGGTGAGGGTGAGGGGGGGGGGGGGGGTATGATGAGCAGAAGAGAGATAAAAATGATTCATCCCTCTCTGCACAGCATACACACAGTCAAGCACACTCTCACACGCGCAGCCTTGCCTAGATGCACTCTCATTTATATGTCCTCTCCCAGTGGAGGAATCTAATTGGCTTGTCCATGAATACCCCACTCAACATCCCTCCACTAATCATACCCTGAACGTATGTGTGTGTGTTCACAGTCTCTTCCATGGTCAGTGTGCATGTGTGTGTGTGTGTGTGTGTGTGTGTGTGTGTGTGTGTGTGTGTGTGTGTGTGTGTGTGTGTGTGTGTGTGTGTGTGTGTGTGTGTGAGTGGTTTCTCACTGCAGATGATTTCTGTTGTATTTCAGGACCTGAAGAGTCAACACACATTTAAGGTCCAAACCTACTCCAGTCCGACCTTCTGTGACCACTGTGGCTCGCTGCTGTATGGCCTCATACACCAGGGCATGAAATGTGCCTGTGAGTTTCACCACATACGAAAGTCTAATACATTTGTTTATATTAAAAGTCAATTTAAGGAACTAGTTTGACGTTTTGGAAGATACCTTTATTCAGTTTCTCACATCAAATCAGACCCCTTTAAGAACACTAAGCAAATAACATTAAGAACATTAAGCAAATAAGAACTTGAAAATGTTTGAACACCTACAGGTTTTTGTCTTTATACCAAGCAAAACTATTTATCTTCTTCTAATCTGAGCCTGGACAAGCAGGTGAACAAGTATTTTCAAGTGTCACATTAAGAATAGATTTACAGTATAAAGCATTTGATGAAGTGTTCTGGAAATCAAAGTGTGTGTTCAGGTTTTTAGCATATATTTAGTAAATTTTAATATATTTATTATATATTTTATTCTTAAAATGTGAGTTCTAATTTCAGATTTTTTTTGTCATATGCATGTGTGTGTTGCTTTTTGTGTTTCATTGTTGGGTGAGGTTGTGACATGAACGTCCATCGACGATGTGAGACCAGCGTTCCCAGTCTCTGCGGCCAGGACCACACGGAAAAGAGAGGAAGAATCCACCTGACCGTGAGAGGAGAGAAGGAGGACGTCTACGTCACAGGTAGGAGAACCTGCTGCAGTTGAGAGCGTTTAAAACAAAAAGCAGGATTACAGCTGCAAATTTGAATTTTACAAAAGTGTTTGTGTGTGCACTTCCTATTCCTCCACTTTCTCTGCAGTGCGTGAAGCTCGTAATCTGATGCCCATGGATCCTAACGGCCTGTCAGACCCGTATGTTAAGCTGAAATTGATTCCAGACCCGAAGAGCCACAGCAAACAGAAGACCAAGACCATCCGCTCCACACTCAATCCCATCTGGAATGAGAGTTTCACCTTGTGAGTCCGTGTGATGTTTTGATCCAAGGCGGAAAATTTGAGCAAATCAGAGCAAAGAGTTCTGGTACAAAATGTGCTGTAGGTGAAATGAAATGTCCCAGAAACTGAGATTTATGGGTTCAAAATGACCCCAGTGGATGAAATACAGTATAACAGCAGATTGTAGTGCTGGTGGCATCTGAATTTATGTTTTCTGCCTCTCTGTTTACATTTTCTTGATGTTAAGTAGAATTAAGCCTCAGAAATCTTTAAAATGGCACAAAGCTGAATAGACTGTATAAGACAACATCGGTTTTCTGATGTATATGTCCACACAATGTCCATTTTGTTTGTCTCTCCAGCTCTGTGCGTGGTCACCAGTGGGACAGACGTCTGTCCGTTGAGGTATGGGACTGGGACCGCACATCTAGGAACGACTTCATGGGCGCGTTGTCATTCGGAGTGAGTGAGATCTTCAGGCGTCCCATCAGTGGCTGGTTCAAACTGTTGGCCCAGGATGAGGGAGAGTACTACAACATCCCTGTGCCGGACCCAGACCTGCAGGTAGGACGCAGTCGGCTCCGCTGCAGGCATGGGCTGATCCTCACAGTAAACAAAGATCAACAGTGGGGGGATATTTATACCTGTGTTCTCTAGAGAGTGAAGCAGCCGTTCATTTTTTATCATGCTAATGACCGTTTGTATCTGAAGGCCTTGGCATTGCCTATAATTACTTTCATCTAATAAACAACAGCTGCCTGTGCTCACGCTGGGTCAGGATCTTGAACTGTCCCTCTGCTTACATTTCTATCTGAGAATAAACATCTGAAGATTTATGCCCAGTGTTGTAGGTCAATAATTAGATAATAAATTATATTGAATTATCTTTCACTGTTACACTGTGTCTCCACCAGGGTGCAGGATTGTTCTGCCTGACTGTGTTTCCAATCTGGGGTAGAAAAGAGTTTGGCTCGCCTGGGGTTCATGTTTTTCTCAGTGTGTGTGTGTGTGTGTGTGTACTGGATGGCATGCCAACCATTCATCTTTTGCACCCACCCACTATCATTCTCCAGGAGCCTCAGCCAGAGGATGGGACGCCCACCATGCCTCCAGCAATACCCGCACCACTGTCTGAACCGTTCCCTGTAGTTCTGTCCCCGACCCCCATCCCGCCCTGTCCACCGGTCCACACCCCGGGCCCCAGCAAAGTCAAAGTGGGCATCCATGACTTCAACTTCCTCATGGTGCTCGGCAAAGGCAGCTTTGGCAAGGTAAAAACAGCAGCCGCCGAGACAAAATGTCATCTTTCCCTACAAACAATCAGCACCTCTGATCCAACAGCTGTAAGTGATATCAAAGAGGCCATTCATGCCGAAAACAACAAAGATTATTCCTGGCTTTAAATCATGTCTTCTATCGATGGACTTGACCTTCAAGTGGCATTTCGTACAGCAGCTCCTGGCCGCAGCAAAGCAGTAAAAAAACAACAACAAAAAAAAACCTTCCTCTTAGTAACATGCTCATTGTCTCTACTCCCACTGCCAAATGATTCATTTAACCCTTAGCTTCTTTTGTGCTGTCAGCAGTCGTGAGCGCAGGCTGGCTGCCTTCCTACATGCCACATAGACAGACAGACAGGCAGACAGACAGACCGTCCTTTTGGAGGTGTTCATTTCAAGGGAGCCTCTGCTCTCCATTTTCTCTTTAATTCCCCAGTAGATGAGCTGTAATGAAGAGAGTGGAGTTTTGAGTCCTTCTTCCTCCTCTGAAATCCCCCTGTGCTGTTTCATAACTGTCAGAGGAGAGTCTACAGAGGACAGGAGAAATAGACTCGACTTACATAAGATGTGAGAAAAAAGCGACCCAAGAAAGGAGAGACAGACCCCGGGGCTGCTGAGTGAGGGAAAGTGAGAAAGAGACAGAGAGATGGAGAGAAGTGTTACTGTGCTGCAAAAAGTGACAAAATGACCGAAAGGAAACTTGAAAGGAATTGAAGTGCATGTGGCTGCATCAGTGAGATTCATGAACGATGGTGAACGACGATGAGTCCAAGTTTTAATGTGAGTTAGTTCTCACAACAACAGAAGAGCAGAGCAGACGTGATCACAGGGAGGACGGCAGAGTTTCTCCCACTGACTGGCAGTTCATCAATAGCTCTGCACAAGCGTGCACACACACATTCACACACACTGCTCCTTCACCAACACCTTCATATAGGCAACATTGATTTCTGAAAAATGAAAGCGTGTTATTTTCTGTACTATTCACTGCTATTTGAAAGTAAAATGAGATCCTTATCTGCACCAGCCAGCGACCATTACGGCAGAGCGCTGCAGGTTGGTCAGACAATTTAAAACAGTGTTGTTGTCAGCACTTTCCGGTGCTTGTGACCACGTCTTTTGCTTTGAGACGCGGGTCATGAGGCTCTTGTTGTAGAAAATTATAGCATCATTAGCTTTCAGAGCAATACCAGCCAGAAGCCAATTTCACAGGAGTGTGAAAATTGCAACTGAATGTGTTTTTAATGTCTGATTAAAACAAAAACAAAAAAAACACATGAGCTGCTTCGCTTTGTCACTTATGGCATTAATGTGTCGTGAAATCTTCAGGCACAGTGTGCCTTTAATTAAACATTACATTCAGTTACCTCCCAAAACTGAACTTGCTTATGCATCTGTCAATTTTAATG
The DNA here is from genome assembly GCA_030347415.2 of Decapterus maruadsi. Classification (NCBI taxonomy): domain Eukaryota; kingdom Metazoa; phylum Chordata; class Actinopteri; order Carangiformes; family Carangidae; genus Decapterus; species Decapterus maruadsi. The sequence continues at coordinate 19,531,788 of CM064894.1, forward strand.
TGATGGCGTTTCCTCTCTTTTTTTTCTCTTGCGCTAGTTAGGCAATTCACTGTCTGTGTGAAATTATCTATCTTTTCACCACACATAGCATTAAAAACTCCCCTGGACAATAATGAGAACAAATGCCACAGTATAAACCTGTCATGGCGCCCTCCATGGCTGATGTGTTTGCTGGCTCCTACTTGTTTTTTTTGACAAAAAACACTTTAAACCTTGAACAACGGGGCTTTAGCTATTTAATAAACACCATAAAATTGAGGTAATAATTTTACATGTGCAAGCATTAAACATATTTATCAGTCCTACATTAGCATAATGCTTAATTTCATGCACAAAAATGTTGCTACAAAACTGGATTGCTTTAGTAAAAGAGCTGCTTGTATGTAACTAATAACAATAACACAATGCAGCCTGCAGAAAAGTCAGAGGTGGCAGCATTACAGGACAGTATGTATAAAGTGTGATGAGAGAAGATGCATTTAAAAGTTTTGAACACCACTGAGTTAAAATATATTTTGTGAGAATGATGTAAAAAATAAAAATAGAATAAAACACTTTGTCTCAGCTGATGCACTCTCCAGCTGAGTAAACCTTAACAGGAATTTCGAAGAAGTCATTTCTGCTTTTTAGTAATTGCATTCATCATTCTCGTCTTTTCTTTGCGCCAGACGGTTGGTGCAGTGTCTAAAAATAAAAGTTTTGTTTATTTATGGATGGCAGCAGTTAAAAGACATACAGTAGCCCCCCCTTTTAAAATTCTCCTCACGGTGGCTTGGTCTCTCCTCTCCGTGTGGCTGCGCAGGTGCTGCTGGCAGAGGAGCGAGGCAGCGAGCGCCTGTTTGCAGTGAAGGTGCTGAAGAAAGACGTTCTCTTCCAGGACGAAGACACGGAGAGCGCCCTGGTGGAGAGGAGGGTCCTGGCTCTCTCCGCTCGCCCGCACTTCCTAACGTCGCTCTATTGCGCCTTCCAGACCGAGGTGTGTGTGTGTGTACATCTCTGTGTGTGTGTGTGTGTGGAGAAGGCACACGGGGTCGGTCTCAAATGAGCCACACAACTTTCATTAAATTGTCCATAAACCTGTGTGACATTTTGTCTGCATAGTCCTCCCAGGAGCTGTTTCAGCCCAGGTTGGCTGTGAATTTCGATTAATAAATGAAATAATTAGCTTGCTTTCTTTAACAAGGTCCTCGGTCCTGGAGGAGGGGATTTAACAGATTGCTTTTTAATTTGAACAAGAGGTCATTATGTATAAAGAGTGTGTATATATGTGTGTGTGTTGCAGGACCGTCTGTATTATGTGATGGAATACGTCAATGGAGGAGACCTGATGTTTCACATTCAGATAGTTGGCAAGTTCAAAGAGGCTCATGCAGCGTATGTAGTTAAGAAGCTCTTTCCTTTTACCTTTAATCACTCTCCTCCTCTACAGCCTCTCATTTCCTCTCTTTTTTCTCTCTTTCTGTCCCTTTACATACATACACCTCTCTTAGCTTTGTTCATTATTCGCGGTGACTCATAAAAAGTCATCAACTCGAGTACCACCACCCCCCTCCCCCCACCGTGTTCCTCCTCCCACTAATCTGATCTCTCCATCTACGTTTTCCCTCCCCCTGGCTGTTCATCTTATCAATAATCTTTGATCAGTCATCTAAAACTAATTTTTTTTTTTACTCTGTTGCTCATTTCTCTCTTTCTTCATCTCTCTGCCTTTCATCTGTTTGGTTACTCTCCCTTTCATCACCCTCTAGAGCTCCATTCCCTCTCTCTCCTCTTTCGCTTGTCATCAACCTCTTTTGAATTAGCTGAAAAATCCTAAAGCAACCAGTACTGAATGCCCCCCCCCCTCTTCTCCCACCAGGTTTTATGCAGCAGAGATAGCAGTCGGCCTCTTCTTCCTCCACAGCAAAGGCATCATCTACAGGTAAAGAGGTGGGCTGCTCCTCTGGCACGGCCTGGTTTGGTTCTGTCACTACAGCACGCACACACGCACGCACACACACGACACAGATTCATCATGTCTTTTTGTAGGTAATGACTGTTATGAAGATGTTATCTATCAAAGTGATTCATATCGGTGTGATTTATCTACTTCGTTCTCAGGGATCTAAAGCTGGATAATGTGCTGCTTGACAGCGAGGGCCACATAAAAATAGCTGACTTCGGCATGTGCAGGGAGGGCATGTTCGAGGGCGACACCACTCGCACCTTCTGTGGCACCCCTGACTACATCGCCCCTGAGGTACGCCACCTCCCCGGGTCACAACCCCCTGCCCTGAAACGTCCTTCACTTGTTTCTCAGATCCCTCATTTCCTTTTGTTTCACCCCTTGTTGTTTTGCTTGACCTGTTTTTGTGGCGCTGCGAGACGACGAGCGGCTCCGCGGCAGCTCCTCTCATCTCCCACCGTCCTCTCTGACCTTGTCAGCATTTTTTAATAATTAACTTCTCATGATTCAATTAGCACTGGTGTGTGCTCGTGCTATCAGAGCATTCCACAGTAATCGTGGTCGTCCTTCAGAGACCTTGTGTCACTAGTTTTGCCTTTCACTTTCGCTGCAGCTGACGGATGTTGCGTTTTGTCAAGTCTGTGTTTAAACAATATCCAGCTGCCCTTGGTTGCGCTGAGACAGTTTTTCTTTGCTGCAATTATTCTTCCCATTCATGCAAGCCGTCAAGAGATCCCTCTCTAACACACACCCTGTGTGAAGGGAACACGACGGGGACAAACTCCAGAGCCCCAAAGTTTATGTGACACTAAAACGGGGCTTCAACAGTCTCAGTTTGTCAACTGAAGAGGCTATCAATCAGAGTTACGACCCTTTCAGCGCAAAATCCACTCTTTGTGATTTCCCTGGCATTGTGACGAGCCGCAGAGGAGGGATAGACAGACTCAGACCTCTGATGCCTCAGTGAAAGTTTGCACTGTTTTTCACACTGTGGATTTTTTTTCTGACATTACGCACGTTCATATCATCCTCTGTGAGCAAGACTGAAAACTGAGTCAAGTATCTGAACAGGTTAAACAGTGCAAATGCCAACTCTTGTAGAATACTGAAAACAGTGGAGGTGGTTTTTGCTTGACATCTTCTTGATATGTAAAACCCCTGCATGCTGCATAATATTTGCCCTACAAATTGTCTGGAAAATGTGTGTCTGTGTGTTTGTGTGTGAAGTGATCACAGACCAATTTATTCAGAGAAAGAGTGGAGGAGATTTGCAGCTTGTTTGGTTTGTAGACTCGTAGTAGACGGATACAGTAGAGAGAGGATGTGACTGTTGTGCACGTCTTTGATATTGTAAACCTCGCTATGGGACCCCTGGGTATTGACTCTCTTATGTAAACACCCATTGATTCTCCTGCATCTGCCATTTTGGAAGAGATACAATATATTTCCCCAGGGGCTGTGGATTGTTCCCTCATAATTACCCCCCCCCTCATACCCCCCACCTCTCTGCACTTAGACACACATAAACACACAAATCCAAAGTCATGTGTTGATTATGTCTGTGCTCATTCATACGTTTACCCTCGCTAATGCCACACTTTCTCTTCTCCTGTCTCTCTCTCTTTGCCTTTCAGTCCGTTCACCGACCGTTCAAACTCTGCTTTCTCTCCCTCTCCCTGTCTTCTTTTTTCCCTCCTTATCTCCTTGCTGCCATTCTTCCCCTTTTATCTCCTCCTCTTTTCTCTCTGTCCTTCGCAGATTGTGGCATATCAGCCCTATAATAAAGCAGTGGACTGGTGGTCTTATGGAGTTCTGATGTATGAAATGCTGGCAGGACAGGTAACACTCAGCTTAATCCTAACAATAGAGCCTTGTGCACGGAGACTTAAGCCTCCAGTACTTGTCCTTTGTAATCACTTCAAAAGACGTTCAAGAGAACTTTAATTTCAATGTATTCGCTTTCAGTTTGCACACAGATCCTCGTGGCTACTCTTCTTTTTTTTTCAAAAATTCTTTCGCTCTCTCTTTCTGTTCCCTCTAGCCACCGTTTGATGGTATTGATGAAGAGGAGCTGTTTCAGTCCATCATGGAGCAGTGTGTCACGTACCCAAAAAGTCTCTCTCGTGAAGCTGTCGCTATCTGCAAGGGAGTGAGACACTTTTCATTTTTGCTATTCTCATTTCACTTTTAGCACACAGTTAAAAACATCCAGAAATACTAATATTCAACTTTTTGTTTTTGAGAAAATGTGCATATTTTTTGCCTTGTTAAGAATAGATGACAAGTAATATTTTTGAATCTGTAGGTTTGATTAACATATTCAATTCTGAGAAAGACACAATATAACGCCTAAAACACTTCTCATACATAGAAAAAAAATATATAGAAAAGTTACATCCCCTGACTGTAGACATTGTTATCACTCTTATCCAGTTCCTGACGAAGCACCCAGCCAAGCGCCTGGGTGGAGGAGAGGAAGCGGAGAGAGAGATCAGGGAGCATCCGTTCTTCCGCTGGATTGACTGGGACCGTCTGGAGAGACTGGAGATCCAACCGCCCTTCAAACCCAGAACTGTCAGTTTCTTTCTTTCTTTCTTTCTTTCTTTCTTTCTTTCTTTCTTTCTTTCTTTCTTTCTTTCTTTCTTTCTTTCTTTCTTTCTTTCTTTCTTTCTTTCTTCTCTCCTCCTCTGCTCTCTGAGGACACTTTTAGAGAATTGAAGCTGTCGCTTTCTTCCATCTGTCTCCTCTTCCTCTCTCTCTCTCCGACTCCCACGCTTTCCCTCACGCGCCTGCTTGTTTTCTCTTTCAGACTCCACTTTGTGTTGGCCATTTCATCCCCTCTTCTCCTCCTCGTCCCTGCCTCCCTCCCTCGCTCCCTCACACCCTCCCTCCCCCCACTCATGCTGGTTCCCGGAGGTGGGCAACAGCAGACAGTCCAGTCATAATAGGCAGGACCCTCTGACCCTCGGGTCCTGCCTCCTCCCCCTCCCATATGCAAATGTGTGTCATCATTAGCCTGCCACACACCAGTTTGTGGGCCCGTCGGCCAACGCTGAGGTGTGCCTTGAGTGAGCTGGGCATGCTCAGGGGTTAGAGGCCAGGCCCATTAGCTAAATGAGATTCATATCATCCAGCAGAGCTGCTGTCATGCGTTGTTAAGGAGCAGGAAAAGAGACGTGAGCAGCTTTCCTCCCACAGTAGGTGTGGTAGAGAGCTCCTCTGAGACACACTGACGGTGTGGGTGAGAAATAGAGACACAAAGGTGGATTCTTTTTATAAAGATTAACTTTTCTAATTTTGTGTCTCTTTCAGGAGAAAAAGCTTGACTTGAATACATTCACACATTTGTGCATATGGGTCCGTATCTTAATCTTCTTTGTCCATGCCTTCTTCTGCCTCTTCTTCTTCATCAGGGTGGAAGAAAAGGTGAAAACTTTGACCAGTTCTTCACAGCGGCTCCGTCGGCACTTACTCCCTCTGATCCGGAAATACTAGAAGCCATGAACCAGGAGGACTTTGAAGGCTTCTCCTTCCTCAACCCAGACTTTGCCCCTTCGCCTCTCACTGCTGTTTGAAAATAGCTCCCACAGCCTCTCTGTGTGCACCCACACGGCCCCGTTAACCCCCTAACAGTAGTTTTATAACAGAGAATGTGAACATCGGACACCTCTCATAACCAAATTCTGACGTTTACATGAAAATGCCAAGACACCTTTATACCCATGCAGAGTCTTTGATGTATGTATTTCATCTTGATAGTCACAAAATATGTTGCAACATTGCAAACAATGCCAGTATCCTACAGTAGATTGCCATCCTAGAGCTTTTGTTTGTTAAGACCTCCCTTAACTTGATATAAGAGTACAGTAGTGTGATTACATACTTCATCTGTTTGCATGCAGTGTTTTTAGAATCAATTACTTTCAGACACTAGTTTTCTATAGCATAGATTATCCAAGAATGATATATAATGTTACATCCAATTTATTTAATCCATTTTCCACTGCTTTGATTCGTGTCATCATGTGTTGTGAGAAATCAAACGATTACATTTTCCAGTCAGGACTTTTCTTGTGCAGCTGTGGTGAAGAAATCCAGGTAGTCTCTCTGCAGTTCATATACATGACTAAAGAGCAGGTATACACACAGTACAGTAACTCAGAATCAGAAGCATCGTAATCCTACAGTGAATATCTCATTGTGTGTTTGTGTGTGTGTGACAGCTGACACTTTGACTATGATGCAAACTGAGCAGAGTAGCTGTTTTTAAGGTTTTCTCTGGCCTGGCAAGACCTCTCAGTTTAAAGTCACACCAGTGACCTCAGAGGACCCGCTGAGATGCAGCAATAGTGCAGCGGGCACAATGTGACAGTTAATGTAGGCTGTAGAGCTGCCTCCCCAGCTCCTCCCCCAGCTCAGGCCCACTCTGCCTGACTCTGTTATCACCAGGAGGAAGTCCTCACATTTCCACCACAGTTCGACTCGCATCATTTTTCTATTCACAAATTGATGCTTTCCTTCCTGTTATCCCTGTGAAAACTGTGGGATTAGATATGTGCACTGAGATTTTTGTTTGCAGTTAATAAAAAATATGCCTTATAATTATATTTTCTGCAGCTAAAACAAGAGCCTGGTCAGTTTGCACAAGTATAGATACTATACTACTTTAGTGGTGTATACCATAAAGTGTTTTGCTGTGTAATGACGTACTCACAGCATTGATTAGGATGTAATTAAAAGCGAGGCTCACTGGGACTGTTCAATACATGGAAAAATAATAGCAGCACTGTCATTAAACACTATCGGAGCAGGGCAGGTGGCTGCAAACACAGAGTTTAATAATCCCATTTCAGAGCTCTTATCTCACAAACCAGCTGCTCATTTCACACAGTAATCTGTTTGAGTTCCCTAAATGCATTTTTATTATTATTACTACTATTTTGTGTCTGCATTCTGTGAAAGCATTATGAGAGCTCAAAAAAAAATCTCATCTGGAGGAGCAAAATCTTTCAGTGCAGAGGTTTGTGCTCCTGTAATGTGGTCAATTGTAAAAGGTCAGAGCCATCAATCTCTCAGTTTAACTTAAGGTCAAATGTCACAACACACAATACTTCAATACAGTGTGTTAGATAATACAACCAATAATAGGTAATGCAGTAGATAATTTATGTATTTGTTTAGCTGAGTTAATTTCTGTTTTCATGTGCTGGAAAAACAACAACATTGAAATAAAGTCACTGAAAAAAAAAATCATGAAGCAAGAACAAGTGTTTGATTCTGTGATTGTTTGTGTGAAGCTGCTGAGGAGCAAACAGGCTCAGCCTCTCGCTTTGTCTTCTCCACACGCCTCCCTGTCACGCTCGCTCCCCTCTCCCTCGCCTTTCACACATACTCACACTCAAAAGTGCAATCTCAAGCATGTGCGCACTCTGCACGCTTTTACACACGCGCTGAAGATGCTGACCCCTACTATTTACTGTGAAACTAGTTGTCGAACCAGCAAAACCAGCTCTCAGGCATCTCTCCTCCTCCGAAGCAGCCCCTCATCCTCTTACTACCCTCCACCCGTCCTGCCAATCTGCCCCGCCCACCTCTCCTACGTTCCTCCCTCCCTCCAGCATCACGATGGGACTAATATCCCCGTAGAGATCTGAGTTATAACAAGTTGACCTTCACATTAAAATCTCATCAGCTTCCCATCTCCCTCTCTACCTCCCTCTCTTCCTCTCTATCTGCCCTTCATCTCTCTATTCCTCTCTGCTTGACTTTTCTTCCAGTGTCGCACTGTAAATGCTTTACTGTGTTGTTTTATGTCATTCTCTATAAATTACACTGGCAGAATTTATTGTCGTTGCTATTATCTCCTTGAAGTACCCCCGCTGTTGTCTGCTGATACCAGTATCTTGTTCTGTCGTGTCTTCTCTGGGCCTCTACGTCAATATTATGATCTGTTTTACACTTTATATTCTGCACTAATGGTGGAGAAGGCTGTGAAAGTGCGAGAGAGATGGAGACTCTAAGCACTATGCACTATTACGTAATCTGAGAAGCTTAAACTAATATAAAAGTGTATTTCCACTGTCAAACATCCCACTTTTGGAGAGAACATATGTCCTGATGTCCTTTGTTTGGCCATAATTCATGTCAAGATGTGATAAGAAACTGAATATAGATTTCTTTTACAGTGGCAGATGAGGCTCTTTAGTGGTCTAGGATGTGTTTCTAACTTTCAGCACAGCAATGAAAAGCATCCCACTAATGCATATCTCACTTAAATGTGGCATTTGTGCAGAAAATAAAACATTTAACGACAGTTCCCTGAAAGGAAAAATCCTACTTTTTTGTCTGTTTGTACATCTGACATTTTAAAACTACAACAACAACCTTTGCTCCAACCTTGACTGTATCTGCCTTTGTGTAACTGAACCTCCGGCACTTACTCGTGTGTGTGTGTGCGTGTGTGCAGTCCATCACTCACTGTCACTGTGACATGATATTATCCCTCTTCTTCACTGCCGCCTCCTCTTCCTCTATCTCCATCCCTCCTCTTATCTTGCCTCAATCTCTCATTCTCACCCACCCTCCCTCCCTCCCTCCCTCTCTCTCTCTCCCTCTCTCTCTGTCGCTCCTGCCCTGAGGTCAGAGTGTGCTGTAGACTATTGATATCGTTACTAAAAATATAGGATTCCTCCACCAGCCGGCTAAAAATAGAGCAAGGGACATGGACCACAGGAGACCAAGAAGGTGGGGGCAAGAAGGAGAGGAAGAGAGAGATGAAGAGAGACAGGAGAAGAGGGAGGGAGAGGTTAGAAGCTGTGCTACTTTGCTGCTCTTAACCTGTATTCAGTGTGGGGTTAAATCGAAGTATTTGACCAAGCTTGAATGAACTACAACTACAGAGTGTTTTCTACTTCCACTTGATATTAGCTCTGTAAATTAGAGTCATTTGGACTTGCAACTTTGCAGCCTGCAACCCTCTCTCCACCCCAAATCAAACTCACTGCCCCATCTACCAGTTTCTATCTGCTTCTGTTGACTTGCTTCTAATTGAATTTCACTTTATGGGCAGGATCAATGCTGCCAACGCAGGTTGTAGACACTGAGTTTACAAAACAAGAGAAATAATTTAGGAATCAGATGATTTTTTTTTTGTATCACTTTTTTTCTCTAATAGTTTTAATCATTGACACACTGTAGAGATCCATCATGAAAGAAGTGTGACTGTAAATAAATGTAATGCTCATAAAAAAGAAAAACGACTGATAATAAAACCAGTAAAAAAAAAAGGGAAATAAAGAGCGTGTGTTTGCACATTTTCACATTGCTGTATATGCACTATGAAAATGGTTCACCATAAAGAAGTGTAACTGCATAACATAGCCTACTCGGTGCAATGAAAGAAAAACATTTAGAAAGGATCGGTGTGATAGGAAGACATGTAGTAGTTTGACCTCCCTCTCTCCCTCCCTCTCCCTCTCCCTCACCCTCCCTTCCTCCCTCTCTCTCTCCAACACTTCTCCCTCCTGCTCTCGCTACAGTATGTGTCTCTTGTAGCCAAAGTAGCTTGCTGTACCAATCCACCGCAGTGCCTCGGACAGATTGAGTGAAAGAGAGAGTGAGGGATTTAGAGGATGGGTAGAGGGGTTTAAGGGAAAACACTCAGAAAAGAGAGAGAGGGAGGGGTGGGGGAAGAGAGAGAGAGAGTGAGGGAGAGAAAAGAGAGGAAGACCAAAATCCACCAAGCCTCCCTGGTGTGAGGTTTCTTGGCTACTGACGTGTGCGCACGACTCTCGTGGCAGGGTGAGTATTATTTTTTGTGCCTTTGATTAACACTTCACCGTGTTTGTGCATGTGTGTGTTTTGTTGCGATAATTTTGATGACGACGCCTTTTCAGTCTGATTTTTGTCATTTTACATGTGTGCGTGTGTGTGTGTGCTTGTGTGTGTGTGATGACAGCTTTGAAGAGAGCAGCCTTCCTAACGTGTCCTCATGTCGTGTTCGCGTAAAGACAGACGCTCAGAGCGCACAGGAAGAAAAATCTCAGTAATGTTGCCTTGAATTAAACCGTTAAGGAGGTTTTTATTATAATCGATTGTTTTTAATTTCATCCTGTCCGAGTCGCTCACATGTTCCCCTGCTCTGTTTATCATCTCCAAACTCCGCGTGTGAGTGTGTGTGACAGTAGGAGGAGAGGGAGGGGATGAGAGAGGCGAGGAGGGGGGGGGGGGGGGTCTAAACAACCCAATGCGTACATCAGTGCTTCATTCAGGGATCCCAGCCCTTTGTTTTACATACATGTATAATGAAGTGTGAGTGTTTTAACCATCATCTCTGTGGGTTTTTTATTGCGGGCAGCGCCGCTCAGACGCTCGTTGAAACCAAACCCACCCACTGAGTCACGATATGTGCTCGTTTGGGTCTCTGCGAAGTCGTTTTACTTCTTCTCTGCTGAGTGAATCCACCGTCCCTTCCCGAGCGAGGCTGGTTATAGTTTTAGCACAGGTGTATGCGCGTGCCCGCTGTGCTCGCGCGTCCACGGCGGGTACTCCCTCCATTTTTTGGGCCAAGGTCTTTCTGTTCCCGCCTTAAAGACTCTAGTGCAAACATAGTTTCCATACTCTCTCCTCCAGCTCTCTTCTTCTCTCACATCTCCATATATCCTCTCCGCCGTCACTCCCTCCTTTCTCTCTGTGTCTCTCTTTCCTCAGAGGCTTGGAGGTGATGTCAGTCTGTAGATTGTGACAGATTAGACAGAATTAAACCTTTTGTCCCCCTTGTGGCTCCTATCTAACCAATTCAATTGGCTCATTACTTTCTGGGTGAGGGAACTGAGGAGCCAATCTCACAGTGCTAAAATGGGATTGTTATCACAAATCTAACAGGGAAACAGATTTTTTTTCCTCCACTCAATCTCAATCCTGAATCTACAATGGCTATTTCTCCAAAAGCTGCAGCACCTCTTTGGAGGATTTTTTTTTTATATAGGGATGGATGGATTGGGGGTTGAGGGGTGATGCAAGTTGAAAGGAGGGGAATTTGTTTCCTTCATGTCCAAATCCTCAGTAAAGCAGCTGATGTGTTTGGTATGTCGGGGCGGCTGGTTGTTGTGTTTTCTGTTTGACTGGCTGTGTGTGTGTGTGTGTGTCTAAGAGATGAGGGAGCTGTCCGCGGTGCTGAACAAGTCTGGAGGAGCCACTCAGGCGCATCCACTCATTTCTGCAGTGTTGCAACTCCAATTGATTCACACTCATTCCCGGCCACTTTGGCACATCCTCCAACTGCTGGAAGGTGTGATTGTTCATCCCTCGGCCCCACTCCTCCTCCTCCTCCTCTCCCTCTCTCTCCCCCTGTACCTTCACTTATGTGTCATTTTTTTTTAGCAAAGTTGTTTTTTGGATTTTGACAGTGACTGTACTTCAGACTCTCTCATTCACACTGGCTCAAACCCTTAGCCGCTGCTCCTGGCCCAAACCTTCGGCCTTACCCTCAGCCTTTTCTTCTTGTCCTCTCGTCCTCTAATCCCAGTGTCAGCAACAGCACTGGTTCCAACCTCTGGTTAAAGGGCACAAATGCTGGAAAATTAACGCAATATTCAGAGAACAAATAGCAACTTACCATAGTGACTCCTCTGTGACCCCTATCTTACACCCTGTCAGTGTTGTCAGTCACTTCTTAGCACTATTGGATGAACTTTCTCTTCATTGGCATAAGCTTCTACAGGTTGCCTATTCAAGATTAAACAATTATTCATTTGATCATATAGCATGAAAGGCTCAAAATGGATTACATTATCTCGATAGGTAATACAATTCTGTAGATTTGTCATCATTTTATTTCTCAGATTTTCCGTCTTTCATCCCCCCTCATCTGTTGTAACTCGTGTTGTGCCTCATCTGCTTTTTTCGGCCTTATCTTGCCCAAACTTGTCATATCTCAAAGGATTTCCCATACATGCACCCTTTACCGCCGACCAGCTCTGTTCTTACACATCATTCTTGTGCCTCGCTCACAAAAGAAGCTCTATTCATCCCTTCAGCTGCATAGAGACTCGACTTTCTTCTATAGCGGTCACGTCTCGTGCAGTGACTGTCCAGATAAGATGAGGCCAGGCTAATCTTTAAGAGTTTATTCCCCGCTAGAATTAATGTTTCTATTATAACCCGGCTCTTCAAAGACTCAAACGTTTGTCACCCAAAGAAAGAGCGGAGGGAGAGTAAAGTGGTTCTCGTGTTCTAGTCATTCATTTGGCATTTTCTGTTCTTGAAGCTTTCTGAAGTGCCTGATAAATGGTCAGTGTTAAATTAATTAACAACCTATGAAATATGTATTTTATGTTTATGCAAAGATGGTAGAGAAGGGTTAGTTTGAATATTCACCTGCAACACAGTGAAGACTTTATGAATGACAGTCAAACAGACCAGTTGAAGTGTACAAATTAACAGCTCAGCAAAACAGCGATACGCAGAGGGAACGCTCCAACACAACACGTCTTTTCAAACCTTGTAGCAGATGTGTTACATCAGCAGAAGAACACATCTGATTTCACTCGTGTCAGCTTCTGTGAGAACCGGAGGATGAAGCAGTAGCTGTTACATGATCACCCGAACCGGACTGGAGGTGAAAAACATTTTCTCCTGCAACAAATATAGTGTCTCTCTGACATTATGTATCAGAGTTGCTGCCTCGCGTTGACACTTCAGGCTGCAGACAGAAGAACACAGCTTCATGGCTGTAACTGGGTTCTTCCAGTTGGTTGTTGCTGTGTCACATTTCATATCCGGTGACCGGTGACTTTAATGAACTTTAATGGCCTGCACAGTCTAAGCAATACAACGTGAAAATCCAAGCACCCATGTGACACTAGGTTATACAGTGCGCAATATATACGGAGCACAAAAGAGCCCTCTCGTGCCGTGATGCCGACATTTGAAAATCATCCAAGTAAAAGTGAGACCAACTCCTCACAATGGAGGATACGAGGTGAGATGACAGGTCAGCTGCATTACAATAATGATCCTCCAGTTATGACACGTAATGTGCCGTATAACTCAACAAAATGAGGGTGATTACAGTAAACAGCAATCTCGCTCTGTGTTTCCCATATGCGTTTACTCTCCATTACTTGTCAGGATGATGATACTGAACAGAGGTCCAAATTAAGCAGAGTCTATAATGGCTGAACTATCACACACACACACACGCACACACACTCATTCATGTACAAACATGTGCACGGAAATTCACAAATTCATACAGACAGTGTGCTCACAGGATCTGCAGTGAAGTCTTTTCCAGTCAACTGGAACTAAGTCACAGAAAGACCATGTGTGAGTCACACAGGACCTCTCCTCCCCTTTCTGATCTTTGTGTGTCTGTCTGTGTGTGTGTGTGTTGTTGTTTTTTTTACTATCTATCTTTCAGTTTTCTTGTCTTTGCCTAACTTCAGTGGTTTTACCGTGAAGTCATCATCTGTTGCAGTGGCTCCTCTCTGACCTTTAACAGGATTGGTTGCCAGTGGATGTGTCACTAACTCATCTTTAGCAATAACAAGGCAAGACAGGGAAATAGCCAGTAGCAGTTTGCATGAGTGCACATCACATGTCTCTCTTCCTCTCTCTCAGTGTGCCCCTGCTCTCTGACGACCTCCCATCCATGACCCCTTCCAAATTTACCTACATTTCTGACTCTTCAGTTTTTGACGTGCATTTCCTCTAACACCCCTCACTCCTCCCCGCTCTTCCCTGCAGATGAGTTCGTGCAGCAGCCGTGCGCTGACCATCCTGTCCACAGTGTTTGGAGCCTGCGGGCTGCTGCTGGTGGGGGTGGCTGTGTCCACGGACTACTGGCTGATCATGGTGGAGGGCATCATCCTGCAGCAGAACCAGAGCATGGAGGTGAAGATGGCGCTGCACTCAGGCCTCTGGAGAGTGTGCTTCGTGGCTGGTAGGGACGCTACAGCGGCATCATGTCGGAGTCTTCAAAAATTAAAGGATAACTGTGGAAGACAGATACATGTGCACATTTTGAGATGTCAAACATACAATGCAGTCCAAACATCGCTGCTGTATGTGTGCGTGAGAGAGCAGGAAGGAGAGAAAAGGGAGCGCGTGAGGTTCTGGCCTCTGAAATCATAGCTGTCACAAAACATGATCGTTACCTGTGAGCAGGACTGCAGAGACCCACATGCTTTATTCTGGTTTTGTTTTCTTTCTTCATGCATCACTGACTTTCATCCTAAAAGCAGAGCCTAATATTTTTTCTGTGTGTTTCCTCACAGGATCAGAAAATGGGAGATGTGTTGCATCAGAGTACTTCACTGAACCTGATATAGAGATCACCACTGAAAACACTGCAAACATCCTCAGTGAGTAAAACATACAGCAGCTCAGTGATATCACACATCATCTGCTGTAGCTGAGAGTAACTGCAGAGTCCCCCTGCTGATCGACCACAGGTACTAACATGATCTAAATCTTAATCAAGAGAAAATAAACCTTTTTCTCTTTTGATAGTGGTTCAATCATCGTCATTCGATTATTTTATCTTTTTAAAGCAATAACACCACAAGTTTCTGTTTGCAGTAGCTCCAATGAAATGATTTTCTGTTTTTCTCTATCTGACATTTTAATAAGCTGGATATATTTGGGTTTTGGGTGGTTGGTTGAACAAAACAAGACACAACCACATTCAATTCTGGGAAAACAGACAGGAAATTTGGCACCGCACAGTTTTCTGATGTATTACAGTGTGAAATGATTAATTCATTGTGAAAACGAGCAACAAAACGATAAACTGTGGAAATAGTAATAAGTTGATGTGCTAACATTTTTTATTTTTCAAAAGTAATCAGATGAACTGCTACCAGAAAGTAATTTGAAGCCTGGGTAAACGTGTTCAATTTAAATGACAAATAAGAACCTTTCGCATTCAGTGCATCTGTATCAACAAATGTTTACTACCTGGACCTTCCCTGCCATATTTGCTTCAAAGACATTTTATTTTACATTTTTTTAAACACTAGTATTATTGACAAGAAATTATTATTATCTATTACCAGAGAAATTCTAATATTGTCTGTTTCTATATATCGTAGACGGCTCTGCTATTACTATTATTATCTATTATAATAATAGTATAATATGAATAGTTTAAGTTGTATGTTATGTGTGTTACTGTGTTTTATGACTGAAATAGAGAAAAAATAATGAATTGAAAATAGTTGAATGATGAAGGAAAACAGAAATTATTGAGCGATTCTCTATAATTCAGCTGGCACAGCTGTTTTCCCAGTGTTTTTCTTTGGCTCCAGTAGCTGTAAAGCATTTAAACCCTTCACATAAAAGAGTGAAGACATACTGTCTCCCCTATTTCAGAGGTGCATCACTGCCTAACAGCGCATACTTCCCATGTAAACGCTATAGTTATTACTGTCCTGACACATTATCATTAACCCTGCCAGCAGTAACAGCTTTGTTTAACCCCGTGACCTCTCTGTCCCCACAGAGATGGTGCGTACAGCCACGCCCTTCCCCATGGTGTCGCTGCTCTTTGTCTTCACGGCCTTCGTCATCAGTAACATCGGACACATCCGGCCCCAGCGCACCATCCTGGCCTTTGTTTCCGGCATCTTCTTCATCCTCTCAGGTGGGACCCCATTACTCATGTCCTGCTGTCACCACTCCCTCACTCTGTGATTGATTACTGCTGCCTGGTGTGTCCTGTGTCACACATGGAGACACTCCATCACGGCTCTATTTTTAGTGTATGATGCAGGTGTGTGGACTGTCATCAGGAAAAGGTGATGAGATTAGTCTTCATGACTCCTGCAAGGTGAGAGTTTTCTGCTCCTCTGACTTTGCCTCACTCTGGAATAAAACTGACGACACTATTGGCAACATGCTGTCCTCAGGTTTCCATGAAATACACCTACAAAAAGTGGAAAAAAACATACAATATTCCTTAACCAGTTTTCCAGCAGGAGTTTCCGTAATGGTGTAGTTAACCCTCTTGAACAGCAGGTGGCTGTAACGCTCCCATTTCTTGTGCTCAGCATGTCGAGAACAGACTGTCAGGAGCCAAATTGGAGCTCATGTTCTCTGAAGGCCGTTTCACTTGTACATGTATGAGAGGGAAGCAGTGCTGCAGAGCTCAGAGGAGCGTCAAACACACACTCATCCGACAGCTCCGGCTTTGCCATAGGAGAGACTCGCTGATAAAGGGTGCTGCAGAATCATAGGCATTATGTAAGGGGGAGATTATGTAATGTTTAGAGTCTGTGCTGGAAGTGTCGCAGTGTTTCACTTTATGAGGTATTTTGATAATAGGGTGATAATAAAGGGGCAAGTGTATCAAATTGCTTTGCAGCGGTTGGATATTCTGCTGCACTAAGCCTCTCTCTTGAAACACTGCCTTCCCTACTCACCCTCTCGCCCCCCCCCCATTCATGCAGACTCTCCTATTCCTCTGCTTTTTCTTCTTCCACTCAGTCACTCTCCTTTCTCTCACTTCCTACTCACTCCTCCATTCAGAGTATATTCTTTCAGCGCTCTCAGTCACTGTGGACCACTGTGGTGGTGTTTGTGGACTATTGAGTGATATGAATCCATCCTGCTGGCGTTGCTGACAGAGCGGTCTGATAAATATTGTAGTTTGGGTCGGCTGTGTTCTGGTTAATATTACACAATTCAGAGCATCAGCAGCAGGAAGAAACAGCGAGGAGCCACAGCTGTTCAGGCTCCTCTGGCAAACACACCACAGACATCTTGCGTACGCATTTGTTCTTGCAAACACTTCTTTTATTTCTAAATTTTCCTCCCTCTTGTCTCATATTTTCCCGTCTTTCGTTTGCTCTCAGTGCAGTCGTGCATGCGTGTTTCCCCCCATTTTCTGCTGTTAGTTATTTAGATAAAGATGTACTTCCACTGCAGGATTGACAGCAGCACGGTTTCTGCATTTCCCATGCTTTTCAATTTTAAATCGACAACACAACCTCTTAAACCGACCATTCATGTAAAGGACATAACCGCTTGACAGCCCTGTGGTACATCTGAATATTGCAGCGAAAGCTAAAAATACTCATTTTCTCTGCTTGCAACGTGCAGCTTTCTTTGAATATTGATTCTTCGATGTTGGCCATATGTTGTATCTCATGCATTTAACATTCCTGAGGCAGCGTATAGAGCATGTGCGTGTTCCTGGAAGATGAGGGGGTTTAATGTTGTATGTGTTGCTTCTGGGTGAAAAGGCTATTCTGGTGGATGCTGCATGTACTGTAGGTTCTCACTGAAGAGTCTTATACTATATACTACTGCGTCACACCACTTCAATTCTGTTAAAGCTCTGTTTAAACATTCTTATTATTACTTGAGAAAACCAATTTTTAGATAGACAAATCCTTTCACTAAAGTATATGACATATGATACAATTTGTTTGAAGTTTAAATGGACATCCTCATTACATTGATAAACCACCTATTTAAGACATGCAGGTAGGAGAAACTGAGATACTGTATGCCACTTGAGTTACTTTAATAATCAACTAAATGTATTGATTGACAGTTTAATTCTTGATCTGAGCAGGATATGTTCACCTGCAAAATATTCAGTGAGGTTTCATTCATTTTTCATCAGACTTTCCTTGGCATATCCTGTAATACTGTAATGTAGTCTTCTAAAGCTACTTTGCACCATGTTATGTGAAGGCTCAGAGATACAAAGCACTTCAAGGTAAAGGTAAAGATGGTGGTCTGTTCTTGGGGTTAAACTCTGAAGAATGTGAAGACGTTTTGATGCCTTAACCAAAACCACAATCTTTCTTTAACCCACATTAACCTATAAATAGTTAGAACTTCCTACACTTTAACATAATCCAGTTGGAAATTGTTTCATACAAATTGGGTTTGGGGAGACACATTAGTCTTTATGTAAATGTAATTTTGCAGTAGAGAGAGCTGCTGCAGAGGAGGGACCACACCAACACACTTCTACAGGGTAAAAAATAATGAGAACTCATCTCTTCATCCTATTTTTCATTAGTAAACTTTACATTGTTTTGCGTCTCCAGCATGAGGCAGAAGTGAAGCCATGGTCTTTCATTTGCGGAGTTAATTCGGTGTAATCTATCTCTCTGTCATTATGATACATGCGCACACTCATGCAAACACTGTCTCTCTGCTCTTTCTCGCGTCTCTTTATTAATGTTAGCGTTTTGGAGGCTAATTGCTTGGTGTGATCACTCCACACCCCGTCTCTCTGCCTCTCTGTCTCCGACTGTTAAACCCTCACCACAGCGGTGCAGCTGTCTGGATCGCCACATAATGACCTCCCTGCTCTCACTCGTATCAGACTCTCAGTCTCTCCCTGACTCTGTCATTGTTAATGTGCTGTGTGCAGGCCTCAGTCTGGTGGTGGGACTTGTGCTCTACATCTCCAGCATTAATGACGAGGTGATGAACCGGCCCAGGGAGCCCGAGCAGTTCTTCAACTACTACTACGGCTGGTCCTTTGCCTTCGCTGCCTCTTCCTTCTTACTCAAGGAGGTCAGTCTTCACTCTGTGTGTGTGTGAGTGTGTGAGAAAGACATGCTGTGTAATTATGTGGCTGTTTTCACACACATACTGCACACCAGGAATGGCGTACTGCTGCTGAGTGTGCAGCCAGGTAAGATGATTAGTATTCTGGCGATAACCTGAGGTATCAGTGGTTATGACGCAAAGCTGCGGGGTTAGTGTGTGTCTGTGTGTGTCCTCATGTGTGCGTCCATGCGTGATGCAGTTTCATGTGAATCCTCAGCTCTTCTTTCCTCCCTCGCCTCCCCCCCTTCCCCTTCTCCTTCTGCTTCTTTCCCATCATCATCATCAGCAGCAGCAGCAGCAGCAGCAGCAGCAGCAGCAGCAGCAGCAGCAGCAGCAGCAGCAGCAGCAGCAGCATCAGCAGGGGCAGCACTGCCCTTAATGTGGTGCAGTGGACAGTTCAACAAGAACTAACCCCCTCCCCTCCTCTGCACTCCGCTCCATCTTTTTCTCCACAGTCTTGTTTCCCTTTCTATGCCTTTATATCTATTTTGAATTAATAAACTCATTCCATATTGAATCCTTTGCAGATCAAAGCACGCAGACCTTCATACTTTGTATTTTCACTT
Organism: Decapterus maruadsi; assembly: GCA_030347415.2. Lineage (NCBI taxonomy): Eukaryota > Metazoa > Chordata > Actinopteri > Carangiformes > Carangidae > Decapterus > Decapterus maruadsi. The sequence continues at coordinate 19,550,874 of CM064894.1, forward strand.
CACTATTATCAGTCAATTTTAATCTCATTTCCCCAGACAAAGCTTGTAACAGTTACTTTGACGATTTATTTTGTCCCTGAAATCATTTTATTTATGTAAGCGAATGCTTCTCTCGCTGTCGCATCTTATCTCCCCTCATCTCTCACTGCTATCTTTCTTCACTCACTCTTCTCAGGGGGCCGGCGTGATGTCAGTCTATCTGTTCATGAAGCGTTACGCAGAGGAGGAGATGTACCGCCCCCACCCTGCTCTCTACCACCCCCGCTTGTCTGAGAGCAGTGACTACAGCGGCCAGTTCCTGCACCCGGAGTCCTCCTGGCCCCCGCCGAAGCGAGGACGAAGCACCTCGGAGGCATCCAGCGACATCTCCATCCAGCTCAACCAGGCGCCGCCGGCACAGACCAAAAGCAACCTCCAAGGAGTCATGCAGGGAAGCCCACCCTCCGGTTCCTCCTCTGCTGGGAGCTACCAAATGCCCCCTCAGTCTGCCGGATACCCCTCCACGCACACCCTGCCCAGGTCGCACTCCTCACATCCACAAGGCCAAGCTCTGCCCATGGCCATGCCTCCATCGCCCGTTCCTCCCCCGCACTATCACGCACACATGCAAATGAGCGCCTCTCCCTGTTAGGAAGAGGGAGCATCTGGGAGGGAAGGAGAGACACTGACTCCTCATAATCATGTAAAATGTACATTTAGATGTGGATGAGCATTAACGCTAAGGGTGGAAGGGAAAAAATGTAGCTTTGGATCAGTAGGAAGCAAGAACAAAAGAGGTCTCAGAGATTAAAAAAAGGAAGATTTTACACCGCTGTGGTGGTTTTACAGAAACGCTGACGGACAAACAGAGACAAGGAAAAAGACAAACAGGGGGAAGAAATCAAGGAGTTGTGTTTGTGATGAAAGAAAGAGGGACAAAAGTGTTTCCTAAAAAGACTTTAGAGGTTAGGCTGAGTGACAGAGGAAATACAGGGGAGGGAGAGTGAGGCAGGGAGAGAGCGAGGAGCTGCGGTATAATACAAAGATACTGCAGTGCTGCGGGAAATTTGTATGCACTCAGAAATGTACAATGCAAAACACTGATCACAAAGACTGAGGATACACATAGTTTTATACATACATAATTCATAAAGTACACGGATGATGTACCTTTTTACTAGAAGGTTAATGTGGTTGAATATTCTTGTCTTCTCTGAATTTCTTACATCATCAGTTCAGTTTCATGAGTCACAATGTCAAAGTAGGATTATAATATTATAAATGAAAATGTATTAGTTAACAATAGGGAGTAATTCCCAAGTGCAAGCACTGGATGTGAATGTTGTTTAACATTCGCGAAACAAAACACAGACAGAAATGGTTGATATTCTGAAATATCATGAGGAGAAATCAACTTTATGTTTTACATATTTATTTAAGATACAGATTTATAACTTCTTGTACATAAAATTGCACATGAGGACTTTGATATAGCTGTTGTAGATTATGAATGAAGCTTTGGCACAAGTCACATCAAGATGATATCTGACTCATTCTGCTTTGGATGAAGACTCTGCAACAGGCACACTACAACCAACAACACACCCCCTGGGTGCAGTGCATGCGGGTTTGAAGGAGGAACCACCACTGATACAGAGGTCTGATGCCCTCTACTGGCCACTATTCTGCACTGACCCTAGACCAGCCCTGGGTCTAGATCACTACTTTTTTCACGCACCCTTCCCCTCCTCACTGACCTGCACTGTATGTCACTGGGTGGTGCAGCACAGAGGGGGTTGGACTCAAGCTGGTGTCTGTGCAGAGGTGGAGTCACAGTGAATGTCAGCCCGAGTGACAGGACATTTTGAGCTGTACATGGATCTAGATAAATGCTTTACAGAGCAGTTAAAAGTATTTTTTAAAGCTTAAATGCTGTTTATATATCTGGAAATCTCACATGATGAAAGTATTAGTTACATTTGCACTTAATGCTCAAAGAATACCACTGTTTGCAAAATGCAGGTCCTCTAGTTTTGACATATACACATTAAAAGAGGCCACGACTTTATTTCAACATATTTGTGGGAGTGCATCACATCGTATACTTTTTATTAAGTCTTTAAAAAATATGTTTTGAAAATGTGATCTGAGCCATCTTGTGTTTAGGGCTGCAAGTTTTGATTGTTTCCATCAAGGGCTAATTATGATTTTGATTTATTTGTTTCTATTTGGCATTTATGATCAGTTTATAATGAAGAGTTTATAACACACCATAAGCAGAAGTGCTTTTATCTATATTTGTATCCAACTATAACACTTGTGTGCATCCAAATTGCAAAAAAAGCAAAACACACACAAACATATTTATTAAATGCTGTTCTACTGTGATGTAATTTTGAAATCCTCCCGAACCAAAAAATATTAACTTAACCATTAAAATATGATAAATAAAAACATTAAATCTTCACATTAGAGAAACTGAAACCAGGAAATGTTTGGCTTTTTGCTCAAAAACTAACCATCAAATTGATTTTCCATTTATTTTCTTATTTCTTGTTGCAGCTTTGAATGAATGTGTAACTCAAAGAAGTTCTTCCATGTACTAACTTTCTGTGTCGTAGCATTTTCTACACAAGGTAGCAGGAGGATTTTAGCCAACTTTAAGATGTTTTAAATGCATTTTAGCCAGACAGGGCTAAACTGTGGTGTTGTGCGGGAAGTAATCTATACGTTCAGATTCTCTTGTAATGTAAAGCCACCGATTAAGCTGCTTATATACTGTGCAGTATCTCAAAGGTGCATAAAAATAATAATTATAATCTTGATCAAGAAAAGACGGACCTGCATGTCAACAGTGGTATTTGAACTTAGAATATTTATATTTTGTTTGCTTGTTTTTAAAGGCACAACATGCACAGGGATATGTCGATGCGATGTATCTCTGTATGAGAATTAAACCACTGTGTCATTGTGTAATGGCTGGTTTTCATTATCACTGTGATGCTGGAGAGAGGGAAACACATTGATGTCCTACAGATGATGTGTGGGGCAGGAATCATAAAGATTTAACAAGGGAACAAGTGAAGTGAGATCACTGAGATATCATCTTTTTTGTCTTTTTTTTCAGGGCTTTGTTAATCGTGCATGCGGTTTTTCAACAGCGCCCTGCTTTTGTTTATGCAGCTGCACAAATTCATATTGAGGTGAAGCCCAGTGTAACTGCAGCCTACTGCTGTTGGTTCAGCTGTTTCAGTTACGGGGTTAAGTGCCTTGCTCAAGGGCACCTCAGCAGTAGCTGCTGAAGAAGATCAAAAGAATTTCCCTCTTTTCCCCGCCACTACAGTAAAAGCCCACCTGTCCAACCTTCGCCGACCCTGTCGTGACCTTTGCGACTGCGGACAGCTGAGAAGTCTTTCTGTTCTGACCTTCTCTATCCTTTATCCTATAACTTTGCTTTTTAATGTTTCAAGCCGTTCAATAATCATTCGGTGCCTCTTAAACTGCAGCGGTTCTTTTCTTTTTCATCTCTGTACCACTCTGTTTTTCCCTCTCTACCCGCAGCCTTTTTTTTTTTTGCCTCTCCACGATTATATAAAAGGGTGTAGCTGTGCTTGCTTCTGCAGAAAGCCTAGTCTTCTTGCACACGTCCATCTTTGTTTAGAGGAAAAAATGGATAAAACAAATGCTTTTCAATGCTTCAATGGAACCAACGCTGTATAATCTGGATTTACATAATTCAATAGAAATTGTAATAAGATCACTGTTCTTGAAAGTGTTGACATCTGTCACTCACTTTCGTCTGATATACATGAATTAAACTTTTAACATGGGTTCATTTCATCTTGTCTGTTCCCTCTCTGGTTACTTTTGTTATGATATGTCACAAATACGCTCAACACATACTTTATTCAAAGAGCTATAGAAATGTTTATATAACAAGGTAAGAACTGAAAAATAACCCCTAATTGTGATGCATATCCCTGTAATAGGAGCCTGCCGTGCACCTACATTAACACATAAAGAGTATTTTGTGGCTGGTGAGTGCACAGTACACTGCAGTGAACCACTGGGTGATAACCAGGCTCCCTCCTCAGTCACTGCAAGCCACCACAGCCTGAGGGCAACCATTGATCAGAGTGTTTTATGGGCGTGTGCGCTTGTGCGTGGCTGCGTTTGTTGGCGTATGTGTTTATATATGCGTGAAGGTTAAAAATCGTTCATCATAAGCAGCCTGAAACAAAAACACAGCATTAAAATATTAGAATAACTTGTAATGGTAATTATCTTCACTGAAGGAGGGTGGGAAATCTTTAAATCAAACTTATTTCTTTCCCCAACACAGGGGCATCGATGTTGAGAGAACATCTCTTTTAAAGTATCACACAGGATGACTTTTTTTTTTGGTCAAGGTCAAAAAGAGAGAGTATAAGGAGGGAGGCATGGAGGAACTAATAATACATGCAGAGCAACAGCTTCAGCTACTGACCAACTGGAACAGGGAGTAAATTAATGTCAAAGTTTTAAAACTCATTAAAAACTTAACTTATTTGTATTTGAGGTTTTACAGTGTTAGTGTGTCTGTGTGCGTGACACGGAGTGAGACTGAGAGGTGTTACATTAGGAACAAACATCAAACATCCACAGGTCAATAAAACTAAAAAGCGTGAGCACTCTGCTGTCTGACTTCCAGGACTGAGAGCTGTGTGTGTGTGTGTGTGTGTGTGTGTGTGTGTGTGTGTGTGTGTGTGTGTGTGTGTGTGTGTGTGTGTGTGTATGAACATTTCTCCTGATGAATGAAGCCAGACTGCTGGTGTAAACAATTGAGATTAAATTGTGACTTGTGGTTGTTGTGCAGCCACTTATCTGTGTTTTTTACTACAGTATGTCTGTGTGCGCGTGTGTGTACAGGCCAGTGTGTGTGTGTTTGCTTTTTCTTTTTCTTGTGTTTGTCTGTGTATGTGTATTAGTGTGTGTTTGACTTTATGTATGTATGTGTGTACATGTGTGTGTGTTGGAGGGGGGGTGGGGGGTGAGTGGATCTCTCTTTTCACCATCACCATTACTGCATGAAAGACCTGTCACTCTGTATTAGCTCTCTCCAGCTCTCCCTCTCCCCTTTCTGTGTATGTGTTTGTATGTGTGCATGTGTGTGTGTGTGTGTGTGTGTGTGTGTGTGTGTGTGTGTGTGTGTGTGTGTGTGTGTGTGTGTGTGTGTGTGTGTGTGTGTGTGTGTGTGTGTGTAAAAGAGAGAGAGAGAGAAAGAGAGAGATAGAGAGAGTAGGAGGGAGAGAGAGAGAGAGGAAGGGGTGAACTGGACAGCAAAGCCATTTTACAGCTATTGAAGGTCATTGTCTGCTCAGTTTTGTGCATCCTAACTGCTGTGTGTGACCAGCAGCTCAGCCACTGGCTCTGTTTTTATAGATCTGATCTGGTGGATGACATAATCTAGTCCATATCATAAACACAGAGATCCATCATCCTCAGAGTCACGTGACTGGCTGTGGCAATAGTATTCAATTACCACAATTATCACACAGCTCCTGCTGAATGTCTGTCTATATGAACACACAGATATTGACCTGTAGATGTTTGACTCCATGATTTAACCCCCCCCCCTCTCTCTCTCTCTCTCTCCCTCTCTCTCTCTCTCTCTCTCTCTCTCTCTCTCTCTCTCTCTCTCTCTCTCTCTCTCTCTCTCTCTCTCTCTCTCTCTCTCTGCAGGGCTGCACTCGTGCTGCATTTCCCAGAACTACCAGCGCGGCCCTCATCAGCATCATCATCACCACCACAGAGGAAAAGTGTCCCACTGGCGCTCCATCGAGTCGCTCTCCAGCCGAAAAAAAAAAAAAAAAAAATATATATATCGACATCAATAGGCCACATAGAATCCCCCCCCCCCTCACACACACACATGCAACCTGATCATGGCTAATAGGCTACTTACAAACACACAGCCGCGCGCGCCCTGCACACGCTCCAATAAGCACATCCAGACCAGTTTCCTCAATATGAGAGAGAAGAGGAGAGGAGGAGGGAGGGGTGAGGATGATGATGGGGGTGAGGATGGGTGTTAAACCTTCGCCGTGAGCACAACATACTGTAGTAAGAAACCGTCTCGTGTCGATTCTGACATTATCCGTCATCATTCACATCACCGTGGAGTTTTTGGTGGGATGCGACAAGTTGCTTGCGTCGGGCTCAGTGTGGGAGAAATAGATAGCGGAGCAGACAGGCAGGCAGGCAGGCGAGCGCTCGTCCAACCGGAGGGGAGGAGGAGGAAGAGGGGGGGAGGTGGTGTGGAGGAGAGGAGATGGGAGGGGAGGGGGGACGCATTCTCTCCGAGTAGGCTACACACAAGCAGCGGCCACATCCACTGTAGACAAATCCGTGTTCAGTGACGTGTTTTTGTATCAGCCTTTTTATTTTTTATTTTTTTTTCTAAATGCACGTTCGGCCCCCTTTTTTTCCTCCCAACATTGGCTGATTTAAATTTAATCAGGAATTGAACCTTCAGTCCCTTGCGAGCTTCTTATTTTTCACCAATCCCCACTCAACACCCTTCTATTTATTTATTTTTTGCCTCGGTAGACCCGTTATTCAGCCCATCCACCGTCCACCACCCCCTCTCTCTTCTTTTCTCCTCTCTTCTCTTCTTTCCCTCCATCTCCTGCTCTTTGGGAGTGCGACGCGCTACGAATCACAGAAATTAAAAAACAAACAAACCTGCAGGTAAGACCTCTGCACGCGCTTCTTTTTTAATGATTATGATTTCACTGTGTCACTGTTTTTACTTTGCAGCCGAGCGGATCACAGTTCATCCGGTGAGATTTTACACGCCACATTGATTTGTTTCACGTTGTCTGCAACTTAGCCCACTACTACGGAATTCACGAGGGAAAAAAATAATGATAATAATTGTCAGACTTTGTGTCATACTCTCTGAATACATGATAATCATTTTCCCACCTTTTTTTTCGCGCGGGCCTATAATTATCGACTGCAACGTCTATTATGCAAACGAAAGCCTTATTATAGCTCGTTTGAAGCTCTCCTTGCATCCCACCGCAGCTGCTAGGACTAAAATATGTTGTGTGTTGCTGAAATGATACTTTATCCCACAATCAGGAGTTATTTCCGTGGACGTGGGACTGCGTCTTAATGTGTGATTTGTAGCCCAGTCCACTGAGTTTTCTCTGTACCGGCCGCTTGATGCTTGCTAGGCGTCCATTTTCCACCGTGCAGCCTATGCAGGCAGGGTGATGTGTGTAGCTTACTCTGTTAATGAATGCACCGCAGTCCGCATCACTATACTTGAGCTTTGCACGCTCTCAGCCCCGTAGCTCTGCGCTTGTCTGATCACTGGTCTGCACAGCATCTGCTGCTGCTGATGCTGTGGACTCCTCGCAGTGCAGGGCCAGCATCTTTAGCTTCACGTTGGACCCGGGCCACATCGTGGTATCTGATGCATTATGAGATTCATTTTCCATTCAGCCCCACACCGTCTCATCTCACTGGCCCTGACCTGAAACTCTGTCTTCTGACAGATCCAGAGGCAAAGGGCGCCAAAAAACATCTGGCAGCCCCCCCTGTCAGTCATTCACTTTTCATCACAACTCAGATGGCATCTTGGGCTGGAGGTGGGAATGAAATGTCTGGAGATGCTATAGGAGCATTCACTGCAGCACTCAGGAGTTACACTGTCACAGGACAAGGTGGTGAGTTATACCTGTCCTCAGTGAGGCTGCAGACCATGACAGGTGCAACTCTGAGTGAACAATCTCATTTGAAATACCCTGTTGTGCTCATTTGCAGTCTTTGTGACTATTGCACAGGCATTTCCCCACTGAGCTGAGCTTTGGATTCAGGTGCTGCATCTCTTCAGCAGCTACAGAAGGGCCGTCTCTTCTTTTTCTGTCAGCATTAATGCCCAGGAGCACCTGCCCCCTTATGGTTTTAATGCAGATCCACTCGGCTGTTCGCTGGATGTGGGCAGCGTCACAGGTTTACTGTTGAACTTCTGACTATGTAGATTATCTCACTAGTGTGTGAAGTGCCTGTGTCAGAGTGTGGGCGCTGCCTGCCAGCTCAGTAGTAATCTTTGCACTATTTTTTTACTACTATTTTGAATGCAATTAGTAAGGAGCTGATTGTGGATGAGAAACTTAACAGTAGGCCTACATTAATTAACTGCTTTTCCGTAAATGCATCATAAACAGATGGAGTTCACACAGATATTGTAATAACTGAAGTATTCTGAGTTTTTCATGAAACAAAAAGTTAAATGTCACACACTCTTGTGTCTGAAAGGACATGTGCAGTGACGGATCACGTGTTGTCTGCACGGTGATGACAAAGTGTAACTCCTGGAGTCACGGCGCCGCAACTGACTGCTCACCTCCCAGTGAATCTCTCATTGAGGTGTGGTTGTGTTAGTCACGCCCCCTCAGCCCCTCCGCCTCCCACATACTTAAACATAGTCCTTACTACGTGTGTGATGCGTTGTGTTTGCCTTTGATGATCGTTTCCTGTGGATGTTGGAATACTTTCAAAACTCAGGCGGCCCTCAGATCTGCTGTTTACGCTGTAAGGTGACTCATTGCAGTCAATACTGGTGCGTAGCCCACACAGGCTCTAGTTGTGTCTAAGCGCTGGCCAAATCATAATCATCTAATGCACACGAGGCCCAGAACAATTGGAGAGAATCTATGTAACTTGTGAATGTTTCCACTTGTTTTGGCTCGCTGCTCCACTCATTTCATACTGTATTTGGTTTGGCGGACTCATCTCCACTCACACTCTGTTTCTCTTCGGAGGAGCAGCTCTGCAATCATCACATCTGTCATGTAGCTATTGTTCAGGAGATCAATGCCACTGCTGCAATTTTCTTGATGGTACCAGATACCTCAAGATCATCTCAGGGTCCCAAAGCAAATGAAATCAGCAAAAACATATTACATTACTGTGTATAGCTTATGACCTCAGTACAAACTCCTTATTTATTTACTAGTTGATAAAGTCTGAACCTGCAATTGTACCAAATTGAATTCAGATTAAACACAGGTTTGCTGCATTTGCAGATGCAGTACATCACATTATTTATAATTTCAGTGAGCAGAGGCTTTTATCCAGAGATTTCTAATTGACTCCTGTCTCAGTGGCCGTGACCCGTGCATCAATTAACCTCCAGCTTCTGTGTTTTTAAGTTTTTAAGCGCACCCTCTGAAATGCAGTGCTGTAAGAGCCTGTGACTGAACCGTATCGTGTCAGTGATCTATTGTACACTGACCTGTCTGTGTGCAGAGGCATGCAGCGTAAACATAAAACAGACACAGGGGTTAGCATGTCTGACAGGCAGGCATGCTCACTGGACTGGAGATACACAAAACGGGACCAGTGATTACTAAACACAACTGAGTTTATCCGTGTCTATGAGTCTGAGTTGTGCAAAATATTGAAGTAATAAAACTTCATCAGCATTTTTTTTTTTTACCATTTCCAGGATTTATGTCAGTTAGATTGATCATATCCGAGGTGCAGACTCTTTTAGTTTGGGTCTTGCACTCCAGTATTATGTGAATGTTATGTTAACAGTTGAATGAATGAATGACATGTCTGTAAACTTCTCTCTTGGTGATGAGAAGATGGGACAGAAAACTGAAGATTGACCTAACAAAACATCACAAGACATCAGCTCATCCACTCTGTTTGCTTATGAAAACTATGAGATGTGGTGAAAGCAAGTAGACGAGTGGAAAGACTCTTCGGACCTTTTTGAAATTATGAATAGAAGTGATTTGTTAGAGACAGATGTCGTTGTCAAAGCTGGTGAGGTTAGCTCAGCATGAAGTCTGGAAACAGGGAGAAAGCGTTTGCTTGGGTCCGTCCAATGGTAGAAAAATTTTAGTAGCAGCATTTGTAAAACTGAGCAATTGTCACGTTTAAGCTTTAGTTAAGTTGTAGTTTTACACTCAGGTGTTAGAACTACTTTTCTTGGCCGGCCGCAGTGACTCCCCGGAGTCACTTTCAGTGATGACAGGACTCCCATGAAGTTTCCATGCCCAGCCAAGGAATACAAAGCCAGTGCCAAACGGCAGTTAATTAAGCTTAGCATAAAGACAGAGTAGCAGTCCACTCATCTTTTCCCAGTAAGGAAACAAATAAGTGCATAGGACTGAGATATAGAAATGACCAAGACCATAACAAACTGCTTCCAGGCAATAATGAACATTTGGTAATTGGCTCATTATAATCAGGAATACCAAATATTCTCCTTTGACCTTCTCACATGAGAGGATGTGTTGCTCGTCTGTTCTGTGTGATGTAAATTATCTTCCCGGTTTTAAATTTTGTCTGGATGTCAACCTGGAAAACCGTAACAGGCCTTTTCCACTGTACACTGACTGATCCAGTCCAAATGATTAATTTGTTCATTAAGACATAATGGAAATTAATGTCAGTTGCTGTCCTTGCTGGACTGTTGGAATTTACAGCAGACATGTTTTTCAACCTTCAATGCATTTTCTGTCATGTTGTAGATTAAACTATTAATTAATAATGATAATCATTATTAGCGTCAGCCCTACAGCCTGTATTAGGGGGCTACTGCATTTTCTTGCTTTTCTCCCCAGGCAAATTTCTTCCTCCTCCTCGTGTAGTAATTGTAGTACAGTATACTTATCAGAATGATAAATTAACAACACGTTTGTTCCTCCTTAAAAAACAACATAATCTAGTCTATATCCTTAACCCCCAACGTTAAGGTGCTGTGTTACCTTCGGCCTGCTGCTGGAGAGAACATTCGCAGTGAATATGGGGTGCTTTTATGCATGTGCATGGTTGCACGTGCACATGTGTTTAAGCATATGTTCATGAGTTCATGAGCGTCAGGTCATCCAGAGACACTTTATTTTTGGAGCCTCTTAGACCAAGGTGTTACTGTCACTGCCTCCTCAGGCTGTTCTGCTCAGACAGGCAGAGACTTGGTCACATGCAGTCTGAGGATCTTGGTGGACCCTTCACATGAGCTTAATGGCAGTTCTCCTCTGCTTTGAAGTGCCTTTTAAAGATGACCTATTTTATGATTTTATTGTCATCATTTTGACAGTTGTGGGGGTTTGAGGCTGCATATGCGCTTGCATGCCAAAGGTTTTGTTTTTTCTTTTTCTTCTTTTTCTGTGCACCTGTGTGTGTGTGCGTTTGTGCCAATGTGTGTGTGGGTGTGTGTCTGCCAGCTGCGGGATCTCAGCAATAAGCTCAGGTGTGGATTTTTCTCATGATTAAGGAGGGAAATCATCTCGGTCACTGCTCTGAATATTTAGGCATGTTTTCTTAATGTTCACTGCTGGCATCAAGCACTCAGAATAGAATACGCTGCTTTTATTTTTAGAGCTGTCATCACAAGTAGGCCTAGTGCTTTTTTTTCTTCCCTTGGTCAAGCAATCAGCATTAGCTTATGTCATTTCCACTAACTGCAGTTCTGACTGTAGTCATTTGGAAATGAGACATATTTCTTCTCCCTGACATGCAATGCTCGACGTGGCGTTGTGTTGTTGTGTATCTACAGTGGAAATATTCCCACATGCCCACACAGGACCATTGCCTTTCACATGTGTGGAAAAATTTATTACAAATGTCATAATTTATTCAACAAGCAGTTTGGTAGTTGATTTATGCAATGAATAGCTAATGGAGCAGCTGCTACAAAATTCAAATCTCCTGTGTGATTTATGACTGCATTATTGGAGCCACAATCCAATGGGTCTGCTTGTATTTTACACAAGTAAGGTTTTCTGTCATGCTGGCGATGAGTCACGCAGGTAGATCTGATTACAACTGAAGTTTTCTGACAAGTGAGAGCCTGGTCCTGTAATGGTTCCTGCAGCTCCCAAAGCTATGCTCTTGGCCTTTGTTACTGCAGTACATCCTGCTGCAGCTTATTGGTCTGAGTGAAACACACTATGGAGCAACACTATAAGGGTAAGACCTCTCTCATGGGAAAAGGAAACATTTAGTCCTGTTGATCCAGCAATGTACATATGGAATTACCCAGAAATAACCCCAAATCTATTGCTATTATTGACACTATTTGGGAAAAACCTGGCGTGGTGAAGAAGTGTGACTCGTCATAGGTTTGTTAGAGGATTGCTCTGCAGATTTAGCACTGTACTTTTACAACATAATTGGACTGATGATGAACAGAAAAGAATGAAACTTGATGTAGCACAACCAGAGATAATGTCATTTTTATTCCACAAAGTCTTTACTGAGAGTAAGAGATGAGACTGGGTTATGCTAGTGGCAGCTATTGTAGCCTTGAGCCATCCTGATGCACAGCTGAGGAGTGGGCTGCAGACATTTACTCAGCTTTGTAGTCTTTAGACCCAAACCAACCCGTCCTAGAACAATCTATCAGATCAGAATCTCTTAAAGACTCACGTCCGCAAGAGCACCTCCTCTCATGACACACCAACATCTGAACATGCATAATATTGTGCTCTTTTGATGCACTGCTGTGCTTTTACCCGATCCCCTTGCACTTACTGAATGGATGAAATACATTTGATTTGTAAGTAAGCGACATCACGTGAGACGTTTATTAAATTTTCCATCGCCCTGGAGCCACAGCAGTTTTATAAAAAATGTTTTTTTAAAGATGCAGTAGTACGTCCCAAAACCTGTAAACAGCTCAAACTGTGTAAAAACAGTAATTTAATGCAAAACCCCATTGCTGCACTAGTGCACAAAAATTCAGACTATCATACTGTACCATCAGCCTATACCACCATACAGCGATACAGTCTCTTAGTCTAACCAGTTTATTTAAAGTCTTATACTTTATGTATTTTTCTTGCCCTCTTGTTCCTTCACGCTCTCTTGGTCCTATTCCCCTCGTTCCCTCTCTCTTAATTATTGGTGGAAAAAAGAAATTACAGATAATTAAATGACAATTATGATCTCCTGCACAGGGGAGTTTTTGCTACAGGGAATAACTTAGTAGGTTACTCTTAAGGTCATTCATTAAATACTGGAGTCAAAGACCACACAGACATGCGCACACACGCACACACACACACACACACACACACACACACACACACTAGATAGTACATTTTTAGGGGCTTGGAGATAGTGTAATCCCCTTCTGGACAAGTATTTTCCTCAGGGAGAGGCAGTATGTTGATAGGGTTGGAAGGTCATAGAACACACACACGCACACAGGCACAAACACACACATACACATGCATAATCACATTCACTTGTTTGCTTGCACATATGAATCCACAATGTATAAATAAGCTGCACAATGGTGGTGTCATTTGACAGTTTACATAATAAGGAGCCTGAACATAGAGATACGAGGCTAACTGTCTAATGGAGGGGAGCTGAGGGGAACATTACTGGGATTCAATAAGATTGGACTAGACCCATCCTCAGATGCTCTGGAGAGGAAACGTGCACGCATACACACACGCATAAAAAAAACCACACATACAACACACCGTCTCTCCTTCCATCTCTCCTTCTGTCTCTGAGGCAGCTCTGTTTTGGGTCTCACAATGCAAACAGGATGTAACCTATTTTGATCACGGTGCCATATTGCATCATAAAATATTAACAAACTTGACTGCACTGCATTATGTCGGCTAAATAATGTTTGCTGAATAATGGGTGTTGCTTCATCTGCACTTTTTTTTTTTTTTTTTTTTTAATTTATCCAGAAAAGACTGCGTATTCATGTGTATTTATAAGTGCACGTGTATGTGTGTGTGTCTGGGAGCATCTGTGTCGCAGTGGTCACACACAAATCTATTGATAGAGCATTAGCGCACTGGTCTGCCTGTCTCTCTGTCTGTCTGGGCTTTCAGAGTCAACACTCATGTGTGACTAGTGACTTGAAATATCCCCCTCGTTTCTGCCTCTTTCTCTCCCGTCTCTCTTTCTTCTCTGTCCTCTCCCTGCTCTGCTCTCTCTGTTTCTTTCTCCCTCTATCTCTTGCCTGCCCCTCTCCCCCCCTCGCTCTATGCTGATCCAGACTTTGGAATTCAATGTTGCTATGGTAACAATGTCGGGTTGGTCCTCTCTGCCTCCCCCTCTTGCTCCTCTTATTCAGACTAGATGCAGTAGCTACAACTCAGAGTCATTCAGTCTTTAGCCTGTAACGCTGTCACTACTATAATTACTATTTTTAGTTTTAACACGGCAACATAATGAAAGTCTGAGTGGATTTACAGCTGAGAGGACAGGTCGTTGAACTGAGGGACAGAAAATGAAGTTTATTTTCATAGTAAACTGCACAATTCAAGTCATTTTCAAACACCAAGAATCAGAGACTATTACGCTAGCATACAATTGTAAGGTCGCCTCTACACAGCGGTGCTGTGAGGAAATCGCCAGCATCGCTAACACGCTCACAACGATAATGCTAACATGCTGATTTTAGGTAGGCAGGTAAAATGTTCACAAATCTCAATTTTGCACGTTAGCATGCTGACATTTGCTGTCTGTAAATCAAGTGCTGAACAGATCATAATTTTGACCTCTTAATGGTGCTAAAGAAAAGCCAGTGAGGTGATCAGCCTACAACTCTGAACATGAACATGTGTGTGTGCCGTCCAGCCAACAGATGTTGAGATATCAGAGTCTGACACTGTCGTCCCTAGAGCCATGTTCATAAGTGCATCTCAAATGAGAATTTGCTGACATTGACTTTTTTTTTAGTCCAAACTGTTGATTTATTGTGAAAATAAATCCCTTCAACCTTTATTTGTACAGGATGGTTCAATGAGAGGAGGTCACATTCTCCTCTACAGTATGTGTGAACATAGGGCAGTAAAAGCAAAGGAAAAAACATGAATATGTAAAGGCTAGGGCTAGTCAGCCCTAAGAAATCGATTACACTTGTGATTTTTCTACTTAAATAGTTTGGAATAAAGACACTGAGCATATCTGGCCTGATAGTACATCTGCAAATAAACTAATCAAATGCATTGCATGTCTGTCTTTTGCTTTTTTATGTGCAGCTGCAGAGCAGTGACCATGGGCTCTCTGGTCGAAGCTTCCTGCTAACAGCAGACGGACAGAGAGCGGAACGACCGTTCAAGCCACAGTCTCCTCCGACACCACCTTTCCACTGAGGAAGACTAAGGAGAGAGAAGAACAGAAAGAGGCAAAAGAGAGGGAACAAGTGCAAAAAAGGAGAGAGGGCAGCGGGTGAGAACAGTCGATGGATGCTGTCCGGATTGAGGGGACAGCACGTTCTTCACTGACGAGGAAAAGAAAGATTTCAAAATTGAGTCGAAGGATAGAAACTCGCCGTCAGGTAAAGTCTCGCTTTGCTGCTGTTGTTTTAACATGTTAAACCACTTTCAGTTTATTCAGCGTGAAAGGGAAACTTTTTTTTTGTACGTTTTGGGGGCTTTTTTGCCTTTAATTGATGGAGAGAGTATCAGAGAGAGACAGGAAATGGGGAGGCAGAGAGAGGGGGAATGACATGCAGCAAAGGGCCGCTCGAGTCAGAATTCCACACAGGGCCGGCTGCAGCGAGGACTACAACCCCTGCACAGTGAGCTAAATACGCCCCAAACCTTTTGAAATTTAAAAGCGTAGAAAATATCTAGCAACTATGGACCACTTAGCTAAGTTTTATAACAACTTAGACATGTACAGTATGAGCTGTGAGCGAGTTGCACGACGACTTATAACAGGTTCAAACTGATCTTATGTTAAAGGTTCATCTTGTGTGTCGCCACATGTACTTTTGTGTGTGTGTGTGTTTGCGTATTCATCTCCAGTCCTTCTGATACTGAGGGGGAGAACGGTGTCAGGGTCATGAATATGGAGTAGACTGAGATTGGGAGGGTGTGATCCGTTGTGTTTCACATCAATTCTGTCTTGTTAAGCGGAGTCAGCAGAGTCATCCAACTCTCCTCCAAGGACACATCACAGACCCACTTATACACCTCCCACACCCACCTCTTCCTGACTCTCCTCTTTTCTCATCAACTCCCTTCCTCCCTCCCTCCGGTGCCCCTCACCTTTTCCTGCCCCTCATCATATCACCTGAACGTTGGCCGTCTCTTTTTTCTTTGATAAACTTCACCTTGTGTATGATTACAAACACACTTGTTCTCTAACACCTATTTATTCTCTCTCTTTCCAAACATTCACCTTCTTCCTCTTCTCCGTCCCATCCTGTTCTGCCTGTATCTCTCCTCTCTCTCTGAAGGCATGGTGTGTGAGAAGGGGATCCAGATCCTTCTCACCACCGTGGGGGCATTCGCTGCCTTCGGCCTGATGACGGTGGCAATAGGGACGGACTACTGGCTGTATTCCCGTGCCCTCATCTGCAACAGCACAGCCAACGTCACCCAGGACGACCCCCACAACAAGGACAAGAAGGACCCTGGGGCGCTCACCCACTCTGGACTGTGGAGGATATGCTGCCTGGAAGGTAGAGCATAAGCTGAAGGAGATATTATGGGTCTGTTGTTGGGATTTAGAGTGATGGGGATGCACGTTAGAACAAGCTTGCTTTATTCGATGCAGCTAATTTTAGTTTAGAGTCCGCAGTGAAGTCTGTCATAGGACTGTAGGCTGGCTCTGGTAACAGTCTTAACACTTAATGTGGATCCAGATGTAGTCAGACTAGATCCTAGATCCTTGCCTTGTTCTTTCAAATCTTATTCATCTTATTTCTGGTAATAGAGAACAAAGTTGTGGGGTGGTGGGGCATTTTACAAATGACACAACTCACAGTTGGAGCATTTCATGCCCCAGATGGGCATGAAATGTCAGACAAAGTCAAAAGTGCGAGCGTACACAGATTTTGTGTACACAAAATAATATGCAATGAGTAGTCAACTCCAAAGTTGCACATCAGTGAGAAACATCATTTACATCATCACAGTCGGACTGGGAAAGAAATTCAGCCTTTGACTTACAGTATTCACTGTGACCAGTCTCTTGAATGGCACTGACAGAGTTGGTAGAAAACTTGATGGTCCATCAGCTCAGTGATTTGGATTTGGTTGTCTCTATGATGTGTCTGTCTCTGATCTGGTCTTATAAATCTTATCTTTTCTATATAGTCTTTCTTCGGAGGCATGCACATCAAACAAAGATCAGAAAAGCTCCGATAACAACACATGCAGAACGACTGTATCTTCATTCTATGCTCAGGATGCACTGAAAATGGATGTTTGCTTCCTTAAAGATTTTGGAAAGTTTTTGCAATGGGAAATCAAAGTGGTAAAAACCACTTCCAAAGCCAGTAGCTCCTCCCATTCCTATTTGCTTCAGTTTTTCTTGGAGGCTAGTTCAGATCGAGCTGTGAGGGTTAGGATGTGTGTGACTGTGAAGTGGTGCTCAGAGGAGGACGAGAGCAGCTGGACCATTTATCCACTGCCAATGTAGATAGCAGATGTATTTACTTATATTACTGTATAGATCACTAAAGAACATAGGGCCGCTCATTTCAGCGCAGTGTGATGAATATATTTCTGTATTTAGGCTTCGTTGTCATTAAAAACTCTTGTCTGTTTCTTCTGTGACAAGTATTGGACTGTTTAACTGGGTTGGTGCATAGTGAGGTCGCTCGAAACACAACAGAAACTTGGAAAGCCGCAGCACTAGTTTAAGATCAGTAATCATTATTAGCATCAACATATGCACTTTTTTTTGGTTTCTGTTCGACCATGCCATAGTGGCAAAACAACTGTTTTGCATAATTGCATTGAAATTACATGATACTGGAGCGTAACCTTCACTCAAAATATCCATTAATCATTGTCTTTGGTGCAGGATGCAGTAATTTCATTAAAGTGATTAAACTACAGGCCCACGTTCACCCACCAACTTCTCATTCCCAGTGGCAGAAGGTACAGAAAGTGGCTGCATCCCTCCATCTTTAGTTTGTCACTGCAATACAAGCTGCTAAGTCATTATACATTGCACTGACTGGCTGACACTCAACAGGAAAGGCTGAGCTGGAGTGAAGCAGCTACAGCCAACGGGATGGTGTGAGTTAGCGGTCTGTGCCTTTGCTCCCATAGAAACGGAGGTGGAGGATCTTCTGTCTCCAGGAAAAACCTCCTGGCTCTCCTCATACAGCAGACCCGGCCCATCCTGTGCTTGGTCATTGTACAAAGCTAATTTGTCCTCATCTCTAAGCTTCCTGATAGCAAAGCAGCCAATTAGAGATAAGCTCTAGCCCTTGCAGCTCTTCTGCAGTGCACCCCCACCCACTCCCTCCATTGCCTCACTCTTTCAGTTTCTCCACTTGCTATCCCTCTGTCTCACTCCCCCAAACATTACATTTCATCTTTCACTGGTTTCTTCTTTTCTTTCCCTCCTTGTCATATTCTTCCTTTTCTCTTTCAGTCTTTTCTCTCACATTGTGGTGCAGTAAAGCAGACAGTGTCTTGGCATGGCTTAGAGGTCAAGTATCCTTGATGTCTGTGGAGTGTTCAGCCAAGATAGATGCTCAGTAGTCGTGCAGTGATGCAGTGAGGTGTTGCTGGGGTGGAAATGCAGGACATGCTAGCTCTGAAAGATTTATGCCTGCGGGTGGGTGGTACATTATGCTGGGGATAGAGATGTGTCCTGTCGTCCTCTCCTGAGCTTTGCAGGTTTACTGCAGGTAGGGTTACACTGAATTACCTGCCACTGATCGTTTCCTTTAATTTGTGGGATTTTTGTTCCGTAGCACAGAAAATCTTCAGCAGCCCATTCATTCAGGACATTTAGAGAATATGAATAAGATAATAACAGTTAGGATATAGTTACTTTCAGATTGATAATAACGACAAGAAATATTATCGCTATCTTTATTGATTTGGAATGTATACAAATATTATAGATTAACATACATATGCACAATTAGAAATGTGATGAAGAGTCACACAAGGGCTCAAGGGCAAAGATTACATCACACGAATCCATTAAAAAGAGAAGCGGAAAAACACAAATCATTTAAACTGAAAAGCAAAAAATATTTTATAAATAATATTGTAATATAATAATATTTTATAACTTTGCATTGATAAACTTTGTTTTGTCTTCTTTCCAACTCCAATAAAAATCTCAAGAACCTTCAAATTTATCATATTTTCAGGAGGCATGACCATGACTGGGTTTAATTACCTGATATAAAGTTTTTGGCTCCACCTTGACCGGCCATCAGTAAAATGCAGCGTGTGCATAGAAATAAATACTTATTTCTGGCTTCTGCAGAAATGGATTTTCTGCAGGACTAATACTTTGGTAGGCTATGTGTTACATGTGCATCTACACATTCATTTGATTAGGATTATGAATGCAGAACCTTTAGCTGCAACAGATGCATTTTTTCATCAGTGCGCTGGTCATTTTATTTGAAGATATGAGGCTCTGAAATACCACCGTCACCACTGGGGTCCTGCAGTTGAGCTTTTAGAAACTTGAGAGAATCTGTCAAAGTTATGATTTCATGCTACTGTTTAAAAAAGTTGAGGGCATGTTTCACCTGTAACAGTGTGTTGAGCCTGTGTCTCAGGATACTAACACTGTGGCTCAACTGATGTCCTGCCTCCTTTGTACCTCCATCTGTTTCTTTACAGACCAACCTGTGGAAATATAAGAGCTGTGAGAAAGAGACCAGCTCATCCCACATCTGTCCGTCTCTCCCTCCGTCTGTGTCTCTTCATTCCATACTCCATCTCTCTCATAATCCATCCATCAGCATCAGTGGTGTGCTGTCATCATCGTGCGTGCATCCCTCCGTCCGTCTGTCTGTCCACATGCAAGACCCCAGCGGGTACTTATCTGTCTGTCTGTGTGTCTACATACTTGTATATACATGTACATGTGTGTATGTGATGTTACTAACCTCCATTTCCGAGAAGAACCATTAACTTAAGTGATGTTCTTTATCAATGTGTTGAAGTTTATCATCAGGCACATACTGTATTGCTTGGAGTAAAAGGAGGATTTTTCTAGCACAGATATGACTGTGTTGTGGTGTCAATCAGTTTGTCTCTCTGGAGGATATTTGCTCTTCTCTTCTTCTTAAGGCTGCAGTTATGAGTTCTTGTCTTTTGTTGTGTCTGGTCACCGCTGTTTCTCCTCTTACATCCCAGGAGTGAAGAGAGGAGTGTGTTCTCAAATCAACCACTTCCCAGAGGATGCAGACTTTGACCATGACGGGGCAGAGTACGTCCTACGTAAGTTGAAAGCAGCATTACACGGCACGGATGATGAGGAGAGAAGGAAGCTTTTGCTGCAAAGCAGAGAAACGAGGAGAAAATAAGCCTAAACCTGCTCTTCATAACCTGTTAAGCTGTGTGTTTTTATTGCTCACTCCTCGAGAAAACACACGAGCATGTGCACAGAAAGTGATGAGAGATGGGGGTGCCCTAGTTCGTACCCAGTGCCCTGCAGTGGTATCTCTCTGCTCCATGTTATGCTACACGTGTGCCCGTGCATCCATAAGGAAAAGCTTGTGTTCTGTTTACAATGTTGCAGAGACATTTTGCTGGCATTTAGGTGGCATTTTCTCTCCCGTGGCCTAGTTGTCCTAGATGAGAGAAGAGTGTGTTTGCGTGTGTGTGCGTTCACTTGTGCATGTGTGTGTATGGTTGGCAGTCTTCCTGAAAGCACACGGCCACATGGGAAGGGTTTGATTCAATCATGTGCCTAGAACTTAAGTAATTAATTTCCTCACTGAGTATTATGTGTTTGAATGGAGCTTTAACTTGAACCGTGTTTTCCTTTCTTGTGGCTGTTACTCAGTTAGCTCTTACATCAGCTATGTTTTCCAAAAATACAACAGAAAAACAACTGCTAGGTTATTTTTTAAAGTGTAACCAAGCCTGTTTTAATACAGACATCAGTCAAAAATATAACCACAATCTGATGCCGCAGTAGGTTCTACACAGCAGTGGCAGTAATAACAGTTGTTGAGGAAATAGACTGTTCCCTTGTTCATAGTCACATTTTTGATAAATACATTGTGTTTGCTGTGACTGCCTCGCGATAAAAGCCACCAGTTGAATCCTCCAGCAGCAAGGATCAGCAGTCGTCTGCATTAGCAGTTACTCTACAGCTCTGACAGGGTGAGTGAGTGAAGGAGAGTGAACAGCGAGGAGATAAAATGAGAAACAATAACGCTGCGTTACTTCCCTGAAAAAAATGGAATTATAACTCTAAGACAAGTCAGATATTATCCTCTTGTCCTGTTGTTACCTTTCTCGTTTTTGCTGTTTACCACGACTCTATCTTCCGTTCAGGGGTAGTCAGGGCTTCCAACATCTTCCCGATCCTCAGTGCCATCCTGCTGCTGATGGGAGGGGTATGCATCGCTGCTAGTCGTTTCTATAAGAGCAAAAGGAACATCATCCTGGGGGCAGGAATCCTCTTTGTGGCTGCAGGTATGTGCATCTGCATATAAGTACATGTGCTCGCTTGTAGTGTATGTCAGTGTGTGTGAGCAGTTGTCTGGAGAACATCACATGCCATAACAGTTTTTATGCTTTGTTTCAGAGTGTCGACTTATGTTTAGACTATTCTGTCAGTTTAATAGAGGTTTTTACATTCACCATCCCGTCCCCATCGTGCCAGCAGTCTCTAGTGAGAATGTCACAAATCATTACGTCAAACAAATGTTTCATTAACACTGTGAGCTGGTCTTTCTGAGCCTATTCAGCTCTTTTATAAACAGTATATGTCTTTACTCTCTCAGGTCTGAGTAACATAATTGGCGTGATCGTGTACATCTCGGCTGCACTGGGGGACATCTCTCCTAAGAAGGATGAGGATAAGAAGTGGCAGTACTCCTACGGTTGGTCCTTTTATTTCGGAGGCCTGTCCTTTATCATGGCCGAGATGGTCGGGGTGCTGGCCGTCAACATCTACATTGAGAAAAACAAGGAGCTGCGCTGCCGCTCGCGCACCGACATTTTCAAGAGCACCACACACGCCATGCTCCGCCTGCCCAGCTATCGCTTCCGCCGCAGATCCCGCTCCTCGTCCCGTTCCACCGACCCCTCCCGCTCCCGAGACCCCTCGCCCGTAGGAGGAGGCGGGGGCAAGAACTTTGGCCTGCCCCCATCTGCGCTGCTTTCCCAGGGCCCCATCTCAGTGTCCACTTTACCGAACCCCCACTCTCGCTCACACACGGCCCTGGCTGGAGGCGACATCTCCCTCTACACGTTGTCCCGTGACCCCAAACTGGGGGGTTTACCGCCCATGTATGGAACGGTGGACAGGGCCACGCTCTACCAGCTCCACAACTGCTTCCCAAAGGATGGAGGTGGAGGGGGAGTGATGATGAGCGGTACACTCCCCTCGCTTAAGTCCCACAATCCTTCAAATTCTTCCAACTCAAACGCGCCAATGCCCAACTCTGTGGGCTCCGGGCCTCCACCCTTCACCTCATCCACAGTAGACAGGGAGCGAGGGATGGGGACTCTGGACAGGCTGAAGGGAGACAGGGAGAGCAACTCTAATACCCTCAATAGGAAGACAACGCCTGTGTAAAAGAGAGGGCACGATAGGGGGAGGTGAGGAGTAAGGGAGAGAAAAGAGAGGATGGGTAGAGGTGTAAGAGGACAGATAGAGAGGAGCTCTGTGGCTCAACAGGAAACAGAGGTAGGAGGACAGACAAAAGAAACAGTATATCTCTCCCTTCCATGTTCACTGTTATTTAGTCTACTCAATCTCACTGAGAACAAAAAGATGAAGAGTAATAACAGAGTGATAATAACAACAACAATGAACTTTCACAATAAAACTATTTTGATATTTTAATGTGCTAGAAATGATTTATTTTGTTAATGATCAAACGCAATTAACCTTGGGCTATTATAAAAATGTTTCACATATTTTTTTGTGCAATATTACTGCTAATTTAACCAGATCATTATTAATGTCAAATTGTTGTTGTGATTATTCTTAGCGTTATTACAGGCTAGCTGTATTTGCAAACATTATAATTTGGAATGAAATCTTGATTTCCGTGTTCTGTTTGGCGTTTTTTTAATTTCATATTATTTCTTTTTTCACTTTAATTTCAAATCTTGACAACTTTTACTGTGAATTTCTTCCATACGCAGCCGCTGGGACTGTCAGTGAGCTGTGTGTAACTGTGTCAAGCATGAGTGTGCACAATATGTGGGAGAATGAGAGCCTGTATTTTTTTTTTTTAACCCTCATATTATATAATTTTCATTTGAAGTCATGAAGTCAGATGTGAATACTGTAAATTGTCTTCCAATATTGATACAGAAAGAAATGCAACAATAATGTGAATGACTGAGGCAATTGACCAACTTCATTGTTATTACGAGTCTTAGTTTTCTCTGGGCCTCTGTTAGTCTTATTTCCATTCTAATCAGTGTTAACAGTAGTACTTGTAGCTATAGTCGTGTTGAAGATGTTTGTTCTTGGGCATTAACAGAAACCTCTGGCTGGAGGAAGCAGAAAAAAGAGACATAGAATAATACATTTGTACAGAATCAGGTAAAGATTGCTGCCTGAGCAGAAAAACAAAAAAACCTAATCATTTTTTTCTATGAAGAGTCCCAAAGTGACACATGCAACTCATCATTTTTAGTGGCAAAAAATACAATATGTATATGTGGGTTGAGAGGGTTTAAAAAAACACTACGGAGAAAAACTTTTGAAAAGATACTTGTACATTGTAATTTACGCATACATATATTTGTAAAGTCTATAGATATGTTTTTGGGACCACTGTTCAGACTGGGTATAAATATGGGCAGGGCGCGGCTGGCTCAAAGTGTTTCGTTCCCGGTGCCCCCCCCCGCCCCTGGACTCTTGTTGGGTGGTTTCATCTGCCACCCTCTTACGGCACCCGCATCTCGGCTGCTCCCCTGCCCATATATGGTCACGTGATCAGTGTTTCCCCCATATTGTCACATGACCAATAACAGATTCACCATACAGACGACCCCTTAACCTCCCCAAAGATTCTCTTCACTGTGCTTCCCCTGTGACGGCCGACTGCTGAGTCTGAACTCTGACCTGTTCTGTTTATGTTGATGAGAATGTAACCTCCACCACCCAGCCCACCCACCCACCCACACCCACCCACCCATCTCATCCACACACCCCGTGTCCCAACTCTCTATTCTAAATGGTTCCCGGGGTGACTGCAGATCTGGGGGTTGAAACCATGAACACACCTGCCACATGACATAATGAAGAAACTAAAACAACAACCAGACGCTTCCAGATTCTATACGTTTTCATTTCTTTGATTTCATTTCAGAAAAAGAAAAATGTGATAATACTGCACACAGATAGCATTTATGTGGGCAATATGAATAGTATGTAGTTGAGAATAGATATATCTAGACAAATGATTATGGTTTATCTAAATGTGTGATAAACTTAAACACTGTATTGCACGAAGTTTATAAAAAAAAACAATAACAGACATATTCACAGACTGCTGTCTTTTGTTTCTTTTTTGTTGAGAGAGAGGTGGGTGTCTACAGCCTGAGCGCACTCGTACTGTATCTTGTTGTTTCAAGTATCCCTCAAGATTATCTGCTGACAGGCTACAACAGCTGTAGGTATTCAGATCCTTCACTAAGTCAATGTAGCAATGCCACATTTAAAAATACTGCACAATCCTGCTGTGAAAAACGTAAACCAAAGTCTTCTGTCACTCAAATATGTGTTTTGCTCATTGCTCCTTCACTTGGATGTTTGAGCTTCACTGTGCAGGATGATGTATGGTCAGAGTTTGACACTAGACGGCTGTTTTCATATTCATCTGCTGAAGTGGGGAAAGCTTCTCTGTGCTCAGGGTTACTGTTAAATCTCATTTTAGCATGTGCACATATGCACAAGATGATTTTGTGGCATCACAAATGTAGTTTGAAAGACAAATATGCAGTTTTTGCAAGTGTAGCATTCAAAGTCTTCAGAGCATCTACGGTATTTTATGAACAGATTTTAGAGAGAAGAAGGAGCTTGTCTTGTTCAGCTGTTAAGTGTAATATAATATTAGATTTATTGGATCATTATTAATGACACTGTAACATCTAAGCAGATTTTTTATGTTACAGATGAGCCAAGCGGAGTCGACTGCCACAGATTTATAAACTGCTGAATCCTGAAAAATGCATATGCCATAAACTGATCATTAAACAGATCAATCTCAGTCTGTAAAGTAATTAGCGCTGCTGATAGCTGTCAAATAAGTGTTGTAAGCACGATATCTGGTGCATGGTGAACTGAAAGTGCAATATGTGCTTTAATGAAAATACAACAGTAGAAATATTTACAGTACTTGATTAAATGTACTTAGTTTCTTTAACACACAGACATACACATTGGTGAGGAAACACTTCTCTCAGTAGTTATTCAAGTTGAAGGTGTCTCAGAAACTCTTTGGCATGCTGTGATCCTAAAGAGACTTCAACCTTCTCTGTCAGACCTGAGGCTCATAAAATTTGCTAATATATGGATGGTGGCAGATGGGTGGTGTTTGCCAAACAGGATAATGAGAAAAGCAACTGAAAGTTAATTCAGTGTGCTTCTCTGTGACCGCTGCCCTTCCTGAGTAGGCTACAATTTGTTTTTGTTTTGTTTTTTTCTGATGTGGTCCATCTGGTACCTCATGCATGATTTTGCATGAACAATTATAAAGTACTGTCATGGTCTTGCTTTAGCCACTTTATTCCCCCGGGCAGGCTTTGTTTGACCTCAGAGGGATCATCACCGGCAGGAGGAGGAGGAGGGGGATGTGGGAACGCTTCCAGAGAGGATCAGATTGAAAGAGGACGGGGAGGTGGTGTCACATCCTTGACAAGGAGTCTGAGATTCCAAGCAGTGCTCCTGGACCTTGAGGATTAGTTATCTGGATAGCCCTAGCCTGCTATTATCATACCTTCTGCAGTCTAGTTGTATTCACAGTGATGCTGCGATGAGCGGTTCAAGGAGGAACAATGAGAAGCTGGCAAAGCAAACACATTGTCATCCATCACACAGGCACCACTCTTTATCACAGTTCGGGGTGATACATCTTAAAGTTTATGGTCGTCAGTATTTTTGTCAACTTAACAGTCATAACAGCTGAGATTTTTCAGGTTTTATGAGCTTCCAATTTCCAATCCGCAGTTCTCATATCAAGAATCCTAGGAAGTCAATTTCCATTTACAAACATGCAAGTAGTGTCTGTCACACAATCTCAGCAGAGCTATTAACAGCTATATATACAACCTGGATAGTGTGTCATGTGGATTCACTTTCCGCCTAGTGGGAGTTCACAGTGTGTTTGTGTGCATAAAGGTGGTCAGGTGATTGAAAGTGACCGTCCGGATGCCACCCGACTCCCCTGTGGGCCGCCTGGAAGGACAGTGATTAGGACTTTTTTGATTTGATCACATGTGTGTCTGTGAGGAGGAGGCTGGCAGGAGGAGGGGTGCTGCTGACCCTGGTCTCAGTCTCTGGAGCCATCGGGGGAAGTGGTGCAGTGAGGCCGAGGGTGGCGAAGGGGACGAGAGGGCACAGAGGTATGAGGATAGGCCGGCGGGGGGTACATTGTTGAAATTCAAGGGTAAGGTTTCCTAACCTCTGCAGTGCAATGCATCGCGATGAGCTCTGGCCTAATTATAGAGGAGTGGATTTGGGGGAGGGGCATGTTTGGCAGAGAGGTTAGGAGTCACACTGGAAAGGGGGGAAAATGGGTGAAAGTTTGAGGGCAGACAGGGTGTCATGCCAACAAACAAAAACATCGTATGTCAAATCCCTTTAATGAAAAGCAGAAGTAGTGCCACATACTAGGTACATACAAGTATAAATGAGCACATACAATTTCTGGCTACAGAAAGAAAAGATGAGCATCCTATGATAAAATGTATTTACACCACACATATTCCAAAATAAAGTAACTGACACAAAACAACAGTGGCCGTTCATAAAATATAAACACACTCATTTTATGTACAGAGTTGAGGTTATAAAGTGAGTCCATTATTCTCTGATATACAAAATGGTATTTTAATCTCCTCTCACAGTTGATTTCATTCATCATACATTCATATACTAAAGCAGCATTCACCCAAAGTTAAACACACATGTAATAAATAATAATAACAACTAAAGCTTCCTGTTTATCATGTACAAAGTGTAAAAAACAGTGGCTCATAGGATGCACTGCTAGAATAAAAATGACACTCATTGAGTTCATAAGGCAACAAACAGCAGATAGGACAAATGACTTCTGGATGTACAGCATACTGATTTTTAGCATTATCAAAAACAAAAAAAGAAAGAAAGAAATGTATTTGTTGCTGATATTATTCTTATGGCATGAGGGAATTTTAAATTATGGAAGACCATTTCTGCTTGGAGAAAAAAAAAGAAAATGATTTCAGTGAGTCAACATTATGAGATAGTAATTTACATATTTTGACTTACAAACTCATAGTGTTGTAAAAAGACATTTATATTCAGGGTACAGCCCTCTAGGAGCCAAGCTGACATTGTTACAGAGAAACAAAGGGAAGCGGTCAGAGTGGGTCGATGGGTCAACAAAATATTGGATTTCATCAGGAGACATCTATTTGTCTCGTGCTTTTTTTTGCAACCAAATTATTATATTATTTATTATGGAGGAGTCACTGAAGTATTGTGTTAAAACTTCAGTATAAATCTACATCCATTCACATAAATGTGTGTAAATCTAGATTTGCACTGTGACTGTGAATGAATTACAAAAATAAATGTTGTGGATATGGTAGAAATAGAATATATAGCCTACCCAAGAGAGTCATTGATGTGCTATGCCCCAGCCAAATTAACATCAATGGCAATTCCATAACCTCCTTCCTTAATCATAATATTGTAAACAGGTTGTGGAAAGACAGAGACATTATATCATCCTGTTGATCAGAGACTGCTGCTATAGAGGGCATAAATTATGAAAACCTTTTGTCTATTTATCTGAAGTTGTTCTTTTTTTTCTTTTTTCTTTTTTACTACTTTACATCTAAGGTTTTAAAATATAAAATGTATTCACTCTACTTATGCTGGCAGAAAGACTAAATTTATGTGTGGTTGTAAAGCTTCGAGTAGGCCATTAAGCCTCCACCT
Source organism: Decapterus maruadsi (assembly GCA_030347415.2). Taxonomy (NCBI): domain Eukaryota; kingdom Metazoa; phylum Chordata; class Actinopteri; order Carangiformes; family Carangidae; genus Decapterus; species Decapterus maruadsi. Next base: position 19,578,954 of record CM064894.1, read on the forward strand.
ATTTTCGAGAAAAAAACAACAACCCTAATACAAATTTCAGTTTAACTCCAGAGGGATTCTTCATGTGCTGATGACTTTTCCTCATATGTTTGATTAAGACCTGGTTTCACCTCCCTGACAAATTAAATGCCAAGAGCAAGCTCAAGGTTGTAGCCCTCAGGAAATGAGCTTTCATAGATTACTTGCCCTCAAGCACTTCATCAAAAACACTTTGTGTATATTTTAGCATTTGAGTGCTAGGTGGCGCTATTCTTGTGTGGCAAGCATTTCTGCCAGGGGCTAAACGGAAGAGAAAGGATGACAAAGAGGCATCCTCCCAAAATAAGAGCTGCTCCCGCCGAGCCTACACAGGCCACTGACCAGGACAGCTCATGGTGTAACGGTATGGCATGGTTACTGGACAGAAGGGCCAGCACAGACTGGTGGAATATCAGGATGGAGAGAAGGACCAGTACGCCTGGACAAAGGGAGAGACGAATTCAACTTCAGATCAGAACATTTAATACAATGTGATTTCTGCAAAAACATATATCCCTGTAGTGAAGTCCTTACCTGATAGGATGAAACAGAAGGAGGCTGGCTTGAGAAAGAACTGCACTCCTTTGCTCAGGGCCATGACGATACAGATGGAGCCCATGACCATCATGGTCAAACTCAATAGGGCAACAATAGCTGCTGCTAGATTCAAACCTGTGAACGAGAGCACATGAACAGATGAGATTGAATAACATAAAACTGCTATATAAAACTGAAGGTAGCAAGAAATCTAGAGTAAGGTGGTATTTGTCAAATGTTGTGTGGAAACTGGGGATTTCATAGTAGTCAGTCACTGCAACATTTGCATAACCTCACAAAGTTTTATTCTTCTGGGCTTATATTTGATTGCACGTGATGGTTAAAACATGAAAAAAAAAGTAGTGGAATGTGCCACTTCTCCTGTTGGCTCTCTTTAAAACAGAATTTACTGGCGACGTAAACCTGAACAGGTGCAACCCAAAAAGCAGATCAACATTTCAAAACAGCCGGTGCCAGATTTTCTTTTCTTTTTTTGACACACCACCATACAGACATCATTTTATTAATTCATTAATTCATTCACATCAGATAAAAGATTGAGGAATGAGACTTTTTGGTGAAAAGAAGCCAAAAATAGAAGCTGATAAACAACAGAGGCAATATAATAGACTATAGGCTATTTGTGTTTTCTGCTCTTGGAGTGGCTTGTTGGTGAGACTACAGGCCGTCAGATCTGTGTAATTCCACACAGTCTTGTAGGCTGCACACATTCATGGTCCTCAGAGGATGAATCCGTCTGATCGCCATTGTGTCTTTGTATTTGTGGATTTGAGTGAAACTTCTCGAAAAAATTAATGGATGGATTGTCCTGAAATTAGATACACACATTCCTGTTCCCTTATGGATAAATTTAAGTGAATTAAGGATCCCACAACTTTTCATCCGGCTCACAATCAGGTCAATATTTCTACTGGACTGAATGGCAACATGCTAACCTTGCTACATTAATAGGTGGTGTGTGTAGCTAGGCCTATATGATATATGATATATAGCCTCAGCATGTTAGCATTGTCATTTTGAGCATGCTAGTATGTTAATGTGGAGCTGTTTAGGCTATACTTCTACATCTAACTGCAGCAGTAGGCTAATTAGTTTATGCCTGTATGATTTTGGTAATTTAGCCTCCAAAATGACCATAAACTGAAATCAAGATGCTTCTAAAACTTTTTGAGCAAAAACTAAACATATTAATATTCATGAGGGCGAGATTTATTGTTTCTATTATACCTGCTGTTGCATGATAGTTTTGGTTAGGTCCGCTGAATAAAGTGGCATATGAAATCAGATAGTCTTTGAAGGCATCATCAAGGAAGTTTTCAGAAGAGACAAAGATGACTTTATGTTCACTGCGATGTAAGTACCAAGTCTTCAAACTGCGCTGAAACCAGTGGTGCCCTGGACGGTTAGGTAAACACATTAATCAGTCTGATAGCTTATGGGTTTGCTCCGGAAAATGGGTGGCAGCAGAAGTTAATGGGCTAAAACATGCAAAAACCACCAGCATGGTCCTGTGAGCACAGCACTCAACATCTTCATATTGATAGAAGCTGCTGTTTAACTGTTAGTGTGTATCTGTTTGTATATCAAAAACCGCAAAAGAAGGTAGGCTATCTCACTCTTGTTAGTCGTCTTCTTGAATATGACTGCATTCTCCCCAGAGGTGAAGAATTTGAAGTAGGTGCAGTTGGTTTCTGTGGGTAAAAAGAAAAGATCAGACAAAGAGATCAGACCCACTCACTCACATACACTCACACTCCTATGGATGACTGCTGGTCTTCTGTGATGTGCCTCCTATGCATCCATGCACGCTGTCCTTCCAGGCATCATTCCTATTTATATCCAAGTGTCGAGCATTAGCTGGAGTATCCAGACACACACACACACCGCTACACACTCAACACACACTGCCCAGCGCTGCACATATGGTGCCGCCAGAGAGCCCTTAGCAAAAAGTAGTATACTTGAAGTTCATTTTATTAAGTATACTTGAGTATAAGTATAAGTATAGCAAGTATACTATGGACCATGTACTTGAAGTATACTAGAAAGTATACTAATTTAATACTTCTATTGGCTAAATTGGAACATTTTTTAGTTTATAAAAGTATACTTAAAGTAAACTCATCAATATACTACTAATGTACTAGGTATATACTTCTAGTCCACATTTTAGTTTATTAAAGTATACTTTGAGGTCATTTTAAGTATACTTTCAAGTATACTAATTCAATACTTCTTTGGACTAAATTGGAACATGTTTAAGTTTATAAAAGTATACTTAAAGTATACTCATCTATATACTACTAGTGTACTAGGTATATACTTCTACTCCACATTTTTAGTTTACTAGAGTATACTTTTATGAACTTAGAATATCTTGCTAGTTTACTTATTGTTATACTTTAACTAAACTTCTAAATTTACTTAGCATATTACTTGTAGCATACTATCTTTATACTTGAAAAATACTTCTTTAGGTATTCTTAAAGTTAACTCACTAGATGTTAAATGTATTTACAAAATCACAAGACAGAATGTTGAGAGCAAGTTTTATATATTTTAGTAACATTTCCTGAGAGAACAAAGACATCCCTCTTTGTCAAAAAAATGTTACGGAAAAAGTGAACATTTGCTTATAAAAATGTAAACAACTGTCTCCAACTGAGAACTAAAGTCCTTCTTTGTAAAAAAAAAAAAAAAAAAGTAAGAAAGTACACATCTTTGGAACAAATAACTTGATAAAAACAAAAACGGTTTTATGACTTCTTTTCAGCCATTTGCTTGGCATAGCTTATATTGTTGCATTTCTTTCTTATGATGCGTCTCACATCTTGAATGGTGGTGTCCGGGAACTTCTCCTGGGCATGGGCTATGAGTGAAAAAACACACACATAGAAAACAAAACATTACTTCAGTGTTATTTTTATTCACTATCCACATTAACACACATGTTATTAGAATCCCCAATAATGCACTCACCAAGTATAGCATCAAGTTGTGTATTGTCCAGCTGTGGCTTTGATTCCACATCCTTGTGAGCCCCTGACTGCCTCCCGGTCAAACTTGAATTGGATAGTGTTTCTCTACCATAGACGAGCACTGCGAGATCCCCAATGTACAATGCTGAATTTGTAGTCCGCAGCGACTTCAGCTTTCGCCTTGGTACTTTAACGTCATGCCCTGGCACAAGAAGCACCTGCAAAACATTTGAATGTTACTTACCAAATAATGATTATATGGTGTTCTTTGGAAATCTACTGTATCTATTACCGTAATCTGTGCAGTGAATATGCATTGGCATAGTCTATAAACTAACTAATCCATCATTAATCCAGTCCAGCACAAAGTTGATGAATATGCTTTCTTTCTAGCGTATGTGTACAATCAAAAGGTGTAGAGGTATTTACCATTTCATCAGGGTTAGACATCACTTGAGGAGAGCCAGGTGGAGAAAATGGTGGGTCTCCAGATGGTGTGGATGACCAGGTGGATGCAGGAGGTGAGCTCTGCACTGTGATTTTTTCAATAACCTCTTTCAGCTGTGTCACCACTGCTGGGAGCTCTGTAACAGGAATGAAAACAAGAGGGGACAACAAGGGAACAAAAGTGTTTGTGTCATTACTGTGTTTTGAGACCATTTTAAAACATTACATAGTCATTTGTATCATGAAAAGCATGGCTGGAGGTAGAGCTGATTATGGAGGAGCAGGAGGTATGAGGAAGCTGAATCAGCCATAAGTAATCTATAAAAAGAAGATTGAGGCCAGATATGGGCCTTTTTCCTAGCCTCGTAAACCAGCCTCCCCTGGAAATGCATTTAATTTCATTTCAGAGGGGGAGTCTGGCCTCATCCCCGTTGTAACCGTTTCGCCAGAAATCGTCTGACAACCGAGCCAATCAGCGCCACCGCTGTGATTGACACAGCACGTTGGCCAATCAGGGCCTGAAAACATCACTACATGGACTGGACTCACCTACAACAAACATGGCGGAGCTACTTTTTTGTTGTGGCGGCCATCTTTAGGACCTAGTGCCACCTGACAGTCGCGGAGAAAAATGGCCAGTCAATGCGCATCTTTCAGCTTCAGAAAAACAACCCTATTCAAAGAAAATTGGTATTTTGGGTTTCGATCCCTATTTAATTGCCTCCCTCCGTACAAACGTTCTGTTCTGATCCAGATCCACTGGACTTACAAAGTATAGCTGACGCAGCTGAAAATAAGTTAAATAGTGAAACAGCGGCGCTTTTATAGTCGGTTTTATGATTAAACTCTGAACATAACCTGCCAGGATCAGGTGTGTCTACTACACAAATGATAATCAGACTATGTCCACATCCACAGAGGAGGGAGGGGTTAGTTAGCTAACGCTTGGCTACGTAACTTTAGCAAGACACAAACATAATTTACTTGAGATGAAGGAGAGACCAGACCTGAGGGTCTAGAGTGGTCTGTGGGGGTCCAGTGATCCCTTTTGATGGCAGCGACCCACCTCTGTCTTCTTTCATTGTTTTTAGAGATATTGTAAAACATAAGTCCTGTATTTTTACCGTTAGCTCTATCACAACAGACCGCACAGCTGTTAGATGCCGTCTATCTGCTGTGCGGTTGACAGCATAAACGGTATTCTGACGGTCCTAAAGATGGCGCTGTTGAGACGCTGTGCAGTCACATGAAACCCATGAATAGGCACACCACAAAAGTCTTTACAAGGTAGTGTTTTACATATTTGCTTTACTTGAATTAATAAACATGAAAATACCTCTCACTGCATCCAGTAGTTCCTTCATATGGCCTTCTTTCAGGTTCTTGATTTCTTTCTGAAGCCCTTTAATTTTCTGGACCGCCCCACCCCAGTTTCTGGGCACCTCCTCCTCATCTGACGACTCCTCATTTGAGTTAATTAACAACACCAAAACACACACACACACAAAAAAATCAGCCTTTTCTGTGGCAGCAAAATTCACACCATAATAACTGCATCAACTCAAATCACCACAATTAAAATATAGTCAAATAACTTACCTCTGAAGTAGCTTTGTCGGCAAGTTTCTTCTTCAGCTCTTCGATCATGAGATTTGCAGACTCTTTTTCTGCTGCACAGGTTGGTATTTTTTTCTTCTGTCAAAATTATAATCCAGTTTTGAATTTTTGTAACAGGCACATGTAATAACAGTGATGTTAATGACATAGATGATTTGGCACTAGTTACAGAAATGTCTGCACGACTGGTGGATCGTACCTAGATTCAGAAATGTGTAAATAATCAAAATAAAAACAATTATCTATGGACTTGGCGAATTGTCAAATGTATTTAATTACTCCTTATACTAATCAGGCTTAAAGAGACTCAGATGGTCTTAGCATTTTGCCAAATTTATGTAATTGATAACAAGACAATAATCTTTAATGATTGTAACAGTGGATGAAAATAGGAGAGGCAATACAGCTTTTAACATGTGCATTTCTATACAAGGCACAAAAAAAGTTACTTATGTTCTGAATTACAATCAACTGTCACACAGTGTTATTTATCCAGGAAACTACCTTTTTTGGTGGAACTTCTTGATCCTCCTCTTCCACATCTTTCCACTTGCTGTTTGGCTTACTCTTCCTCTTGGGTGATTCTTGCCAAATGTCCTCACCCCTTATGAATTCCTGTCTCTTCTTACACAGATCACTGTAGTTGTCTGTGTGGGAAACATGATAAAAAAAAAAGCATGACTTCGTTGGATCTCTTTACATATGTGTGTGCGTGTATGTGTTCTGATATCACAGACATAAAATCGAGGGAGAGGAGAGAGGGGGTAATGGCGGATATAATGAATGTATGGCAGACAAACACTGCATGTCTCCAAATTCATGCAAGTTTCCAGGATGCCTTACAGTACTTATTGCATTCAATGCAATGTAGTTGCTGATAAGATCAGGTGTCAAAAGGGGGGGGGGGGGCGGACTTCATGATCGATTGACAACGAACTAAGTTTCAATGTGTGTGTGTGTGTGTGTGTGTGTGTGTGTGTGTGTGTGTGTGCAAAAGCCTAAAACATTGGAAAACCTGGAGAGAAACTACCACAAGCTACCACTGGTTTAAAATTGCTAAATTAAAATTACAATTGAATTACTTACACAGATAGTCATACGTGTGCATGAAGCATTACCCTGTGTTAGGTTAAGCTAGCGGGCTACATTAACGTTAGCTTTTTTCAATTACCGGTAACGTTAACGTATACACTGAGTATGACATGACAAAGTGGCAGATTTAATCAATGCTATAGCAATAAAAGCTTTAAAATTCAACAACTTACCACCGAACATCAAAACCTTTGCTGGGAAAAAGGCTGGACCGTCTGATTTTTTTCTGCCTAAGTCCCACTTTACCTCCATCCAGCCATCGTCTTCCAGATCAGGGCACTGGGTGATTAATTTTGGACATCGCTGCTGGTCTTCAATACTCATCCATGAAGTCTTTCCAACTTCCACACTCTTGTCCTTGAAATAATAAATGGCAAATGCCATTGTGGTACGCTGAAAATTCCTCTTTCCCCCTTCTTTCTTCCCTCGTTGAAAACAGGACCGTTTTTGGGTTTTTTTTTAAAGAAAAAGAAAAAAAAGACCGTTAACTACTTAAGTGGGCGCCAATTTTAAATTGGGCTCCTCCCATTGGCAGTCAGGTAGGGAGGCGGGGCCACTGGCGGGAAGTACGCTGCGTGACCAGTGCGCGACGACACAGTCTACTCAGCGAGAGCAGAAAGAGGCTCTCTGAGTTAGCTCATCAGAGCTAACATGGCGACGCGTCGTGGCCCGTATAAAAGATATTTGGAGGAGTACACGGCAGAGATTCCACGGACCACCAAACACAGATGGAAAGTAAAAGTAAGTAACAGATAATGAATTTCAGGTAGAATCTGGAGTTTTGTTCGTTTCTGTTTGTACAGGCCTCTCAGGTAGTAGTAGCAGTGTGTAGCTAGCTTGTCAGGGCTGCATAGGGGATCACATGGGATCACGGTGAAGCACTGGAGGGTCACCAACGGTTGTAAATTGCTGTTGTGTGAGCTGTGAAGATCCTGGTCGCACTGCACGCAGAACCGGGGCACAAGAGGGTCTGGCTGCAGACCTCCACTGTCAGACGCTTCCTTGCGGACCTCCATTGTGGGGACGGAAGTTGATTCGTAAAACCAATGACACCAAATCAAAGGACATAATTTAAATTTAAATTTATTTTAATTTAATTATTTAATAGCCAATTTAGTTTTAATTTTATTCATATATTAAGCCCAGCGTTTGTACATTATTGACCACTTTTTCTTATTCTTCATGTTTAAATAATAAAAGAAAAATCACAAATACATGCTTCCAGTTTATTCGTTTTTATTTTGAAAAGCTTTGAATCAACTTCCATCCCCACAATGGAGGTGGCCTCACAGTGGAGGTCTGCAGCCAGAGGGTCAGGAGCAGAGGCAGTTTCAGATAGGCGCACATGTTAACCGGTCTGCCTGGTCGCACAGCTTGCGCTGTGGAGCGCAATGTGCACCCTGGCAGGTTCAGTTCTATTTTCGCAAGCACAGAGAGCGCCGTTTGTCAAGCTCCTGTGTAAAACCGAGTGAATGCGTGACATGAGTAATAACTGAAATTTATATTTTAACACCCCACATTTCCAGGGCAGTACAGAACTACAGGATAACACAGAAGATCACATGAGTCAGCCCAGTGCTTCCCACAGAGAAGGTAGAGATGATGTCAACAGCAGAAGCTCCTCCACACCTACGCTTTTGGATACTGTCCTTCAACAGGTAATATGAAATGACACAGTTTTAGTACAAGTGGAATCATATCTTGAAATATGCCAGGACATCTTATGTTGCCAGGATACCCCCCTCCCAATATTTCAATTTTAAGAATCTTCCCTAAACTGTGCTGTCAGCTCCTCTAGTAGACATAATCATTAGCACATGTCATATGCCATGTCACTGATTTATTTTTCTCCCATAAGACTAGAGGCAGCTGAGGTCTAAATAACTTTTAAGTTGTCTAAAAATGAAAGTGTACACATACTCTGTTTATGATTTGGTGATTGGACTTGACATAAAGGGAGGTAATTCTTTCTATTGTTCATTGTCTTTCTCTTGTTAATCTGTAGAATGCCAATCATGATGATGGCATCAGCACAGATGGTCACATGAGTAACACGTCCACCAATGGAGAGGAAGAAATTAACTACTCCACCTGTGAAGATGAACAAAGTAATGAAAACTCCTCCACAAACAGCCTGCTGGATATGGACATTCAAGAGGTACACTTGTAGAATTGTTTTGGGGTGGGAGGGGTACACTAGGCCAACTTTGTTAAGATTAGCCCCTTTTTAGACAGCCTGTTCAGCATGGGTTTTATGCGCCTCGCTGGTCTGTTTAAACAGCTCTGACGTGGGCTTGGGGGTCTCTGAGTTTCACCAACAAAACTCTTATTAAAGACATTAAAGTTGAAATTTATTTCCATGTATGACCCATGCTTGGTCACATTAGAAGTCAACTTAAAGCCAGATGATGTTTTTACTGTTCTCAAATGTAAAAATGGGTCACATTGGACCCTCAGCATTTTTTAAAGGTTAAATTACCTGTTACTTAAACATTTTTCATTGTGCTGTGATCTTAAAGCTCCAGTGTGTACCTTATTTGGCTTTTGATTAGCAAAAATCAAATATTTATGTCATAAATACACGTAACAATAATGATTTAATGGATTAATTGATCATTTCAATCATTGATGTATTAACTACATTTTTCATTCTCTTGCCTTTCTTCACATGTAGAATGATAATTCAGATGACCAAGTCAATACAGAAGAACACCGGAGTAACACTTCCAACAGTGAAGATAAAGATGATGAACTCAACACTAAGAACCCTACCACAAGACAATTGGATGTGGACATTTCAGAGGTATATGCACCATTCTATGTGGTAATTTATATACATTTATTGTCTACTCGTTTAATTAATTACTTAAAATAATCTTTTTCCCTTGTCAACCTGTAGAATGACGAAGTCCTGTCACATTCTGAAGAGGACTTGATTGATGCTGCCAGCAATGAAGGTGAAAACCATAGTGAAGATGAAGATGTGATGGAGGGGAATACTACTAGAGAAAAGACACCTGAAGTGGTATGTAGACAGTGGTTCAATAACACATTGCTAGTAAATTGCACCCAAGTTCTAAAATAGGCCATTCATTGAACATGCGCCTTATAATCCGGTGCTATGTATGTAATCATAATGGAATTTAAAATGCAATCAATGAATGAATGAAAGAACCCCCCCCCACCCCTTTTTTTTTTTTTTTGGTCCTGACCAGTTTGCATCCCTGATTTTTAGTAAATTAGAATATTTTGTGTAACCCTTAGGAATGTTACTTTCTAGGCTATGAACCAATTGTTGTGAATTTTGTTTTTGATTTTAAAAATACTTTATGCTAGACTATTACTGCTTAAGTTTGCTGCTACTCATTCTCATATATATATATATATATGCCTTTTCTCTTTCTTTATATCTCCATCTCTTTTCTTATATCAATAGGACAGTGAAGACCAAGCAGATGGTTACAAGCCCCTGTATCCCGGTGCACCCGTTTCCAAAGAAGAAAGTTTATTGATGCTGATGTCGTATGTGCTGCGGAACAATTTAACGGGCAAAGCACTTTCTCACTTACTGGAACTGTTCAATCTGATGTTTCCAGGTCTGATTCCACCCTCACATTACCTTTTCCACAAAGAATTTGGAAGTTCATCACAGTCTGAAGTTCACTTTTATTGTGGAAAGTGTTTAGCATACCTTGGCATTCGTGCAGACTGTCCCTCTCATTGTACACTGTGCAACACAGTATTTGACGCCAACACAAGTTTAAAAAATGGCTTCTTCTTTCTTGTAATTCCCCTTCATGCACAGATAAAACAACTTCTGGAGGAACATGATGTCAATCTTACTGAAAAAACTAGATCCTTTGATGTTTTAACCGACATACAGTCTGGTGGAGAGTATCAAAAATTGTGTGACAGTGGAGTTCTTGGAAAAGATGATTTGACTCTGATTTGGAATTGTGATGGGGCACCAGTATTCAAAAGCTCTAAATGCAGCATTTGGCCAATTCAGTGCCAGATAATTGAACTGGAACCAGAGATGAGAAAAAGGCACACTTTGATGTCAGCATTATGGTTTGGGCCAACTAAACCATCCATGTTAACATTGCTGACACCATTTGTGAAAGAAGCTTCATTATTAGAGACTGAAGGTATTGACTGGCAAGACAGACAAGGACACAGCCATGTTTCCAAAGTGTTTGTGCTGATTTGTAGCTCTGATTCTGTAGCTCGTCCATTGCTTCGCAACACTAAACAGTTCAATGGATTTTACGGCTGTGATTTTTGCTTGCACAGAGGTGGTAAATCGTATCCATACGAACAACCTGAACCCCGTAGAAATGAGAGGGACCATTTTAGTCATGCAATGTCAGGCACAACTGATGAGCCAGTGTTTGGAGTCAAAGGGCCATCTCCTTTAATGCAGCTGCAACACTTCCAAATGATAAATGGATTCATTCCTGAATATCAACACAATGTTTGCCTTGGAGTCACTCGGCAGCTCTCAACACTATGGTTTGATACAACAAACAGTGATTCCCCCTGGTACATAGGTAAAGAAATTGCTGAAGTTGATAGGCGACTTGTAAAAATCAAACCACCTGTTGAAATTACTAGGACGCCAAGATCACTGACTGAAAGGAAGTTCTGGAAAGCTTCAGAGAACCGAGCATTTCTCCTTTTCTATTCTCTGCCTGTATTGAAAGGCATACTCCCTGCAAGATTTTGGAACCATTTGTTCCTACTGGTGTTTGGCATATATACTTTATTGCAGGATACCATAAAGACCAAAAGCATCCAGATGGCAGAGCTTGCTTTGAAAAAATTTGTCATTGAGTTCCAAAGACTGTATGGGAAAAACAACATGACCTTTAATATACACTTGCTAACACACACTGCACAAAGTGTCAAACACTGGGGGCCATTATGGGCGACGTCGACCTTCTCATTTGAGTCCAATATGGGCACTCTCATGAAGTATTTTCATGGAACACAGTATGTCCCTTCACAAATAGTTAGAACATTTCTGTTGTGGAGAGAATTGCCGCAAAGGGCCAAGAACACTATCCACCCAGAACATGAAAAGGTTCAGTCTTTTGTTGAAGAACTTTGCTTTAATAAAAGAAAAACAGAAAATTGTGAAATACTAAATGAACGTGTCAGAGGTTTTGGTCATCCCCCGATGCAGGAAAGTATTAAAATGTCATATAGGCTTGCCATTACAAAGTTGTGTGGAATTCTAAGCAACTGCTTCTGGTCTTACAAACGTTTTTTGGTCGATGGAGTTCTGTATCACAGTCAAAACTATGACAGACTAAAGAAGAGATACAACAGCGCCGTATGCTTGAAAGATGGTACATTTTGTTTAATTAATGACTTGGTTGTTTTTAAACAGATGTGTTCTCATGAAATTTCTGCAGTCTGTCAGTGTGCTCAACAATGTTGTGTTTTAGTTGAGGTACTTACTAAATCACACAGGCCTGTATGTAAAGATTCACAGATCAATGTACAAAGTACTTTCATGTATCAGGTTAAAAAGACTGAAACTGTGAATGCTGTCTGGCCTGACATGATTAAAACAAAATGTGTTCTTGTTGAAACAGATGATGCAGTGTACATAACAGCGCTGCCAAATCCTTATGAAAGGGACTAGAATCAAAGGGACTTGATCAATAAAGTCAAATCAAATGTTTCTCTGTTTTTGTGTATATTTTTAAGGTACCATACATAAAGCTGATGCAATTGAGCACACATACTATTTACTGTAAACGTTTAATCTCTCCAACTCACTATGATCTTGAACAGTTCATAGGGGTAATACCATAGTGAAAAACATTTTTATTCTGCTAAATTAAATGTAAGCACAAGTCAATGACTTGACCTTATTCTGTACTTCGATCAAGATATACTAAGTATTATGTTGTGGCAGAAAGAAGTATACTTAAGTACAAGTATAAGCTTTAGTATTAAAGTATAAGTCCAAGTATTAGTATTAATGTTCTTAGTCTTAGACTATTCTTTATACTTGTAGGTATAAGCCAAGTATACTTCACTATACTTTTTCAAAGTATATAAATTATAGTATGTAAAAAGTAAACTTCAAGTATACTGCCTCAGTTTTAGTATAAAATATGTATACTTGTAGTACACTTTAATAAACTACTTTTTGCAGAGGGAGGGTGAGAGACAGCAAAACACTGAGGGTGGATGGCAGAGGGGAGAAGAAGGAGTGGTCGACAGGGAGAAGGGGGCAGATGGAGGATAGAAATGGAGAGGCGCAGTGAGTGAGGGGAAGAGGATGCGTGGGGTGAGAGGAAGATGAAGGGGGGAGGGGGAGGGGGGGTGCTCAGAGGGTGAGGTAGTGGGGAAAGGGGGGCAGATGGTGGGGTGGTGAGTGAAGGAGAAGAGAGAGGGGAGCCACAGATGGAGAAGGAGGTGAGGGGAGCAGGAGATGTCAAGGGGGGAGGAAGCACAGAGGGGTTGGTTAATACTGCATTAGACATACTCTCTCCCTCAGTCCCTCTTCCTCGTTTCCCCCTCTCTATATTTAGACAAAAACTGTGAAGTAGTCAGATTCCACTTGGCTTCACAAGCGCATAGTGATGAGTTACCCGTCAAATATGTGGTCCAAGACGTCCACATGCTTCTACACACATTTAATTTCTTTTACACACAAACAATGTCTGTGCCCGAGCACGTTTGCAAACATTTTCATTGAAGCAGACACTCCATTTATCAGCCTACTGATTTTTTTAAAAACACATTATGCTATCACAGTCAACTGATTTTGCTCTTGTTACCATCACTGAGGCTATAATTATTGAGCCATCATGTTCCTCTCCAGCAGGCAGCGAAGACGGATAGCTGGTCTTGAGATGACAGCCGCAGCATCGGCGGGCTGCACTTTGCTTGGGACGGGAGCCAGAGGCATGTAAACAGGGACGCGATACAGAGAAGCAGAGATGGCAAAAACAGTTGTTTTCCTCCAAACACTGGGAGCCCACGGCCATCTGCAACAGGCGGCGTGGGCCAACAGTGTGAAAAAGATTGTCAGAAGCATACTGGCTGCATTCACACTCTAACAGACCATCTTGGAAGCATTGAGATAGATATCCGTTAGAGGGAAGCAGCCAGACATGCAGGAACATTTTGACAGAAAAGATGATGAATTAGTCCCTGAAAACTGGATACAAAACAACCTAGTGGCAGGCCGTTCAAGGTGATGTATGTAAAGGAGTATCTATGTAGGCTATATATGTGATCTGCATGTATCTGCTGGGGGCGAGGGGATGGATTTTGGTCTCTTTAGTGCTCTGTTGCATCACAGCAGATTTCCTCAGACAGGGAGTGATTCCAGGAGAAGCTCCTCCTAAAGCCTGCCGTGCTATGCCTATCTCCATCTTTCAATACCTGCCTCCCTCTCTCTTTTCAGACAGAAATAGGTCACTGTGCAGATAATCGACGCACTCCGGAGAACATAACCACGGTCAAGTTGAATAAAGTGCTTTAAGAACGGAGCTGTCACAACTCTAAACATGGATGTTCATCAGCACCATAAACCTGTGGTCTGCGCCTTTATCACCTGTCGGCACTGTGTGCACAACAGGAGATGATTAGGTGCCCAGTGAGGAGAAGATCTGAAAATTAATAATGCTTCATTACACAGACAACGTTATGAATCATAAGGATAATGTTGTATAACGGTGGATGTACCTGCATGCTGCTCTGTGTGGTTACGGTGGGAGAAGAATTGAAAACAGCTTCACTGTGGTCCTCTGTGTGCAGCTTCATTCCACCAGATCTGTTTCCCTGTATCGTATTTCTTTAATGATTCAATTTGCACATTATCTGTAGGATGACCTAGATACATATGTATGCAGGCAGCTTCACATACACAACTATCCTCTGTCTATCCCTTTGTGAATTTATAGTGAATGAAGATATACAGCATGCGGATAAAACGATGTGAAATACAGTATATACCAAAATTCATATGACAATTCTTGACTTTTGACAGAAATTGTTTTATTTTAACCATGGCATGGTTTCACTTGGTCCCTCATGGGTTCAGACGAGAGACCTACAGATGTAAGCATATTCCCAGAGGCGATGCACCATATTAGTTATGCCTGTTCCCTCTGTTTTTCACATCAGTGATGATGGCAAAGAAATGTACATCGTTTATATATCCTCAGTGATGTCAACAATTTTACAGCCACTCAGAAACATCTTTTTGACCATTTTCTATCAATTCACTCTCACACTGATGCACATACTGAAGCATGGGGGGAGCCTGGAGGATGGCTTGCATGGCTGGGCAAATCAGTTTGCAGGAAAGCAGACGTAAGCAGACAGTCAGAGAAACAAAACAGACACGCTCCCTGCAGAAAGCTCACCTGCTCACTTCGCAGAGAGTACAGAGGACAGACAGACAGACAGATGGACACAAACACAGACACACCGGACAGAGGCCTCACCTCCAGGTAGCTCAGCAGGGCCGCAGCTGGTCCTCTCTGGGTCTATGTCAGCCACCCATAGGGTGCGGATGCAGCCCTTCCATAGGCCGTAGTGGGCCATCTGGCAGGTCTGGTTGCCGCTGAAATTCTTTGGTTGGGCTAACTCCACCCAGAACTCTGTCCCCACACCGAGAACCGTCAGTGTGACTCCGATGATAGAGACAAAGAAGGCCAGCTTGATCTTCCCCTCCTGGCTGTCACTCATCTTGTTTGTTCGCCTCTGTCCCCTTCCAACTTTCATTCCAGCCAGACCTACACCTTGTCCCGGCCCGGCCCCCCGGCCGTCCTCATCTTGCTGTACAAAGAAGTTGGACCACATAATGATGGCCCAACCACAAAGACAAGGGGATGGGACAACAGACTTCGGCTAAAGATTAGGGGAGTAAATAATAGATGAAAAGATGTAAGGACGGGGGGGTTAAAAGAGAAGAAAATGGGGAGGTCTTCAGGTTGGATAGGGTTGAGCTCTCTCAAAAAAAAGGTGACACAGCTATCAACTGTACTGTGATGGGTAAATTGAGCAAAAGAAGCCCGAACGAACAGTGGAAGTGAGGGAGAACTCTGAAATTAGACAGAAAGCGATATGAATAGAACTACAATATAGTCGGGGGACGGATTAAACAAGGTAATGATAAAATGGGAAGAGGTGGAGGGAGGACCAGGAGAGCCACTGTCTGTTTTCGGTCCAGTCCACTGAAATAGAGAGATGAAACGGAAAGATGAAAGAGCAGCCGGCATATGCTTCACAAGAGCAAAATCCTTTCATCACCAGCGTAATATTTAATTTCCAACAGCTTTATCAGCATCTACAGTATTCCCTCCCCTAAAAGCCATATGACGCGCTCTCAGCCAACAATAGATAAGCCATATGGCGTTTCCCTGAAAGGCAGATTTTGCTTCAGATGAAGAAACAATTGGGCTGGATGAGCTAGTGGAGTAGACTGGTATGGGGTCAAGGTGAGAGATAACACCACAGCGCCAGACTGGACCACCCATCTTCTATTTTCCCAAAGGAGTTGACAGCAGACCGCATCCCAGAGCAGGTAAACTATCTGTGGCTTACACACAGATCCCCTTTGATCTGAGGGGATAATGGGTTGCCTCAAATACCTCCCATCCTGCATTACGTGTACCGCCAAACACCAGGAATCTGCAGCCATGAGTGTCTTCTTTAGCAGCGTGCATGTGGATGTGTGTGTGTGAGTGGCATGTGCGCTGTGGATGGGTCCTGGCTTATAAAGCTGTTTCTGTTATTCCAAACTGTGACTGAGTTTAAACAACGTGAGTGACAGGGTGCAACGGTGTCGCCCCTCCGCGCAGGGTGCATGAGAGGTGATAATTCAAACCTGAACCCTCTGACAGAGAGGGGGCTGCAATAATTAACTCAGTCCAACAGGTCACATAGTGGAGGCGAGAGGCCTGGCCAGTTAGGAAGGCAGCACCAGCAGGCCACACACAGTTGGTAGATCACTTAATTCAGAGCTTTGTGCTGACCGCATCAGAGTTTTTATATAGGCAAGGCACCACATGAGCCCACTTAGAGTAAGTACCTTGTGTACGATATTTTGGGTGTAAACACAGAGGGCAGCATGCGGCACTTTAAACCTAGAGTCACTGAGAGTAAGCCTGGGAAATTAGATTTGGTTAGTTAGTTGGATAGACAAGTGTCTGTCTGTCTGTCTACGGTAGGCCTATCTATCTATCTGTCCCAGGAAGCAGTAAATTGTAAGACAATTTCAGGCTCCAAAACAGCTCAATATATCTCTAATCAATGGAATCATGAATAGACAACGTGAATTTTGTTTTGAACTATGACATGAGCAATAATGATAACAGGACTTGATCACCATGATATCTCTCTGGCATATGTTGATAAACAATAATATTGATTTATCGCGTAGCCCTAAGTGACAGTAACCGCTGTAAAAGGATCCAATCTTCTTATCTGCCAAGATAATAAAAGGCAGATCTCTAATTAACAAAGCTTTGGAATAGCAGCCGTGCATCAGAATACTCCTCCAACATTAACTGTAATAAAGATCATGAAGAGCTGCAGCTGCTGACAGCCAAGTTAGTGATCACAGAATTACAGACCTCGATCACATTACATCCATATTAACCAGGATGATCGGAGGGGTTACAACATGCCAGGCTACTCTAAGGGGGAGGGAGAGGGTGGGGGGTGGAGGTGGATCACTCCTACTCCAACTAATGCCTACTTTGTAATAAAGGATTATCCAGAGCTGTGTACTTATACATGTTTATTTGTGATGCATCAATAAAAAATAAAAAAAACCTATGGTGCCCACACTGCCCTCAGCTCTGTAGCAGCTGTGCAGAGGATCAGCTTGTCGCACAGGCGTATTTAATGTTGTGAAAACAATGAACTCTCTCTATCATTTGACCAACAACAGCAACGACACGTGTTTAACACATGGGCTTAAGAAAGCAATAACTAGCTAATGCACGGGAGCGAAAAGAAGAACAAGTCTGACCTGTTTGGTGTGTGTTGCTCAGTTCAGGAGGAAGAGACGCTTGAAACTTAATAGAGGGGCAGAGTGGTGATGGGAGAGTTAGTGACAGAGAGAGAGAGAGAGGGAAAAGGGGGTGGGAGGGTGGTACGTAAGAGTTATGGAAAGTGAGTGTAACAGGGGAGGGGGCTGCAGCCTGGTTGGTTAACACTGTTGATGATTAAATCTGTGTGTCCATGTGTGTGCATGTGTGTGTGTTTGTTTGTGTGTCCCTCACACCGCCCCTGCAACTCATGTTCAGTCTCAACAGCAGCACCCTGTTCATGGCGTGTACATGTCTGAAATCCTGAATCAGCGAGCCAAGGTGCTGCAGGGTGGTCCGCTCACATGACGACAGCCGAGCCAGCATGATTAAAAACATATCTGTGTCTCTGTGACAGCATGGGGCTCTCTGGGGCTGTTTGCGTATGTGTGTGCGTGCGTGTGTCTATTTTAGAAAGCCACCTGTTAATGACATTAAGTAAGGGCCGAGGGAGGAGCCTGCGTTCATACGAGAAGGGGCCGGGACTGTGTTTTTACAGCAACACAACACATGGTGAGGAAAGTGAAAGTCTGACCCAGAGACAAAGAGTGAAAGTAAATGGGGAGGTGGGAGGAGGGGGGGATGAAAAGGTAATGTGGAGGAAGGTGCAGAGATGAACTACACAGTAGTTCAGAGCAGAAAATGATAATGTGCAGCCCCATTTCATTCCTCACTAAACAGCGTCCAGGGAGACTTACTGTAAGACTCAGCCTGGTCTGGTGGAAAGCTTTTCCTGTAGCCCAGCCCTGCTTGGCTCTCACACAGTTTGGGTTACATACGTGGCACAGCAAGAGAGGGAGAGGGAGAGAGAGAGAGAGAGGCCAACCCCAGCAGCCAGCTACGCTCAAGGGGGGTGGAGGGAGAGCGGGAAACAAACCGAGAGTGAGTCGAGGACGGAGAGACAGAACAGGAGAGAATCAGACAAAAGGGACGAAACAGGCTGCAGGCTGTGACAGGAAAATAAACACCTACAACGTCCAAAATAGTCGAGTCCTGTTCCCTTTCTTTTTTTGGAGGGATTGCAGCGAAGCAACACGGCTGATTCTAGTGCAGTTTGCACAGAGGAGGGAGAAGAGGCAATTTGACAGTTGTGATGAATAGATTCATCTGAGGGACAGCTCTCTCTCCTTTTTAATGCGCATATGTGTGTCTATTCTTTAAACTGACTTTACCCTCTAATTATGCAGCCGGTCTCTGCTCCTTCATCATGCGAGATTGATAGAAAGTGTCCTCACACAGTCCGAGGCCATCAATAATCTACAGTATGCTGATGTGAACAATCTTGTCTCCACATCACTCAAGCGCCCCTGTCAGCAGTACTGATTTATGCTTCAACACGCTGAACTGCATGCATGTATGCAGCCATGCGCATGCTGGCCATACTTGTGCACATCACAGCTACACGCACTCCTGACTATGAGGTAATGTCGACTGAGAATGTGTGTCCACTCAAACGATAAGTTGGCTGTTTCTTTCATCTTGTTCTTATTGTTTTACAAATTCCCATGAAAAGACCAACGATTAATCCATAGATCCTGTACAGTAGTAATGTGTATCGCCAGTGGAGCTGATGCAGAAGACACTGCAGCCTATTCCTCTGGGTGCATGTTCTCCATTGTCATCCAGAAACTATTAAAAACACATCAATGAGCCACACTGGAGAACATGAGCACAGTGGTTTATTTCTTTTTTTTCACTTGACCCCAATTGCTCCATTATGGTGCAGTATGCACCAGCTCTTTTTGTAGTAAATTATTTTGGTTTTACTTGAGCCTTTTAACCTATATTTCACACAAGGTCCATGTGTGAGGCAGACTAATGCCATTGTTGTTGTTTTTCATGAGATTTGTGGACTATAATAAAAATGTGAAATATCCTCAGGCCCTAGGCCTCAAGAACCAGAAAAACTGGAAGTGGAGGAAAAAAGGATGTAACATTCAAGTAATCATCACAATCGTTCTTTACAGGTGTAATTTGTTGCTCTTTTGATTTCTAACCCTATACGCTCAACGTACATGGTCCCATATAGACAGAGTACTGCACCCATTCGATTCCAATGTTGCATGCTCCCACTGCTGCAGTGTTGTATCTTTCTGAATGAAGATCAATGGGGAGGCACTGCCCAGAATGACAATGATGATCAGCAGTATTACATTCACCACTAGAGGGAGATAAGGCATTTTACAATCCTCACTGCAGCACTGGGCCAAGGAGGCCTGCTAATGATATGTAATAGGTCTCATGCAAAGCAGCCTGAGCATCCTGATCTATAAGGGAGGCTGGGTCAGTTCATCATGTTTCCTCTGGTGGATGTGGCTTCAGCTGCTGCTGTTTTATCTGTACCCTCAGGGAGCAACAGAGCAGAGAGTGCTGCATGAGTGGCCCTACTGCTGGGGTTTTGTGCAGTGGGGTGCAGCGATGCAGATGGAGATGGGCAGTATAGAGCTGACACAGGACATTGTTTCATGTCAGAGATTTGTTGCTTTCTTGTAACTGTTTCACAGGATCTCCCTGTTGAATTGGTCCCAGGTGGTTCCAGCCTTTATGGCGTTTATTGCTGCTGAGCAAGATGGATGTACTCATGGGGACTAAGCGAGATATGAAAGAAGAAAACACAGACAACTCAACATACCATCACTTGATTTCTGGCCAGATTCTGACACAGAAGGCATAGATGCTGCTGCAGCAAAGGGAAGATAGGCACCCAAACTGATTAGACAGATGGGGGGTAAGAGCTGTAAACATGAGTTTTGTTCATTTGTATGGGTTAGAATGAGGCACATGAGAAATAAAATCAAACTTAATGTGCCGGGATAGGAAATAAAGACAAAATGGGCCCTACCGATTCCCCAAAACTAAAACTAAACTAAATTTAATAAAGAGTTTAGCATGTTTGGGCCCTAGTATGTAAGCGAGATGCACTTTTGCCTGTCAAGTTATTTGGTAGAGAAAAAAACCAGCTGACCGTCTGGTTGAGTAGGTGTAAATATGCCTTGCCTCTTTGAACTGTATCTTTGAGTAAGGCTGTATTTAGGTGACATAAAAGTCATAAATCGTGAGTTGACTTGGGTACAAAGAGGAAAATATTCAAAGCTGTGCAAAATGTATTCGACACACTGTGTTTAGGTGTATTTCTCGTGTCTGTAAAATGGCTCCATCACTCGGACATTACCATTAACTACAGGGTTTGATAAATTATGCCATCAACTGAATGAAACTGCCTGGACTTGACTCCAGTCTACTCCATCTCCATAATTAACTGAATGTCATCACTTTCTGGCTGAATATATCTGTGCTGCACTCTGGTGGTTGTGCATACAAAAGGAAGCGAAAAGAAAAAAAGACAACATGTAAATTCAGTTTTTAATCAACAGTTGAAAACAAATTGGACAAATGAAAGACTGTTCTGCTTTTATAAACTAGATGTGGTTTTTAGGGTTTAAATCATTTAAGAAATCACATTGTTTTCAGAGAAATAAAAAGAGAAATTAACTGACACAGTGACACTGAAAAAGCAGACCTTCAGAAAGTAAGGAGAAACATTTCAAAATTGTTATCACTGACACACAACCTCTCCTCAGCGCTGTCTTAAGCAACCCAAAGTATCAAATGAAAGCAGAGTCTCAAGCCCATACAGTGTGAACATGTGGTCCTCAGAGAAACAAGGGCAGAAGATGAGGGAGATTAGAGAAAAGCAGATTTTAAGTTCACGCGGACAGTTTCAAACATCTCAACAGCTACCTCTAAGATTTAGTGAATATCCCCCCAAAGGCTGATTAAATAAAATCGTGTAAAATAATCAAATCTTATGTGAACAGAGAACTGTGAATATAACTTGTAATTTTGTCAGATGTGCAACAGGAAATCCTTGTCTGCAGGCTTTCAACGAGTGGCCAATAAAGTGGTCAGTTTAATCTTAATTCATCAGTGTGGACAAGCCACTCACTGGTTCATAATTGAAGCTGGGAGTCGTTGTGTTGTTGTGTAGTTTTGGTTTCACCCTGTAGCACAACATGAGTCGTGAATATCAGTTACATGTTTATTTGGTCTTTTCAAAGAGGTGAGATGTCACACAAAAAAGCCAGACTGATCCAACACATCTAACGTCTCAAATCTGCATGGAAACAAGAAAGAATGAGAACTGGCGATGCGAGGCTAAAGCACGAGATAGTGACATTTATGGACATTTATGAACATGGAGACATTGATAGAGGGGCAAGCCAAATTTTTTTCCTCAGCAAATTGACATTGTGTAATAACATTAAGGCTTTTTGGTAAGGAAGAGATACATCCCCAATAGATACGTATCTATTTGCCTCTCTTTGCCTTTCTTTTTTTTAAATATTATTTCCTGTTGAATTAAGTCTGGGCCAAACTGAGCCGAGACAAAATCTCACCTGTTAAAAAGCTGTGCACAAAAGATGGGTGTGAAAAAGTTACAGTAAATAACAAAAGAAAGAAGAAAAAAAAACAACTGAATAGGTATAATTGAAAATGTTCTTTTCTTATTCTGTAGCCTGAATACAAGGCAATATTACAGCTCAAATCAGAGAAGCTACACACAGTATCGAAACAATTACAGTTGACATTCAGATACAGATTCTCTAACAATCGTCCTGAGGGGGGCAGTAGTCTGATGAAAATGAAGGAACATGAGGGAAATGTCCAAACAGAAAAAAAATCCAATGGTGAAGAGTCTCCCCTTGGCTTTCTCATGATGATGGCAAAACTGAAGTGGATGTTACAGCTACTGTATATCTACATTAGACGGTCAAACAAAATGCCCTCGTCTTCCTCTCCATCTCCCCCACATCTCCCTTTCACAAATAAACACTCCTTTCCTCCATCCAATCCGATAGTCCAGTTAGTTCCCTACAGCAACTCCTTCCTAATGTACTTAAAACAGGCTACCTCCATTTAAATACAAATCTTAAAGTGTGGCACCCCCCTCCCACCCAAAATGACATCCCTGTCTCACAAAGTATAAAAATTGTTGACCCCACCCCTGGACCTATTATTACACACATTTCTCAAAAATCTTTGACGCCCCTTACCCACCCAGCTACACCCTCACCACCCAAACCGAGCCCCCCGTCTTATGGACTGAATATAAACCCTCCCCAGTTTTCTCCTGTCCAATTTCCAAATATCCGATTTGACTGCTAGAGATTTCTCGTAGATCTCAAAGAAAAACTGGATGTCACCAAAGCCATTCGTCAAATGCTAAATATTCCCAGATCTACCTGAAATGGAGCTCTCCCAAATCAATCAGGGGGCTGATTTGGATATAGAAGTGCACATCCCCCCCTCCCTCCCTCCCCCCCTCCCTCCCGCCCGTACTTGTCCCTCTCCCACCCACCCACCTCCCACCCACGCCTCTTCTCCTCATGCCTCCTCTACCAGAAGTCCCGGCGGTGATAAGCGTCTGGATCGCAGTATTTGGTCACCACCACCCTGTTGGCAAACTTCCTTCCTGTCAGCCCCTGCATGGCCTTCTGGGAGTCAAAAACTGATGTGAACTCCACAAAGATCTATAAAGTTATATAAGAGAGAGAGAGAGAGGAAATAACAGATTAAAACACATTTGAATGCTGTGTTGACTGTCCATTATAAATAAATGAATAAATGTAGAATAACTGAATCGGATGCAGAGGGTCCTACCTTGCCAGTTCCAGGCACTTCCAGGCCGTCCACGGGTCGAGGTATCTCAATGCTCTTGACTTGACCGTACTTGCTGCACTCGTCCCTGACGTCCTCCACAATCTCCTCGTATTCTTCATCATCCAGCAGCTCCTCGGGGGCCACCATGTTCATCAGACACAGCACCTCAGTGGGCAGACCTCCCATCTGAGTCACTGAGCTGTTCAGACCTGGCACCTGCAGCGTCACCGGGGTCTGGTTCATGCTTGTCTGAAAACACAGTTTGTCTTTAGTATTAGGACCAGAGGGAGTTGTATGCCACTGTGTGTAGAGCTTATTAGGCCAAACAGTGGTTAAAAAGGTTCTTCATGGTCAAAGTTGCCTTTTTGTATTTTTTGTGTTGTCTACATTACTATGTGTAATGTGTACTGTTGTTGAACTGTTTTTAAGTTTAGGGGACTCCGGACAGAAATTAGCATCCTGCTATAATCTGGCACATTAACATGTTTTTGTCCATTAATGTGCACTGTCCCAATCAAATAAACAAATAAAGTAAAGACGACAGGTCATGTTTAACACCTTCATAGACTGACTATTGCTGGCAAAAACCACACTTACATAGCAAAACATTTTTCTCATTTCTAAATGTTGTGTTTTTATTAGTGGAACTCGAGCCTTTTTTTCTAGAATTTCTAGATGAAATTTCTTGTTTAATTGTGTTTTCTTGTTGGTTAAGTCTACATGGATATACATACTATATCCTTGGCCAAAGTTATAAATCCTGTTAAGCTTAATCATTAAAGAAAACACATAACAGTGGAGGTGCTTCAATAAGTGTTAAATACAACATATTTTAATATACTTTGTGAGAAGTCAGAATAAACTATGAATGATTTTTTTCTACTGTCTCAATATCTGACATGTTTGCCAAATCTTTTCTTGCGCTAAAATGCACTGTCAACTTTACTTAAAGGAAAGAAATTAAAATGTACATTGTGTGTTTCAAACATAGCACATAAATTGTTACACTTCTGACACACTGATCTGGTCAGTGGTTCGTCTTTATCCATTTCTGAAAACCTAAAAGAGCATCTAGCCTCCCACCACCCTGCTGTCATTCGTCCAGCCCCTGGACACTCACCAGAGTGGCGTTCTTGGATCCCACACTGGCTCTTTGCACCAGGAGCTTCTTGTCTCCGAGCTGCATGCCGTTCAGCCCAGCAATAGCCTGTAAAGATACCAAAACCTCTTAAAATACAATCTCCTCTTCTGTTGCTGGACTGCACTGAAAAATATCCTGTTGACGAGTGTGTCCTGTTGCACTGTTTACCTGGTCATTGAGGTTGACATCAACATATTCACAGAAGGCATATCCTTTAGATAGACCTGTGGCACTGTCCTTCACCAGGTTGAAAGCCTTCAGTGGGCCAAATGACGTCAGCAGCTCCTTCACCTGAGACACAGAAGAGTCATTGAAGGTTTAGTGATTTACAAAAACTCCCCTGATCAATCAATGATCACTCTGGGAATCAAACTATAGCTAATAACTAACGCACACTTGAAAATGTTTGAGAATGCATTTTATGAAGTACTCCATGTATGTACTACCACCGTTTGGAGGCAGTAGTATGCTGTATCGTACTGACCTGGTCATCATTCAGGTAGTTGGGCAAGCCGCCAATGAAGAGCTTGTGAGCTGAGTCTGGCACCACTGTGGACACCACGCCTACGTGAGACAAAAAGGGCCGGCAGAAACATAAGCAGAGATGCACAGAGCTCCTGATGGGAATTAATTTTTGATTCTTATGAATTATGCAACAAGTACTTAGGGGTTAAAAACCATTAATTGTCTGTGTACCAGGCACATATACACTGGGGTTCTCGCTCATGCCCGGCAGGGGCTGATAATCGTGAGGACGGCGAATCTTGAGGCTCTGGCCTTGAAAGATGATGCCATCAAAGGCCATTGCCTGTGTTGTTTCATCCACTGAACGGAACTGCACAAGATAGATTAAAAAATAAACAAATATGGCGTTATATTCAGAACTGTTGTTTTAAACAGAGATAGACACACCCAGAGAAAACAAATATTGTGTTTATCAAGAGGTGATGCCCTTGTGTCACCTCAAGGAAGGCAAAATTCTTATCCTGGTTGATCTGAACTGCAAGAACAGGGTTTCCAGGGGCCTGAGTAAGACCACCCAGACGCATCTGGGCATTGAAGAAGTCCATCATTGACTCCTACACACAGGAAGAGAGAAAATTAAAACAATCTTAATTAATGGTGAGAGTCTGGGGGATGAGGAATCACATGTAGGCTATTTTAATGTATGCATTACTCTGGATTCAAATGTCAAAATACTGTCTCATTTCTCACCTCTGTGATACCAAAGGGGATATTGCCCACATAGAGTCGGCGGGCCTGCCGGGTCATCTGGCTGCCCACTACAGGTACGGGGGTGGGAGTAACAGCCAAGCCATCTGGAGTCATGGTCGGCAGGAGGGCTGTGGCTGGGATCTGGCCTGCAGCTGGAGAGCAAAGTCAAAGAGAAGAGACATTCAACAAATGTAATTAAAGGTATACGTTTTACTCTGACCATGTACAGCATTAGATAGATAGGATAGATGGCAGTGAGTGAGGCAGTAAGGACTGTTACCTTGCATGGCTTTGTACTGCATTGGAGTGATGTGCTCAAAACCAGGTGGTGGGACATCCCAGTACTTCTTCACCTTCTTCTTCTTCTCACGGTGAGGAGAGCGGCTGTTGGGGGAGGAAAGGACAGGTAAATTAAAAGTGGAATGATCAATGCAGGGGCAGATATCTGTCTTTAGTTCAGCAGTCAATTACTAGATTTGATGGTGGGTCATGTCTTCAAAAATATATACTGCAAAATGTATCAACTTTTGAAGGGGGGTGTGGGCTTGCAACAATCATAACATTGTAAAGGGATTGGTAAAGGGAACAGAAAGGAAAGAAAACCCAATCCAGGTAGATATCTACACAGAGAATCAGAGGCAGACCATTCAGTTTGCAGTTGTTGCAATAATGCACAAACCAGCTTTGTGTTAGTTTGCTTTATTACCTTCCAGCATTGTCCTGGGGGTAGCTGGATGGTGAGCTGAAATGACATTGGAAGGGTTTCACATTTCTCTCAAAATCAATCATGACATTCACCAACATTTCCACTTCACAAAAATAGAACCCAAATGTCTACGACCCTCACCAAATACAAAACGCTACCAGTCCAGGAGCCTTGGTAATCCTTGCATTTCTTAAAGCACAAAGTGCTTTCAAGTTCAGATCACACTCCTGCACATTCAGTGCACGGCCACTCTGACTGCTGACATGCAGTACCATCTGAGGACAACTAATGATGCAATGAATGCCGAAAATGACAATTTCACAAACACATAGCAGCTGCAGAGAGGAGCGACATTATTACATATTCAAACAGGGCTCACATTGGGTGACCCACAAGAACTTATTTTAATTTAGCACTAAGAGACAAAGGGCCAGTCATTCACAGCCAACAAGCAACAGAAAGTTGACGAGCTTTGCAACAGCATGTATAAGACAGAGGTTACTGAGGCAGTCATTAAAGAGAAGCGTGGCTACAAACTCTAGCAAATCAATCTTATAAAAATTTAATCCACAGAATTCGCCATCATGGCATATTGTATTAGTTAGTGCCCGTTTCAAAGCTATCCTCCGACACTTCTAATCATAACCACAACGACCCACAGGTGTTACATGTTTCCCTGACAACAGTCAGGCTCCTTGGTGGGCACTTATCACTGGTGTTGGCGGAGTTCTGGGAAAAACTTACACCTGTATGAAAATGTTCTCGCAGCACAAACCCTGAAGAGTTTCTGTCCAATATCATGGCCCAGGTTCATCATGAGACAACCACAGACATACTGCATAACTGTATGTGTCACATTTTAATCTAACATGACAAAAGAGTGAAAATGCAAAGAATCAATGACAAACCAATTCTTCTTGATGGCGTCCTAACAATGAACAGCACTAGGGCAGCTTTTCAGTTCCCAACCTGAGTCCAAGGGAGTGGTAAACAATCCCAACTAAACCCTGACAGGGATTCTTTTTTTTGTCTGAATTCAACCAAAACCCGATGCAGATCTTGTGAGCTCAAGCAATGAGTTTGTGATTCCCCATAATGCAGCTTGCTAGTTCACCCTGATTAAACATACACAGCCACCTTGACCTTGGCCATCTTGACCTTGACCAAACCAGACGCCCAAACATCATCCAAAAATGTTTTGTCTCAGGTAAGGTATCCACCCTTTATTCCATAAATATCAACCAATGTAATTTGTTGTTCTACCACCGATCTGAATTTCTCCATAAAACCATTGAGCCTTGAAATTTGTTCAATTATCAAGGATGTAAAAGATGTGTCAAAGTGTGTATTCAAAATGCAGCCCTATGTTGTCTGTAAGGCATGATTTGAGCCGTGTCACCATCAGAAGTGACAGAGGGCTTGGGGACACAGACCATAAATAACATTATCTAAAATAGGGATTTTCAGTCAAACTACTGGTGAAATTAGATAAAATAATATTTACGGGAACATGGCTTTGTTCTGGGAGTTTAACTTACTATCTAAAGTCGGTCAAAGTATATTAATGTTATCAATGGATAGTTTTCAGAATCACAGTGTCTTAACTTCAGGACGACAGCTCTTAGGCTTTGTGAAATGCTTTGCTACCCAAAATAAATAGATGGTGAGAATTGGCTCAGAATTGAGTGCTTATGTTGGCCTGTTTTTTTTTTTAATCAATGGTAATGAATTTTAATGCCATTTCCTGTGCGTGTTTTCTTGAGTTTAGATTTTGCAGCCACCTACAGTACAGTGGACGAATGGTTAGATGCCAAGATCAAGTCGTGGGTGTAGCACAGACATGCTGGTGCACCAAAAAAACATGTGTGCACACTCCTGATTGACATCAAAGGCCAACAATGTGTGCATACACATATACACCCCTGTGGCCTGAGACATTTAATGCACTGCAAACAGCCTTGAAACCAAAAACACTGTTTTCTTAAATGAATGTGGTCAGAATAGTTCTCAACAGTGTCTTGAGTAACTTGCAATTTAAGATGGTAATGACAAGAACTGCGAGGGCAATAAGGAGGGATTTATGATGATGAGGTGACAAGAGGAATTTTCAGAAGTTTCTGTTTCGGGTGTAGTTGTGCAGAGGTACTAACCTGCGTCTGTGCCTGCGCTCCTTACTGTCCCCACGGCGGTCCCTGCTGCGTCTATCCCTGTCTCTGCTCCTCCTTTTCCTCTCTCTGCTACGGCTGCGGGAGGAGGACCGGCGGTGGTGGCGGTTCTCTTTGTCCCTTTCAGCTGCAGGATTTGTGATAAATTACATTAGGGAAACATACACATATGAAATGACACACAATTGAACAACAAAGGGGTACTCATCAGTGCCACTGAAATATCCACACACTTGACTAATGATGTTAGAATAAAATTTTAGAGAAAAGGAGCCAACTGTTCAACTTACTACACATGGCAAGACTAAAAGTTTGTAGATGGTAGAAATTATGTAGCAACACTACAACATGCAACTCAGAGAATGATAAACATGATAACTAAGCATATAGTTTAAGATGTTGGTTGGTTTGACATGTCTCAATGTACAGTCCAGCAGCTACATTACAACTTGGCTACTTGAGTGCAACGTTTGGCGTGTAAACGCAGATCTAGGTTAAAGAGAGCTTAATGTGGGATAAGGCTAACAACTATGGTTAGCAGCGTTGTCAGCTTCTGGTGTCAAAAATAAGGCTGGGGCGTTAGTAAATGTCCACTAGACCCAACAGCTGCAAAGAATGAGCGTTTGCTGCCCCCAACTATTCAGTCAGCTGGCACTGGCAGAGGCACCGTCATGTTATAGTCGGCCCCCGAAGGAAACAATGCGGGTTACCTTAACGTGGTTAAACACATTAACGACACTCAGGCACAGTGGGCGATTTAGGATTCAGCTTTTACAGCCACGACTGCAGCATTACAGCTACAGTATTACAGCTAGTTAAAGCTGCTAGCGACGGGCTCACGGCTGAGCTAGGGCTAACGTTATCAACCGAGCACACAACGCTCCAGTAAATAGCCACATCCATCTCTCGGTGAATGGATAGCGACGACTGCAATTAAATGCACTTAATAGTAATTTCAGTTCCTAGGGTGTAAGTGGTTCGCATACCTTGTTTGTTTTCAGAAAGCTGCCTTTCAAATTCGTCGAAGTCCGACATCTCTGTGGGCTGGGGGCTGCTGCGCTCTCACCGACTGCGTTGTTCAGTTGGCGGTGGCTAGCTCAAGCTAGCAACAAAGTGAACAACACTTGTAAAAACAAACGCCTCGTTGGTGAAGCTCGAGTGTGTTAGCTCTCTACTATCGGGCTACGTAACGACTTAATTATGAAAGATTGTTTACCAGCACACACATTCGCGGCGTGGCGTCTATTTACAGCGTAATTGTCAGAATCATTGAGAAAGAAAACGTGTTCGCATGGGTTAGCCTGCTAACGTTAGCTGCCTGGCTGGTATCAGAGTCCAGGGGAACGGGCCTGCTGCTGCCGAGCCTCGTTAGCCCGCTAGCCACCACGAAACCCGAATGAATGAGAGGATTTCCTCAACCAAATATAAATCCCAGGCGATCACTGGCCACCGAGGCGCAGTTATTCGGCCTTATGAGCCAAATATGCTGGCTTTCAAATGTTTCAAGACTAACGAAAACAATAAAGATTTCAGTATGCCCGCTTTTTTTGCTCCGTCTCCCCGGTACCCCGTGACACCGGAAGTTGATCAGTGACAAGTTTCCGGTGAGTGAAAAAGAACCTTCACTGCTACACAGAGGAGAAACTTATATTTCTGCGCATGCCTTATGACTCCCCCCCATAGATATACTGACAGTATATATGTATCATATTCCCCCCACTAGGTTTCATGAACGTTTGCTAAATATACAATAGGCTATCTGAAGCTAGTTGAAAGTTTCATCTTCCAGTCATGTTTTGTACTCTTGTGTTTCGACAGGAAATTTGTGTTCTGAAAATAAAAGAAATCAGTAACGGACACCAAGTGGGAAAAAAAAGTAAAAACAAAAAAAACCAACAACAACATTATAACAACCCCTTTCATAAAGATAGTGTTCCTCCAAGGATATAGATCTTTTAATTGATATCTATACTGCATAGCCTACTGTATGTCAAGTTTCTGATGTTTGAAAGAAAAAAAAAATGCACACAACTCCATGTTATGTGTACAGGGTGAGAATATCATTATATGACATCTATCTGCCACACAT
Source organism: Decapterus maruadsi (assembly GCA_030347415.2). Lineage (NCBI taxonomy): Eukaryota > Metazoa > Chordata > Actinopteri > Carangiformes > Carangidae > Decapterus > Decapterus maruadsi. Next base: position 19,609,707 of record CM064894.1, read on the forward strand.
CACAGGACTGTAGTCACGCCTCAACATGAAAAATCTCCATATGTGCCTATGGTGTAAGTAGTTCATCTTAAATATCTATTGTTCTTTGCCCTTGCGCTCTGTTCAAAGTATGACACATTTTTGCCCCTCTGAAAATTGTCAGTGTTATGTGATTATAGATAGAACAAATAAGAAATGAGAGATATTTGTAGGAAATCAAATGTTTTAATTACATTTGTGTTAACAGTACTGTCCATGAATCATACAGATTTGTTTTCAGTAAGTGGTGATGCTGGATTTTACAGATTAATAAATCTAAATTCTTGTAAGAAATCAAATGTATTCATGACATTTGAGTTTCGCTATACATTTGGTGATTTAATTGACATTAAGTGAGATGCACATTTCCCTCAATATACATAAATGAGACATTGAATGAAACAAACATGTTTTTCAAAACCCTGGTCTGATTTTGCAAGGTCAGCTGCAGTGCACGTTACACAAAAAATGTAGAGTACCCGTCTCTGTTCATAAAAATTGAAGTGATTGTATTCCACTGTAACCTAATCTGTTTTTATATATTACTGTAGATCAGTGGTTCCCAAACTTTTTTGTCCTGCGTACCCCCTGAACCATTTTGCCATACCACAAGTACCCCCTCCCTCATACGTGTTGATGATTCTCCAAAAGTGGTCATAACGTAACACAACTGATTAAGAAATGAAAATCATTTCAATTTCTCTCTTCAATTTGTACAAAGACATTTTACATTATGCCCCTGCATTTTAGTTGCTTCTGGCTGTTGTGGTCAAATGTGTCTTCACAGAGTTGTAGGATTGTCTCAATAGTAAAATTTCAAACTCAATGCCAATACCCTGAAAAATGACATCATATTCAATACAGCAGCAGTGCCTCCCAGCTTATTATTGTTCCATTATTTTTATTTTATTATAATCAAATAGACTTATAACAGATGTTTGTTTGTTTGTTTGTTTTTTCATTAAATGAAAAGCTAACTAAGAGTTGTGCAGTTCCAGCGTGTTGCTGTTGTTTCATTACATTCATTACAATGCATCTCCTCTCGTTTGACGGGCGGGGCTCCCTCCTCTCCCACAACACACACGTGCACGCAGACAGCGGAGGAAAAGAGGAGACGAGAGAGGAGTGTTGCCGTTAATATCAACGTTTTAAATTCACCCGACGTGCGTCTAGTTCTGTGTAACTACTCAGGTCCAAACGCTCTGGATGCTGCCTGCTCTGCTTTACCTGTCGAGTGCGCGCGGCGCGCGTCGGTCGCTATGGGTGCGCGGCGTGCGCCGCGCGCTGTTCATATCGATACTTTTAGAAACCAGTAATGTATCTAGATGCAACACTTTTGACAACAATACAAAGCTGTGCTACAGGTTGTAGCATTTCAGTAATGGGCTTATGAAGTGACTCAGAATATCTACGTATCACCTTGGTAATAAATTAATTAGCCTAATGTTTCTACGTACCCCTGCAATGTGCTCACGTACCCCTAGGGGTACGCGTACCACACTTTGGGAACCACTGCTGTAGATCATTTACTGTACTGACATGAACACCACACTTTATCATACAATCTAATCACCGTGTGTGCAATGTAAAAATTATGAAGACCCTTTATAAGCGATCGATCATCAAAGAGCTCTTTTCACATGCACTTTTGGTGAGACACTGGGAAGCAATAAAAGATCTCAGATCTGTGTGCACAGGCTAACTTCGTTTGTTTTAACTCACACTGTAAAACAGTTTGTATGATTAATACCCACAATTTTTTGCAAGGAACCAAAAGTTACACAAATAGTCATTTTAGAAATAATTAGTGTAAATGCTCTGTACCATATTTTACAAAAAAAAAGTATTACAGTCACAAAAGCATCTCAGGAGCCTCAATACCAGAAGTGACATTTAGTATATTGTAGTGCAGATAATATAAAACGGGATGTCAAGAGGAAAATCACTGTTGTTAGAAACGAGCCCAAAATCAGGTAGCCTTATTATTACGAGGATAACACTTACGACATCACCAACATTTGGGTTTGTTTTTGATTTTTAACTATAGTCAAGTGGCTCTCGTTGACAAATGCTTTCAAAAATGCATTTGTACCACATAATGTCAGACAAGCCATTTCTATAATTGATGAGCAGTTTCAGCCTATTTCTTTCTTTATGAAATGGAGGGAAAAGGAGAATGAGAACAAGTCCCAGATTTGAATGCTGTGGGTGTTCAGGTCATGAAAATGAAATAGGACAACTGCATATCTTACACAAGGAAACCACATAAATTGCATTAAGGCAAGTGAAAATGATTAACAAAATAATGGAAATGACAAAAAATTTGAGGAACAAAGACACATTGACCACTACAAAGATAAAGAATTGGTGACAAACTCTTAAAACTATGGCAAAATGAAAAAAAGTGCAGCATCATAACATACGCCAACATTGTGATTACCATATTTTTAGGACTGTGTCAAAATTGCACTCAAGAAAAGTGATAAAAACTGCTTTGCTTATAAATCACTTAGGCTGCCAGGAGTTGAAAAGATCTACACAATCAGTTTATGAACTCCTGGCTTCAAACTGATTCAGATCTACAGAAAAGAAAATATCCGTGTCTCTCTTCAAACCTAAACACGGATACATGTATGAGCAATGTTGGTTGCACTCGCAACCAACGCAATGGAAATGCAATCTCCCCTATAAAACAAGCAGTGAAGACACATTCACGTCTGAAGTCTGAATCTCACAGACATGCTATTTTGCTCATGAGAAATTAAAACCATATTTTTTTTTTCCCTTTCCAGCTGCAGCAGGCTCTCCCACATCATCGCCACCACTGCAACAATGGTGAGGATTTATCAAAGAAACTTGATAAACCTACTCTGTATTGATAGCAAAAGTGAGGCATGAAAAGTTAGTTTGTCTGAAAAGGAAGAATCTCAGCTGCAGGCCACGGTCATATCCAGGATGCCCAGTTAGTAAAATAACTTCCCATCCCTCCGGATATCTCTACTCCTCTGAGGTGAGCTGGCCTGCTGCAGCAGAACCCACCTGCCTCTCCGCTCCTCTCTCCACCACCAGTTCCGTCTTTCTCCCCTCAGTGTCTGAACCTGTAGGAGATGGGCAACAGCAGGTTATTCTTCTTCAGCGCCTGCACCCTGCTGAGCGTCTCCTCATCGAGTGCAGTGTAGCAACGCCGAGCGTAGTCCAGCAGCTTCTCCTTGGATGGGTCAAACTCGCCCACCTCTGCCACCTTCTCCGGGGCCACTAGCAGCAACTCGGCGATGGGTGTGGTGGAAGCCACCGTGTTGCGGTCGACACCATGGATCTGGAAGGCTTTGGACATGTTTTTCAGACGCTGGTACGTAAGCAGGATTTTCTTGTAGCGAAACAGAACCCCAGCAGCATCTTTTACTGAAATATAAGAGTAAGAGATTTAGCTACTGCAGCCTCATTTTGGATTATGGGTAAATTATGACACTGAAATGTTGAATTATGCCACTTACCCCTCTGTCGCTCTCTTGGGACCCGAAAGACTCGCCTTCTCTTTAACTGGTGTCTGTTGCTGTTTATGGTGTCTGACATTACATCTTCCCCTGATATCATTTCTTCTTCCTCAAGGTAGCCGTCCTGCTCCAAATACTCGTCAGACTCTCCCAGGAGTGAAAGGGAATCTGATAAGACAAAAATAATCTCTATGACTAAAACCAGTCAATAAAAGCTTCTTGTATAAAACACTCTGATTTCAATAGATTGATGAGGATGATACAGAGCTTTATGCCGTTTGTTTTGTATTACCTGGACCTATGTTGGCATGTCCACTCATTTCATTCATGGATGACCTTGTAGCACTGTTGTTGTTGCCACTGCTGGCTGTGGTGCTGGGATTGCTATGACTATGTCCTTGCAAGATGGCCTGTGACTGTGTGGAGTTGAACAAAGCATTCATGGAGGCAAGCTGATTGGTTAGTGGGCTGGAGACGTGGTTTTTGGGAGGCACCATCGTCGGAGGACCAGGCCTTCGCTGGATAAACTGACGTGATGGGAAATGCTGTGCATCTGACTTCTGTTGGTCTGTGAGGAGAGGGCATCCATATTAAAACAGAGAAGCTGAGACCTAAGATGAGCTCTGCAGGCTTCATAAACAATAAGTTGGCTACACGGAAACACAATAATATCTAAGCAGAGCTTTAACAGCATGTGCACAAATATTTGTCTTCACCTGTCGAGCGATCTTCCTCTCTTCTTGCCCTCCAATTGAACCGTCTTGACTCATAACCTAAAGAGAGCAACATGCCAAAAGGTAACTTGACTTGCAAGAGTTCTGTTTTCAATCAGCCAGCCATCAAATTCTTTAACATCCACCACCTGTCCCCTGTCCTCACCGTTGCTATACTGGCTCTGACTCTGCTCCTGTCCCTGGCTCTTTGTAGAAAAGATGAAGCGGTCCAGCTGGCAACGAAGGAAGTCCCTCTCCTCCTCCAGGTCCTCAATTCTTTTCTGCAGCCAAGAGTTTTTCTCTAGAGAGATCTGTAGCTGGGTCCGCAGGTTGGTGATCACCATGTACGAGTTGTTGACTGGAGACGGGCCAGCTGATGGGGGTGAATCTGAGGGGGACAGATAGGAGACTTTGTGCAGTCACGAGTATTACTTTTATTCATTAGTTTATGTGAAAATAAATCGTATAAGACTGATCCTGTCACTCACCGTCAAAACTCTGATCACTCTGGTTGAAAAACCCTTGCTGCTCAAAGTTACTCTCCTCATAGGGAATGGCAATTTCATAGGCATCCTCGTTTTTTGGAGCTGACAAGAGAAAAAATATGCTCAGTGAGGAATGCTTGAGCTTGACAAGAGAGCAGAACAAAATTAGATTTTACTCGGGGCTTGTGAAATCTTACTCTGCAGGTGGAGTGAGCCTGCATGGCTCTTGGATGTGGAGGCAGCATCAGTCCTGTTTCCGTCCTCCATCTCACAGCCAGGACTAGTTTATGATTGGAAAAGAAATGTCATCAGGCTACACGGTGTGTGAAGCAGCAGGCATGTTTCACAGTAATGCACTGACTTGACACACGTGCATATTCAATTATTATAATGGAACAGCTCATCGGTAAGCTCTCATAATGTGAGGACTGTCGTACTTTGTGCATCCACAGACAGCTCAGAAAACCACATTGAGTTCTTTACAATAGGTGCCTCTCCAGTCATGCACGTACAAACTGAAACAGCGAAGCTGGATGCACTCATGAAATATAAGTTTGCAGCGGACGGGTCGTGTACGAAGAAATTAGCTCCTCGCAGAGATTAGCTTGTTAGCATCATATAATGCTAGCAAACATGTAGCTGCGAATATAAAATTACAATCCCCTTCTCTCTGCACAGACTTTTGTTTGATACCGCTATTCAGACATGATCGCATCTCCATGCTACGAATATATTCTGCAGAAATTGGTACATACCACTTTACGTTTGTAATAACTTAATCGTGCACATGTAATAAGTCGTTATTACTCTGTCATATCTCCATTTCTCGAGTTCATCTGCTAGCTAACAAGCTAACAATAACAATTATCGCTCTTTCATTTTTTTAACACTCTCTGCGTCATTTCCGGATGTAATGAAATTAATGACCGTCCTGAGTAAATAGCGCCGACGGAAAAAGAAGTGCTGTACAGGCTGAGATTGTTAAATTTATCCGCAGCTTGTGGCAGTAATGTTACATTGAGCGACGAGGCTTTTAAAAGTTTATTTAAAATAATATAATGAAATATATATTTTATGGTGAAGTAAATAAACGTACAGCTGTCACATTTGGTAAATAATGATTGATATTAAATCATCATGTCATGAGTTATCATGCACTGAGACAACAATGCAGCACTGTACGTTCAGCAGTGACATCAGGACGCAGTGAAACTGCAGGACAGGTAGGACAGGTGACGGAGTGTCAGGTTTCACTGTCGACTGCTGGTTTAGAGCAGATCCGGAAACAGTCAAAACACGGTTTCTACTGTAAACACATTTGAACCCTAGGTGGTAAGAATACTGGCGACGTAATTGTGAGTATGTGCTTTGGGGTTTTATTTTTTACTAAGTATTATAAAGTTAATGTAGTAGCTAGTATACTAAGAAGTCACGTGGGCTCTGTTGTCTTGTTTTAAGTCTGTTTAGCACGCGACAGGTGTGGCACCTGCACTGTCCAGACTGTTGAGTGTGTTAGAAAACGGAGGATTTTTCCAAGTGATTTGATTTTAAAAGTCATTTTATTTATTATTAGATATAGAGTGAAAATGCTGTTGTCCTTTAACTAATGTCATGAATGAGTTATAGCCTACTGTTTCTCTCAATTGTGGAGTCAGACCATATTTGATATGAGCTGAAATCTCCTAAAGACTTCATCACAAGATTACATTTTCATTTGGTATGTTCTCCTCATTTCAGTGCAGCCATGGCACCCAAGTATGATGGTGTGTCCCACTGTAAGTTGGCCCTGGTGTTTGCTGTTCTGATGGACCTGCTGGGAGTGACATCCCTGCTGCTTGGGGTGTTCGCTCCACTGGAGATCCGGGGGCAAGACTTTGGGGATCTGCTGGTGTACACAGGAGCTTTGCTGGTGCTGTTTTCCCTGGCAGGCTGGGTCATGTGGTACAGTGGCAACATTGAGGGTTTGACCTCCAGAAAGGAATTGGGAGGAGCTGTGGGTGGAGCTGTGGACCGCCTTGCCCGCTCCCTGAGCCGCAGAATACGGCTCCCTAGGACTCACAGCAGTCCAACATAAGAGGTGGAACCCAAAGTTCCCAAAACTGACTGACTGTTGACTGACTGCTGTCACATGTAAGGCTGTGGATAACAGGCAAAACCGCCCGAGGCAAAGGAGCGTCTTTACAGTGGAGCCGCAACACCTTGTTCACACTGATACACTCACAGCCAGGGTAAATTATTATGTTTTCAGTGCACAGACATGATTCTTTTGTATCTCTGCCTAATAACTACGTGGACTACACTCCAAATTACAATGTAACATGCTGCAATGCTATATACCAGTATAATAGGATTAAAAAAAGATTGACCTGCAGTTGTGTTTTTTCAATTTTGTTATGACTCATTCATCATCCATGTAATCTTTGGATTTTACTTTGTGTTTGTGTTATATTGTTGCACCATATTGTGACAATACCACTCAGAATGGAAGTTACTACATTAACCACGGAAGACATTTTTAATGACGTTAATGTTTGGACACAGTTGAGGTCAACACCAATACTTGAGTCTTAATTGACCAAGAAGGATAAGGAGTTGCTATGACATCATTACATGCGTACAGACTTGTAATTGCACATATTGTAAATACTGCAAATGAAATAATTTCTCCCTTATTTTACAAAATATACTGAAATCAAATGAAAACATAAAACAAATTAAGACACCAAAAGCATTTCATGTCATTCAACAAAATGACATCAAGCAAAGAGAGAGAGAGAAAATAAATAATCTCTAAGGAAAGGCACTTGTGTTCTTTTAGGAGATGGGATATCAGACACACATACATACTCACATTTATAATGTGCAGTTATTTGTAAAATACCCACATGCAGTGTGGAAGGGTAGAGTTAAAGTTAATGTGTCAGAAATTGCAGAAAAACACATCCCAAGTTATCACCAATCTCAATGCAGCATCAGGAGATGAGAGATGAAGGGTCTGATTGATTGTCTTTACAATGAGTAATAGAAAAGCAATACCAGTCTCCAGTTCACAGTTTAAGTCTGAACACAGCAGCTTCAAGAACAGACACATAATCAAGTTAAACTTTATGATCAAAATATGCAGTGACAGAAACATTTGATGCCCCTGGTGGAATGAAGATGTGAGCACGAACTCCACTTGCTCTTTAAAAATCAATAGAAAACGTATCAGAAATCTGTGTCAGTTAAACTAACTGCATTGTTGGTGCAAAGGTAAAGTGATCTAAATTACTGACCCATTATACAGAACTGACATAAAATCAGCTGAAGGTACAGAGTAAGAAATCGTTTCCATTAGGATGATCCAGTCAAAGATAAATGTACAAATTAAATGAGGTAAACAAAGAGGAAATGGTGTGAATCCTACAATTTTCTTAAAGGATACCTTTATTGCTGCCGCACTGGGACGTTGGTTCATTCATTCCCATGAAAAACACCATTTCCAATGTTGCCTCCAGCTTTGCTGGTGTAGTATACCTGTCCTTCATCTTTATGTTATTCCAAAATGGCAGAGCTCTGAAATTAATAATATCAGAGGGAGGGGCTGGGCACAGCTGAGGTGGGATTCTGCCAAATGATCATGTGACTGCGTTCAGACCGCTGAGGTGTAGTTTGGGATAACTCTACTGATTCATCACTCGCATCATCTCCTGGGGAAATAGATTGATCATTTAAGTATTTATTAAACTAGGTACTGACTAAAACATTTAACAAATTCAAGATTAAATACAAAACTGAGAGATTTCAAAAAGTTCAAAAAACAAAAACAAAACAAACAAACTCGGTATTTTCCAGTTCTCACCAATTCTGAAGTTGATGTAGCCCTCTCCCCCACTGAGGATAAGCTGAGAGGTAGTAACAGTGCTGCTGCCAGGAGAGGTCATCAAACAACCTGTGAGACACAGACAGTTACAGCATTCACCTGCACTCCTCAGATAACAAGGTATCGAAAAATGTTCAGCATATTTCAGTAACTGCTATTAAATTCTTACCAGCTGCAGCAATAATGAATCTGACAGCTTGTCTGTGCCCATGGTAACAAAGCTGGGCTGATGCAATGGAGCAATAGGGGATAGAAACAGCTTCTGATGCTGTAGACGGTGATTGGTATAGGTAATACTTGTTAGAGCATGTTTTGTGTCAAATACAATTCAAGCACCAAAACCCTTATATAAATAAAACTCACTTATGGATAATGGGATGGAGAAAACGGCACCACCTCCAGTACCCACCCACAGACGGCCAGAGATGACTGCGAGAGACGAGATCTGGAGGGGCGAGAGTGTCAGGAAGGGTTGGCCTACAGAGGGAGAGAAAAATGTGTTAGCTGCAGCAGAAAGGAGCACAAAGTTGACACCGAACTAGTTCCCACATAAAAATATGTTTTCAATTCAAACTGGGCATAACACAGCAAGTCAGTCAGTATCCTAACTGTGCTAATGATGCTAAAGACAGGCCTGCTCTACTGTACATGTCCACATGTAAAAGGTATTATTTACCTATAGATTTATACAGATTTAATCAATTATTAAAAGTAATTTAAAAATGAAGCTCTAGTACCTAATGTTTTAGTGACCAAAGTTGTAAAATCAACTTCCTGTAGCGGTCGTCCAGTGGACCAGTCAAACAGCCTGAGGATTGGGTCAAGTCGACAAGATGTCCAAACACCACTTCCACCAGCACAGAGGAACCGAACCTGCTGCTCGTTGCGCTCAGAGACCGAGAATGTTTGCTGTAAAGTTAGAGCAGGGACGGTGAGTTCAAGATGGTTTCAGCATGATATATGAACAATGTACCTCCTCTGTTTCTTACCTCAACCTTCTTGCTGTCAATGTCAATCACATAGACTCTGTTCCAGTATCCCACCCACAAGCGGGCACCTTTTGCGAGGCAGCAGCGAATGGGCTGCAAAGGGTTGGATCCGAGTGGCATCACCGAGTGTGACTGCAGATTCCAGCCACCTGTTAATCACAGTGCTATTTACTTACAAATCCCCAAACATGAACTTATGTGAACCAAGTAAAAGAAAGCAATCATGTATAATTGTAAAGAAGAAACTAAAAACCTTACCTGAGCTGTGTGTGAAAAAGGCCAATGTCCCATCAGCTAAACCAGCGATGACTTGACCCTGGGTATGTCTGTCAGATTGGGTCAACACAGAGTATCTCATTTTCATTTCTGGACTAAATAAGTCAATGGCACATTGTGGTACAATCAATAATTAGATGGTAATACTTTCACATGTAGTAAAAGCACAAGAGAACTCACGTGAGTGAATAAACACCCTCTGTGAGGCAAGCAGACTGCAGACAGCGCCTCCTGCCAGCAGAGGCTGAGTGCACCAGTATACTGTGTGAGAGACATGAAGAAAGAAGAGGGAAAAGAGAGGGAGTCAGTGGGAATGCTTTGCCAACAAGAATGTTACTCACAGTAAAATTGCACTGTGCGCTGCTTATTTCAGCAGGAACTACCTTCCTTCCTGAGTTCCAATCCACACAGTTCCTGCAGTGTCACCTAACAAAACAAGACCAGAGAGATTGCTTCAAAGAAAAAGCTGAGCAAGCAGTGTCCAGCTTTTACTCTTTCCAGTAAAATATCGACATGGTATGAGGGGAAAATAAAAGTACAGAATACATTAGACATATTGCCCGGAGGCAGCTGCTGTTGCCCATTGTACTGGCACTGACCTATGGGAGGCACAGCACAGATGCAGAGTGCAGGAGCTGTGGGAGGGAGGCTGAACTGATCCAATACTGTGTTGGACCGTGCTGGATCAATCACTGTAATATCACTGCTGGAGGCAGGACCAGAAACTACCCACACAGAACACTGGCAGAGAAGGACGGATATGGAGTTTGGAAAGATGAGTGGCATGAAACTTTTTCCTGGCCAGAGTTAGTTATGGTTGGATGGCACTGCACATCTACATGGTGATTAGAGTATGGCTACAACTGCTGCTTAAGCAGGATAATGAAAGACTTACTGAGGCTTCTCCTGAAACTTCAGGTGCGACTGCAACTGCACAGTTCAGCTGAAAACAAAAAGGAACCATGGTAACTGTGCCACAGGCATCATGTGAAATTTTATAGGTTTATATGCAACATTGCAGTAGTGGCATGACTTACCTTTGCAGTGGAGTCTCTTTGATCCAGCAGTCTAAGCTGCACTAGAACAGGCACATCTTTAGGGTCTGGGACAGGTTTTTGGGACTCCTGCAACAATGACATTGAAATACCAGGACGGTAAGATGGTTGTGGATATGTCCACATGTCTGGGCATGTTAAATTCTCCTTGGTAAGTCTCTGGTATAGCTGGCTCAGTGTTAACAGTGGGGTGGATTAAAAGCAGACTATCTTTCTTGGTTCGAAGTGTAACAAAAAAACAGAAACCAGGATTATTTTCAGCCTATCTGTCTGATATATCCTCTGTATTTCCTTCTACATACCTGTGTGCTTGCCAGTGGTGTACTCCAGCCATGCATATGCCGTTTTCCCAGACTTCCCCAAATGTGGGAGCGAATTTCTCTGTAGAGCTCCCTCCTCCTGACGCGGGGTGAGAGCGCAGCAGGAGAAGCAGGCCTAGAGACAACGTCCCAGGTGATAATCAGCTTTACTCTTTTTAATGAGTCAAATTTGATGCAAATCTTGTTGTAAACGAATATGAAGCACATATGCAGGAGTGAAACAGCTGCTTACTCAGCCTGAGCCTGACTGACAGCCTGTCGCTGTGGTGATCCCACAGGGGAGTGAGTGAGTGATGGGGAACCTGGCAAGCCGAACGCAGAAGCAGGTGGTGGGATTAAGGGTCCCTTGGACAGGCCAAACAAGCGGTTGAACCTTTATAGGAAAACAAACAAACAATTATAAATATTTTATACACACCATTCAAGTTCATTTTGAGTCCGACTATAGAATCTCACAAATCTTGCAGTTGATTTGCACACTTGTTTCTCTCAGTGCCTCCATTTTGACAACCTACAGTACTGCCAAGAGTTTTTACTAATGAACTGGGTATGAATCCAAACACACCAATGTTTCTTTCCTCTGAAAAATGTAGTGCTTAGTTGACAGTGGTCATCCTTTCAAATTCTCATTTTGTCCCATTCCACTTGTGAGAAACCTCTGCTTTCTGCACATCTAAGTAACTAAAATGATAGTTACTTTGGTGACTTTGGAAGCCATGGATTCCTGATCACTGGTTTTGTAGCTGATATTCTAATGATACAACAGATTTCTGAATCAACAGGTCAAGACAACCTGGGAACCAAGTTCAGATCTTGAGAACTTTCCTAGTTTATCCATACGGCATATTATTCCAAGAGATCATATAGACACTTACTTTCTCCATACACTTGATCTCTTCTCCTCAGTTAATCTCTCTTCTTGTGTTGCTCTGTATAATGGTAACAACACAAAATGAGATTGGAGGCAAAAGTCCCGGGTGTATCGGCACAAATGTAAATAAAAAACATCAAAAAGGAAAAAAGAAGAAAAACTCACTTGATTGTCTGACTACGTCGAACTGCCTCCTGCAGCTCAAACAGACGCTGCTTGTACTGGTTCTTCTCCATAACAACACGAGCCATTTCAGAGCGAGAGAAGTGGCGTGTGGATGTGAGAAGAGAGGCCTGGACAGGAAGAAGCCACTCAACAGTCTTACACATTACAAAATACTGTACACAGAGCAATAAATGTGTTTACAAAAAACTTCACAAATGTAGTGTTACATTAGTAACAACAGTTTCACAATAACCTTTTCTCCTTACATCATGATCCTCTGATTGGCTTGCTTCCAGTTCTTTCCTGAGTCTACGAAAAACAGAGAATATAAAGCTGTAAATTATAATAATTCAAATAATTATGTCACAATTTTAATTTTGAAAATATTAACATCAATCTCCTAAACCTCTTAGTCTCCTCCTCCTTCTCCTTCATCCGTGCCTCTAATCGTGAGACAGTTTCCTGAAGAGAGGTCACTTCCAGTTTAAGTGCTGAACGGTCATCGGTCAGTTCCACTACTCGAGATAACAAAGCCTTACGGCCAACTTCTACTAACTCGCTGGAAAACAAAGAAATCATCATGAAGAAATAGACAATGCCTTTGGTAAAACAGACTTCCTTTTAAATGAATTAGTGACTAAAACTTCAAGAGGTTGGAAAATCCCCAGTGCTCAGAAATAAAAGGTGGAGTTGACAGAGTCAGAAAAATTAAACATAGGACTCACTGTGTGACTTTCAGTTCCTCATGCTGAGACACAATCTCCTCAAACTGGTCTGCACTACCTACAGAGAAGAAACATCTTGAATGAATGATTAAACAAAATACCCTTCTAAACACCTACACATAAACACATACTGGTGCCCTTTACGAAAACTAAAAGGAAAATATACACTACACTGAATCTAAATGTTAGTATTTACTTTGCATTCATACTAAAGAAACGACCCTGCATTGGGAAGATGCAAAACAGTAAAAAACAAAAAGGAAGTAAAGCTGCATGAAACCACTTCACTGATGTAGTTGCACTACAATAATTTATTTAGTTCCCACTATAGCAGGGTTCTTCTCTGGAAATCTGCATTTTACCACCTGAAAAATCTGTGATCATTTACTGTGAACTACAACATCGTTGTTGTTACTGAGATTCTTTTTTATCTCCAGCCACATCAGGGTCACAAAATGAACAGTGTAATTACTGTGCAGTAAAGATTTTGTAACTAACTGTCAATGCAATCTCAGGTTAAGATGAAGAGAATGTAAAACAACCTGTTTGTGACAAATGCGTTTTTTTTTTATATTAATTCAATTTACCTCTGACACTGGCCCCACGGTCGACACTCTCCACAAAATCTCTACTCAGCTCGGAAAGTTCAGAAAACACAGAGTCGGTGTTGCGTAGATCCCACTCCAAACTATCTTCATCTTCTTCTCCCACCTCATCCAGCTCCACTACTTTTTCATTCTTGTTGTCTTCAACTTTGTGTTCCTTCTGCTCCTCCTCCTCCTCCTCCTCCTTCACCTCCCTCATCTCATCCTCCAGGCTGGACTCCAACTCGTCTCTCGATGACTCCTCGGTGTCAGGTCTAACTGGGGTGCTGATGATTATGATGATGGGAAATGAAAGAATAAAAAATGTAAGAAAATACAAGAATGTTTGATGTGCCATGTGAGCATGCTGCTATAGTGTTAACATGTTTTCAGATTATTACCTTGCATTTACACAGCCATGAAACTGTGCCAGCTCAGGAGTGGAGCTTATAATATCATTCACAAAATTATCTGTATCTGACTTCTCTGCAATGTCCATCGCTTTTTTTTCCTTAGCTACCACATCTTCCAAACTGGGGGGACCTGAGAGTGAATGTGGTCTTTGGATGATCTGTAAAGAAAAATAGTAGTAATAGTAAAAAAAAATTACTCATCTGCCAAGATTTTAGTTTTGAAAATGAAAGTGAGAATCTGTTTACCTTTTCATTAGCACTGGATTCCGACAAAACTGGGTTGGATGGTAATTCAGCATTTTTGGGACGCACATGATTCCTGAATGTAACATACAGTGTTACACAGAAAGGAAAAATAATAAGAATAAACAGTAACATTGCGTGTTTTTCTTACACTCAGCACCACTTTGTTGCAGAAGTTTTAGCACAATACCCTGTATCTTATTATCAACTCCTACTATTTTCCATAAGTACTTCTGTAAATACCTAATCTAAAAACTATAAAGCATAGAAAAATGTGACTGAGAACAAAACTTACATAAAAAAACAACAACTTTATATCAGTATCTTTGCACAATGTAAACAGTGATATTGCTACACTACTGTGCAGTGTTAAATATCAGGTAGCACGTAGCAGTGAGGATAAACTTAGAATGGGATTTGTTGTTGGCTACAGCCCAGAGTAGCTCTGATACGGTTTACAACAAAGCAGCTGTCATGCAATACCTATAACTTTCTTTTGAGAGATACAATATAGCATAAGTTTTAAATTCTTAAAGTGACAAGCACGAACAACCTTAATGGAGAATCCCTTTCAGAATCCTTTCTCTTTTCCAAAAGTTCCCGATAAGTGTGAGCCAACTAAAGAGATGAATCATATGCAAGAAAAGACATGATGAAAAAAAAACTGCTAAATCTTGTGTAGCACTGTCTGGTAATGCAACTGCACACAGGTTTGTAGACTGAATAGTAGTATCTGACCTTGTTGTGAGTGTTCCTCAGAGTGCTCAGTTCTCTACTCAGATTTGTTTTCTGCTCCTCCAAGGCCACCACTGTAAGGAAACAAAACAAGTGAAGTGCAGCTTTCGTTATTAGCATCAGTCTAGGGTGAAAACAGGTAGGCTAGTCCTTATTTAGCGCCAGTGAAAACCTTATACACTCTTACACTTCTTCAGCAGCATTTAAAATGTACACACAAGATAGATGAATGACATTGGATGGAGAAAAGGACAAGGATGCAAAGAAATCAGAGCAAATTCGTGGCTAAGATGCCATTTGTCACAGATAATGTTAAAATGCTCACACTGATCAGCTTGCTCTCTTGCTTTCTTCTCTAGCTCTCTTCCACGTTGCTCTATCTCCTTCACCCTTCCCTTCATAGCTCTCCTCTCCTGTTCAGTTTGGTCATCAAGCTCCAGGTACCTCTATAAAATAAAATAAATGATTGAACAGCTGTGAGCACATTTAAAATCAAATCAAGATCATGCTATACCACGCACACAATCAGCATTTTCAAACTTCTGTGAATACCCACCTCCTGACTATCTTTCCTCAGTGCCTTCTCTGCTTGGTATCTCTCCAGCAGCTCCTCTCGCTCAGCTCTCTCCCTCTCCGCCTCCTCCTCCCTGTCTCTCAGCTGGGCTTTGCAGCTGGCCAGCCCTTCCAGCACCCACACAAATATGGGCACAAGCGACTCCACCACACCTTCTCCATAGGTCTCGATAACCGTCTGTGTTTGTGAATGAGAAACTCAGTATGACTAAATCAAAAATAACAATTTCATTCAGAATCCCATAGCACATTTTTATCATAGGAAATAATGATGAGACGCCTTACCTGTAGTTCTGAGTACAGTTTTCCTGCCTCTTCACTCACAATGTTGGGGTCTAGCTCCACCTCCCCTGTCCCACACAGCACTCTCTCATTGCACTCCATCAGTCTTATTTATATTTGCTGTATTAACTGTAAAATTGAGTCTATGATCTTGCAAATCTGTGGGGGAAAAAAAAATTCTCCTACACTTCCTCTCCAGCTAATCTAACACTAGTGGAACCGGTTTTATACGGCTTTCTACCATTTTTACTAACACCAGCACCACCCATCTTCAGAAACTTTATGTCCCATTTGTCCTTGACATCCTCTTAGTTTGCCATCAGCTTTCTGCACTGTTATGTTGATTTGATATCAGGGGGAGTCTTATGGTCCATCCTGAAAAAGAAAATAATAAAATGTATTGATAAATGAAAGTTTATCTCCTCTGCTGCTAAGTCTAACTGTACAAGGCATGTGCAATCCTCAAGCTATGACATGCATTTTTCCAACTTATTACCATAAGACGATAATTGGTTGAACATGGTCATGTGGTTTTCTGCTGTTATAATCTGTGACTAACATGGTTTGTTTAATAGCAAACAAAAACCGACACATCTGCGCAGTGGCGATGAAATTGAAATTTCTATGGTTGATCTTCACTCAGGCTAAACACTAAAAAACATTCATTAAAGTAGAGTAACTTGTTGGTGTTTAAGCCAAGTGAGCAATGTAAACATACACCTCAGATTATGCTCAGTCACACATTCATGTTAGGATTTATTTCCCATGACAGCTACATTACCAGAGAATTTGTGAAATTATTAGCTGATGAATCGATTTGCAGCATCAAATAGCAAGAAATTCTTCTGCAGCTATTTTAATAATTTGTCATTTAAGTCGCATCTGCAAAATATCGAAATACAATGTTCACGTGCCTATCATAACATCCAAGAGCAGCTTGTTTTCCTCCAACTACTAGTAGACCACAATTATGTCAACTAATGGATTGACCAATATGTCCTTTACCACAACCATAACCACATGAGCAATAAGGTGTCATCCTGAGTTTCAGGAATTATGAGGGAACATCTGATTATATTCTGATGACTGTTAAATGTAGAAATGTACAAACAACACAGCAGGTTGTTACTGAAAACAATCATTAACTGCTGCCATAATCACAGTCACTGAGCAGTGAACAGTTCAAATACACATCTAATTTATGGCTCTTGCAATAGTTTTTAAAATCTAAGGTCGCTGTTTGACATTTAACCTGAGTAGAGGAAACATCTTCATGTTGTGCGTCATTTTTGCTACTATAGAAATACTGTGTAGCAAGGAGCAAACAAGCGCATAACTTATGGATGTGTGTGTATGTGTGCCTCTGAGTGTCTGTGTGTAAACAGCACCACAAATAGCACACACAGAAACTCAAACGAACATGTCCACGCACACACAACCATGACAGCTTAAAGACGGGGACAGGTTTTATAGGTCAATAATTAGCCTAATTAGCCTTCCCGGTTAGCTAAGAGGAAAACGACTCTCTTGAATAGACATACTGTATGAATAAGTAACACGACTGACAGTGGACACCTTGAGAAACCGTTGGTAGTTTACAAAAGTTGCGTCTGTGCGCCAAAAACAACCCCGAGTCGACGCGCTGTTCGCCTGCAGCTTGACAAAACTTACCTTAGCAGCGGACCCCTCACTGACTCCTTCCACTTCTCGGCCCCAAACTATAGAAAGTCCGACCGCTTTTCTTCTGAGACGGTCGATATCAATTACACATAAACGAGTTTAAAGTCGGGGGGTGTTGTTTAATTCTGACAGGCATATTCGAGATCTCAGACTGGCCAATCACAGCGCTGTTATTGTCGGTCGTGGCCAATAGGCGACAAGCAGAGGCGGGGCAAGGACAGTTTTGCTTTCAGTAGGGAAAAAAAAAGTTTCCTGAAACTTGAACGATGACATGTGACCAGAAGACTGTCAGGTGATCTGACTGCATTACTGCCCAGTGTGTTACCTGTCCAAATACCTCACATACCTGAGAGCTAGAGGGTTTCCTCACCTTTGTAATCCCTATTGCAAAAGGTTGAGAAGTTATGTTTGCAGTATTTGGTTGAGGAGATTTGAATAGACAAATGTTACACTAGTAGAAGTCTATAGAAAGTGAAAATATTGTAGGATAATACCCACTTCTCCACTGTATCATTTCTTCTTTTCACACAAGTTAGACCAAACTATCAAAAATAGAAATATTGATATGATCTAATTTATCAAATGAGTTGTATATCTTTGGGAAATTTACAAGTTTTTCATATTCAAATTTCATACTGAATTGTTCTTTGTATGTTTTTATTCATTTATTTAGGCCCTATTTATTTTTTTGGGAGGGGGGCTTTTTTTTGCCCTTGACTGACAGGACAGTAGAGATAAACAGGAAATGGGGAGGCAGAGATAGAGGGTATGCCATGCAGCAAATGGGCACATAGTGTGGAAGCCTACAAAAATATAAATCTACAGCTAGAGCTTTCAAGTAAATGTAGATAGAAAAATAACACCTTTCCTTATAGCAGTATATGCCCATGGAGCAGCATGAGAAGAAAATACTGAAGCCAAGTAAAAGTTATCTACATTTGTAATTGAGTAAATGGACTAGCTACTCAGGTATGTTTTGCCATGAAGCATGGTGGCAGATAACAGACAAAAATAATCTTAAACTCAATCAACAACATTTAGCCTACTGTAAATCGCAGAGAGGAAGTAGCTACAGTTTTCTTCCAGCAGATGGAGGTAGGCTACTCACTCCCTCTGTCCTCTCCCTCTCCTGTTACTCCTACTTTTTGATCTCTGTTGATGTTGTTGGTGTCTGTTGGCTTGCACTCAGGAGCTATTTAAGATACAATCCTGTCCTGCTTTTAGAACAAGAGGCAGTTTCACATTATAGGCTACGACCTAAAATGTAAATCAGACTCCAGTCGGCGGCGGCCGTTATGCAGCAGCAGTTGGCTTCACTTGGACATTTGTTGCTATGGTGTGTTTTGTTCTTTTTACATTAAGGCCTACTCTTGTGGACTCTAGGCTATTTAAATAAATCAATAACAGTTGCCTATCGTGAGCTTAGAATTATAAGGTTCGTTCTCCATTTTTTTCAAAATTGAGTTTTTTGCATAATATCATCCATTAGTGGTCTGTTAATGCCTGTGTGGTGTTATTTTTAAATTTTCAACATTTTTTAAATTAGTTATTCATGAAATAAAAAGTTTATATCAACCAAAACACAAGTTGGAACTTTGATGCCCAATATCTTGGAACTACCCAAAACGGAGATAGAACCCTATAATTCTAAGCTCACGTGTTGAAGGCCTATGTCCTTGGTGAATGTATTGTTCTTTCACTGGCAACAGGATACTTTGACTAATTTCTCCTACAAAGGAACAGGTCTTATGCTGTTTGAATTATGTTTTGTAACATAGCCTACCTTTGGTCTAAAATTGCATCATGTTTTTTTTATTTCAAGAAAAATAGGCTACCTGTCGTCTGCCAACGTTGGACAGATGAGAGTTAGGTGGATTATTATCTCCAGTAACCAGACAGACACTTTCTGTAAGGACATAGCTTATCAGTGTTGAGTTTTTCTCTATTTCATTTGTAAATGAAAATAAAAATGAATTTCCCTCTACTGTTCTGGAGGGGGTTGCAGCAGAGTAGAACAGTCTCAAACCCTCTGCAAATGAAATGCTTGACTTGATACGAGGAATAAATGTGTTTTGTTTAAATGAGCTTTAACTTCATTGCAGACTTGTGTATTCTGCAATAACGTAGGCTATTATAATCTGCATCCTCATCCTTATCCTAGGTATTAATATTTTTGTCTTTCTCCCCCTCCCTCCCTCTCACTTCATTCTCACTGTCACACAGACAAACACATTTCACATATAATCCATTTATTGTAAGATCTGTCCACATCATCAGTTACCGTAAAATATAGTAGAGTAGATGTAGTATGCATGAAACTTAGGAAATGTGCTATGTTTCCCAGAAACACGGATGCTGCAATTCTGCATAATTTTGATTGAAAGATAAAGCAGGAGGTAGAGTGGCACTGGCATGTAGCCTAGTCGGCACAGTAGGAATGTGTTTTCCCTGCTTTGTGTGTTATGTACAGAAAATTGTGTTTTTCATCAGTTTATCTTATTCTGTTATTGATATCTTTTTCTATACAGTGACTTTTTTAATGACCCTTTCGCTCTCGACAAGCACTTCTCTTCCATCCTCTCTCTGCGCTCGTGTCATCTCTCTGTCCTTACGCGTCAGGAGATTGTGTGCCACTACACTTCCCAACATCACAAAACTGACCGCCAGGATTACGAGTCCCAGGACCAGTAAGTGAGAGATTCCTTTTCTTGAATGGTTCAGTTGGTCCCACAGACCCACAGCGACACAACTGAAGCCGATGAGAGTTTTCCAAAGGCAAAAGGCCAGTACGCAGGATCCACAGGACAGTTCAGTACCCCCGGTCATTATTGTGATGCCCGCCACTGAGGTCAGCCCTCCTGGCAAGGTCACTGTCTCAGTCTTGGACTTGTAGCTGACAGCAGGACTGAAGTCTGGTAGAGCTGATGGATCAAGTGTTTCCATCTTGGTTGTCATGGTTGATATGAACTCCTTTGTCAGATGGTCAAATGGGATTCTGCAGCTTCTCCCTCTTTGAATCTCCTATGACACAGACGTTTGATTAAGAAAATATAGTTTAATAATCCAAAATTAAAAAATAGCAAAATTACATAAAATTAAATAAATAAATGACCCAAATTAGGATAGGATCTTACTTTATATGATATACGATTACATACGATGACAGCTGAAATGTCCTTATTCTTCAGTGCAACTGATGAAGACTGAACACTGTATGGTGTCCATGTGATGTTATGTTATTTTGCAAACAGAAAAACATTAGCCTGTAAGTCTCCAACTACATGGGTCCTTAATTAGTGCATCATTGTAAATTCATGCAAACAAAAGATTATGAATTCAAGATCTGGATTTTTTCAAAAAAGTAATTTGAGTAGTCTTAGTCTTTTCATCAGTTAAATAGAAAAGAACATGAACCAGTGGCGCTAACACTGTTTGAACTACAATTTTCATTTAACAAGTACTTCTAAAACCAATGCAATGCTGATAACATTAAAAATCACCCACATTTTATTTAATAGAAATAAAAACATAAACTTTGTATTACTTACCTCAGTGTTGAACCTGGAGCTTATATGTCACTGGAATTTCTGATGAATAATGGTCCTATAGTTTGTACGGTAAACGTGATTTTTTTTTCTTCACTGAATTAAACCTAAAGGCGCTGCTGACTTTCTCTCTGGACGATGGGTGTAGAAATGGAAACAGGGGGTCCGAGTGCTGTTACCTTCATCCAATACGTCACATCTTGAGGCCTTGCAAGATGGCAGACACATTGTCAAGATTCTTGTCATTTGTTTGTTCCCCTCTTTCCTTGTGTTCAGTAGGAAGTTCTCATCTGTCATTAAGCTTCATTACAACCCATTAGCAGATATTTATCTAGGAACAACTCCCTTCCTCTTTCCCTCTCTCTTTCAGTCTTGAGATTCCAGTGTGCCTTCACCAAATGCATTGTTTTGACTGTGAAAGGGATTTTCTTTTCTAATACTTTTTCCTGTTAAATGTTCCCATTTCTCATTATCATGTCACTGATTTTGAGGAGTGGATTTACTTAACAAAATTTGACATGATTTAGGAAATATGCTCTTTGATTTTTTTCTCCTCTCTGAAAACAGCTATTGATTATAGAGAAAGGCCTCAGGAAGTAAATGATTGATTTGGCTAGTGTCATTTGTTGACACTGAATGTGACAGATTTACAGTATATATGTCAGTGCTGACGTTTCACAAGTCAGTGGTGTAACACAGGTGAAGCCTGAGAGTCAGTTAATAGGCTATAATGCTACTCAGCCAACTGGGTTATTGCCAGTGGTGAGTCAGTGGCCGATTTGGAGATATTTTTAGATGTGTTGACTCCTACTATCAATAAACCTTCACGTGTTACTATTTCACCCGTTTCTATGTATTATACGTTACTACATGAAAAATAATTATATGAAAAATACCGTAAATCCTATTACGTGTTTAGGGTGCGAAACCATGCAATTGCTAGGCTACTGGTGACAATTGTAGATTTATTATTTAATCTCTTACACTATTAGACTGTGATTGATATGCTTGAATGCCAGACATCAAATTTATATG
Organism: Decapterus maruadsi; assembly: GCA_030347415.2. Taxonomy (NCBI): domain Eukaryota; kingdom Metazoa; phylum Chordata; class Actinopteri; order Carangiformes; family Carangidae; genus Decapterus; species Decapterus maruadsi. Next base: position 19,631,770 of record CM064894.1, read on the forward strand.
AATCATTACACTCTTCACAAGTAGAAGAACATTTCATAAGTGACCACAAATCCTGTCTTGCTCCAGCTCTTTTAATTAGTCCAGCCTGCTAGGGTACAGGTCAGATGTCAGGGATTGTTTGTTGGAGAGGAAGGGGTAATTCTATTGGTCGTGGCACTCACAGGATGAAGATGATGATAATTGGCTAAGTGTTGGATTGGGTGGGCGGGGGCGGAGCACAAGTAATCCAATAGAAGGACTCAGTGTGCATATTTATGGCGCAAAGAAAGAAAAAAAAGAATATGTATCATATAAACTCTGCCATTGAACCTTACTGCCATACCAAGATTGTCTGAAGCAACTGTCTGTTAATAATGACAATCAAGATTTAAAGAATGAAAGATTGAAAAGGGAAGGAGTTGAGACTGCGGTCCAAAAGAAAATCAGAAAAGAGCAGTCTGGGAACAACAACACAACTTTGCAGAGGGAGGAAGAAGGAGCAACACTGCTCAATCAGTTCAGTGCAAGAAATGTGTCGTTGACAATATCATAGCTCATGTAGGACAGGAAGGAGGTCATGCACAAAGAAGGTGATGACGAAGTTGGGGAGGGGGCAAAGGTGAGATCGGAGGTTGTGGTGGGCAGGAGGAGGAGTTAACGGCCTAGACAGATGGTGGTCAGGAATTAGTCAGTGGTCAACTAAACCCATTGGAAGGCCACTACTGAAATAGCAATAAACTGCTGAAAACCTAAAGCTTGCTTTGAAAACCCACCTGAGACATTACCTGAACACGTCTGTTAAACAGTTAACCAGATGTTTACGTTGTTATGTTTCATGGACACCTCTCAGATTCCTTAAGTTGTACAAAGATGCAGCAAAATGCTTTGAGTGTCTGTTGAATTATTATTTTTGTGTTATTAAAGAAGATAATTGAATTCTTCACTGAAACCACAACTGGTATGCAGGACATACAGCACCAATAACTCTGTCCACATAAATAAATACAGAAAAGTGGGTAGTGAGTATCGTCACATATGCAGGATATTTTTAGACTTTCAGTCCCAGCAGAGAAAATTAGGATCTGGGGGTTCATTTCAGTCAAAAGCTCAGCCACCTTAAATCCCGCATTAGCAGAATTAACCCAGTCGTCCACTGTAGGAGTAAGTTTTCCCCCTGCCCTCCTTATCTCTCACTGTCTTACTGCTGTGACAGACACTCTATTAGTCCTGTCACCATCTCTCTACTCAGCACACAGGTAAGATTTCTATACATTTTAGCACATCCTGACAATGTTGTGTTGGTAATTTCAAGTTGTCATGAGGTGATTGCATCACATTTCTAAATCATATTGCTTCTTCAGTCACTTGCAGGGTGCTGACTGGCCTCAAACACCAAAAGAAGAATATAAACTGGACTAAGGAGACAGTCAGGTGGGACAGGAGAGGAAAGCCTGCGAAGAACTCAAGTGGCAAATACTTGCCAGGGAGTTTGACAGAACTGACACATTAGACACTGACAACTACTACCATGGGAAATTCCACCAGTAGCGCATTATCAAAGGAGATCCTGGAGGACCTCAAGCTCAGCACAAAATTCACTGAAAATGAGATCAGCCAGTGGTACGAGAACTTTCAGAAGCAGTGCCCGACGGGACGCATTACTCCAGAGGAGTTTGAGCAGATTTACACCCGCTTCTTCCCTGAGAGCGATGCCAAGAGCTACGCACGACATGTGTTTCGCTCCTTTGACACCAACGATGATGGCACTTTGGACTTCAAGGAGTACATCATTGCTCTGCACATGACCTCCACTGGCAAGACAACCCGGAAACTGGAGTGGGCCTTCTCGCTGTTTGATGTGGACAAGAACGGATACATCAACAAGACAGAAGTGACAGAGATCTGCCAGGTGAGAGCGATTCATGAGGAGGCGTTTGAAGCGTGACTAATGATCAGTGGATGAATGAATTAAAGTAGTCCTAATACAAAAGCAGCAGTTAGTGTTATCACTCTTCACACAGTGTGATCATTACATGTTTTTGGACAGATCATTTCTAAAGATGCATCTTATTTTATTATTTTATTCTTTAAGTTGTCAGATATTTTTGGACTCACTTGAGAATACATGATACAGAACATGTGATTTGTTTCACCATAATGATGTGAATTGATTATATCAGATATCCAAGCCATTCTCTTTCTCCTGGTTTATTTCAAACTGTGGAGGGAAAATATTACAATGTTCAATTTTTCTGAATATTCAGTGAAATATTAGCCTAGAATTTTTTTGCAGCATGTTGTTCGCCCCCCTTTAAGGTTTGTCTGAGAGAGATGTATTGCTATTTGTTGGAAAACAGCCATTCCTCTCATGGTATGTAGGTCCCAGTCCTAATTGCCTGCCCAATTAGCCATCTTATTTGAGCCTCAAACTCCTGATAATCTTGTGATTACAGGTTTAGCTCTCAGACAATATAGGCAGTCTTAAGCAAGGCAACTCTTGGACTAGACTGCCAGCAGAGTCCCACCATCTGAGACTAATCCACGTTGCTTCTATTCATAAGGCTGATGCTTTTGATCGCATGCCATACATACCTACATACCCCACAATAAATGTTACATATTGTTTTGAGATAATCAGAACTGGGTGTGATGGAGGTTGTGAAGTTTCTCATCTTCTGTTTGAAGACAAATGATACAGAATTGTAAGAGGTTTAGACAGATCAGCCAAGAACCCAGCTGGCATTGTAATGGGATTTAATTCCTGTCCAACTGGCTTGAGTCCATATGCATCATGTTTACGACCACTAAGCAAAAATGCCTGCGTTTTATAGCCCTGCTAGAAGTTTAAAAACAGTGGACCAAATTAGATTGTTCCTAATCTCCAAAACACCTCAGAGGTAGTTAAAGACAGATCAGCTACAGTGGGGTCCTAAACACTGGAGACCACTTTCTCTTTAGTTGTTAACTGTACCACAGGAACTAACAATTATACAGAACAAGTGAAGCAGGAGATGGAAAAATGAGAAAGGAAATGAAAAAGGGTAAAGTCTTGTTTACACTGGTTGGAAGACAAAGTAGTCAATAGAGTCATGTATACTTCATGACACAGAGGGAAGCTACTTCATAGACTATAACCTCATAACCTGGTTATCTACAAGCTTACAGTTAGTTTCTGTACAGACCACAAGCTGTGAGGGGCAAGATGGAGGGAGACTCCAGAGAGAAAAGAGATGACATCTTGGTGTTTGGCCTGTGGCCTGAGTCTTGGCACTAATCCATGTTAATCTAGGTGTCTTAAATGTGGGAGATGAGTGCTTCTCCTCTAAGTGGGACAAACACTTAAAGGCCTGAACCTAAAGTGCACACTCATTTAGTCATTTAACAGACTGATGGATTCTAAGTGGCCCATTGCAGATTAACTATCTGTGAATAATGACACACAGGCCTGAATGCTCCTGCTGTGAACTGCGTTGACATAACCATCTGACTCAGTCGTAGGCTACTTGATTTGGTTGTGTCCAGCCAAATTGCACAGAGTACACTGTAACAACAACAGAAACATAAGGAGTCACTGCAGTCTTTCTGAAAATATCAAGTTGTTTTCCATCTGAGGTTTGATAAACAACACGCCCACACAAAACACTTTGTAGGAGGGCTATGTGTTTCCTGGCCTTCTATACATCTATATGTGCTGTGTTGTGTTGTTCCATACATTATTTGTGTGCGAGGAAAGATGCAGCATCATTATGATACCCATTTTATACCCAACCCCCCTCTCGCAGGCCATATTTAAGCTGATCCCCAAGGAGGAGCAGAGCAAGCTACCAGAGGATGAGAACACACCCGAGAAGAGAGCCAACAAGCTGTGGGCTTACTTTGAAAAGAAAGACAACGGTGAGGGGAAAGCACCACACATGAAACACGTGTACAGTGCATGACAGGCCACAATGTACTTATATTAGAGAGATAAAATCAGTGTAAGCTCCTACTACCTTTACTCAACAGCTGTTCCCACATCCTGCAGCGAAGATTACATTTTACAATCAGCTGTTTGGCTTAACAATAATACGAGCAATAAATCCACCTGGGGGCACATCCCTAGTTACAGCATCACTTGTGCAAGCTTTCTTATGTACCAGTCATGAACCATGGGACCTTAAGTGACTCTACTGCTTTGCATGCTACCGTTGCACACCCACACAGGAGATAAGTCCAGATTTCTTAGCTGAGATACAGAGTCATTATTCAGCTTCATGTTTACCCCACATCCCTCACTGTATGTCTGGTTTGCTTCCCACTGTAACTTTATCCTCTTTTCCTCTTTTACAGAGCGACTGGCTGAGGGAGAGTTCATCAAAGGAGTGATTGAAAATGAGAATGCAATGCGTCTTATCCACTATGAACCGATCAAACAGTGAAGTCAGTCTGATTCATCCCCTCTTCTTCTTCTTCTCTCTCTGATTAGGCTCTCTCCATACTTCGAAAACTTCTGTTTTCAGTCTTCCCCCCAAAGCCTCACACTTTTCCACCTCTCTCCTCTTGAATCCACCCAACTCCTCTGTGTAAATACTCACATTTTTCTGCAGTGTCTTGGTTGCAGCTACCTTTTCAGTAACTTTCCATTGTGTGACATTGATTTATTTATGTTTTTGAATGAATTTATATCAAATAGAGGCTGATAGTTTAGTGTTTAAAAAAATGTACAGACATAAATAAATATTTATGGTGACTGTATTGAGTTGATATATAGGTGATAACCTTAAAATTACATTGTGACACTGGAGAGATTGATCGTTAAAGAGAAATATCATACCAAATGTTAGCTTGTTCAAGCTTTTTTAAAGAATTTGAAATGTCTTAAAGTAGGTTGTAGCTCACAAGTGTTGTTATCTACCCACTGTACATTGAATTAAAGGTTTTCTCATACATTGTGCTTTGAAAATCAATTTATTTATCTTCCCCCCGGAAAAAAACAATTCATTCTTCTTTGACCTAGAAACAAACTGTGTAATATAACACTGGTGGTTGACAAAAATGTAGCTTCAGGTTTTAGTTTTTTTTGTTGTTTTTAAATTTATCCCAGACACTAAATCCAAGATTATCCCAAATGTATAATCTCTTATATCTCTTATACCGTTTATTTAACCTTAGATAAATTTCCTTGACAATTTGAAGAGAAACACAAGTAATTTCCATTTGTAAACCATTATTTCCCTGAAAGTGTGATGTAATCACAATACATATCGCAGGTGTGTGTGTTTGTATTTGCAGTCCGTGGGTGTGCATGCCTGCATTTATTTCCAATTTCCATTCTGACCCCCCCCCTCCTTTTTCTCCACCCCCGCCTCCATCTACATCCGTTCACATGCGTCCCATCTCTCCTCACTCTTTTCCTCCTTCTTTCCATCCAACTCGGGATTACTGGTTTACACATAATCTTCTGTTCAACATCAGAGAGCAGACTTTTCAAAATCTCTGTAATCTTTCTATCTCTATGTGTCTATCTTATGGGTTTGTCTGTGCGTCTGTGGAGAGGCTGCGTTTGTTGTGGCCTCGGTTTTCATGCACCCAACCAAAATTCTGCACGTGGCAGAAGTTTGTCATGGAGAGAGAAGTCCTTGAAAAAGGAAACACATGTAGCGTCCTGCTCAGATAATTGAGAGCATATTGTATGTTCAGTCTTGAAGGATGGGCTGTTCTGTAGGGTATCACTGGGAAAAGACACATCCACCCTGTTTATGTAATGACATGATCATTGACATTAAAATAATATAAACATTTATATGCATTTACTTCCCTACCATGAGGCACTAAGAAATACCCAGAAACATGCACTCTTGCATGTTATAACATAGTCTTTACACTTTGATATGTGTTGATTTCATTGGCCTTCTAGCCTGAATGGCTCATCCCTTCTTCACTGGAACTCACAAAGCTCCTTCTCTTTTAAAGTTTTTCTTCCATTTTAGTTCATGGCTGTAAATGAGCCCCTAACAAGGTGAATCTACTCGGTCCATGGCCTCCTCCATCTCATCCATCTCTCTCTCACAGTCTTCACAACCCTCTGGCCCACAGCCTCCTACCAAAACCAGTGTTGGTACGTCCCCGTTTGCCATTCCAACCACACTGCCGTTCGGCGCCCACGCCACATCAATCATGCCGTCTGGACACTGCAGTAGGCCGCTGACAGAGTAGAGCCCGCCTCCTGGAACAACCTCTTCATATGCCGGGGCATGAGTGGCGGCTCTCGCCTCCTCCAATCGTAGCCTCTGTCTGCGACGAAGCTCGATGATGGTCTTTGTGTAAGAGTTGAGCGTGACCACAGCTGCCCCCATGCAACAACTGAAGGACACCCACGCAAGACTAGAAACAGAAAATACGTAAAATTGGTTAGGAGAAAAGATAAGTTTTTATACATGTTTGAATAACACAGGCTGTCATGTTGTCACTGGTGAGCAGACACCTACGCAAATGACCAGCCATAGTCCCAGGTCTGTGGTCTCCAGTCTTTAGGGCCCACAATGACTGTCATCTGAAACACTGTGGTGTACATCATATGGGCTACCATTCCAAGAAGACCTACGTGGGAGGTGAACAAACAGACAGAGGATAAACTATAAACCATGTCCAGTATCACTGTGGATGAGGGGTCAGATCTGGTGTTACTGTGCAAATATTGAGGAGGAGGGGAATGTGAAATAATGACCATTGAGAGATACACAGTGTCTCACCTGATAGCACAGTACAGATGGCTGCATAGGCGTTGATTTTTAACGAGTGCATCTCTTTGTGAGAGCACAGCACTTCCAGCCACATGAGTAAGAAGCCCATCCCCAGCAGGCCGATGTACGTGAACTCTGAAATCACTGAGAGCCAGAGCACACCTGTGACACATGCAAACACGGACAAATGCATCCATTCAGAGACTTAAGTTAATACTGCCACAAGAATGATTAATTTAATAACAGGGTTACAGAGAAACATACTGTATATATTACTGTTAACTGATACATAACTCACCTTGTGTTTCACCTGGAGTTAACTCTATAAAGCTGCGACATTTCTCCCCTGAAGACAGAGATTTGAAGAGGAAGATGGAAAGTATAACGTTAACATCCCTGAAAGATTCCCTTAAAATAAAAACTGACTGTACACTTTGTTTTTCTCACCATCGCTGTGTTTCTCACAACTTTCCCAGAAGCCGGTATGAAAGTATCTGAAAGCAAACTTGTCTTCCCCCGTTTCCCAGATGTAGTGCACGGCGTTGGCCAGCTGCCTCTGTCTGATTTTGGCCAGCTCGTCCCTCCTGGCTGGAGACAGTGTGCGGTTGAAGGGGTTCTGAGTGGGACTCTCTGTGGGACAGCACAAGAAGACAGCACTGAGAAGAACACTTTGGGGATGTTTTGTACTTGCTTACATGTGTAGTAGAGTTGGTGGCTCAGGTATAACCCAGAGTGCACTGGATTAACACCCTTTGTTTTACACTAAAATTTATGGGAAATCTTTCTCCAAACTTATTTAGACTTGCATTTTTTTAGAGTGTGCTAGGAAACCCACATGCACAGCTCCACAGCCATGCAACCATCAAACAAACAGTCCGTCTTCCTCTGAGAAAATCCAAAACACAGGCATGTGCAGGCAAGTTGATATGCAAACACACGCAGGTGAATGCCGTAAATGCCCTCCTACTTTACAAACATCAATTTCCTGACTCTGTGCTTTCCTTTGCCAAAAAGCTTCATGCTCTAAAAGTCTGAGAGAAGTGACACAATCGACACACGTTGCATGCAGGTGTGTGCTGCTGGGGATGTCTGGAAATCCCATTTGAATAATTAAAAACAGTATGTGCTTCACAGCGAACATTTGCAAGTCTGTTAATCGCACCCAAGCCCTAGAAGTCTCTCTAAACCACGTTTGGAGGCACGAGTGCTTTGGTGAAGGAGGGATCTTCTTTTTGTACAAGTACACAAAGTACATGTAGTGATAAAAGTTGATTCCTTTATGCAGTAAGAGCTGTTAATCTCAGAGTGGATTAAGCATATCTACTGAGAAATAAATACCAAAGAGTACAAAGTGTAAACCTCTGGTCCATGGGTGAATAAACCTTTGGGAGACACCCTTACACCCCACAGATTAATACTAAGCCATAATTAAATCCCCTCTCACACTAAGGTATGGGGGGAAAAAAAGATTAAAAAACATCAAAACCAGGGACAATCACTTTCTAACAGGGAGGGAAACCTGTCAGTTTATCCAGACAGATTAGTTCCAGGTAGCGGTTGTTAAGCAGAGTGCAAAATATCAGGAACTCCAGGTAATCACGTTCAAGAGTCGAGGCTAAAATTTTGGCAGAGTCAACGTGACATACCTGCTATCAAGTTTACAACAACCTTGTTGTGCCTTAAGAATGGTTTGAGTTTGTTAGACAGGAACATTTCAGACCAAGATGCCTCAGACACATCAGGGGGCAACATCAGTCCACAACTCCCTCGTGCAGTGTGAAGCAATCATGATAAATGAATGATCCTGCCATTAGTATATGTCTCTAAACCTCCAGCCGGTCGCGGGCTGTTGCAAAGAGCAAATGCAGAGAAAACATTACCTGATTTTTGATGTAAGGCAGGGTGAATTTATGACCTCATGTTGCCAATAGCAGGAATAAATATTACATGTCTGTGAACATGTTGCAGCAGAATTTAGGATTAGTCACCAGGAAACTTTTCCTCACTCGTCACATATCTAGTTTGACTGAAGTTAGGTTTTGTATGTTGAAGCTGTAGCTGCTTGTTCTTAACTTTGCTTGAGGGCAACTCGGAGCTTAAAGGTCTGAAAGCTCCTGTTTGTACATTTTCTCAGGCAAGAACAGTTCTGAAGTACTTTGCACTTTACTTGAAAATCACCCTTTTATGCCCCTTTATACTTCAACTTTGTCATATTTCAGGGTTGACTATTCTACTCTTACTCGACCACAATGAGACAGTTGTTGTAGAACAGTACAAAGTATGTTCACTTTGTTACATTAAAACCACATGCTCATCTTAGAAAATTACACCCAAGACCCATAGTTTCAGTTGTTTCCAACTCAACCAACCACAAAATTGCAATGCATCTCAATACATCAGCAACAATTATATTGATACACTATTGATACACCCATACACACCATTACACTCTATAGGCGTCATTACGTCTGCATTATGATTGTTTTGATACGTTTTTTTTTCTTTTTTACTTTTTACACTAAAATTCCAACTTTTACACTGTGATATGCTAGTTTCATTAAAAATAACAGATCCAAATACTTCTTGCAATGCTGTCATTTGTTGTTGTTTGTTATTTATGTACATGTTGCTTCCTTGTTAGAGCAAGTCCTAAGGAGTAAAGTAAATCCTTGCAGCATGGTTATTCATAAAATGTAAGATGAATAAATAGAATAACTCCCTAACCTCTGCACTCTGCCTGCATGAATGAAATACACATGATTCATTATCAGAGGGGAAATGCTTGCATGAATAGATATTATATGCACACAAACTTATTTCAATATCAGTACAGTATCATCATCATCATCAAGTAGTTAAGACATGTTAAGACTGTGTACCTGTGGTGTAAGGCTCGCTGTTGTTCTGACCACAATTCTTCATTTTGACGGGCGACAGGCAGAGGGGCTTGACCACCTTGTGGGTGCCCTCACACCAGTAAGAGGTGCAGAGAGCCAGGATGGAGAGGGCCAGAGCCAGAGTGGTCAAGGTCAGGGAGAGCAGGGAGCGAGACCGACGGGACAGACGCTCCAGCATGGCCACACAGGACAAGGGGGAGGCACAGGGGATGGTTAGAGAGAGGGGCAGGAGGGAGACAGTGAGCCAAAGAGGGGGCAGAAGGGGGAGACCTGATATGGAAATAAGACAAAACTAACAGAGGGTATGAACAGAGTCACAGATGGAGCCGAAAGGGAGGGACAGATGCTTTGTTGGGGTTTTAAGATGTAATGAGCTGCCAGGTTTAAATGGAAAGCAAAGATAAATGTGATGTAACAGTGCTGACGGAAGATAACAAAACAAAGCTGACAAAGAGATACTGTACAATCGGAGTGGTGATTAAAAGAGAGGACGATGAGGAGGGCGAGAGGGGAGGGAGCAGGATAAGATGCTCTGGAGTTGATACATGTGGGAAAGGACAGATGGAAGAAAAAAGTGAACAAGAGAGGATTTAGGTAGACAAAGGTTCACATTGGGAGAGAGGAGTGGGATGCGAGGATGTAACAGTACGCTGTGTAGACAGCTTTAACGTGATATCCTGCCAGGGTCACTGATGTGGCCATACATCCCCTGACCTCCGACCCTTTCGTGTACACGTAGTGCTAAAAAAGCACAAGGTCATTTAAAAGTACTACAGATTATCATTACAAGTTGTGAATCTAAAGAGGAGATGGAGGACATCCTTAGACGTAATTCATCACCTAGCAACAAAGTGAAAGTGAAGTGAAAATGATGGAATGGAGCACATGAAGAGGTAAATCACGGTTTCCATATGGTGACATCTAATTTTGTTGAATGTTCCTTGAGTCCATAGAGTCATGAGACGGCCTGAGCTCACATAAATCCTCCAGATGTTTAAGGAGGGGTTATGAAAGAATAAGTAATGTCCTGTGACCACGCTAACGTCCTCCTGCCTCCTGGTTGACACACTCAGGCCCGTCCCTGCCACTCATTATCAACTCCACCGCTTGACCCTAAGTACAAGACAAGACAGAGGGGAGCAAAAACAAAAGATTACTTTTTTGATGAAATTATGGATAAGCCACAGATCTAAATGAAATTTTTTGCAAGTAATCCCTGATAATCTGCTCTAATCTGTTTGTGTTAGGTGTATTTTAGTGTGAAGTGCACTCTCACCATGTCTGTTGTCTTCCTCTCTCTCTCATGCAAGCTTTCCCTGTCACCCCCACAGCCCCTGAAATACAACAGAACACAGATTTAACCATAATGCAGCCCGATCACTGGGCTACAAGAAAAATATACAGTGATTTCCGTTGTCTAACACTGAAAAACACACACATTAGCTTTAAGTCAGACATTTGCAGAATATAGCCTACTGTAAATCTACATGATTTTCCTTGGCTTAATAAGGTCTGTACTCTCTGTAAAATGTTGACTAAGCTAATATGTGCTTTCTGACACATACATGGACGTAGGCAACATAACACTGATACTGGTGACTGGATAAAGTAACATAACTGGTGCATCATCACCACAAAATAACATTTCCCTGAAGTCTTGGTTTTCATATATATTAACATATTGAATATAATGTGTAAAGGTGAAGGACAGCATCAGCAAGATGGATATCAACTCAAGATTTTGCAACAATTAAAAACCTGAAGCCCTTCAGATGCATAGTGTTTATTTTAATCTTAGAAACCATTGGATGTTTACTTCTTGACATAAACTTAATCCTGTCATTAATATGAGATTTTACTTTTCAGTCACACTGACAGGTCTGTCAGATAGAAAACAGGACACACACAATTTGCCTCATTTAACCTACATTCACAGCAAAAATGTCACACATCAGCAGATCTAAAAACTCAAATCAATGCAGGTTTAGACATTAAAAAAAAAAACCCTCATAGAGTTCAGTTAATCTCAGGGTTGTCAACGGTATATTTATGTCAGAAAATAGTGAAAATGCTCTTCAGATAATTCCAGGCCTGAGCTGAAATCTTACTTCCACTTTCACTTATGTACGCTCCAAAACCATAAGCTATTCAGTTAATCACACATGGCAAAGAAAAGCATCAAATCATCACATCTGAAAAGCTGGAAAAACAACTGTATGAGTATTTTCCCTTGTTTTTAAAATCAATCAAAACAGTTATTGATTAAAGTTCTATTAATTAGCTATTCATTTCAGCTAAATTATAACAATCAGTGACAGAAATACCTACCAACGTGTTGTAGTCGAGGTCAAACATGAAGTAACTGCCACAGTAAAACAACACTGTCAGTTCTCGCAGTCCCCTAGAGCTACAATCCTCGGTTATCTCCTCCACGTTCGAGAGCCCTAAATCAAAAAGCTCCTTAAGAACCTGCTTTTAGTTGCTCCATCTTGAAGCCTCTTCATGTTTTCCCTGTGAATGTGTCACCACTTTTCCTCCTCCAGGATGAGCATCAGTGACCCTTACCTCTCCAACTGCACTTCCCCCTTTAATCCTCCCAGCCAAGAGACAGCGGATGGTGGACGGCGGATGGACGACTGGTGGAGCAACTGTCTGCCTCCACACCACACCACTCTACTCTCTCTACTTTCTGTCTTTCTTGGGAATTTATGTCACAAACCCATCCTGAATCATGTAATCCCTCTAAGTCCATCTGTTACTGCAGTGCCCCCTCTCATCCTATGTCTGCCCCCTCTCAGAGGTGATTTCATCTCAACCTCCCAAAACCATTATGACTGATTTAAGTTCCGTTGTGTTACGACTGTGTCTCTTCCGCAGATATTTAATTATCAAAATAAGAGGGTTGACAAAACTGTGAGTCAGCGTCCATGGACTGTCACATGCGCTTTTCCTCTAATCAGCACCAGCCCTCTGTAAAGCCAAATCCTGTGCCCACGAGTTAAGTGTTTATTTTTGGGTGCTAAATATAATGCCTAAAAAGAAAATAAGGGGGGAAAAAAACACAGTGGAAAGAATCGTGCATTGTCACAATAATTTATTTACAGAGCGTATTTACATAAAACCTGAATGAAAACAAATGACAAAGAAGCAATGATAATGTTGTGTGTATGTTTGGATGATGAATTAAAAAGAGAGGTCATAAATGTGTAGTGGGAGAGGAAATTTAGCCCCAGGCTTGAGATTTACAGTAATGTAGAACCAGCTTTCCATCGCTACCAAAACACTGAAAGAGAGACAAAGAGAGAGGAGACGTACATAAAGGTAAATTTTAGATAAAATTGTCAACCCTGAAGTGATGTTTCAAAATAGCTCCAAAATGGTCAACACTCTCAGATGTTAACTAACTTGATTTTTCAGCCTGGAGGAAAAACACATTTCATGAGATTTCGAGCTGTGAAGTAGTGAGAGCAGTAGGATGATCAAATGTCCACAGTGAATTCTGGACTTTGAGTTCTTTGCGGTTACTTATCAAGACATTAATCAGCGCAGAGGATTTTAGCATGTGTCCACATGGTGCTTCCAAATTATTGCCCCCTCTGCTGGTCAGTGCATCACATGACCCTTTCACTTCTAGGGGCCAAACTCTGTTCATTAAAGAGACTTTGGCCAAGACATTTATACTGTGGTTAAGTATCAAAAATCTCCTCCCAGCCGAAGCCTGAGGAGGCATGCGCTCATCATTAGAACGTGTTTGTAGTTCACGTCTTCTGTAAGTTAAGGAAATGGTGGCCTACTTTCTTTTTAAAAATTACAAACATTCAAATTTTGGCAAAAAACAAGCAAAAAAACATAAATTGTCTCATCAGTAAGCACTGATAAAGCTCTGTACCTTTGCTTCACTTACAAATCACATCAACACAAGTCATCATCTTATGTCAAGATTTTGTTTACATTTGTTTAACACCTCAAATATCCAGTTACAAGCTCCGTTAAGTTTTCAATTGTGTCTCATGCTCCACATCAACGAACATAATTGGAATGGAACATGTATTTTGTTGATTTTGTGGTTAAAAGCTGAGAAAAAAGCTAAGAAGTGGACTTGTGGAGACAAGGACAAGAAGAGCTTGTTTAGTCATGTTTTCAGTACACCACAAAAAGGAGGAATTCAAATTACACTAGTATTTACTCATCACTGTAGAATATCATTTATCTACCATATGTCAAGGAAATTAGGCTGCAAGTTCATTTCAACATTTATTTGTTAATACTCACATCGAAGAGCACTCCTACTTCTTGATCCGGTGAGGGGGCAAAAGACTGGTTAACATATATGAACTGAAAGAAAGAAAAAGGATGATGTTATGCGTAAAGACTGAAAATAGTTCAAGTATGGAAATGTGTGCCCAAGTTCTGATTCTGGGACATGTAAACAGATTAATCTCTTACTAGTTGTTCGTTAGCATCGAGCTTGAGGAATCGAGAGATGAACTGAGACAGCGACTGTACTGTCCTCCCCCGGTCTACTGCCCACTTCTTTGTTTTCATTATAGGGGTGTCTCCAACCGCCTTCAACAGCACATCGACTATAGAAAACAGAGAAAATAAAAAATAACACAACAGACATGACACAAACAAAAATAACATAATATAGTCACCCAGACAGGTTGAGGCAAATCTATGATGCATTGATGCATTCCTATTTTTAAAAAGATGAATAGAAATCATCACTAATTGTGTACTGTTCAAAATGTCCCATTTTATAGTGCACAGATCTGCTCACAGCTCAGGTTGCTAGCATTGCACTCAAATAATACAACCAAGCCTTTATTTACAAAATAACTGCACATGAACTACAGTCTGTGTGCTGGTGTCATTTATTTACTATTTATTTACTATAATATCACAATTACTTCATTATCTGAATACCATTGAATATCAAAACTGGAATCAGATTGGTGAGATGACTGAATGAAGATTATGCTGTCCCTGATGTGATAAGGGTGTGATTGAGGGTTGAAAATGGCACATGTAGATATATCAGCAATTTGGTGAAGACATTAATATTATTTTCTCAAATAACTGAGGCTCTAACAACATCTCGAATGTAAATGTGGTAACACTTTAAAAAAAGAAGAAGAAGAAGAAATTGTTGGCATTTCTACTTGTTTGGAGCACATTACAAAATAGTTGTAGCCAGCTGCCAGACAGAAAAAGATACTGTAGAAACTGACGTTAAAAGCCAAAATGTGAAGGTAGATACAGTATTTCAGTGAGGTGACAGTATGACAGTTTCATGCTATTTTAGCCTCAACAACTTTTCCTTGGGGCAAAATATGAGGTTACTATTTTCATAAGCGTTAAATATAGCTGATAAATTACGAAACAAACACTATCGCGATTACAACATTTTTACTTTAAGAGGAAAATGTGATGTGTTTCTTTAGTAAATATTAGCATTAGCTTTAGCCATACCCCAAACCGGTAGAACCACATGTAAACAAACTTGATGCTTATTGGTTAAGCTGAGACAAAGGCGTCACCCTATTGGCCAGAATGTCAGTCATTTGTTTGTAACGTCACCAGGGTTTGTTTTCTTCAGCATCGAGAACCGTCTTCGTCAACAGGTAACTGCGTTTGATAGTGTCACACTTTCTTACTTTTTTTCTTCTCTTCGTTCGTCGCCGAGTCGTCTGACGGTGGCTGCGACTCCTCTTTTTGTGTTTCTGTGGGGGACTCGGCACTGTCAGACATCTTCAGGGCAGCACTTCTGGTTTGCTTGTGGTTCCTTCCGAGGCAATCAACTCTGGCTGCTATTGGTCCAGAGAAACATCAATCTCAGCAAACCCTAATCCTATTGGTCGATACGATTCTGGGCAGGCGGTGCTTGAACTTGTTCGTCTTAGCTACGTGCCAGAGCAATAGAATACGTGCTAGGTAAGTTATTATTTTGACTTTGGAGCATTTGCTCACAACGTAGCTGTTTGCCAACGAAGTCTAATGCCGGTGGTATATTTATCTAATCTTGTGACATGTTGGGTTTGTTTCACATAAAATTATTTATTTCTGTGTAATTTCAAGTATAATTTGTTTATTTTTGCTCGTTTCCAATCACACAGGGGGCGTCACATGGGAAATAACATTTGAACCTGAGTTGAACTTCTCACATTTGGACTATTCAACCAACAACAGTAAGTCAGATCTTTCATGTTAAAGTTATGTTTAAATTTTGTTACATTGTCGCAGCTCCCTCTGGTTTATTTGTGTTTAGCTAACACTGTTTCTTTTCATTGTTAACGATATACCATGCACCAAATATTAAACAAAAAACCTATTTGTTCTTAAAATGTAGGACAGGCATAAACTTCGTCCTCTGAGTATGAGTACAGACTAACTTGCAACCTTGTCAATGAAGGTTAGGCTTCTCCTCAGTGATATTATATTGTTTTTTGTCGTCCAGCAGCTTCAACAGATGTGTGTTTGCTTTAGCAGATGACGGTGCAACAAAACATTTGATACTGGTTCCTGCTGTGTTTTCTGTGACCTTGCCCTTCTTTAGCAATTAATCAGCCCGGGTTTGTTGTCATTGTCAACAACATGCACCAGCAAGGAGGAAATGTTTCTTACAAGGAAGAATATCTCCTTCCTCCTCAAGAATACACAATATGCACAATTGTTACATGCAGAACAAAACATGTTGTTCATTCATGTGTCTTCTGAAAACTGTTTCTTGTCTGTGCTCCTGCTCTTGCAGTGGCAAACATTGGCAGGCTCTCCTCCAAAGATGCAGTGCTCTTCCTGTGTGACATGCAGGAGAAGTTTAGACCCAACATCTTCCAGTTCCCTAACATTGTCAGTAATGCAGCCAGACTGCTCCAGGTTGGTTGCATTCACCTTCACACAGCCACCTCAGTGTGCCGCAGCTGTACCAGTTATTACCAGTCTCTAAGTGTTTACCATTTTAAGAGATCAGGTTTAATCTGCCTGCTCTCTCCTCGGACTCACAGGCCAGCCGCATCCTGAGCATCCCCCCCATCTTGACAGAGCAGTACCCTAAAGGTTTGGGTCCCACAGTGCCGGAGCTGGGGGCAGCAGACCTGAAAGCTCACTCTAAAACATCCTTCACCATGATGATAGAGGAGGTGGAGAAGGAGTTGCAGGCCCTTGGAAACCCCAAACAGGCAATACTGTGTGGGATAGAGGCACATGCCTGCATCGCAGTAAGACCACATCATTGTTTTTTAAGTTTAGCATCTGAAATTAAATTATATCCTTCTCTTCATTTTAAAGACAACTACAAGCACTTTGCCTGTAAGTTATGCTCATGTCCACAGCATCATCCTGTACTCAGTATATGCTTTTTCCAATGTGCACGATACTTTTGAGAAAACACAATTACTTGCAGGTTTGTTTCTCCAGTGTAAAAAGCTGCATCATCACATGTCTTATTTATAATTGCATGAATTCCTAACCTTTTATGTTAATGTTTCGATTTTTTTTTACCCAGCAACCTTTTTTAGGCAGTGTCCCTTACATATTCAAAGGGTTAGAGAAACAACCTCTTAACCAGCGCCAGCCCCAAGCCTCCATGGGGCCCTAAGCAACATTTTTATTTTGGGGCCCTCTATTTACTAACCTACAAATTTATTTCATTTTTCTAATCTGTTATTACAAATTGTCCTAGCCTGGCATATTTTTAGCCACGTGTGTCTATTTATGCTGCATAAACAGACTACTGTCTCTAAAAATGTTAGTATGAGGGATATAGTGAGGTGAGACATAATCACTGAGTAACATGAGCATGCTATTTTCTGATAATGTTTGTTTTTCCAGCCTTTCATGCCAGACAGTTCCACAGTTTAGATTAATGAATGATTGCTCCCTGTTTTTTTTTCCTGCAGTGCACAACCTATGACCTGCTTGAGAAGGGAATGGAGGTTCATATTGTGGCTGATGCCGTCTCGTCCAGAAGGTATCTGTGCTGTCTTTGTCTGTACTTCTAAAATTACTTCTTTTTTTTTACCCTTTACAGTGTAAACTATAGTTATGTATGTCTATAACTACAGACATTCATGTCTCCCTCCACAGCCAGACGGATCGTTTGTTTGCTCTGTCCCGACTGAAGCAGAGCGGTGCTTACCTCACCACCACAGAGGCTGTCCTGCTGCAGCTGGTTCAAGACGCCAAACACCCCAACTTTAAGGAGGTGCTCACTCCAGCTGCCTCTGTGCTGCACTCATGAATCATATTTGTTTTTTAGAAGCGTCATGAATGTAGGCCTGATGGTATGCAGCAAAGGGAAACATGTTTGGCGTTTCCTCAGTCTGCTGTCAAAAACAGTTGAGCAAATAAATGCTTGGCCTGTAGCTGCAGATTCAAGGCTGCCAAAGATACACAGTTCATATCCTTTATCACTGACACTGTTAACCAGTTACAGGTGACTGTTAACCAGACTTCATTCTGCAGTGATCAAACCCAAATGTAGTGCATTTTTTTGTGGTTATAAAGCTGTCGTCTCGCCCTTGCAAAAATGCCATATTTGATTCATGAAGTATACAGCCGCTGTAAATAATAAAAGTCACTAATGCACATATTTTATCAACTTTTTTGACAGATCCAGAAGCTCTTGGCTCATCCATCTCCTGACACCGGCCTCCTTGCATTCTTCAGCGCTCTGTAGGGACGTCATCACCTGTCACTCTCTTTCATAAACTCTGTACAGGATTTCTTTGCTTCCAACACATTGAACATCTGCTTCAATAAAGTGATGCTGCTCATTTGAATCAATGCTGCTGCTGTGCTTTTGTGTTTGTCTCTGGATTGAACTCTCATGCTGGGAGTGACAGGTTGAAGGTCTTTTTTAAAGGCTGCAATTGAAGTTTAACTCACAGGTGGTTTCTCTGTATTCATAAACCAGCAGACCCACAGAAAATCCTGGTGAAAGGCCGAGGAGGTGGGGCTCAGCACCCAGAGGCGGAGTGCAGGGAGTGACGTCACAGGGGGGAGGAGTGAGTTACGTCATCTTGGTAAAGTCAGAAAGGGAGGGGAGGGAGACAGGGAGGGAAAGAAAAAGGAAGCTGTCGGAGAAGTTTTTGTGTATATTTCTTTTAAGTTACACAAACTTTCACAAGCCAAAGGTATGATTGGATGCCTTGTTGGGACCGGAGCGCCGTAGAGAGAGATCTGTGGAGGGGGACGGACACCAGTTTGTCTGCAGTTGTGCACAGCTGATGACAACATCAAATATTAACACTTTCTAAGGCCTTGGGCCTCGATTGACTACAGAGAGGTAAGCAAGCCATTCTCCATTCTCAGAAAACATAGTATGTAGGTGTAGTTGTCACATTTGTCGCTCTAGACACATTTGTGCAAAGTCTGTGCTTGTGAATGGATGGATTCCTGAGTGGCACAACGTGTCTTGTGTCTGAACTTGTTGGTTTATAATTGACACTGGCTGGAAGTACAGGAACAGAGCGGCTGACAGTGTTGCATTACAGGCACAGAGGGATCTACGGCGGCGTTTCTCAGCTTCCTCTGTAAACAAAAAGTGAAAAGACATGTTGATCCACCATGTCCTCTTCTAATCCCTCAGACCCTGGACTAGGAAAAAGAGAGACAATGTCCTCTGACTTGGACTCTAGTCTCACCAGCATTGACTGGCTGCCTCAGCTGGGAATCAGCAGCCTGCGCTCGGGGAAAGAGAGAGGAGGAGGAGGAGGGGAGAGGGACAAGAAGAAAGACAGAGGGAGGGAGAGAGGAGACTTCCTACCGTCAATCCAGGACCCCTCCTCTACTAACTCCAAAGGGAAACCCCCTCACAGCTACGCCACGCTCATCGCCATGGCAATAGCAGCTGCACCTGAGAGGAAGTTGAGCCTGAATGACATCTACACCTGGATCAGTGACACTTTCCCTTACTACAGCCGAGCAGGCCGTGGGTGGAAGGTAACGTATAATAACATATTGTCAATGTGGCACAGTGGTGTTGACTTTGTAGAGTTCAAGCATGTTTAATGAGTGGTAACTGCTGTCGGCTACATATCATTTGCATCAACAACTGGTACAGGACTGACTCCTTTCACCATCTACCCTGTCATTAACAGAACTCCATTAGACACAATCTGTCTCTAAATAAATGCTTCAGGAAAGTTCCTCGGCCTCGAAACGACCCTGGCAAGGTGAATAACTTCTACTCTTTTTTTTTTTGTTTTGTGTTATTACCTCATGTTGGTATGCATCATGTCATGGTGGGATGATTATTTGGCAGAGTGTAAAGCTAGTTGTGCTGCGTTTGTAGGGTTCCTATTGGACGATGGATGGGCCTGCAGAGGCGAATCAAGTGCGGGCGCCCAAACGTCCCTATCCTAAGGATGAAGAGGAGAGACAGGATGTACGTCACTTCATTGTTAACCGTCACACCTTGAGGGTCTAAATGGAAAAACATTCTCAATCTGAAAAAACTAGACACATTATTAATTTTCCATTACTCATCTGACAGCAGATGACGCAGAAACACTTTCTGTTCGCTTGGTGTCCCATGTACTGACTGCACTGTGTAGGTGTGTTGTGCTGCTTCTGCTGCTTTACAAGAGTTTTCATGTTTCTCCTCTGAACCTCTTCTAGTTACAGGTTCCTGTAGCACAAGGGACACAAACAGACCGAGGACCCTCCCCTCATCAACCACAACCCACCTCCCACACACACCGTCAGCTTCTCAACACCGAGTCACTGGGAGCCATGGAGCAACAGTCGCCCCGGTCCGCCTCCCTCTCTCCTCCCCCATGCAAGGTGGAGCAACTTCCTGTAGCTTTTTCCCACCACTGAATTTGTTTATTGTGTTGTTGTCGTTTCTTAGCTCTAACAAACATCATACCAATGTATTATCTTGTCTTTTATCTTCACAGCAACCTTCACCCTACATGCCGAGTCCTGTCTCCAATCTCCCTGTCCCTCATCCATCTGTCTCTCCTTCAGCTGGGCTCCCACCTGCTCCCCCCATGTCCTCCATTAACTCTTTCTCACCTCCTCACCCACCTGTCTCCACCCTGTCCATCCCCTCTGCTTCTGTTTCACCCATGTCCACGGCTTCTGCAGTTGCCCCCTCTTTCTCTGTCACCCCTCTGTCCTTTCCCACTAACTCAGGACCTGTGTCTGTTTCCGCTTTCTCCTGCGCTCCCAACACGACGTCCGTGCCTGTTTGCACGGTGTCAGGCCCGGCTCACTCCTCCGCATCGGTCGTCGCCCCTCCCGTTGTCGCATTAAACTCCTCCACTGATCTTCCTCTGCGTTTCACCTTCGATGAGATGAATTTACCAGACTTGTATGCGTCTTTCAAGTCTCTCTGTAAGACTATGCGAGAGAGGGGAGGTTCACAGTGTGAGTACCATGTGTTATTGTGCATTAGCTGCATGGATGACATGTTACATACGGCCTGGATGAATGACGTGTCTTCTCTCTCCAGCGGATGTTGCTCCCCTGATTCTCCCAAACAATGATATTACCCCACTCCACACTCCAACCCTGCTACCCTTGTCTCCATACCCTGCACCACCTGCGCCGGCTGCACCAACAGCACCGCCTGCATCAGTTGCACCAGCTGCACCAGCTGTGCCACCTGCATCAGTCGCACACCCTCCTTCACAATACAGTGAGTCTTACACCCCTTAACTGGTCAAATTAAATTGCCTAAATTGCATTAAACCCAGCAACATAAGACAGTTCATTGCTTTCTAAAGTTACCTTCCTCCCTTCCCCTCTAGCGGTGCCACCCGACTGGTTCAGTAACCCAGATTCTCTGAAGGAGAGCTTCCGCATTGCCAGCAGTCTAGACTGGGCAAACATAGACCTCTCTGGTCACCCAGGTCTGTGCTGTTCACCACAGTCATGTTTAAACGGTCACTTCATCCAAATCACAAAATAACTTTTTTTTTCCATGGTTGGTTTTGGTTTTATCTGCTGAGGTTCTCTGTCTCTGAACGATCCACCGGACGAACCCTCTCTGTCCCATACTTGCATTTATATGCGCTTCAAACATACAGTATACATCACATGCCAAGTTTATTTGATGAGAAGAGTTGAAGCCAAGCTTTATAATTGATATATTTACACACATGTAGTATTTGGATTTGCATTTTGTTAGAATGAGGAACATGTGTATGTAAGCAAATAACAGAACAGTAAGACTAAAAGAAATCAGTAACTAACTAATCATAATATTTAGGTGGAACTGACAGCAACAGCCTCTACACTGATAACTAACACGGAAACCGGACAGAGATTTACTCAAATTTAATTCAAATCATACCATGTGAGTTCCCAGAGGTTGTGTGTTGTGTGTTTACGACGGGAAATATCCAGAGGTGATGCACAAAGGTGGCTGAGATTGCTATAACAACACACAAATAGTGGTTACAGTGAAGTGTGACGGTTCATTTTGTTACACCTATATTGGTCTATATTTCATATATAGATATAGACCAATCAGTTTGTGTGCAGGGCTCAGTCATGGATTAATAGCAGCATTTTCTGGGTCCCACTCTTTAAAAGTTACATGACAGGCATGGAGGGATCAGATCACACAGAGGGAACTGAATATCTCTGGGACTGGGAAATTCTTACTATTTTTTGAAATTCTGTAAGAAATATGATTGCTTGAAAGTAACAGAAAGCTTTGCACAGTGCTGTCAAAGTGTTGTATTTTGAATATGATGTAAATGGGATTTTATTTGCCTACATTGCATTGGGTTGGGGGAAGAATACCAATGCAATAGTTAAAAAAGCAGCAACCAATGAAACAATAAATATGATGATTACAGAGATTTTTACAAAATGATAGAAATTTTCTCTAAATCCATAAATGGTGTTTTTGAAGAGTTACAAAAGGCTTTGGCTCTCGTGGAGCATTTAAGACTCTTAATGCTTTAATCAGTCTGTCTGTAAACATTTCCCTCATTCTGTTTCCAGACCTGTTGGAGAGCATGCGGCAGGCGGAGCTGTGTGACTGGGCCCTGGACCCGGCGCTCTTCACCTCCCTCTGTGACTCTCTTAACCGCTTCTTCACCCAGAAAGGCATGATCACCTCTGGGAATAATTCCCCACTGGCCCTCGGTGCACCTCACCCCTTACAAGCCTCACCGTTTAACTCCAATCCACCCCCAACCCTCGCCAACCTCACCCACCCCTCACCCCTCCCCTACAATCCCACACTTGCCCTTGCCAACGGAGCGCTGCCGCCACCCCGGAGGGCTCTTCCCATGCAGGGACCAGGCTTTCAGAGACCACAGCTAACACAGCCTGCAAACACACACGGTGAGACCTGGAGATCATTTCATCAGGAAGCCTCAGAACAATACTCATGTAAAACAATACTTTTGGTATTCACTGCAATCGCTCCTACTATCTGAAGACAAACCTTGTAAGAAGCAGAACAAAAAAGCAATAGTTCTGCTGCAATCAACGTCTGAAATAGACAAATCAGTGTTTTTAATACCAAATCTGCTCCTTGTCATCCTGCCCTCCACTGCAGCTCAGTAAGGAGTCACCGTCAAGGGAAATTCAAACAGAAAATTTGGTTCAAGACTAACATTGAAAGATAAACAACTCAAGCTGTTGAATTCTCACATTAGCTTTTTACACAGAACAAGGGCTGTTGACTTGATTCCCTATCGCTTACATTGTAATCATAAGAAGGGATCTCTTTTCAGTCAGTCTGTGGTTATTGCAGCAAGCAAAGACTCATATTAACATGTGATGTTTTAGATAAGATAAACCTGAACACAAAGTGAATTCAAGCATTGTGAAAATGGCAGCCTAGACGTGACTGTTGTAAAGGAGAAGTTACTTTAATAGAAAAGAGATATAGTTTCGCTTCCTCTTGAATACTGACTGTACGACATTTTTCTCTGTCTGCTTCAGCTGGGATGCAGCCTCAGTCTATGACACCACGACAGCGTCCTCCATTAAAGAATCTGCACAGCAACAGCGAGGAGATCCAGGACGACTTTGACTGGGACTCTCTGCTCGTTTGACCCTCGAGCACCTACGTGGAGAAATTATTCAAACAGAACTTTTCAGAGAAACGAGACTCTTTACAGCCGCGAGCATGAAATGCGGCGGCTGCCTCACTGGCAACAACATCTTGGGAGTTTGGGATCCAGTTGTGTCACATGACTGAATGCTGTATTTCAAGGTCGAGATAGTTGCAAGTTTCTTCCCCTGTATTCAAATTCATATGCTGTAATAACTTTAGTTTTGCGTATCTTATGCAGTTAATTTGCAGGGTGTTGTTTTCTAATGGACTGTGTTCTCCAAAGGAAATAAAGTGTACAGTTATTGTTGTCACATTATACTCTGTAGCAGTTAAGTAAAAAGCATATGGTATATAAATAAACATAGGCAATAACTACAGAGCAGCAAGCATGAAACAAGCCAAACACACATCCTGTGTTTTTATTTTATTTCATAAATTTCTTTTGATTTTTTTTCCATTTTACTTTTCAAATGTGAATGTTCACAGTCAACACCACACAAAATTCAACCTTACCCGATAAAAGATATTTTTCTTGTTGATATAAAATAACAATAAATTCATCAAACTAAATTAAAAGAACAGCATGGAGCATGTCGTCAAGTCCCTGTTTTCGTTTACCTTCATTCATTCATTGAAATAATTGTCTTTTTTCCTTCTTTTTTTTTCTAAAGAAGCATCAGTAGCTCTCCCTCCCCGAAGGAAAAAGGGATGAAACACAAGGACAGTGGTGATCTGAGACACCTGTGCACCAGGGATCCCATGTGAAATGTGTGATTGAAAACAAAAGAAAAAAATGTGTTTGATCAACAGAGGAGAAAAAAATAGATTGGCAGAGAAATGTGTGACCCTTATAATACCTCAATTGAAATCCCAACATTACATAGTATTGATACAGGTGACAATTTCCAAAAACAAAAAAATAACGAATGTCATTTTTTTTCCTTTCCGAGTCACTGAAATAAGATTGGACAGATATTGATACACATACACAGAAACAGGTGTTCGCACAATTGCATACTTGCACACTCACAGATAAGCATTCATGTTCTCATTCACACATTTCTGCGCACACACATGCACACACATTCAACAAACATCCCGTCATTTCCCCGCGTCGGACCACAGATGTCAGAGCTCTCTTTAGTTTTCTATAATAATCAGAAAAAAACAAAACAAAAGAAAATAAGCATTTGATTTGAATGGCATCATCATGTTTGATTTTCCTTGTTTATTTGTTTCCAAGAAGTGGAAAAAAATAAATTACATTTAACATTAAATTAAATTAAAAGTGAAATAGCTGAAACGATTTGACCACATTGTGCCTGAAATGTAAATGCAGGTTTTTCAGTCCATATCTCAGTCTGGAGTTCGTTTAAAAATCACCCTTGATGCACTCGTCTCACTTCAGTGATTCAGTGTTTTCATTCTTGAGGGAGAAAAGTGGAAGCGGCAGGTGCAACAGTTTCTCTGTTCAGTTTGTTAGTGGCTATGTCCCGTCTCCCTCTGTCTCTCTCCCAGTGCAGTAATATTAGAGTGACACTACTGAAAAGCCTCCTGCTCTCACAGACTTACCTTTATGTCAAGACAGGACTGAAAAAAAACACAACATGAAGAACGATACAGAACAGAACAGGATTAAAACAAAAATAAATAGATCTCTATTTCCCACCCAAAAAAATAACCCATACTGAAATAAGAGTAACTAAATGTGGAAAATTATTCTGAAATGAAATAATGCTTTTTAAGGAAAAGAAACAGAATTGATTTTTTTTTTTCTTTAAATATAGAGATGTAGACATTTTTCTTTTTGGACACAAATTGTGTTGAGGGAGGGGTGATTGAAGGGGGCAGCAGGTACGACAGAGGAGGTTGAAACAGCTGAGCGAACGAGCGGTGACACTTCCTCAAAGAAGAAAAGGGTTGGTGCTCGCTCCCGTCGTTCCTCCACCTCCCACTGACCCTCCTGCTCCCATCACTCCTCCTGTTCCAGTGGGCCCACCCAAAATCAGCTGAGGTGCTGCTGCGCCTCCGGGCCCCAACAGCGCCGAGCCGGGTGGCGCCATAGGGGAGAGGCCGCTGTAGGGCATGCCCATGGGGCTGGCCTGCATCATGCCCAGGCCCATTCCCGGGGCCCCCATTCCCACGCTCATTGGCCCCATGCCCATTCCTGGTTGTACCATGCCCAGCATGGGATTGGGAGGCACAGGACTGGTGCGGAGGCTGCTCAGGCCGAGTGATGAGGGCTGAGGTGAGATAGAGGTCATGGGCGGGGCCACGCCAAACGGGTTGGAGGAGGCAGGTGTTGGAGAAACGCCCCTACTTGAGATGGTGCTGCCTGGAGTCACTGCCATGCCAGGGGCAGGAGAAGAGCCTGAAGATCAGAGGTCACGTTGAGACAACACAGACCAAAACACCAACATAACACGAGAATCTGCTTTGACAAATATAATATGCTCATGACATTTTTTATTACAATTTTATAAATACATTTTATAAACATTATGCACTCCTCACTTAATATTGTATACTGCTTATTGAGTTAGATATTCACTGTGTAGCAATTGTTGCATTGCATTGTTTGATGAGGTAGAAAGGGTAGATGTTGTCATTTGTAAAAACCAAAATAAATCATAAACCTAGAAGACAATACCATTATTCAAAGCAATATAAAGCTTATTATATGCTGGGAGGGAATCTTCAAATTTCTTAGATCAGATCAGATCTTGAAACATGTGGCAGTGACCCAGATACAACACAACATAGTGTACTACAGACATTCACCGTCTCAGTTATTCTATATTTAAACAGTTTCTTCTCATCTCATTTAATTTAAATGAATCACCACATTTCCAAATTAAGGTTACATACACTTCTTTTAACTGTGGTATATTACAGTTCCGATAATCTTAAGACTTTATCAGATTTTCCACTGAACATTCAACCAAAGTCCTATTTCAAGCTTTGTTTCTGGCTTCAAGCCAATGTGTATTGCACATCTGTTTTTTCGTTGTTGATATAGGTCCTGCAGCGTTTCCTAGGTACACCACAGCACATTTGATTGGAATGGCATTCCCCCTAATTTCTTTTAATGGTTGCTTTCACATTATCTCAGAAAGACTTTTAATTTAGTGCAACTGCAGGAACAAGAGTATGGTTTGCCTCCAGGTCACACAGGTTGTTAGGCACATAACTGCCTTTGATTTTGTTCAGAAGATTTGAGTTTTCTCCAGCCAAACACCATTTGTGTGATAAATTTGTGGTTTGAGACATTTAATTTGATCTTTTAAGAACGATTTTACTAAAGTGGTCTTTTTCTGCCAGCTTTATTTCATTCACAGTGAATATGAGTTGTTGGTGGCATCTTAAAGGGACAGTTCAAGATACTTTGACGCTCATGAATAGATGGCATTTCACCTGTGGCAGGTGCTGTGCCAGAGCAAGCTGAGGGCACTGGTACACTAGCAAAGCTGTGAGTTGCTGTGTTTAGGGTAGGGCCACAAAAAAATGTGTTTCAGACACGTTTATAGAGGCCCACTGCAACAATCCAATATCCATCTAAAGGTACACTTCATGCAGAAAATTTTAAGTGGTTTAATTTCCTGTGAAAACAGCCCTTTACTTTGGTACTTTACATACATTCAAACAAATATTGGATTGTTTGAGAGAGCACAAGTGTTTGAAACACTCCAAACTGGGGGTGCATTGAACAGAATCGAATCTACTGCAGATTATGTATTAGTGATATACTCACATAACCCCTCGAGAAAACCTAAACTACCCCTTTAATCTGTAGAATATAGATTACTTTCCACGAATAGGGAAGGGATGATGTCAACTTTTGAGTCTAAAAAGGTTGACCCCTCATTACACACAGTTACAACAGTAGATGAGAGCTGTAACCCACCTGTGTTCTGGAGGAAGGGGTTGTGCGCTGAAGAGGACGAGATGGAAGGAGGCGGTGGCTGTTTAGGTTTGGGTTTAGACGACACCAGGGAGTCGAGATCCACCAGCGCTGCGTTGGGGCCGAGGAAGGACTCTGGAGTCTTACGAACAGGAAGTGAAGAACCAAGAGATGACATATCAAAGGGCACCGGTGAGCCTGTGCTGTCGCAGGCTGTTGCTGAGGAACCTCGTCGCTCTGGGTCTCCTAAGGAATAGAATGAGAAAGTTAGACACTGAAAGAAAGATGGTAACTGATAAACCACAATATGAAACAACATTACGACACATACTAGAGGAGGATGAAATGTAGGACAAGACAGCTGTTCTGCATGCATGTACTGGACGTGTCTGTAGTTTTATGTACCAATACCTTGGTGTTTGTGAGTCCATGTGGTTTTAAGTGTGAATGTACCTGTGCCGTTAGTGTGTTTGGCGGTGCCACTCCAGATGTCGGAGGTGATAGGGTCAGAGGCAGGGACAGGCCCGTCCCTTGCCCAGGGGTCTACTGGCCCCCCCGAGGAGGAAGTGCTGGGAGGCACTGGGGGGCCCCAGGGGTCGGCACTTGGGGGTGTCACAGCTACAGGGGAGGGGAGGAGACGCAGGGGAGGGGAGGGTTAACACAACACTGTACAGATACAATCCACAAGGAGGAGGGAGCAGGAAGCTGGGCTGGGTTCCAACAGTGACGTTTCTCTCCTTGACCTCTTCAAAAGTGCTGATTGGGCAAATAAAGACAGATGGTATACTTTCTGTCTGTTCACTTTTACTTATTTTATTATCTGAAGCTAAGTGGAGGTAAAGGAGAGGAAGTAAGAAACTACCCCATACATTAAAAAGGCAAAAAAGGGCAAGAGAAGAGAGAGCTTTGGTTGAGACACAGCCACAGTCAGTCCTGAGTAGAAACAAGAGGATAAAAATCCCTGGTTTAGACACAGAGGGAGAATGGATTCAGCATGCTTGCTTTCCTTATTACAAACTGAAAGCACGAGTGAATGAGAAGTAATGACAGCATGGTGACATGACAGAGAGCGTAACAGGGCTGTTACACAGATGGGAAATGGAGCGGTGGAATGACGAGGAGTAAAAGTCAAGAGGTCTTCAGATCCTCTTTCGTCCGTGGAGCAGGACACGGTTCTCTTTAGATACTCAGTCATGAGGACGTTCCCACTAACCTCACCGCCTACAGAGGCAACATGTGAACAGCACAGGAGCTGCGTACCTGAGCTTCCCCAGGGGTCGACATTGTTAACTCTGTTGGACGTCTCTCCCCAGGGGTCTGGAGGTGGGGCTATAGTGGGTGGGGCCCCCCCACCCCACGGATCAGAGCTTGTAGGAGATGTAGGTGATGCCACCCCCCATGGGTCTGTGGGAGCTGCCCCCCAGGGGCCCGAAGCAGCAGGGGCAGGAACCGTGGGTGGAGGCGAGGGACCGGCAGAGCCCACTGTGGCAGCAGCAGCAGCAGCACCAGCACCAGCAGCAGGTGCCCCCCAAGGGTCCACAGCACTCAGCTCCATCAGAGCGCTCTGGACAAGACAATTAAAAAAACAAATAAAACATCCTGTGAGCAGCGGCTCTTTGGACCAATCCTTGTGAATGAGACAGGCCAGAGAAGAGCCAAGACCTGAAAACGTAGCCTGGCTGTCACAAAGCAAAACTTATTTCAAACTTGTTTCAGGAGCATGAAGATGAGTTCGCTGCACTTATGTCAGCAAATCTGAGATGTATAAAACGTAGACTGGAAGCACTCATGTCAACATGGAGCTGAATTACAAAAGAGTGTTTGAAGCATCTTGTGAAGACCAGATGCAGGGTAAAGGGAAGCCACTGAGTGTATTTAACACTAGTGTACTTGAATGACAATTCCAGGCGAATTCAACTCGGGGGTGTATGTTCCTATCATTTTAGGTCTAAAATACAGAATCTGAAGATTTTCAGTTTAATTGCTCCTGTTTTGCGGTAGCTGCATCTGTCCCGCATCGCTACGGCAGCAATGTATCGGAGCGGATTCGAGTTCCACTGGTTAGGCTGTTTACATCCCTCAAAGCTGCCTTTTTTTTCCACAGACAGCGTCAGATGGCGACTCAAACATGCACCGAGAAGTTTATTTACTTCCTTGCTTGAAGTAAATAAACTTCTCGGTGCATGTTTGAGTCGCCATCCGACATGCTTGTAAAACTAGATCTAATTCAAAGTCTCCCGGAGTCTCGCGCGAGACCCTGTTGCTGTGCTCGGTGTGTTCACGTTCAGTCAGAAAGCTGCCGTTTGTGTCATAAACACAGGACTATGACACAAGCGGTAGCTCCAACTGCACCTGAACACACCGAGCACAGCAACAGGGTCTCACGCGAGACTCCGGGAGACTTTGAATTAGATCTAGTTTTACAAGCATGTCGGTTTGCTTGAAGTAAATAAACTTCTCGGTGCATGTTTGAGTAGCCATCTGACACTGTCTGTGGAAAAAAATTGCGCCTTTGAGGGATGTAAACAGCCAAACTAGCGGAACTTGCCTCCGCTCCCATTCATTGCTGCCATGGCGATGTGGGGACAGACACAACTACTGCAAAACAGGAGCGATTAAACTGAAAATCTTCAGATTCCTTCTTTTAGACCTAAAATGATAGGAACATACACCCCCGAGTTGAATTCACCTGGAATTGTCCTTCAAAAGGTGAACTATGCAAGCCTGGTTGCTTTTCCTCTGTTTTACTAACCCTCATCCTGGCCATGTGCATTTGTTTACCACGAAGCCAGCGAGAAATCAATCAGTGGAGCGGTGCATTCTGTTATATATTATATACGATGTTACAACATGTACAGTGTATTTGTGTAGTCTTATCTGTCAGAAACAAGAGATTACGGGGTGCATTTGTGTCATGGTGCACAGAGATGAGAGCTGGGACACCGGGGCATTGGCGCTGATCTTAGAAAGTTGTTTTTCAGCCAAGAGACACAACGTGGAAGTCAGAGAGCCTCCATTCTCCCCGTTACAAGCTACTCAAATCATTTATTAAACCATCACAATTACTCCAAAGCTGTTTAATTAAGGCAGAAATGTAGCATAGTTAAGCTACAAATACAGCATAGTTCCTCTTTAAATTAAAAATTCGATAATGACCTACATCAAATGGATATTTGACTAAACATAGTAGTGTAGTAGAGTAGACTTGGGCACAGTACCAAAGAAGACCCATTTGGAAGGGACTGTAACATTGGGGCAGCTTTTACATAGGAGGGAGATTGCTCTACCTCTACAGATTCAGTAACGGATTTATTTTACGGAACAGGCCATATTTACAGATGTATCACCACTACCGTTTAAAACTTTTGTGATTATGCGTGCCTGCTCCAGTGCACCACTCCACAGCCTTTAGAGATAAGGCCAGGAGAGGGATAGATTTACAGATGCATTTTACACAGACCTCCTCTGGCTTCGGTTTCTCCCTCTTGCTCTCCTCAATGGCCATCTGCAGTCTCAGGTCATCACCTCTGCGCAGTCGCTCCTCCTGCCAATCACACACACTGTGATGTCAGCAACCTGAGACACACAATCTCACAAAGATTTAGATTTAGGATCAGTCTACCATTCCACAACGATGTGTGAGTGTAAGGTGAAATTATTTCTTGATATACTTTCAACAGATACGCAACTCTGACCGATCCCTAAATCCCACAACATTTCTGCAAAACGAGGTTCATCAAAAGATAATACATGTGCAGTCTTACACAGAAATCAGATAATTGAGAGCGTAAATGAAATTCAGAACTCTGAAGCATCAACAAATACTGTGATTTAAATACAACCCTTTAGCTCAACATGAACAAACAACCTTAGCATCTAGCCTCCCTGGAGCGAAACACATCACAGTAGAAATGTGCAAATAAACCAGACTTAACTTAATCTGACCTTAACAATAAAAAAGTCCTCCTTAATCAGCATGCAGATCAACCTGGGATAACCTAATGCCACTTTTTAGTCCAACCTTATTATAAGAAACTGACTGACTGCAGCAGACTCACTAATCTGTCAGGACACAACCTTAGTCAGCAAAAGCCCTGAACTAGTCTTATGCTATGAGTAACATTCACAATCACCATTTGCACACATCAGACACTCAGTAAACACAGCACATGAAGGTCTCAACAACAGGTGATAGGTGAAACAGGTAAGGCAAGAAAAGAGTGTTTCATGTCAAGACTACAGATAAATGCATGCTATGAGAGAATAAGAGGGAGGAAAGAATCATCGATGCTTGCAAAACACTCATTTTGTCAATTATGACAAATATTTACCTATGCCATGCAAATTCAGAATCAGCTCAGAGTTAATCATTCAAGTGTTTACTTTGGTGCGGTTTCTTTATATGTCGACTGGGATTTGAAAATCACCTATTTATTACAAATTTTCTGAGTGCAAGCACTACAAAAGAACGTAACACACTGTATAGAAAACTAAATTATTGCAATAGTATAGCTGCAGTCTGATGCAAATTTCCATCTCAAAGAAAATGACATGACAAATATGAGCATAGATTCATTTTTTGTCTTGATTGATCAATACTTGATGTGTTTGAGAAAGTCCAAATGACAGAAGCATGGATAGTGCTGACTGGGTGGCCAGTCAGCTGGGCACACTCTCTGCCCCTGACCTTTTGGTGCATCTCTTTGCTGAGTGTCAGTGCATAGCGGAGCTCTGCGTCCTCCAGAGGGTCCTTGCTAGTCTGGGGGAGGTCAGGGGGTTACATGGTGAGAGCAAATCTAGGTGTATGTAGTGAATAATATCAGTGATATCCCCCGTCTAGACAGGTGCTGCAACAGAGCAAAGTTGTGTACCTCCAGTGGTCTGCTTTGCGTTACCTGCTCTGCCTCTTCTTTGCTCATTGCCAAAGCCAGCTGGAGCTGCAGGTCTTCCTCTCCAGAGCTCTGTGGCCAGGCCTGCTCGGGATCTGCCCCTCCAGAGTGGGACCCCAAGGAAAGGCTGCCCCCCAGACTGGGAGCTGAGGGAGCTGAGGAGGCTAGAGCAGAAACAAAAATGCACACATCACTCACAGATGAGAGCTTGTTGCGGGTTATCAGCTGGTCGGAACTAAAGGCCCTTTTGTACTTTTGTGAGGCCACTCCTTTCAAAGTGTAATTCTGTAACTCTGAGCACTGGCTGAATGGTTGCACTGGTTGCGCCATCTCACCACTGGAGGTCTGTGCCATCTTCTCTTTGGTTTTGAGGGCGTGGATCCTCTCCTCTCTAAGTCTCTCCTCATCTTTCAGCAGTGTCACCAGCTGTTTGGCTTTCTCTCGCACATTAACCCCCTGGAAAGATACAGACACAAGCAAATTACCATTTTTATGTTGAAGATGGCACAAACACAGACAAAATTAATTACTAAGGCAGTTAAAACCTAGCCCCACAGTTACCACAGTCAGTTATCAACAACCCATAAAAACTTTTATAGCTGGCACAGTACGTTTGCACAAGAGGTCGGAAACTCGTAATGTGTCCTTGAATGAACCACATTTGGCATGTTTGGCATGACAAGGTGTGCTTGCATTCCACAACAGGGGGACCGCACTCACTAATCATTTTAACTTTCCAGGCAGCTGTGTGTGGACGTGGGTGTGTTTGTGTACCTGGTCTTTGCCGTCCCTGTCAATGTACTGGAAATCCTTGAGGGTCTGGACTGCGTATATGTTCTCTCGGCACTGTTGGGCAACACGTTCTGATCCAGTCTTGATCAGGTACTCCATAAGAGTCATAGCCTGGAGAAAAAACAAAACACAAACACTCAACATAATGTGGAGAATTCTACATACATTCAAATGGAGACTAGAACTGGGAATGACACAACTGACAACATGTAAAATCAAAAAGTACAATGAAATCTTGAAAAGGAATACAATCTATACATTTATCATAATCATCTGTATTTGAAATCACTCAGTGACTACTGTTGGAAAAATAGACACTCAGTAGTTTCTCTATAGTTAACGTTCAGTAAAAAAAACAGTGTTGTAATGACTAATTAATGACAAACTTTTGCTTTTATGAAATGGGACTCATTGCACTATGGGATTGTTTACACAAATGAACATGGAGTGGAAAGCAACTACAAAACATACTTAATCTTTTCCACTGTGGTATTTCTTGGGGGAAACTATGTGGTCTGAATTTCACATTAACAATTTGGACACTAAAATCAATGGCTGATAACACATATAGTGCAATATATATCCTGGTGTCAGGATATCATTACATAATATCATTACATTGCATAATACTGAAAACACGATACTGTAACGTTAGTACCAGTGCATGAAAATGTATAGTCAGAGAATATATTTTAATATTAGTGCACTACATTGTTCATTTTTCTGTGGTGAAATATTGCAACAGCAGTTATTCCCAACTTCAACACATACACACCTTGTACACATGTCTCCAGTTCTTGCCGTGGTCGTTGAGGCGTTTCCACACCATGCTCATGATTTCCGAGAAGGCCACAACATTGTAGGTCAGATCAGCAATCTCTGACATCAGAGAGCTGCTGGGGCCCCATGGGTCATTGGACGTCGCCTCTCGTACCTGGACACAGGAGGACTTTAAATTATCTTCCATTTAAACTTCCTGTGACAAGAATAATTCTGAACCATTACTTTGTGACAGTCTAATGGGCCACGCTGTTCTCAATAGCAATGCAAACTCAATCACGACACAAGCTCAAGGGAGGCAAAAAGAATGAATGGATAATATGATTAGATTTGCTCAGACTGTGTATAACAAGGGGAAGGAGTGGGGAGGTTGCTTGGAAGAAATATTAGATTATCAGCAGCTCTATAATGTCATTTGTGCTGCTGAGAGATACGTATACAGATACGCTTCAGTTGTGGACATATAGGAGTGTGGGGCTGAAAGAGAGAGAAGAAGAAAAGACAGATAAGGACCGAGGGACACTCAACCTTGATTTCAGCCTCTGAATAGTTGTGGACGATGTTCTTTACTTGTCGCCGTAGCGATGAGGTCGACATGGCAACGGTCTGACCACCGAGTTCTGCTGCGATCTGATCAGCAGATGGAGAAGAAGGTCGTTAAGTTTAGTTAATACAATGTAAACAATCATGGAGCAACAGGTGTCTATGCAACAAACTAATCCATAACACTTAGTTTGTTAAACAGCAAGAAGATAAAGACTTCAATAGACAGAGAGGATGCAACCATGTACAAGACTCTGAATGAAAGAGTGAGAGACCTTGAGAAGAAGAATGAGCATGGAATGAAAGATGGCGTTCATCCCAGAAATCAACCTTAAATTCTCTGACTGGTGGAGGGATACAGACAACTTCATACACACCTGTTACACAAGGATGATGCAGAATAAGGGTCTCTCCTCTAGCTTTCTTTTTCGTTTCTCTATCTTGCGCACCACTCATTCAGGGAGTGCTTTCTCTCAGTTTGTCTGGTTCTTCCTGTGGCAACATTGGGTCTCAAAACCACAGGCGTAGGGAGAAGAAAACTGTGGAGCAAGATTAACATTAACATTAACATTAACATTAAAGTAATGCATAGCATCCGATTATATCACAACAAACTGGCAAGATAAAACTTATGCTAGGACTTATTTCAGAGAGACCATTATAGAACAAGGACAAAGGAGATAGTCAGCAACAATATCACATGATTTTGTGCTGATTCACATGGTTCATACTCAGAAATGCAACATATTAGTTAAATGCTTTATCGTACTTATCAAACTCAAGGCTCAATGACCCAGAAAATGAAGTTATTTACTCAGGGATAGAAAATAATGCAATCATTTTCTTAAAAATGAGCAGGTAATATGAGCCAACTATTCCAGCACCAAACCATTGAACAAATCTCAAATTGGAGCATTGGTTTAGTTGAGTTGGACACCAACTGTTGTAAAGGACACATTTTTAGACATGCAAGTACCCTTTATCTTTTCATCGGGGCAAGGTTATGCAGTCATGGCACTAATACTAATTAAATATTGTGTTACTTAAAGGTCCGGTGTGTAATATGGGGGTTAAACCGTGATATCTAGCGTTCAGATTCTAGATTGCAGCTCACTCACTTGCTCGCACTCACCGCTCCCGTCGGTAAAGTGACAGTGGCCTCTGAGGACACAAAAACGTGTTTACCAGGACTGGGACGAGTGGGAGTATTTCAGGAGCATGGAGCGATGAGGTGAAGAACTAACCATTTTATGATATGTCTGCTGTTTCCTACTCCTTCTTCTTCTTTGGTTTATGCACATGAAACTCGCACAGAACTTTGCTATATGTGTATATAAAAGTAGAATTATAAGGCTACGAAAAGCAAATGAAATGTATTTTATAGCGATTATACACTTAAACTAATGCATATATTCATGGGTAGTATATTGATTTTGCCAATTATGACACACTGAACCTTAAACAGAATTCTTTTTGAATTTGCTGCCACTGACAACACTATAAACTCTCATTTCAAAATGATATGAGCAAGCTGTAAAATCTAGTTACCCTCAGAGAGACTGTGAAATTATCCAACAGTGCTCTATAACCAATTGTGAGGGTAAGAATGAGAGGCACAGGTATAAGCTAACCGATGGTCAAAAGTGTGCAAATATTAACTTAACAAAACCTGGAACACACAGTTAGCATACAGTCAAGCCTTGAAACAACCAGGCTATGGTAGAAAAAAACATAAATAACTCTGTGTTAGTTATTAACAAGAAGCTGAAACTGAGCAAGCAAAACTAGATAATTGACAAATGGTAAAAACATTGTGTCCTGCACTAGTGCGTGCATCTGAGTTTTACAGAAACATCAAAGACTTGCTGTCTGCTGCTGCTGGTGAAATGGCATGTGGAGAATGATAATGTGGTACAGTACTGGATCCCTCAAAGCATTGTTTGTATTTAATTGTTTACACAGAGGGCTGAAATGTTGTTTCTGACCAAGTGCATCCTTTCATTGCCTCAACCTGCACTCTAAAATGAAATGTTCATTTCTTGAGCTGTGTTAAAGGGAAAAGAGAGGATGCTGGATAAAATTCAGCAAAGGGAATTAAACATAATCTAAAACATAGTGCTCTCTCACTCTGTTAACTACTATTTCTCACGAAAGAAATAAAACATGACATGATTTCTTTGCTTGAGAAGACGGTGAACCCGTTCCACCCACTGCATGATCATCTCCCTCCAACCAGGGGAATGATCAAAGACTGGCAACTGATTAACAGTGCTCTCTCCATTTCCCCAGCAGGATCCTCTACTGTACAACAATGGACCCAGGCTCTGCAGTGACAGGGAAGCACACAGACTGACCTCTGCCTCATAAACTGCAATTGGCATTAATGAACAAACAATTAAACGTTACTTATGAATGTGGATAAATGCTAAAAAGACACACACCCACACACATTTGAGGAGTTGAATCAGAAGAAGAAGAAAAGACTATACAAATACTTATGTGAAAGTATATGACTCTAAAGTCAGGTTTTAAATCTACTTTAGCAAACCAGTATCATGTCACTTATGATATACAAATGACACAGTTGCCTTGTTTACTTTAAAAGTGGTTTGAGTTCACCTGACACATACTGTATGTCTGCTGGCACAGACTTGCAGGTCAGACAATTATGAGACTGTGTTGTTGCATAGGTGAACATGAGTCAAGTATTGCAAAAGTCAGTTCAGCGACTCCTGAAGGTCTGTACCAAAGTTCAAAACGCCAACTAATCTTTGATAAGGGACATAACATGCCTGTTGTTTCTCAGCTTCCTGATCACTCTTATCGCCACAATGTCTGACACCATTAGGAAATAGAAGGGGTAATGTTAAAAACATTTAACAAGTGGGAATAGAAATGAACAATAAGTGTAATAGCATGGTATGATTTGGATCAGTAGCGCTACACAGCTGGCTACGGTCGAGTGACCCGTTGTAAATCACAGTTACACCTCCGCTATGACACAGTATGCAGGCGGCCCTACATTAGATTAAAAGCAAGTCACAGAGTTGGCAGTATCCCCGGCTAACTTCTTCATCCTCCTATCACCTAAGTTACATGCAGTTGACGTTGCCTATAGACAAACGACAAAGTTACCCACACCCAGTCAGCCTGCACACCGATAAGGTTTAACAATCGTTGCAGGAGCACACGTCTGCACTTTCCTCCTGGCTGTCACATCAACCATGTTACCAAGCCAACCAACCGTGATGCTAACAGAAGCTCACACAGTCAACCGTTAGTTACACGAGTTGATCACTAACTGGTAACTACCTCAGTTAACGGTTAGTTACACGAACCGATCACAAACTGTTACCTCGGTTAGCCCTCGCGCCAGGCAACAGTGTTCACGCGAGCATTAATGGGTCACAAACTCTACATAAGAAAGACAACTTAAACAGCGATGAGTAAAGACAGGCAACTATCGATAGCTGTCAGTTTGGTGCTGTTAGCTTACGTTTAAACTCTCCCACCATTCTCACTCACATATTAGCTGATCGAAACAGTTGGCTAGCACTTTGCCACCGGGCTGTGGGTGAAGTTTAATAAACATTGCTACGTAAGGGTGTAGCTGGGTGCGAATAAAGGACAAATACAAGTCTCCGTGAGGGCAGTGAACCCAACCGGACTGAAAAAAACAAACAAAAACAGGGTGAAGGATACCTGCTGCCAGTTTGACTGATGGAAGAAATCACTTGCTGCTGCTGCTGCTAGGAAAGATTAGCTACCAGCTAACAGTTAGCCGGCTAGCTGCTGCCAGCAGGGCTGCTACACTGTACAAGTTTTACCGGGGACACGTCCTGCTTTAGGGCATTGCGGAATATACACATTCAAATTACAGGCCAAAATGTCAAAGATTTGTTGACAACGCGCCACAATAAATATCCAAATAAAGTGTGTACTGACCCTGTTGTAGCTTGACTGTACGAGGAGATGGCCGAATTTCCGCTTCCGTTCTCGGCTACAGGAAAGACCGCACCCCCCGTAGCTTTGTTTCCCTGGGATGGTAGTAGGAGAGTCATGAATAATTAATTGACCTTTTGAACAACCAGAGTTAAAGCTACAAATAAAATATGGAAATAGACGATTCTCCGTTAATGAGCAAGCTTTTAAAATCACATCATATCAACGGAGAGGGAAGAAACCACTTCCCCTGATCAGCTTGCGAACTATTTGGAGGTGTGTTGTATCCCATTTTTTCTTTGCTAGTTTGTTTTTAATCACCGCTTTACATGCAAAAATAGGGTGTGCTTGATAACACTACATGCACTATTTTGGAGAAATATTTATGTAGGCTACCTACTCAGTTATTCGGACTATGGTAGCTACTAATGTGTTAATACCACTTAGCACCTTTATATTCGTGTAATGTTGTAGCCTATGTTTTAGCCTCGGAGTAGGCTACTTCCTCCAACATTCTCAGTGAGATAAAAAAAAAAAAGAAAAAAGAAATAGTTTCTCAAATCAGCTAAAGAATTGTCTATTAAATTGATACATCTGTCGATTTTTTCATACCTGCAACCTTAGGCTACATAATGCAAATGTTTCATTGTGACACGTTTTTTAATTAGCCTAAATCGTTATCCCATCTGTTGTTTAAAAGATGCCCAAAATTAAAAATAGACTGTGTCAGCATCACAGTCATTATCATGATCATTATGGAAGCTCTTCCTGTCAGAGGCTCAATAGGGAAACACAGGAGAAAGCTGCTTATTGTTTATCATCAGTGGTTTGAAACTACAGGATCATTTGCAACAAGTCACATCATAGTCAGCCTTACAAACTGAGCAACATGTAGGCTACAGTGTTTTACTGTACTGTCCTGGTTAATCTCCAGTAGATGCTATACCCCTCCCTGTCCACAAAGAGGCATCCTTGAACTACCTCTGACATCAAGTGAAACCAGAGGAGCTTTGTTCACAGTCGGTTGTCTGTTGAACCATAAATAACATGGTAAGCCCCTTAGATCAGAACAACACAGTAACAGCTGGTATGCATGTGTGTTACAAGTTCCCCCTTTTATCTTGCATCTCTTTATCCTTTTATCTTTGCCTTTTCCCCGGGGAGGAGGGGGCTGAAGACAGCATTACAGCATGACTCAAGCAAACTATATAAATGTCAGAGGTGTATAGTAACGAAGTAGATGTACTTCGTTACACTACTTAAGTAGTTTTTTTGGGGATTTGTACTTTACTGGAGTAGATTTTTTAATCAGAACTTTTACTTTTACTTCGTTACATTTAAAAGAAAAAATATGTGCTTTTACTCCGTTACATTTACGTTTGCCACCTCGTTACACGTTATAAATTAAAATAGAAATATAATCAGCCTACTTGTTTGGTAATGATCGCCTGCGTGCAAATGGCAGTGTCTTTCGTAGTTCTCCACAAAACGGCCTCCCCGCCCGGCCCCGTCGGAGGAGGACGATAGTCACGTTCGTCCCCGACTTGCCCCGCACCCCCCCCCCCCACAATTTGAAGGTTTCACACGTCTCGGTCGGTACTATCCGCTGCCGGAGCGGCGGAGAGCTGTGGCCACAGACGGCTCCAAAGATCCTCAACATGTAACAGGATCGATCACTCTCACTCTTTTTACTTTTTACTTTTGATACTTAAGTACATTTAATGTGAGCTACTTTATGACTTTTACTCAAGTAATTTTCTTATGCGTGACTTTTACTTTTACCAAAGTAATTTTTATTTATGGTACTTCTACTTTTACTTAGTTACTTTTTTCGAGTACTTTATACACCTCTGATAAATGTAATGGACTGTTGCACTACTTTGGAAACTCTAATCTCATGAAGATAAACCAAAAATCCTGGTGATTATAACACACATAAAAGCTACTTTGACAGGTGTTGTTCCACTGTTATGTCACAAAGAAACTTTATACAGTGTTTCCTTTATGGTCACTGCTAATCTGTTTGAAGAGTGCTGTTTGAGACACCCTAACTTTGTTTTGAAACCAAGAAAAGATCAGCCAAGCTGTAAAGGGATGATTTTAATGCGTCTAACTCTGGTGATATCAATAATGGATTATTGACATTTGATTGACCATGAAAATTAAATTAATTCTTATTTTGCAGCCAACTCTCTAGATAAAGACAATTTGTATTGTTTCAGTAGTTTAGAAGGGACAAACATATTAATTTTTCCAAAGAAAAGTGTAATTTACAGATTTGTAAAACACCAAGTGCTCAAATGGATTAATGGAGAACATGCTTTAAGTCAATCAAAAAAAAAATCTCTCTTGACTCTTTTCTCCATTAGATTACTGTGCTCAGATTTACTTTATCATCTTGCAACTAAAACAAAATTCAACACATCCCAGTTTCCTTTGATTTAGAAGTTGAGTTTAAAAAAAAAAATGTCTAAACTGTTTGTGTCCAAATCTCATCCTCTTGAAATCTGAGGCTTTTCTGTCATTACACCATCCTCACCGCACATATTGAAACTCAAAAACTGAAACTAACGTGACTTGCGCAACTTTAGCACTAATGACAAACAAATCTCTCCTTAATAAATTTATTATGCCATGTTTCTTACAATTGTCAAGAGAAAGAGAACATGTTTTTACTAATCTCTCAGTTAACATAATGTTGATTTATAATGCAATTAACAGAGCTGGAAGAGAAAACCATCTCTTGAACCATCTCAAAGAGACAATTTCCTTTTTTTGTTGTGAAAAGCCCAAAGTAACCCAAAAGCAAATGCATGTTATGTAACTTTCCAGTAACTGTCAGCAAAGATGCCCTGAGTGTGTTGTTCTCTGCCATGTGCTAGTCAGAATTCATAATGCATAGTGTCTACATTTTGTACAAGTCTGTCCGTGGTACACACTTGTACAGTATTTGTGAATGAAAGTGATTCTTTCTTGGCATCAACTCATGCAAAGCTATGAGAGTTGTCCTTTGGCGGTGGAGTGGCAAAGCTGGTTGTCACAGCAGGGGCCAAAGGACCCTATGGTGCAAGCACAAACATGGAAATACATATTGGTTATTGACAGCCTCAGTATGACAGCAGTAGTAATCTGAGAGGTGACCAGCCGTTGTGATAGCAGCCTGTGTTTGTGTTACATAACGTACAGACATGAAGCCAGTGGCAATAATAGTATAGTAGCATGGGAATTCTGAGTGGACAGAAAGAGGAGGAGAGTGTTAAAGCCATAGGAGCTGGAGAGGCGGCCCGGCCTGCAGCTGGCAGCATGAAGGAAACAGAGCTGGCATGAAGAGTGCACAAGTTCAGAATGAAGCTGTTTTGTAGGGCAAGCCTTCAGCTGTTAGCCATGTCAGTGTGTGATGATAGGCAGTAATATGCATTTGGAAGGAAATAAGGGGGGATTTTTAGAGTGGAAGAATGAGACATGGGGGGAAAATGTGATGAAAAGCAACAAATAAAAATCGTCATCAAGTTTTTCATCTATTCAAGAGACTGGATGATGTCACAGGGAGGTGGATTTCATATTCAAATTAAATTATTTTTGCCTCCTGCAGAGACAAGAATGCAAGACATGACTGGAAGAAAGGACAACGATACTGGACAATAAAAAGGTGGCGCACTTAACTGCACCCCATAATCCCAACAAGACTCAGGGATCATGGGTGCAGCTTGTTGGCCTATTCCAATCATTCCTGCATACCTGTTGATTAAACGAGGAATCCTACACTGTAGGGGGAATTCACTGACTCAGACCGACTGAGAGGGTGAGGAGGAGAGAGAGACATGGAAAGAGAAAGAGGAGGAGAGGGCTAGAGTGTGTGTGTGTGTGTCGGGAGGGGGGGGCAGCTGAGGAAAGGGAAGACAGGAGTACGATGGGTTAATGTGGTCAAGCTGATTGACATATTGGAAATGGTGGGATAGTGAGACTGCGGTGTAGTGGAGGGAGGAGAGGGAGGGGTGCAGGAGCACACGGGGCTGGGGGGGTCAGGGGATTGAAATACCTTGTAGCTGGTTCATGCGTATTTGCCAGCATGACAGGCAAGAGGCTGGGAGAGAGGGTTGGCACAAGAATAGGAAAAGAGAGAGAGGGAGTTTAGTGTGTGTGTCTCCTGGGGAGAGAGAGGCGCACAGTCAATATCCAGGTCTCCAGTAAACATTTATGACCCTCCTCTATAAAGCTGCTGTGCTACTGCACGGACCCTCGGAGCAAAGGCAAAGTTATCAACCTCAATTCCAACTTAATTATCAGCCTAGGCAAGGACACACTGTAGATCTCCAGCACAAAACAGTAGCTAGTTGCACTGACAGCAGCTTGCAAGTTGTTGCAGTTTTTCTTTAGACGCTGAAAAGAGTCAAAGGCAAAGTGACCAGCGATCAACCAGCTGAACCGAAAATGACAGTAAGTATTGCATTTTATTCCTGCGGAGGATCAACAGCAGCAGCGACGCTTTACATGCACACTAAAATTACAGTCTTTTGTTGACTCATGCACAGAACGTTGTTACAGTCTATCTGCACAATGAAACAAAGACAATAACAACTGCAGCAATGATTTTTTATTTGTACAAATGGTTGCGAGTTATATATAATATACCATGTTAAAAATGTAACTATATGATGAGATGACATGCAGGCACGGCACTAATGCACCAGTAGCTTTTCTATTGTAAAATTGCTCTGAGGCTGCAAAGGCTTGGTAGACATTGTTGATGAAAGGATTTTCAACTCGTAACGTTGAGCAACTCTATTGGACTTCAGATCTGCTAATGATGTTAGCTTCAACAGAGCTCTTATTAAAACCTCAGATCACTTTCTGCTCTAAGCCATTAAGGGTTTAATTAATAATCACCTCAGCTTTCAAGGACACTGAAAATGTTAGGATGCTTCAGATGCAACAAGTGTTTTGGATGCATGTGTGATCATTTATGTGTCGAGCCATTAAATCAAACCTAAACGGTGACTGGGCTAAAACCCCTAATGTAATAAATTATATTCATTTCATTTAGCATGAGTGGAATGCAGAGCACCTTAAGAATGTAATAATGAGATACACATAAGCCCTGTTAACAACGTTGTGAAAGAAACCCAACTGAGGTTTGAATTCAAAACTTTCACACTGTGCTTTAGCTCCTCAAAACTGTGAAAAGGCTCCAACAAATGTACACAGATAATATAATTCTGTATCTATAACATTCATGTAATATTTTATCAATGTGGACACAATTCTTTCAGGTCTGTCCTGTAGAAATTCATGTCTTTTTGCCTTTGATAACTTTCTCAAAGTATTCTTTGTGTGTGAGTTGTCTCAATGACTGAAAAGGTGAGCCTATTGGCACACCTATAGAATAACACCAGTGTTTACAAAACTGATCAACTCACCATCAACTACAGCTGTCTTGGTAGCTGGCTGAAACCTGCAGTCTTATTTTTGGCTGCACATTACATCCATTATTTGTCAAGCAGCAACGCATAACTGAGATCCATCCATTTTCTGAACTACTGGAATGACATTGCTGAGATTATGTTCGTGAATAAATCTTGAGTGTCATCTGGCACCATTTGATATGTTATCACCAAAAGAGATTTATTACATATAGGAAAATGTCAAACCAGAAAATTCGATTGATATCAGTGCAATAGCCATGAGTGGAGTTACAGGTGTTTATAAGACATTAATAACACAAGTAATTTTTTTTATGATCAACTTTTTTATTTTATTTCATTTCATTTCGTTCGTCAACACAACACACAACGCAAGTAATATCAAAATTAAAAACAGTTTCCCACCAAGCTCAGTTACGCAAGGTAAAGTCAAAATTAAAAATAGGTTATCCTCCTGAAATCACATCATCTTTTGTGTTAAGCTGCATGTTGTAATGGTTCACAACCCTCCTAATTTGCTTGGGTATGTGGCGAGGGAGGGGATCTACTTCAAAGGAAGCCATCGCAGATGTGATTTCACAAAATAGAGAATGACAGTGGAAGCTGAATGACAGCGCCAAAT
The DNA here is from genome assembly GCA_030347415.2 of Decapterus maruadsi. Lineage (NCBI taxonomy): Eukaryota > Metazoa > Chordata > Actinopteri > Carangiformes > Carangidae > Decapterus > Decapterus maruadsi. The sequence continues at coordinate 19,676,283 of CM064894.1, forward strand.
GGTCTGATCATGCCAATAAGACATCACCTTGACATCTGGAGTTTGTCCTGTCGATATAGGACAATGGAGATCAAGGCAGATCAGCAGAAAGCAGTAACACGACGTAGTATGTTCCACTGACTCCTGCTCAGATGGAACAAGCTCCTTTCGGCCCCTGAGCTGGGGTGTGTGAGTAAACAAGTGAAAAAAAATATTATTGTAACTAATGAGACTTAAGGTTGCTAGATCCTCATTGTGCAATGAGCCGCATCAGGTTCAGGTGACACATCAGTATGTGGAGCCTTAGATTCAGATTCAGCCTGCGAAGCTCATCAGCATCAACACGCTGCTTGAGCAATAGATCTCCTTCCTCTTGACGCCACCGAACCCATCATTATACATGGACACTGAACGTGGACTCTTGTGCGTTCTTGTGCTCTTTAGGCGACAGCAACTCAGGAACTTGATGAGTTATGTTTCCTGTCGGCGCAGTCCATGCCCACTCTGAAAGTATCCCAACACTTCAAGATGGTCAAGCTCTTGGGAGAGGGATCCTACGGAAAGGTCATGCTGGCCGTTCACAAAAAGCGAGGTGAGTGTGTGACTCAAGGTCAAAGGTCATGACAGCCTTTTATATCTTAATTCAGTCATCTCAAACTTCCTAATGTTTGTGTATTTGATTTTGAGTCCTGATTACACTTTCGAGCTCCCACCACGTAATGTAAAGCAGAAGTAATTACATAAGTCCGCAGCAGCACATACAGTATATCCCAGGCTCATGTTTCTTTCTGATGAAGAAACTACCCATGTTATGTGGGGCCATCCCTGCATGAAGGTGAGGACAGATCTGTCTTTTGATAGTCTTCACTTAACCTTTTGCGCCTCTGTTGCTGTAATGAAGTGCTTCAGTAGATTCTTTGGGATAGAGTTGCTGCAAGTGGGGTGCAGCCGTGAAACGGAGTAGCCCCAAAGGGGAAGTTAAATCTGTTCACAGTGTCAATGATGGACAACACTCACATTCTCATCACTGATGGCAGTTTCGTTCATATTATTACATTCACCACGTTTCATCTTGCTTCATTCCTCCCAGGAACTCCCATGGCTCTGAAGTTCTTCCCTCGTCAGTCCACCTCCCTCACCTCTTTCCTGCGTGAATACAATCTCTCTCTTTCCTACTGCACTCATCCTTCTCTCACTCGGGCTCTTGGCATCTTCTTTTCCACACCAACCTACTATGTGTTTGCCCAGCAAGCCGGACTGTACGGTGACCTCTACAGTGTAATAGTGTCAGAGGTCAGTTTGGCTGATTCTATAGCATGAAGTGTGTTGTTGGTGCTCTCTTCTTCTTCTTCTTCTTCTTCTTCTTCTTGCATGACTGTTAAATTTTTACACTGCATTACAGCTCTGTCTCACAGAAATAACATTTATATCCTACTAATAAACATCTGCATTAGTGTACATGAAAAACATTACCACCACCCACATGTTTGCTTCTATCAAGATGATGCAAAAATGCTGTTGCAAACTGATGTGAATATTGGTAATAAACACTTCAGCTTCAACTCATATGTAATGAGAATCCATTTCTAAGCTAAAACTTTGCCACCATAACACTTTGTCACCATTTAAAGGTCCAGTATGTCAAATCGGGGGAAAACCTGATATCTAACATTCAGATTCTAGTTTGCAGCGCTCACTCGCTCGTGCTCACCCCTCCCGTCGGCAAAGTGACAGTGGCCTCCAAGGACAAAAAAACTTGTTTACCACAACTGGGACGTCTTGGAGTATTTAGCGATGAGGTGGAGATCTAAACCTTTTCACGATATGTCTGCTGTTTCCTAAGACAATATAAAATAATTATCATAAGGCTACAAAAATCAAACACATTTTATTTTATAGCGATTATAGTATTGTACAAATATATTCATGGGTAATACATTTAGATTTTGCCAATAAACCTTGCCAGTTAGTAGCCTACACACTGGACCTTTAACCAAAACCACAATCTTTCCACATTTATTGATACATATCGTACATTTACCTTTAATTGTCGGTGCAAGACGTCAGCTGCTCAGCTAAAGCAATGGGAGGCGCACAGTATTTCCATGTGTCCCTCATCAAACTAAATACACAATCCAACAACTCCAAAACACTCTTGTGGACAAGTTGTAACCTGAAGATTCACCATGCTATGATATAATAACGTATACAGGCTGAACTGAAAATAGCTTGCACCGACGAGGTAATGAACCTACTCCTAAAACTATAGGGATTATGGCAATAGGTGAATTTGCCAAAATGTTGAAATATCAAAAAATATCAAAATATCAAATGCAACTCTGCACAACCTGGAAAACTCACTGAGTGTCTGCAGTTATGGAAAATGTAACTGCTGACCCACTCCTTTTGAGCTTTTATTTCTGTCAGCAAAAACTTGGGATGTGCTTGATAACGCCTTCCAGTTCACCCTGTTCTGTGTTGGTGCCACTGCCAGTAACACAAGAGTGTTGATAAGAGTAAGGGCACCCTGCTCTCAGTCAATGAAGAGGGAGTACATGCAGCAAAGCAGGGATTTCCAAGAGCATCATGAACCACTTTGATGACGCAGAGTTTGTTTGTCCTTGCGCCAACAATGCAGGGTACTCCATCTCACTGCCTTTTTTTTCTTGGTCTAAACTGAAAGCTGTGCTAAATTAGAGGGAGTATCTTTTCTGATCTGGGCTGATCTCTCTGCTGTAGGTTGGAGTGGATGAAGAGCGGATCCAGAGGGTGATGGCCCAGCTGAGTGGTGCTGTTACACACCTCCACTCCCTGGGCTTCGTCCACCGTGACATCAAACCTGAGAATATCTTCCTGTGTGACAGTTCCTGTCGCTGGGTCAAACTGGGCGACTTCGGCCTCGCCAGGGCCATCGGCTCCACTGTTCGAGCTGTCTGGTACGATTCTCCCTTCTGTACTCCTGAGGTGGAGCCGGCCAAGGAGGCCGAGAAGGAGATGAAGAGGAGGCTGAGTGAGGGGACTGAAGATGAGATGGAGGACATCTGGATAACAGTGGAGCCCAGCATTGACAGCTGGGCCCTTGGCGTACTCACCTACTGCCTTCTGACAGGATGCTTCCCCTGGGAGGAGAGCACCCACGATGACCGTGGTTACTGTAGATTCAAGGAGTGGTTTAACCGTGAGACGGAAAAGGAGGAGAAGATCAGCGAGGAGGACATTTACACAATCATGGAGGAAAACCAAAGGGACAACCCTCCTCCTTCACAGTTTCATGGCCTCAGCCCACTTGTGATGACTCTTCTCAAGGAGTTGCTTCACCCCGACCCCAAACAGCGAGGAAGCCCGGAGGAGATCCTGAGCTACCTGGGAGGACCGTGGCTGATGGAGACGGAGAGAGAGCAGAAGAGGAAAGCAGAGGAGGCAGAGAGGGAAGCCAGAAAACTGAGAGAGGCAGGAGGGGTGGAAGAAGAGCTGGTGAGGGAGGGAAGAGGGGAGAGATAAACTTCATCTTTTTTTAAATCATTTCAAGACAGATTTTTAATGAATAATAATAATAATGAAGATTGCAAATAAAGATGTAAATATAGATTTTACTCCCATGCAAATGTACTATACACTATAAGGTGCTGTATATTTCATATTTTTATAAATGTCCTCCTTACTGAAGTTACCACTTCTACTGCTGCATATATTCCAGTATGTGTGTATCTGTATATACAATATGTGTGTCTCAATGAGACGAGACTATAGATGATACAAGTAACCATCTGACTTAGAGATGTGTCAAATCTGTTTTGAAATTGTTGTTTAAATAAAGTCTGAATTATTTGATGTGTTTACAAAAGTCTCTTGTGACATTTACACCCACGCACGCACACACACACATTAAATGAGGCCAAGTGGTTTTTATTAGTATGTAGAGCAAGACTACAAATTTTACTCCTATTACAGTCTTATGTTGTACATGATTTCTTGATGGCACCGACACTGTGTTCCTTCTCCAAACCTACAGCGCTGTCACTGCAAAACCCACATACCCAACCTGACGCAATCCACAAGCCACCTGATATTTCTTCACTAAGACATCAGTATATCTGGGTCGTCGTTTAGCCTGCGTATCTGCCCTCTCTACAGCTGTCCTTTAAATTAAGGGCATAAAAGCCAACAACAAACAAACCATAGCCCTAAGCTCATTCAATAATAAATATAAAACCTTGACAACCTTGTGACCTAATGAATGGAACACGTCATAACAAAAAAAGCAAAAAGCCACGCATTGAATGCGGTCTCACACAGTGAGATGAATGTTGTACAGCGTGTTCCCATCTAACATGGCTTGATGACTGTGTTTAGTCAACATTTTAATTAATATGGAAGAACACCAATACACGTTTGGCCCCTTTCCTGGAAGAACAGTGAGCTGCCAAGAGTGAAAAACTGAGGATGTATCAACAGGATGTTTTACCTCAAAATGAGCTCCAGCCCATTTTCAGACTTAATTACTGGTTAGGTTTTACAAATTAATACAAAAATAATTATGTATGTATTATAATGGTCCTTTTAAGGCTTTATAGAGAAACTCACCTATGGAAAGAAGGGACATCTTTGACGGGGTGAAGCAACAGGTGCTGCAGAACAGAAGAAGCACATCTAAAATTGGACTGAACAATACAAGCTGATAGTGATACCAGCGTGATCGTCGTCCAACTCTGCCTGATGAAAACCCCAGGCATACTACCTGCAGCAGACCACACGTGACACTCATTCTCATTTCCTGCCTGCACGATTCTGAAGCTTAAAGACCTGCATTTTATATTGCACTCTACTTAGTATATATGAGTGACTGACGTGTTGACAGTAGAACAAACCTCATGTGATATCTGCACACATCGCAGGTCGACCTTTGCGCTGTCCACGTGGACACTTGTCCTACATCTGTCACACTGGACGATTACTGGTTGAAAAATCACCTGCATTCCTGGTAGGGTGCTCCCAGATCCACACTGGTATTCCTAATGGGAACTTTGTATTAAGTTCCCCCCTTCTCAATCATGCAATGTTAGCAAATGTGTATCAGTAATAAATCTAAGAACCTAACACTACTTTAATTGCAAAAATTAACATTGCAACACATGGGATTCAGGCTCAGTTCCTCTCTAATGATTAAAAAAAAAAACATTGACTTTGCAGCATGCACAATATTTGTGTTTCATTTTGGAGCGGATCCCTGTTGGTAGCGAGCTGCTAATGTGCAGTGCGACTGTATAAGTCAGCCTCGCCTGTGCTAACCCCTGCTAAGGGCCACTCCAGATGGATTTATAAATAGACCCCAAGTCCATCTATTTACACACCATGCACATCATCACCTCTCACTGACTATCTGCAGTCCACAGCCATCCAAATGCAAAAGCCAGGCTGCCTTGGCGCCCACAGGCCTGTAACAGCACAATCTGATGGAACACTGTGACCCACCTCGCTGTTTACTCCCTCCTCTCCTCTCTTTCTTTTTCATCTTGGGACCTCTCACTGATAACTTTTCCCTTTTACCTGTCTTGCCACTTGGGACTCATTGTTTCCTTTCATCTTTGCTTTTGTAGTCACATCTACTTTGTGCACCCTCACTATCTGGACCTGTTTCTTCTCAGGTCGCTGCCACCACGGACCAGGAAGAGCTACCAGCTTTCATTAACTGCGTTGTATTAAAACATTTGATATCTCCCTTAGAAACAGCCATTCGAGATGTTTTCTGGGAAACAGAGGCACAAGGCTCATGTGACATTCAGGTGGGGAGTTAATGGAGGCGTACAAGCTGACAAATGGAAACACATGGCGCAGACCACAGAGACAATAGAGTGCCAACACAAAGATGCTGGTCGAGGTGCAAATCTACTGGAGGTCCATCAGGACAGATAGCAGGGATGATGAAATCAGGAGAATGAAGGACACCTACACAGTACTGCTTGTCCTTACATGGTATATCTGAACATGTGCAATGTCAGCGTGGTACAGCGTCTTTTACTTTGGGTCAAGAAAGTATTTCCAAGTTAGGACAGGCCTCTAAAAGACTCATGAGGACGACAGACACCTGTTCTAATCAAGAAACCCAAGACGCTGTGAGTTAGATTTATAATGTCAGCAAGATTCAAATTTCATGCTACCAGATTTTAATAAAGCCTTTGGCATAAATGTTCAAACTTTTTAATGTTCCCAATTTAGTGTCTTTAAACTGTTTTATGATCTTATATCTAATGTCACAATCTTAAGACGACTGTTTTTAGTGTTCTGGAGAATCAATGTTATGGTAGACAGAGGATACAGGGATCACCAAATGGAAAACAACATTAATTGAAACTGATCTTTAGATGGTTTGCTGATAAAAAAAAAACATCACATGTCATGAGAGCAATAACTGCAAAAGCAGACACCGATATGAGAGACAGATTGATGGGGTGTGTGGAGCAATTAATGGCCAAATGTCTGACATGTATCTCCAGGAGGACGCCAACCACTTAGGGTCATCATGGCCTGATATTTCCCCTACATCCTCAAATTCATCCAGGTTGCAGGTTAAGCTAGTTTAAACAGGTCCACGTGGAAGAGGCTTGTATTATTCGAGAACCACCAATGACCGACACTGGATCTGGTTTGTACAGCCCGTATGTCGAGAGGAAGATTTCATCTGGATTCGGGGTGTATGTTTGTTCTCATGCATATAGAAAAAAGCAGAACATGAAAAATGTATCAGCTGGCTGAATTGCAGAGTGGTAGACTGAGGGAGGGGCATGCTTGGGTGAAAAGGAGGTCAGAGAGAGAGACAATATACACTGCACAGTTGGCATGCCTCATGCAGTGCCTTCCAACTAATAAACAAGTTGCGAGATTATCATGTGTTTACTATCTGGCATGATTTCCTTAACATTCTGCGTTACTTTCAGTCTCCCCATACACCTGCCTCTTTTACTCCTCCTGTTTTTCTTTATCTGCTCCTCTCGTGTCTACTTTCCCCTCATGCCTGAGCTGCGTGGCCAGAGTGGCAGGTTGATATGTTCACAGGATTGATCGTCCATCTTGGCCCCTCTCCATTTCTCTTTTGCTTACCCTGCCTCTATCTGTCAAGCTGTCATCAGCCTCGCCTAGTCGACCTTGTTAGGGCCACCCCACAGACGCTGGCTCCGAGGCAGTGTAACCCCGATATGTCAGAGGGGATGATGAGTGTCTCCCTCTTGAACCGACTAGGCCTATGGTGGCCTAGTCGGTTCAAGAGCTTGAAGAGTCTGTGACTTCAAGGGTATGCATGGTAATATTTATATTAGTCATATCCATGGAAGCCGATGTAGAGTCAAGTTTCCCTCCCTATGCAGCTATAACGATCCCAATGAAGTGCAACTTTTCAACACAAAGAGCCTCTGAGACAAAGGGTCAGGAACTATGGCTTTAATAACCACCGGGGATGTGAATATGTGAATTGTGCACATCAGATGATAAATGTTCAGCTGTATATGTTTGTGTGACTCATACAGATTGAAGTTCTTCTGTTGCAAGTAGGCTAATTGTGCCACATCCAGCTCTAGTCTTTTGGGGAGCTAGACACGTCTGTGCCCATCAAATGACAAAGGAGAGCAGAAGATATAAGGAGAGTTGGGTTGCAAACTTGTTTGTGGTTAGAAAATATAGATGCTAATCACACAAATGCTCTACATCTGTGACAACAAGTTCCTCAAATACTCTTCGTTCTATTTGACCATGTTTTACCACTTCCTCTCCCTGTGTATCTGTTAGTCTCAATATAATATAAATATAAATGTACAAGTTATTTATTTGCAAAAACAAAATGCTGATTTTTCTATTGATTCACAAGTGATTGGTAAACTCATCATTGCCACAACAAATGAAATAAGATATGGCTGCTGTGTAGAATTTAAATCATACATGCTAAGGATGTGTAATACATAACTTGGGGGGCTGGAGCACGTGTTTATAGCACTGGACTATTACTGCTGCTGACTGAGCTGGGCTGGAGTGGTATTTTCCTGGCCTAAAGTTAGTCACCTCTGTCTAACTCAGACAAGTCTGAGAGCAAATAAAATCCCATTCTGATACAACTGACTGGTCTCTGAATACACCACGAGTTAGTATCTGTTTGGGACAGGGATCAAATTCATACGCAAATTTAAATTTAAATGGAAATTTCATTTTAATTTAAATTTAAAAAAACAATGTCACCAGTGGATGTAGATGTTTTGGATGCATAGCTTACCCAAAAAGGATCTAATGTAATATAATTTATATGAATGTTATAGATGCAAAACAGTTACTTACAGTATTTACAGTAAATGCATGTTAGTGTGTGTCAAACTCATTCAGTCCGTCATTCTCTGTGTGCACTGCTCCACCTGCTGGCTGTGTAAAGTGAGTGTAAAGGCCAAATTGGAGGCCCACTGGTGAGCAGTTGGATGCCTCAGTTAATTTGTCTCTTGTAGCTGCACACTTAATGTCTTTTACTGAAAATGGACAAATATAAACACTGTCATAACAATTGTAAATAATTTAGACAATAGAACAGAACGCCTCTGATCTGAAACTCAATATTACTTTAATGTAAACACATTAGTCCTCTGCCACTGGTGTGCCCATAATTATGTAATGTAGCCTTTTAATGAACAAAAACAACTGCCCCACTTTTTTTGTGGATGATGACAGCCTCTAGACAATGTTTTGTTTGGTGATGAGACACCAGGAGACACATAAATACAGGACAAATTGACTAAATGTCTAAAATAATTAACAAACATGACTATAAAAAGGTGTGTGGGACATCAGAGATCTGCATGTTAAATTTTACCAGATTGGGGCAAAAAAAAAGTGAAATGCTAAAAAAAAAGTGATGATCGGAGGAAAGACTGAGGGAGGAGGAGGAGGGAGGAGGAGAAGAGGGAAGGAGGGGAAAGAGGAGAAGACAAAAGATTCATAAAACTAAAGCAGTTGTGGACGACAGCAAAAGTTGTGAGTACGAGTTAATTACGCTTCTTTTTCACCTGATTTTTGACACATACTGTAGGAAATGCACACAGGCACATCATTCAGATGAAAGATAGCTCACATCCAGAGTTATTAATGGAAGCATATCTACTGCAGATTAGATATAAACATGAGGAAATCTGAGAGTGAATGCTTGGCTGATTATGTGATTACACTGCAGAGTTTAAGTTTTTTGGTCGGTGATGTGCGGTTGCATGTGGAGTTCAGCAAGTTCATGCTGTGGAAAACATGTCACTCTCACAAACAAATCAACAGAGGCATGCACCGGGCTAAACCAGGACAATCCAGGGTTTCATTTTCAGTGATTGCGAATGTGTGACTGTGGGATTATCGCTGCAGGAAAGACACGACTTGTGACAAAAAAAAAAAAAGTGTCCTGCTCAGATTGGCAGGTGGTGATCGTAGACTTGGAAAGCTGCAAAATTTTCTATGAAAAGAAAGCTGGAGAAGAATGTAAGACTGTAACCGGGGAGGGGTGGAGGGGTGCTGCTCGAATAGGGCACAAAAAACACATTCTTTTGTGAGAACTCACATCTTGGACTCCAAAGTTACACTGACACATAACAAGAGGAATGATGCAGGGCGGGTGAGGAGAGAGGGAAGGAGAAGGAGAGAGAGAGAGAGAAAGAGGGACTCAGGGAAAGAGGAAAAACATTTTCAGAAGCAGAAAGTAAAACTTTTCTTTAGTGGCTCCACTACTACTTCACATGGCTGTTTACATGCAGTCCAATAATTACCAGAATGTGCTGTGAAACACATTAGACCACAGCAAAAATGACATCAGGCACTCTTCTATAACGATGACAACTTGTCTGTTACCCAAAACATAGCACTGCCTCTCTTGTGTTTTTAGCTGGAGCGAAAACGGTGGGGAAAACATTACGGAGAGCTGGAATGTTGGGAGCATTTATATGCAGGGGGATTAAAGGAAACATAAACAGCACAAAAATTTTCAGAGAGGATATTGAACAGTTCCACTCTGTGAAATCATCCTGACTCTTTTCCTCTTTGGTTTCCTCCAGCTCGTAAAGCATACCCCTTACAAGTTGAAGGAATGGGCAGCCTTCCAGTGGTCCTGCTCCTCTGCAGTTTCCACGGTAACGCTGCCAAACAGAACACACAAATCATCTTGTTTAATTACGGTTGAGTCGTTGTGTGTTTGTTTTTATGCTGCGAAACACTCCCCTCATGTGGTTTCTGTTCCACAGTGCTCACAGCTGTGGTCCAAGCCCAGGAGTCTGGTAATGCTCCTCTCCTTTTAAGTCACACTTCAGAACACGGCCAGTTGTGTTGTGCGTGACATCTGTCAGTCTGTGTAGGTCACTGACGGGGGTCGCCAGTCAGATGTTCTCCCAAATCTGATCGCCATTTCTGTCATGTGTTTCTAGAGACCCCTGGACCAACTTCAAGCCCCTTGCCATCCAGTGAGTGTGACGGCCCTTCAAAGACCTTTTAAGCACAGATTGAATCTTTAAGTTGTGATGTGCTTCATCTTTTTGTTGTTTCACTGTGACCCTCCTGTCTTTTTAGACTGTAGGGAGGAGATGTATCCCTGCACCAGGATGTACTCGGTTCACAGGCCCATCAAGAGGTGTATTGGTAATCTGTGTTTCTACAGGTGATTACTTAGATAATTTATCTTGAGTAAAATGCAGCAGAACAGTAAAACTAAATATCATGCCAAAAAAGATGCATTAATCATATAATTAATCATTATAACTGCATATGCAGCATGTTTCATATTGTCTGCTTTATATATCGCTATTGCTCTTGTTAGTTAAAATTCTCAAATTACAAGATCATCCTGTTTTGTATAAAAGATTTAATGATCTACAAACATGGACTATACAGAAATGGAAATATTTTGATTGCAACTACCCAAAAATTGCAATTATTTGTAGCCTAGTGCTTGTGTGAATGTGCTTGATCACATTCAACTGCTGGCAAAGCTCAGAGGTGTTAGTTACATGAGGACGGACACAGCTCTAACACTTTATCTGGTATCTGACACAGCCTCCCTCGTGTGTACGTGATCAACAAAGAGATCTGCATGAGGACCGTGTGCCAACAGGACGAGTATCTGAAAGGTGAGGCAGACCACACATGTTAACAAGCACCTAGATGTCCCGGTACATGATCGTACCCTTGAAGAAACCTGTCTGTCTCTTGCCGTCTACAGCCGAGCTGTGCCGAGAGTTGTCTGGGTGGCCCAGACGTTTTGAGAGGTCAACTAATAGGAAACGCTGTCGCAGTCGTCGTAGCAACCCCAAAACCTGGGAAAACAAGGCCTGATGGGCCCAGGATGGCGACGTGACCACCGGTGAGGATGGAGCCCCTTAGAGACACAAAACCAGGGGCGTTGTCATAAAAACAGCCCATAACACCATAAATCCAGTGCTCAACACCTGGGGGTCTTTTTTTTCTCGGACACACACACAAACACACAAGTGTGTGCTGAGTCATATCTATGTTTATGTACTAGTCTTTTAATTGTGTGTGAATATTGCAGGTGTGCTCATTTCATCTGTGTGTTGTTGGACACAGATCATGTCTTCCATGGTTTACGACCCATTTAAGGTACTGTAGTAATGGGCCTATAGCAGCACTGAGTCATTTTGACATACAAAGACCCACTCTTGTGGATTATATAAGGTACTCATAGACAATCCAGTATTATGTGCACTATTATATCAAATAAAATATAACTACATTATTCATGAGTGAATTTGTTTATTTGTTCTTTTTTTTAACCATCTGTCAAGAGGAAAAACAACAGAGGAAATTTATAGTCATTAAGTGATATATTTATATTTTTCTTTGCATATTCAATTCCATATACATTTCCATACACATATACAGTTTGAATAACAAGTAACATTTGGGAGAAATGCATATAATTGGAACAGTAAACAAACACTGACAAACATTCTTAGGGCTTTACACTCGCACACTGTGTGTCCCAATCCACACATCCATCACCACACCACTTGTCACTGCACACCTGTCACAACACATGTGCATGTGATATCTGAGTAACGTGACCCAGCTCTTTGTACATAACGACATCACCACAAAACACTGCATCAAACACAGATGAACTTGGTCCCACATTGCATTTGTCTGAATCAGAATACCATTGACAACATTAGAGCTCGACATGGAATTGAAGTTCACAGTTAAAACTCGTTTGTACAGTACGACATGCTGCGATTCAGGTCGACAACTCGCTCACCTTCTCACGTAGAATTAAAGAGGTGAAAGCCTTCCCAGACGTGATGGGACGGCACAGACACACAGACCTATTCATTGAGGAGGAGAAGAGGTCACGACCTCAATGACCTACCAGTCGCAGCATTAACAGCTGTGCTGAGTAGAGATGACATAACTTCGACTAAATCATCTCCATTCCCCCTTGAGGCAAAGATAAAAGCACTTGATGCCTCACTCCCCTCTTACATTAAACCCGCCGACTTCCCTGTCTGTCTGTACTGATATACAGTTGCACACAATGCGCAGGACCCTTCCCCAACCAAATATATGATCAACAGCTGCATTGAAAATTGATATTTCCCCTCGTAAAGTGATGCTGTGGGGCAACACAAGTCCACTAGAGAGTGCTAGAGAGCACATCAACTCTGAAAATCAGTTACTGCTTAACAGGTTACTTTCAAGTAAAATCATTTTGTGGTAAACTTCACAATAACCTTAAACTATTATTAGACAATCCCTGCGTTCAATGCAGACTATGCATTACTAACTACAAAGACAGACTAGACTGTCAGTCAGTGCATATTGTCAGTCCCACTGCTGGAGACTTGAAGAAAAATAAGCTACAGTACATACAAGTGACAACACCAATGGCAATACTTACAAACTACTGACAATATATACATTTAAAATAAATATTCTCTGTACATAAAATTCAATTGTTATTATACTTTGTTGGTTTTCATTATCAGATGTTTCTGATTATGTCTCCCTTGATTATAATTCTATTTTTCTACTTGAAATGAGCAAATACAACATTGTAGAGAGGAGGAAAGGGCAAAGGCAGAATTCAAACAGGAAAATAGAAACTAGAGAGCTAGATACACGGGAGGAGAGAGGACAGACAAACGCCAAGAAGGATGATGGAAGGTGATGGCCAGTAGCTCTGGAGCTGAATTTGAGTCTGTACTTTGAGGTGTGGGTGCATCTCGGGCTAAAAACCAGAACAAAGGCCATGTGAAGCTCAACTAAAGCAAAAACAAACTAGTACAGGGGGTTACCCTGCTTGGCAGGGAGAGATACGGGACCCCGTACCCGGGGAAAGCAACGTTGCAAAAGTGGTGCATAAATTTACTGAGAGATAAAGCGGAGAAAGCAGAGCGAGCCTCTCCTCACTTTGAGGATACAGAGTCAAAATCTCCCCACAGGTCTGAGCTGGCTGTAGTGGTCGGGTTGGATGGAGCCACTGAGTTGGAGTTACTGGAGTCCAGGTCTAGCAAACAACCTGGTGGTTTGAAGAAAAAACACAAAAAAGAAAGATGACAAACTTTTAAAAAAGGACAGGACAGGACAAAAAAACAGTCTAATATGAAGCCGTTTCAGGAAATGTAAATTCCACTGATATCAATCTTTGTCTTGTGTGTGATTGGCTCACTTTGAAACTTGTATTTTGTTCAGTGTCCGTTCACCCAAAAACAAGATTTTCCCACCCAACCTGGTGATATCTACCCATGCAGGCAGTTTCAGTTTTATGTGCTGAGGTTTTGAGAATCAACCTCCGAAACCTCTACCACCACCTAAACACGGACGTAAATGGGATTTTGTTTTTGTGAAACTCAAAAGCAACAAGTCTTGCCACAAAGAGTGTCCCTTTTACTCTGGATAACCCACACACCTCACTATCAAAGGTTTCCTCGAAGACTGCTACTGTGTTAGAGTGCACAGGGAGAAACAAGTAGAGATAGTATATAGAAAAGTATAACACTTTTTTTTTTTTTTTAAACCTTTTTTAGGATAAATCTATGTGATTTGCCATATTAAACAAACCATACTCTGGAGAATAAGGGAAACTTTTTTAAAAGGGCATTTAGTGAGTATTTTACAACTGGAGTCTATCTGTCATAGTTTTGGCTGGTGCTCCTATAGGTCAGCATAACATTGCACTCACCACCTTCATTGTAAAGACTGTGGATAGAAGTGCTCCACTGGAAACAGTTTTACAACAAACCCCAATGGGGCCAAGGAAATATAAGCATTCACAAAAGAACCAACTTTTCCTCTGCTTCACATTGACCATTTACATGAACTTTCACTCCGTCAGGTTTCTGTGGTGCCACAGTCAGGTCACATTTCCTGTCCCACTGTAAAAGCAACCGCTGTGCCTATCTAGAACAACCTGCAGGTTGAACATGAAGAAACCAATCAGATAAGATAATCAGTAATAATTTCAATGCTCATCTGTCAAGAAACTGCTTTTGACAACTCTGTTAAGATTAAGTCGAGTTTAGTTGAGCTGTTTCTGAGAATGAATAACATCATTACTCTTTCTTGAGGCAAAAGTTTTTCAGGAAAATACAACTGATAATAAGAAAAATTATTTTAAAAATTATTGTTATTTCAACTTGATGTAATAGTGTTTATCATACAATGAGATTTTAGGAAAGGTCTCTGCATACGTTTTTAATCTCTTAACTCACCTCACAGGCTCTTATTTACCTTTAGATTTAAATAGACGAGACAGGTTGTACTTGGGCACTTGGACATTTGTTGGTATTTTATGTGTAGGATGAACCTGGATTTGCCCCAGGCCTACAGCTGCTGACACATTCACTGGTGCCATACCAATACAAAGCTACACAGACATATCAACATACACCTATTCACCTGCACAGTTATTGATATTACAATTACCTACCAGTGTCACTTCCTCCTGCAGGCGGTTGTGTATTATGATTGGTAGATCTGGACGAGGGGGGTGGGGCTAGCTTCCCCCCAGGAGGAGGTGGAAGGAGCCCGATGCCACCAGAACTCTGCGGACGAGACCTGTCCCTCTTTTTTGATTGCTACAGAGGAGAGACACAAGGATGAGTGTGTGTCAGTTTGCACTTAGGATACACCAAAACAGTTGGTTAATGGTCTAGAGGCTAATCATGAATTGAATCTCAACCGTCTTGATGTGGTTTCATTTTGCTGTTCCACTAGCCTCAAATCTTACAGACATTCACTAAAAGAAAGAAAGGAAATAAGATCACCCCAATATTAAGAGTTATGGTCTGTCCCTCTTTGAAGCCCAGGTCCAGTTTTGGAGTGGTGTCTGGAGCCTGCGCCTGCTTTTTAAATTCATTTTCCTGTTTCACCCACCTGCAGAAAAAAAACAGGGAGGGAGACTGTCATTTAAAAACTTAAAACGTGATAAAATACATTTCCTTTTCAATGAGCTATGATTCATGATACACTGTAGAGCAGCTGCTTACTTGAAGTGGTCCTGAAGTGCAACATTGAAATCAAAGGCATCGCCTCGGTCTCCAAATCCAATCCCTATGAACGCACTGCGGCCTGTGAGAGAGATGAAGGCAACAAGCAAGGGTAAGTAAGGGTGTTTCTTAAAGGAATATTTCAACATTTTGGCAACTTCACCTATTGCCATAATCCCTATGGCCTCAGGAGTAGGTTCATTAACTTTAATTGTCGGTGCAAGCTGTTTTTAGATCGGCGGGACAGAGACGCGAGCTGCTCAGCTAACGCAATGGAGACTCATTCCCTCATCAAAACTAAATACACAATCCAACAACTCCAAAACGCTGTTGTTGTGACCTGCACATTAGCCACACTATGAAATAATAATTTAAAATTATGTAACAATACGACACATAATGCAAATAGGAACTACTTTCGGTTTTGAAGTGGCTCCGCCAAGTAGCCGTGTTTGGAATTTAGTTCCGGCTACACATTTACCTCGAAAACAACTCCGCCTCGTAACGTTACATTATTATTTCATAGCGTGATGAATGTGCAGGTCACAACTTGTCCGAAATATCCCTTTAAGAAATCTGTCTGGTAGCACAAATAACAATTTAACCAGACAGTTTTTCTCTAATCTCCACACTAAAATAAACCTTTCCCGCAATTTACCGTGCAGATAAACACTGGTGGATCTCTGCCCTGGACCACGCTAGTCAAACATGTTAGCCTCTCAATTATGAGCACATTTACAAAATATTTATTGCTTAGCAACAAACAGTTCACTCACCGTTGTCATCCTGGATGCGGAGCACAAAATAACGGCTTGAGTCACTGACTGTTTCCACTGCAATGCCAGGGTATTCTTCCACTGGGGCCTGGGCAAACAATTCCCCTGGAGAACACAACAAAAGAAACATGTTTATTATCTTTTTGGAAAATGGTCCGGAGGCAATTTGGATCACGAAGAGACATTAACATTTACTATTCCAAATCTCCACTGAGAAAGGTAATTATGTTGTTGTTTTTTCTATGTAGGACATATTATGCAAAATAGGTCCAACTTCTCATATTCAGTTGTGTAATATGAGGGAAATAAGCAGATACAGTCTGTGAAATGCTCTGCTAGAAACAGACAGAGATTATCAGGCTGTTTGCTTGAAAATAAACTGCATGCTTGGACGTGGGCTGGGTCACCTTGGAAGAGATGAGTAACAGAGCGGGAGATGGCGAACAGGAGACTACACAGTGAAATGATTTACAACAGCAGCAGTGCCAGTAAACAATGGCGCTGTCCTGTCTGCTTCTCTCTCACCAGAGATTTTGTCTTCCAATTTCACGTAGGCAACTTTGCCCCGGGCCGTCACACGCATGCGTCCCGTCCAGTCAGGAGCATCCAGCTTCCAGTCCGCAGCCCTGGGACACACACAGACACACACACACAAATGCACGCACGCGCACATACACACAAACACAGTGGCAATCAGGAAGACGGTGTGATGTAGGTGAGTCAGTGACGGCCGATTTTGACATGGAGGGAAAGAATAGGCAGGAGAAACAGGAGACAGGAGAGGAAGTGTGTGTTTTTGGGTGCATGTGTCTGTTTGTGTGTGTCATTGTTATGATTCGTCCTAGCCTCAGACAGACTGTTAGTTATTTTCAATGTGAATGGAACGTGAGTAAAACATCACACAGGCATTTCACTGAGACCTTAGGGTGAAACTGTTACATCATCTGCCTTACTCACTATACATATGGTCACTGGTTAACCAATCATGTGTCTCGTGGGACTCAGACCTATGCTACTGTTTGGTTGGGGTAATGTCCACTCAGAGGCAGCTGCAGAGGGTCAGGCTGACGGGAGCAGCCAATGAAAAATGGAGTAAACAATCCAATGTGAACAGACCTCCTGCATGGTCACTTAAAAGCATAAAGGCAGATAACAACATCATCTCTCAATGAAGCATCCCCTCTTCATTTGCATTGAGCAGCATCATCCCTACTTAAGTGTCCTTGAGCAAGGCTTCTTCACAGCTCCACTAATGCACTCCGGCGGTACTAGCTAAAAGGTCAAATAGGCCAAATTACATGATGATTCCTGATTTAATCACTTGGACGTGTAAGCAGGGGACAACACTGTCACTCCTCTGTGACGTGCCATCGTTGGAGGAGAGCACATAAGCACATGGACAACGACAGGGATGTATCTATCCAACACTCCCAGTGTCTGTGGTGCAGATACGACCACCGTGTTTCCCATCGTGACCTTGTAAAAGCACCACATAAACATCCAGCGCACAACCAGAGGCAGGGTTGTTAGGCCACTGTGCTCGGTAGGTAGGTCGCCGAGGCAACGGCTCCTAACGAGCGTAGCCCGCGGATGCTGGGTCAGGAAGCTCGTTACCAGGCCGCCGGCTCCCCCCCATCCTCCTCCTCCCCTGCCCGGCCCCCACCCCTCACACCGCCGCTCCGCCTCACCTGATGGCCCGGTTGGATGCTCTCGGTGGGATCCGGTAAACGTTGACTTCAGGTTTGACACAGAGGACCGACTCGTACTCGGACTGACCCTCGGTCGCCATCTTGACTTTTAGTCAGTCGGTGTGTACGCCGGTGGTGGTGGTGGTGACGGTGAGCCGTGTGTCCGTGCGGCATTAACGACGACGTGACCGTAATAGACCGTGTATGTGCGCACACTGTGGTGTCTGTAGTGATGGCCTTAAAGGAACATTCCGCCTTTTTTCTTTTTTCCCCCCTTTTTTATAATAGGCTATATGGTAAGCTCACTTATTTTGGAGAGGACATAGTTTAACATCATCTGAGGAGAGCTGAGCATTATGAGGGCCTTACTTGCTTTTCCAGGGAGCTAAAGCGATATAAATTTCATTTCATTGCTAAAGGCTATTTATCCATACTTTTATAATGTTATTTGAGGTGTGCCCACGATGCTTAGCTGAGTGGCTATCTTTGAATTATATTTATGAGATGTGTTGGGTGCTCACAGCAGGCCAGCTAACATCACTCAAGTTCAAAGCATAGATTGACATCAGTAACACAGGACAGTATCTTATTATAGATTATTTTATTTCACATTATCATATTGCTATATTGCAAGCAGCAGCTACACAAAGTTAAAGCCTTGCCACAACTTGAAAGCAGTTTTTCTCAGTTTTTTTCATTTGAGTCTCAGTTAAACAGTTGTAGTGATGGAGCAACATGTCTTTACTCTGACACCTAATAGCAAACATGTTAACAGGAAGTCACAAGTATTTTTCACAGTCCAAGAAGTTTGAAGGCATCCCTCAGATCTTCTGTTTCACCTGGCTGAGAAAGAAAGAAAAAACATTTTGATGTAATTATGTTTTTAAAAACATTACAGTTTTGACCAAACCTTGTCATTTGAAGAGGATATCATCTCCTACCTGGAGGATACGTTGAAGTTTTCTAGCAAGACGAACAGAGTTTTGGTGTAGCTCATCCCAGGCTTTGAAGTTACTCTGTTTACGAGCCACAAAGGTCTGCCAGCAATAGAAGAAGTCTGAAAAGAAAGGAGAAAGTAATTGCATGGCATCCAGAGAAGTATCATAATAACTGGAGAAAAAAAAAACTTATGTAGATGGGATTTGTCTTTATCTTCCATTTGTTTTTGACTCTCGAGACATATACATGTTTATTTCAATATGCCCCACCTTTGTAACTCATGACTGTTATGTGCACGCCAGCTTTTTTCAATATCCTCAAGCCCTCTCTTTCTCGGCTGTCCTCCAAGTCACAGAAATAAAGGCGTGAGACGAAGATCCTGAGGCGAAGGTTGGGCATCTGGTTAAGGAACTGGGCCAGCCTGATGGAGCAGTTGGCACAGGGAGACCAGGAGCAGAACCAGGTGATGGAGTAACTGAGTCTCTTCTCTCCAGCAATGCCATCTCCCCACAGACCAGGACACAAGGCTCCAATGTAGCGCAAGAACAGCATCTATGGAGAAGTAAGAGGATGGAGGAAAAAAATCATATATAGCCTACATCTTTTACACGCATCTTATGTTTCCCTATTTTCACCCACAGTACTTACTTCTACATGGCAGCCATTACGATTGCGGAGGTGTCCAAAGTCAAAAGTCATGGAGTCTGGGCCCACTCGTCTCTTCACAACAAAGCAGAGGTATGTCTCATGACGGCCCCTTGCCCAGCGCACATTTTTGTAATGGAAGATAAACTTTTTTCGGGGCAAAAGCACACTGAACAAGAAAAAGAGCACATTTCATTAGCTAATGTCAGGAGAGAATGAAGTACAATGAACATAGTAGGCCACTGACAGTATGATGCATTAACAAAAATCACAATCACCATAAAAATACCATCATCATTAGTGGCAGATAATTTCAGTGTTATGTAGCAGACCTGTCATTTTATGCCAGGAAAGTCTGAGTCCAATTCTATTAAGGGACTCATTAAACGTCCACTCTAACGTATTACTATTCAGATGACTCACACATTAAATCAAGTTTGAATCCAGTAAGTTAGCAGAATAAACACATGTAAAACTTGTGGTTAACCAAATGTGAGCAATGGACAGTCAGAAGACAGCTAACATTCACTACTCTCTCTCACTCTCACTTTCACAACTTTTAGCTGATTGTTTAGCACACATTAATTCTGAAACCTTAGTTAATAATACTCAGTAGCATAGTGTCGTAATTAATCCAACAACCGTTAAAGAACATCAGATATTAGTATCAATGTATGGCAGCATGAAAAAATATTAATAAAAACTGTACTTCTGAAAAAAGTAAAGAAAAATCCCTTAAATAATAAACACGTGCAAAATGTATAAATATAGGTCAGACGGAAAGACAACAGGCAGATGAAATGTATTCATTTTGCTCACCTGTCTAGCTTAGTAATCATTTTGAAAGACGCGCTTTGCTTTGTCACGCGGCGGGCATGGGTAATAAATGGAGGTAAATGAGAAAGAGTGAAAGTGTGTGTGCGGCCGTGTACGTGTACGTGTGTGTGTGTGATGGGGGTTAAAGGGAGGGAACTGAGAGCATATACCTCTAAACATAAACATCCTGCGTACAACAAAGACTGCCTCTGGTTGGACAGAAAGATTTTTCAAAGTAAGATTAGGGGGCGTGATAGAAAAGAAAGAGAGATTGTATTGTCTCCTCACTGAACCCTAAATTCTCTAAATGCATCACTCTTCTGCCAGTTTGTTTAAGGACAATGTGCGTGTGACTTTTTAGAGAAATCTAACATTAGTTCACACACAATGGTTAAAGTGAAGCCATTCTTTTGGAAGACGACAGTGAAGGAAATTTAGTGGGGAGACATTACACAACACAGATTTTTACAAAATAATCAGAGTGACCACACACGCGAGGAGTGTTTGACGTGATTTGTAACCTTTGGAGTTTTTCACAGACGTCAGGATGCTGTGCCAGCTGGCTGGAACTTTCCAAACACTTAAGACCATCCAGTCACCAGCCCCTCCACTTTTGTTTTCCCACATCATACAGTAAGAACTTCCAGATACCTTCTCACCTTGATCTTCAGAGGGATTGCCACCACCACCAACCCTTTCCACCTATCTGGCCCACCCACCCACCCCCTAACCCTCCACCCACCCCCACCCTCGAGGCCCCGAGATTTGGTGGAGTCATAGGCGTTCCCAGACCTTGGAGGCCCTGACACCTACTTTGTCCTCTGATCTGGGTTTTCCCAAACTGTGTCAGGCTGGGAGCAGAACTGTAATCGACCTCCCTCACCCTACGTGTCTGCTAGACTGGTCGGCCAGCTGACCGACCACAGTGTGTGGATAAATCTCACTCATAAGCCTTTGAACCATCAGATGCTGTCATCCGCCCTTGCCAAATCAGGATGTGTATTATTTTGCTCTCGTCTTTTCTTTGCTCTGTCTGTTTTAGCTCTGGCTGCTCACTCAGTGGTACTACATGCAGGCATCCTGCTTTCCCATGACTCCCCTCACCCTCTCATGCACTCTGTGGTTTGGGGAATTCACCGTTTCCCAGGGTGGCTGTTTTTGGAGCTCATCTGCACGTTTATGTGCGCATGTGTGTGTTAACCATCTGTAGGAGCATGTCATTAACACAGTCTATATGTTATACATCATCTGGAACAAATTCATCTAATTTATCCTGTGATTGTGCGGTGCCTCAAAATTTGGAGTGATTCATGTGTATGTGTGTGTCTGTATGCCCAGAGCAACCTCACTTCATATTGCATTACTCTGACGGTGCACTAAGCCTAATGTCTCTGCTCATTTGATCTTGTGTGCATGTGTCTTTTCCTGACTTCGAGAGGCTGATCAAATGCCAAACTATATGAAACCACTTCCCACCCTGCTCTCTGGGTTTGACCACAGCTGACCAAGGTCATCTCACAGTCAGTCACACATGGACACTCGCGTGCACTACCAGCCCTCTTGTGCACCGTCTGTGTGTGTGTGTGTGTGGCGGGGTAGTTCAGTATGGCCAGACATGGCTGTGCATTTAGCCCATAGTCAGGGGCAGAAACCGGATGTAGGAAATGCCAAGTCATACTTTCCGAAACCCACCCGCCCACACCCTGCACTCGCGCGTACGCACACACACTTACACACAGCCATACCGTGCAGACGCACATGACCACAGTCACAAACAGACTTTCTTTCCAGTGTGTGAACTCACATCTGTTTCCTGACAACAATAATAGCTACAGATCGGGCGGGTAGAGGCCCAGCTAACAGGTGTCTGCTTTTTGACAGTCAGGAAGAAACAACCTGATGACCAAGAAGTGTCACAAGTAAAAATACAGATTTTCACAATGTGGAATTGACCCGACCGCACACTTAGCTGTGCATGCAATAACACTGTTGTGTCACTGCTTAGCTCATTCATCGCTTAATTAAAGGACAGTGATTTTCCACAACAACTTGCACGATAAAGGGTTTGCATTAAAACATGAGCTTATATTTGTCTTCACATCAGGTGAGATATGCTTCCTTCCCACACACATTAACATTGTACAAACATCCTGTGGTGTTTATCTGTGGCACGCTGATGCTATACTGACACAGTCTGAGGTTAGAAGTAGGGTGATTCGCAATGCAAGTGAGAGGGCTGCTAACCATATTCAGGTTAGCCTCAGACTGGGGCTGTGTGCATTTCCCCACTTAGATACATAAACTGCCATTCACCTGCAAACCACACACACATTCATGAGTCAGAATACCTCTGCACATATTTAATGTGCTGAGCTAAAATCTGCAAACACTATCAACGTGGATTCGAGTAGAGGTAACGTTGTGATATATGAGGGCTGCCACTAATAGTCACTTTTGTTGCATCTCTTCAGATGTTACCATAGTGATACACTATGTTTTTTTTGTGGCAAGTAGCTAAAACCTCATATGCATCAATAAAAGGCATGCAAACATTGACTCCGTTGCTGAGTCATGTTCCATCAACCAATTATTCAACCAACAGTTCCTGCATGCAAAGTATAACTGACGCAAACCACTATAATCAACATGGATGACGGAAGAATTTTTAATTCTCAGTCAGTGATGCTCCTGTCGTGTTGTAAAATAGAAAGGTGCACTGCAAACTCGTGGACCCACATACTGTAAATGATGTAGCAGTGGCAGCTCAGGAGCACAGACAGATAGAAACAGATTCGTAAACCGCATGCACTTCCTATACAGTACATACTCCTACACATCTGACACATCTGGTTGGCTTCACACACACAAGCATTCATTGTGTTGAGTGATAAAAAAAGAGACGTTTTCTCTGCAGACATTTAACATAAATATTTCACTTTATTGCAAATTATGAGAACAGCAGGCCTGAGGCATCATAACACTTTTGAAATGCTAAATAATAATCAACCATGTGTTTTGTAAAAATGAAGAGATGGCGCTTTGATAATGAAAAGGTAAAAGTACACTTTAAACAAACTCACAAATAGAACGGAGAGACTCACAGTAAATAAATACTGGGTTAAATAACACAAATATTAAATAAATGATTAACTTAACAAATATCCAAACGTGTTGCAGCAGAGATCACCGTTTGATCTCAACTCACTGCCACTTGTTCACTCAATGAGTCATTCATTACTCAATCGCTAGTCTTTGTAAAACACCTTAGTGAGGGGGTGTCCCAGAAAGCCTCTTTCTGGTGTCTCCAGCTTCATCTCCTCCTCATCTTCATCAGTCCCCTCCCCCTGCAGCTGATAGCCCAGTTTCTTGAAGAAGGCCTCCCCCACCTTGGAGGGGTAGGGGACGTGTGCATACACTCTGCGCGCCCCAGTCTCTCTCTCTCGTTGCTCCAGACTCTGGACCATCAGCCGGGCCAGACCCTCCCTGCGGTACCAACAGCCTGTCACCACCCTGCAGATCCTGCAGATGCCCGCTCGCTTCTCGCTCTCTCGGAAGATACAGCCCACGATCTCCCCCTCACAGTCCGCCACCCAGACCTGTCCCGCTGCCTGTTCCCTCTCTGGGGTGATCTTCTCTGTTGAACTGTCTTTGTCCTTTTCTTTGGATCCAATTCTGCTTCTTGGCTGAAGAAAAGAAATTAAATCATATGAATGAAAACTATGCAACAAGCCAAGAATTCCCAGAGAAACAAGCACACTCACCTTTTTTGTTAGTGGTGTCTTGCCACTAATCCTACAATAGGGATTCTCCAGAGTCTCATTCTGCGTTCCTCTGTGGCTGCTGCCCACATAGTCCCAGTAGGGACGGCTGCTGCCTAAAACCCCAGTGGACCGCGGCATGGTGATCTTGAGAAAGATTATTAGCAGGAAGACGGGGATGGCGAGGGCAAGGATAAAGGAGTGAACAAGGCAGCGTAGGATTGAGGAGAAAACAGCCAAGATGAAGAGGCAGAGCGGACGAGTGAGGATGTGGAGGATGAGACGGTTTTCCGTGCCCTCGCAACCCTCCTGTATGGAAATCAATTAAAAAAAGGGTTAAAATTAGAACTGCGCACAAGCCTCACAAGGAGTGGGCTACAGAGAACAGTTTCACATTAACCCAGATGAAAGAAGCCTTATCCAAACTTTGTCAGAATAATGTCGTACAAACCTTGATGAGGGCTTTGACCGCTTCGATGTCATCCTCCTTCATCCTCCTCATCACCACTTGATCCAGCTCCAGCCTCACCATGTTTAGGCTTTATGCTCAAACAGCAGGCCTTGTGTTTATACACACCCACATCCACACTATGTGCACAGGAAACCTAGAAAAACACATTTAAAGAAGTGTATGTGTCATTTTTCTTTTTCAGGTGACTGTGAATAGTAGCTTTGTGCTGTTTCTGAACACCACAGTTCATGCAGGTCAGTGATGCTGCTAACTTTCTTGTGATAGCCTACATGACAGGCATGTTGTATTTGAAATTGAGCATTGTATCTCAACAACATTCACATCATGCAATGCAGCATTAGACCTGACATACAATGGGCCAGTAGCTGCAAATGTAACAATACACCCACACTATTTCCAAACAACAGCCAGATGGGGATTATGGAGGATTTGTAGCACGCATGCACCAGTCTGCATAATACATGCACACACACACCATACTAGCTGTCATCTTCACGTTAAACCGTGATCATCTAAGGTACAATCGAAGGCGAAAACACCTTATATGGTTATTACTCAGCGCTGCGGTTTTCTGACACATGTAGACCCCCTCGCTAGCTCTCAAACACGGTCCCCGGCTTACCTTCTGCACGGCGCCGCTAAAATGAAGCTGGAGGATGGGAAATACACGCTGCTCGTGTCTCTGTTTGTTGCCCACTCCGTGCGGCTTTGGCACGTTTCATTGAATGACCACAAAGTCGTTTGTTGCTTTAAAAAATAGGAGCAATTCTGGGTGCACACGTACTCTGCTTTGCGCCCTCTCACTGGGGTTCACTGTGTCGACTTACGTCATTTGCGTACGCACGATCCGAGTTGCGTAAATGATACGTGAATAGCAGACGACGAAGACGCCGCTCTAAAATGTGCCAAGTTTTTAAATTGATGGGGAAAAAGTAAGCACAGGAAAAAAAGGCAAATGATAACAAGTGAAACAAAACATGTTTATTAATAATTACTACAAGTCATTATTACCATTATGAAGAAAGTTGGCCATTTACAATATTTATTCACAAACTTATTTACTTAATAAACAAACTGCCAATGACAGTGTCATTTCAGCTAATATATTTAGGAATATTCTGAGGTCCATGTACAGCCTATTTGAATGTATAACATTTCTAGTATGTGGCACCATGGCATTACAACACAGTACTCTTCTAACTGCATGTTCCTTCTCAGTTCCAGGGGAACTCAATCTGACTAAAGTGCAAACACACTGAGCTCACAAGTAGTGAGGCATTCATTCATTCACACAAACACACTTTTTTTTTCTTCTTCGAACATGCACACTGGTTTTAGTTAGAGAATTGCAAGTCTTTAGAGTTAGATATAGGTCCGTTTCTTATTGTGTCTTCAGTGGAGGTCTGTACCTCTGTATTGGCTGCAGAGTTGTGTTCCTTTACAGTCTTTTCATTCACCTCTGCAGTCACGCTCTCATATTTTACCTCACTGCTTTGTGAGATCTCCCCTTCCCCTCCTCTCTCCATTCTGCCTTCCCTTAAGCTACTAGTGCTGACCTCAATTATGACAATTTCCTCTCCGCTTTCCAGCTGAAATATACTTCCCCCACCCTCAGTAACTCTTCCACTTGCAGCATTGCAACCTGCCCCCTCTTCTCCCATTATTCCCCCTTCACCTTCTATCAGGGCTATCATCTGCATGCCCTCCTCAGCTTCCTGCTCCATTTTGGTCTCACCCCCCAGTTCAAACACCACCTCCTGCCCATCGAGGGGCACCAAACCTTGGGTTGATGTGCAGGAAAGTTGCAGGCTGTTGTCTTGGCCTTGGCTGAAGGCGGCACTGGATGAACCATTGTCCTGTGCCTCAGTGTGGAAATGGAGGACGTACGATTCTCCCTGGCTGCTCTCCTCTCCTACGTGTCTCTCACCCTTCTCTCCACCCCAGTTATGCAGAAGTGACATCATCCCTCCCTTGTCTCCCCCTTTTTCGCCTTCACCTTGCCCATCTGTCTTGAACTGAAGCACAAGTGACTTTCCCTCCCCACCCATTCCCCCATCAACCGCCTCTGCTGATGCATCCCCTTCAAACTGCAACACATATGACTCCCCACCCTCTTCAATATGCATCCCCTCCTTTGTCTGTTCTTCATTATCGAAACATAAAACAAACTGTTTGCCTGTCATGGTGTCCCCCGTCCTCATTTGCTCAATGGTGGTGTGAGTTTTACTTTCTGGGGCAGAAAGGATAGGACTACCAACTGAAGCCGTGGCTCCTGTGGTGGCTGGTGTAACCACGGTAACAACCGACGAAGGTCCTGAGGTGTCTGCTGTGGGGACTACAGAGGCGGCAGTTGAAAATGTTGGGACAGTAGTGCAAGATGTTGACAGGGTAGAGTGGGAAATCGTGGATGGAGACGAGGGTGATGACTCTGTGGTAGTGTCAGCTGCAGCAATGGTCTGTGTGACGCCAAGTGTCACATTACAGTTTGTTACTGACAAAGCTCCACCTGCAGTCTGACTGACAGGAGCTGTTGCAGACTTCTGAAGAGCAGCTTTTGGTTTGCGGCCCCGCCTGCCCCGTGCTGTCCGTGTGCTTTTCCCTAAAATGGGCTTAGTCAGTAGGGAGTTAGCTGAGAGCGTATGTGTTGGTGTGGCAACAGGAGTGTTTGCATTCTTATTGTTGTTGGTGATTATGATCCTCGTCTGCTGTTGTTGCTGTGATATAGTTGGAAACTGGGGCATCTGAGTCTGTGTTTGGTTTAGGACGGGCTGGAGTGCTTGGATAGTCTGGAGTACAGGCAGAGTCTGTGGCTCCAGAGCTGGTGGAGGGTTGTTTGTTGTGGGAACAAGAATCAAGCTGCCGTTGTTGGAGGGGCACTGCAGGAGGAAGAAGTTCTGGGGCTGGGACGGAGGTGGCGGTGGGGGAGGAGGAGGGGCAGGTGCAGGGGATGACAGAGGAATGAGCTGCAGGCCGCTGGCTGTCTGAATCATAAAGTAGTTCTGGGAGGTGTTGGGGGGAATATTAAGTGCTGGTTGGGACACAATCAGGCTCCCAGTGTTTCCTGAGGCTTCCAGAGTGATGGGGTTGAGCAGGGTTGTGGTGGTTGTTACTCCTCCAACGCTGGCTTTCACTGCCACGCCGTCTTTACCTCCACTGCCACTGCTACCACCACCACCACCACCAGGGCAGGGCAGGGGAACACTGCTGCCATGGGTACGGATGTGCCTCTGCAAGTAGGAGTGCATGACAAACTCCTTGGAGCAGTACGGGCATTTGAAGTCCTTGCGTGAGGAGTGCGTGCGAAGGTGGAGCTGAAGGTTGGAGGAGTGCGTAAAGCTTTTATTGCAGTGTGTGCACTGAAAGGGTCTCTCACCAGAATGGGTGCGTTCATGCTGCCGTCATAGAAACAAAAGCAACAAGGGAAGAGAAATGGAGGAAACCGTAAGTTAAGACAAAACAATGCAAATCCAAACGGCTCAGAATCGACATGCGTTCACAACTGAATCTCTGACTGACCTGTTTAAGGTTTGATGTCTGGGAGAAGGACTTGGAGCAGATGGAGCAGACATGAGGCCTCAGTCCAGAGTGCATTTGACTGTGTCGGCGCAGACAGCTGGTGTTTTTGAAGGACTTGCCACACTCCTTACACACATACGGCCTCTCGCCTGTGTGCTGCCGCAAATGGTACTGGTAGTGAGAGCTCCATTTGAAGGTGAGCGGGCAGTGAGGACACTGGAACGCCCGTACACCCGTGTGTACCTGGGTAAGGTGTAAAAATAAGACCAAAAAAGACATTTTTTGGAATTGTTTTGAGCTTTTAGCAGTATTTAATAAATACATAAATGATGTCTGTGCAAACTCTCATTTGTCCAGGTCGAAGGCATCTCTAGGCAACTGAATCAAGTCAACTGGACTTTGTTTTTGTCTTGAAGTCGTTTCACGCCTCATCTCCTAATCATAAATGATGATTCTAGGCTATATTTACTGTACTGACTCTACTTCCAGCACACAACCTTGGCATATCCACTGGTCTTTGTGTTGTAGTTGCGGTGACTGTTGCTAATACAAATGACTTTGGGTGTGTATTGTAGTGAGGACAACCCACAAAGAATGCTTTGAAATTAAAGAACTCATGAAGATACATGAAGGGCATACGAAGAAAGGACTGTAACAGCCCAAGCATTGTGTGATAATAACTCCTCAGCCACTAGAGTGCTGTAACTGCAATGTGTTATTGCACAGGAAGGAGTTTTTATTGCTGTTTGGATTTGTCTGTTGTAGACTGCATTCATCTACAGGGGTGTGTACTATACTGGAGAGCCACAGCCCCTGTAAACTTGAGGAATGTGGAGTTCCACAATGAAATAAATCATGAAATTCAGCTCCCAAATCATGGATCTCGGAAACTTGCAACAGAAGAACGAGCCTTACCCTCTGATGGATTGAAAGCAGTGACGACCTTTTAAAACTCTTTCCACACTCAGTGCAGCGGTAGGGCCTCTCCCCAGTGTGATCCCTCATGTGGTACTTTAG
The DNA here is from genome assembly GCA_030347415.2 of Decapterus maruadsi. Lineage (NCBI taxonomy): Eukaryota > Metazoa > Chordata > Actinopteri > Carangiformes > Carangidae > Decapterus > Decapterus maruadsi. The sequence goes on from CM064894.1 coordinate 19,705,389, forward strand.
CCCCGATGAACCTTTGAAGGCTTTTCCACACTCTGAACAGCGGTATGGCCTCTCTGTATCAAAGAGTGTCACATTTGTGAAAAAAAATGGTCAAAATTTCAACTCAAGTACAGTAAAAACAGACTAAGATGTGTGTGTGTGTGTTTGTTTTTTTTGTTTTTTTTTTAGCAACCATTGCAATTATCACAGTAAAAAGCAACCACTCAACATATCTTGAGGACAAAGACTGACCAAGTTCCCCGCTTGTTATTCACGTCTTATGACAACCACTTTAACTCCGAAAGTACTCTGCTTTAACAGAACTGCCGGTGCAGGTGCAGTTTTTCATGTGTTCTGATTAGAAAACAGCATTACCTCCAGCTTGAGCGCTCTTGCTGGCTCCTGTCTTTTTAGGGCCTTTAGTCGGTTTGGCCGGCTGCTCCTCGTGCTCCTCTCCGACAGTAATGATGTCGACATGGATCTCCCTCTGGCCCTCCTGCTGCTTGTCCGCCTGGCTGGGAGAGGAGGGCAGGGGGAGAGACAGGGAGAGGGACGGAGGGCACACTATCTCGGCCTCTGCCTCGGCCAGGAGTCGCTGCTCAGGGGTGTGGGAGTGCTGGTGGGTGAGGAGTGAGGAGAGAAGAGGAAAGGAGCGGTCGCAGGCGGAGCAGCTGAACTGGGAGCGGGACTGTGATGAAAGAGAGTGCATCTGGACAAGCAAAAGCAGGGAGCACAGGAGATAAAGGTTATGAAGACTAATTTCAGATTAATCATTTGTTTGACAATGTCAGAGGTAAAGCAATTATAACAGGCGTTCTCACCAGTGACATGTGTCTGTTGAGGCCTCCACTGGTCTTGAAGGTCTTACTGCAGTAGCCACATGACAGCCCTGCCCATGTGGTTCTGGCCTCTGGCTGAACGGTCTCAGAGCTCTGAGTCACCTCGGTGAAGCTCTGCAGCAGGTCAAACTGGGCCTGGGTGGTGGACACATTCTGAGGACAGACCAAAGGAAATAAAACATATCAAAAAATGCACATCTTCAGTTTGAACTTATTAACTTCACAGCGTGGGATTTCTCTTTGAGAGTAATTCAATTTATATGATATTGTAGTAAGTAGGACTAATGTGTTTACTGTCATTCTGTTCCATCCCACATCACAAATGTGGAAGGGTTTTATTTTTATCTTCTTGCTTCGTATCTGTTGATCCCATCACTTACTGCGTTGCTGCCATCTGCTCCCTCCGTCAGCCCAAGGAGAACCTCTGCCGTGTGGCCATTTTCGCCAACCGTCGTGGTCTCCACCACCTCCTCAAAGTCAGCCAGCAGGTGTCCGGCTCCGACGAGGCCATCCCCGACCTCCATCCCTGATCCCGGCCCCGCCTCCCCGCCGGCCCCGTGCTCCTCTGGAGCCATGTGGATGGCCTGGTGCTCCTCCAGATCTGTTTGTGTGCCAAAGGTATGGCTGCAGCTGCCACAGCTGTAAATCAGCACACTGGCCCCAGTTTCCGTGCTCAGGTGAACCTCCGTCCCGATGGCCCTCGATGCACACATGTCCTCCCCAGACGGGGTGAGAGTGAGCTGAGGGAGAAGACTGGGATTCTGGCCAGATGAGGTGGTTGACAGGAACACTTCCTCCATACCCACTCCCACTCCGTCAGTTCCTTCGTGGCTCACAAACCCCACCATGTCCGTCAACATGGATGATGTCACTTCCTCTGCCCCTACCACCACCTCCACTACCTCATTCCCCTTACTTCCGTCCTCTGCCCTCTTTCCCTCCTTCGCTGCTGCGTTGGAGTGAGAGTTTTTGTGCAGGGCCAGGTTCGATGAATGTGTGAAGCTGCGTCCACACTCGCCGCAGATGTACGGCCTCTCGCCCGTGTGTATCCTCATGTGCTGCCGCAGGTTGGTGGACTGAGTGAACGACTTGTTACAAACGGTGCAGGTGTAAGGCTTGAGACCGAGGTGGACATTCTTGTGTCGCCGCAGACTGCTCGAGTTCTTGAAGGCCTTGGGGCAAGTGTCACATGGGTACGGGCACTCGCCAGTGTGCTGGCGCAGGTGATACTGGTAGTGAGAGCTCCATTTAAAGGTGAGGGGGCAATAGGGGCACAAGAAGGTTCGCACACCAGTGTGGACACTCTGATGGACCTGGAGAAAAACAGACAGATGTAAAACCTCTCGAAAAACGAAACACATCTTCTTGTTCTTGAACTGACTTCGCTTGACATTTCACCTGGAGCAGAGAAGAGCGTTTGAAGGCTTTGCCACAGTCTTGACATTTGTAAGGCTTCTCCCCTGAGTGAGACCTACGAAAAAAACACAGTTAATTATCCAGATTCATTGAAGTTGTTACATGTAATTATAAAAGACAGGTATGGATTATTGATGCCAAATGGCTACTAAAGGGACATGAATCTGGACAGATTTAGCACATAACAAGTAAGATGGAGGTCAATCCAGATTTCCCTTTGAAGGCAGGCTATACTGTTCTTACAAATCTCCTGGAAGACTCACGGATCATCTTGTTCAAATCTGATCTTTAAATTTGCCCGATAGAAGTGCTGATGCGCCGTGTTTGGAAATGGAGAGCTCATTATTCTATTTATGTGTGATCACCTTGTTTTGTCAAATATTGCACTGCCAGACTACAAACTGCAGCATCGCTCTAATACACTATTAACAGTTTATGATCGCTTCCCTAAATGTTTACGCACTGACATAACTGATACATTGACGTCACATCCTATGCCAACGCTGAATGCTGAGAAGATTTGTGGACAGCTAATGAGACTGTATGTTATGACTGTGGCCTGTGATACATACTGTATGCACATATTGAAAATGCATCATCTGTAAATCATTGCTTCTTGTCAGGTGCCTATTTAGGTTTAGACAAGAGCGCTTTAATGAGAATGTTACAGTTGCTCCTTTTTTATTAACTGGTAACTGTATTGATGAGGTATACCGTTGATGGTACAGCAGAGCAGAGGAGCCCTTGAAGGCCTTGGGGCAGAGGGTGCAGCGGTAGGGTCTCTCATTGTTGTGGCTGCGCTGGTGGTGGGTCAGCCTGGACGACCACCTGAAGCTCTTGCCGCAGTCCAGACACTGAAAGGGATGGTCCGACTGCTTGGGCTGCTGAGCCGGGCCTGACACGGACGACGTCACCATGTCCAGAACCACTTCTTCCCCACTTTCCACCACCCCTTTGTCTCCCTCCACCAGCTCCCCTCTCTCCCGATCGTCATCGCCATCCTCTCCTGAGCCCAGCAGGGGTGGGAATGGGGAGAGCGACGTGGTGGGCTGAGGCGGTAGGAGTTCTGCCTGGACCACCAAGGCCACTGAGTTTGCCATGACCAGGACGCGCCGGCAGGCCGACGAGGCTGCTCCTATAAACCAGGTGTGGGTCGGCTCTAGTGTAGTATCATGGCTGTTTCTTTCACCTCTCCTTTGCTCATGTTTTCTTCTGTGTGTGCTTGGTGAATTCCTTCCCTGTCAGCCACTGGAAACACCAGCTGTCATCCCAAGTAGACAGCTCAGGGCAGACCTGACATAAAAAAGTGAAATGGAAATAAACACAGTATTATAACTTGGTAACTCCTGCTAAGAATGTCCCCTTTAAATTCCTCCCCCCTGCCTCCCTCCCACTCTCCTGTCTGTGAGGCTTTAGTCTCCCTCAGCTTGCTGTCCTTCCTCTGGCCGTCATTCCCCGCAGTGCGGAGCCTAATGGTAACACACAACAAACACGCACACACATGCACACGCACTCACAGCGGCTACAGCTAAAATACACATTAGGGTGCTTTACAAGTCTATCCTAATGCATGAGGTCAGTAGTGCAAAACCAAGGGGCGACGCGCACAATAATGAGTTTAACCAGTATAAACACAGACAGTTAGTGGCCTGCATTAAAGCTCATGTAGCCCCGTCAATGCGGAATAGCCTCGTTAAACTGCTCGGTGCGGATGTGCATGGACGCAGACTGAAGCAGTACTCACCGCGCAGCTTTAACTCATCTTAAAGCTATATTGTTGATATTGTGAAAATGAAGGGGGTACCGCAGTGCTAATCCACACAACCTTAACAATAAACACAGCGCAAACTAACAGCAGTTCTCCACCCGATGCCGCCTCCCAAGAACGCTGACGGGGATTGGTTGTTTGCCACAGTAGATGCGACACTCCCATTGGCTCCGAGCCTCAACAGACAGATTGACGTTTTTAAACATCATTTAAAAAATATTTACAATGTGCTTGTTCAACGAAAAGCACGTGTCGACGATATTTCTACACTTCAGTGTTTTCAGAATTCAATTATAAAGCGTTATTCGTAGCGGTGTTTTCTCCGTTATAGTCTGACAATGGCGCACAGACTTCTGGGTAGCGTAGTATCTTAACGTGTCTGCCTGAAGTGGTCCATGCATAAGATATACTCAGGTCCACTGTGCACATTCTTTAGTATTTATTTCACCAAGGCACATATTTCACATTGAGGCCAATCAGTGTGTGGAAGAGGCAACTTGATGTTACAACAATAATTTAAACATGATGGTATAATAATAGTAAATAGGAATAAAAACTGTATAAAAAGTACAAAAAGATTGGAGACTTGCTCCGTTGCAGCACAAAATAAATAGTTCCACCAAGTTACTCAAATAAATAGTCAATACTGTAACAAATACTAAAATAGGAGTGAACAAAAATTATAGTGATAAAATTGGAAAGTATTCTACATTATATTGTAGAAAACAAAATAATACACAAAGCACTGTATACAACAATTTACATTCTTGTATATTTATGTACACCTGTACAGAACGTAGTGTCACAATACATAGTATTTTAAGGCTTTGGGTGCTTAATTTAAAAAAAAGAAAAAAAACAAAAACTTTTCTACCCCAAAGCACAGGTTCAAAATCAGCCATCTCACTCACCCAAGAGGCTAATCCTAACAAGTTTGTGCAAAGAATCTAATCAGGTCCATCAGTGCTCAGCAACAGGGCACATTCATACAACTTTACCACAACATTTAATATGCCTTCTCACGCAGAATTCAAAAACCAGGCATCAAAAATAGAACTCTGCCCATAAGAAAGTCTATTCACTTCTATTTGACTACCATCCTGACATTTAGCAAATCGAAACAATCAATTTCATAGGCCATCGATTCGTTAGTATGTGACACATTTAACTTATTATCATTATTTTTCGGGCACTGTGAGTGAGAGATAGTGAAAACCTTGGCTATCCAGAATATAATATGCTACATCTACTGGAAGTATTGGCTGAAGAAATACACAAATGCAAAGTAAATTAAGTTAATTAATTAAAACAAAAGTCATTATCAGAGCTATAGGTTCAGGAAGTGCTACTGTGTTTTTCTTGAGGATCAGTGAGACACAAGACAAAAAAGAAAGGTTACAAAGACGTGGGCAAATAAATTCACGTTGATACAGAAATAAAGATGAGAGTGACACATTTCAACTTCAAATAAATAAAATTAAATAAATTACAGTCAATAAATAAATAAATACATAAATAACATGGTCATGAACAAGGCCTTTGGGAGAAAGTATGGGGGAATTATGACATTATCATCATAAACTGGCTGTTTGCTTTAACGGGAATCTTGATGGAGACTGGCTACAGTATAGTGCATCCTCATTGGCTCTGATGGAAAGACACGTTCTTCAACACAGATGTCATTGGGATGTTAAGGAATGCTATTGACTACACTGCATACTGACATGGTCCTAATTCCCCTTTGGCTGAGGCCGGACTCCATGTATGCTCACGGCTGTGCAGCCAAACAGTTCATGGGTCATCATTGAACTGCAGTAACTTTGGGCTTGAGGCTGATGAATGCTCTGTACGCCCAGTCGCAGAAGAGCTTGAAGTGTTGAAGAAGCTCATGGCTGGACTGCAGGACATCAAACTGATAGGGGAGGTGAGGCGGGAGAGATGGCGTCACCGTAGCCAGCCGTGGTGCTTCAACTCTTAACATCTGCGGAGAAGAGGACAAGCAGAGAAAGAGGTTAGGCACAATAGCCTAATAATTTGAGAGTGACATTGATTTACGGAGCAAAAGTTGAAACGCTGAACACAACTGAGGATGAAGTAAGGAAAGTGAGCTCTTTACCTGACGGTGCAGCAGGTTGATGAGAGATTTCATTTCTCTGATCATCTCCACCAGCTTGGGCACAGCAGGGTGGTGGTGCTTCTTTGAAACCTTGTTCAGCCACTCAAAGTGGTGCTCATAGAGCTTCAGGTCAGCGTGCAGCTGAGAGAGTGTGGGCTTCAGCTGGAAACAACACAGACATACTTTAGAGACTTAGCATGGGTGTGGCAAGATGTAACTGTTTGGAGAGAAACAGACCAGCAACTCTCCCTTCACACACAAATACATTATCAGAGCATTACCTCAAGATTGTTGAGGTCATTGGCTGATCTGTTGCTCATTTCTGGCAGAGACCTGAATCTGTGGGGCTCCACATCTGAGTCGAATGCATGCTCCCTCTGAAAGAGAAAACAGCAGCCCATTAGTAATTTGCATCAGCGCAATTTTTACTCATCCTGAGACAAGTCACGGCAGCATGAGGAAAGTATTAGTCTAGCACCTCGATTGGACGACTGTTTTCTGTGCTTAGAGACAGTAGCTCTCACTGAGGGGAGTGTGGTTGATCGGGTCAGTGTGAGTTCACCCACATTCAGCCTCCCCAAATGTCAACAATAAGAGCAAATGACCTGAACCCACAGGATGTTTTCTACAGGGAGCGAGGATAACAACATATGCAGTGACTAAGAAAGCTCCAAGTGGGACAGACAACACAGGGCTGTAGGGAAACTCCAGGGTCACAGCTATAAAAAGATGTAATGACGCAGTGCTCCTGCCCAGCTTGAGTTGTGTTGTAAACTACGTCCAGACAGCAGATGTAGCTCCTGTTGTGACCAGCAGAGGGAGATAAACAACCTGAGGTCCAGGTTTATGGAATTCTACTTGACAAAGGCTGCCGTGCTCATCGGTAGTACAATTTAGTATTAAAGATGTTGCCCTGACGCTGTAATGAAAGGGCATAAATGGAGATGACTGATGCGGCCTGCGTCATATCCAATCAGCAGAAGAACATAACAACATTAGGGTGATGAGTGCTGAGAAATGTTTTGTATAAACAGGTTGTGTGCGCTTAAAGCTTCCTTAACCTGTTTTCCTCATTTTGCTGTTTGTTTGCTTCCACTTGTTTGTGTTGATGTTTTTAAGTGATGAATGTGCAGCATTGTCCCCCATGTCTCTCCATCAGCCTTTCATAACAGCTCACTTATGTTTGTGGTTCAATGTTTTGTCTCTGTTGCTTTTGTCCTCTTCCATCTCTTGCTTCCCTCTCTCTCCCCCTCTCCTCTCCTCTCCTCTCTCTTTCTCTCTCCCTCTGTCTCATACCAGGTGCACAAGCACATGCAACATCACGTGCACATGTGCATGCATGCACACACATACACCGCTGGCTTGTCATCTAGTTGGCTCTCTGATCTCTTCATCTCTTGTGGTTTTCGCTCCATCTTTCTCAGCCTTTAATTCTCCCTCTTATCCTCCTTTTTCTTGCTCTCTCCATCGTAGATCATGACCTCACCCGACAGCCTAGCATCCAGCCTTTTTCTTCCTGAATGCAAATACTGGAATGTGATAAATCTTTTTTGATTTTTATCAAGTCACTTTGCTGTGGCGACCGAAAGCAAAACACTAAACACCGCACCTACACAACCATGGCTATTTAGAGAACCCTCAGCGTGCACACGCACACAGCCACAAAAATGCATATACACAAATGTATGCAGACATATCTAACGTTTGCACCCATACACTATGCATGCAAACACACACACACACACAGACTCAGACAGACAGATACACGGCCGCGTCGGAAAACTTACGCAGACCTATGTGTATACACACGCGCACTGTTCTCTCTTTAAAGAATCAGTTTCATTGCTTTTTTGCAGGGACTTTCCATGGATTCCCATTCTATTTATCTTTCCTAACTTTCTCCTCTCTTTAGTGGAATTCCACACAATAAGGAAAAAAAATTAAAAATAAATCTTCTATATTTCTGAACACTGTCAAATACTGTCCCCAGCACCCTTTGATAATGCTGGTTCCTCACATCTGGAGCCCAGCTTAGACTACTGCTACACAATACCCTGTAACATTGTTTCAAAGCAAGAGGCGCACACACACACACACCCACACACACACACACAAACAGTATCTGCCGGCCAAGACTAGAGAGAGTATTCGGCTATTTTTGATTTTATCCCCTGAACAAAAGAGCTTTAAGATTTGCATAATGCAAAAATAGAATCTGGATCAGTCATGTGTAACCAGAGATGCATAGATATGATGCCACTTTTTTTTCACCTGTTAAAACACAGTGTACACAATCACCAGCTGGAGCCAAAACTTGGGCCAAGTTCTCAAATCTGATTTTCCTACCCACTTGACTGTCAACAACATTAGATTCAGGACAGAATTGTCACTACTTTACGTGCAAGTGTTTCACATTTCACAAGAATAATAAAGGGTCTACAACTCTGTCCACACTTCTACAGACTTGCCACAAAACGTAAACATGTTTCTATGTAAACAGGCATGTCATATATTTTGCTGTCATTTCACACATGCTTGGCAGTTCAGCCTCAGTTGGATGCAGGTATTGTTAATGTATAGTCTTTACTGGAGATAAACTGATTCCTTGAACTTTGTTTTGTTTCCCTTTGGCTGCATTGTGTTTCCCTTTTCTTGTAAATGGGTGTTTATTCTCCTTAATTCCATGAGCCCTGATATGAATTTGATTGCACGCTCACTGGACCGGATAAAGACGGTGGCCTGGCCACCAAGCTTCGCGCTACCGCCACCAATCAGGTGACCAGATGGACCAGGAGGTTGCTGAGTCAGACCTCCCCTCCCTTCGGAGTCCAGTGTGGATTAAAAGTGAGATCACTCAGTCAAATCTCCCCTGAGGCTTTTGCTGCCCTGATCTAAGCATGCAGATGGACTCCAGCCAGTCTGTCATCAATGAAAGCAGCTTAAGTCAGACTGAAGTCCTGAGCAAACCTAGCATAGCACAGCCACACTGTGTTTCCACTAGGGGTGCAACGATACATAAAAGTCACGGTTCGGTACGTACCTCGGTTTTGAGGTCTCGGTTTCGGTTCATTTTCGGTACAGTAAGAGAACCAAAAAACCAAAACATAAATTTGCTTGTTGTTTATGAGGATTTTTTCTAAATCAAATGTGCATGTTTTAGTCAAATGTAATTATTTTACTCACCTACTAAACTGTAGGTACACAGTCCCTGATACAAATAAACTTATTAACTTATCTTAAAATATGAAAAAATTCTACCTATTTTTTTTTATATATATATAAGCACTAACAGTTCAAGCCAGTGACAGACTGACCATAGTTCAGTGTGGGCATTGGGCAAATGCCACAACAGCTGCCTGACGATGCAACTGTTCAGCCGCAAATGAATGAATGAATGAATAAATAACGCGGATCATCACGACGGCACAGTGCGTAGGGTCGATACAGCTGGTGCATCTGCAGCTGATCCACAGGTGCTACAGGTGCTGCAGCTTGTGCGCAACACAGCCAGAGCGAGAGCGACAGACAGACAGACAGACAGACATACAGACAGAGAGGAGATAGGAGCCACAGTCTCCACCTCCACTCCTCCTACAAACAGGAAGGGTCTTCAAGCCTTGTTTACTCTGTATTAGCGGTAGCACTAGCGGTAGCATTAGCGGTAGGTGCCGGCCATGGATGTATTATTATTATTGGCAGACTGTTACCAGCGCTCCTCACATTTGCATGCAGAGCGCTGATTGGCTCCTAGGGAATTCAGGGACGTTCTGATTGGCTCTGAAGCAGCATGACCAGCGCATGGCACTGAGCCTGCTTTGGCCTGAACAACGATCTCAGTCGCTGCTCCCGATGGGATCACACATCGGCATGCGCGGCGGCTGCACAATGTTTTGAAAGTTTTTTGCGGGGGAAACGTACCGAAAATACCGTTGTTTGCTGTCATGCATTGAACCGAACAGGGCGTATTGAACGGTTCAATAAAATACCGAATATTGTTGCATCCCTAGTTTCCACTACAGTGCATGATGCAAAGTTAGAGTTTGAAGTGTGAGGTTACCCAAACTGCAGGGCAACATTATAGCACCACAATCCAATTAGGGGAAGATCAATCAGAGCAGGCTGTGGTGCAACAACCAGCATCCTTCTCTTTTCCACCCTCACACCCACAATCCAATTAGCATAAAGTGGCCAGGGCCTCATTAACCTCCCCTCCAATCAGTGGCCGAGATCGGTCATCATCATGACGACATCCCCACTTACCAGCAGTTCTTGGGTGAGCTTCATCAGATTTTTGGTCTGATTGGACAGTTTATCCATGTCACTGGGCCGCCGCTGTGGTACTGGAGAGGCAGACGTGAACACAGGCAGCTGAGCCAATAGCAGCGAGAAGAGCAGTGATGAGGAGGAGTCCAGCAGCACTGCAGGGGTAGAACAAAACGGAAGCAATTAGTGGAGAGGCGCTGTCATCTCGCCATAATGATAATGACCTCAGGCCACGGCTGTCAGTCCTAGGAGAAGATATTGCACCATAATATAAACAATAGTTCCAGACTTGGCAGAGGAATCCTGAAGAGCTTCAATGTCAGAGTCATGTTTTCACAGGCTGAATGCAAATCATTAAATCATTAAAAGCCGGGCTTTGACACTGAATATCACCATCACTCTTTTACCTTGAGCAACGCAATGAATGCTGCTGATTGTCACACCTGCAACTGGATAGGTACGTGAGTTGGTGGTATAAATTATATAGACCAAGCCAAGTCAACTCCCTAACAGTAAGCTCATTCATTCTTTTCCTTTCAAGTTCAAATACAAGGTAGACTAAGTATTAAAAGGGAACCGCAGTGGTGTTGAAATGATGAATGCTTGATAATTACAGGTGAACCACAAGAATCGCAGCCAAAACAACACTGCAGAGCATCTGAGCTCCCTGTCCTGGTGTAACTTGAACAGTGGAGTGCAAGTATTATCACTAAAGGCATCATGTTAAATCCGTTCTTTGGAGTTTAACTTATAAATAAAATAATTTAATTCAGTGTCTGAAGTCACGAGGAGCGATAGTATGGCTGTTAACAGTCACATAAAAGTCATAAAAGTCATAAACACACCACCATTTAAAGATATTCAATGATAAAGGCAAAGCTGAAAAAGTGATAATTAACACACGGTGCAGTTGCAAAATTTAAAAAAAAAAAAAAAAAAGACTCACACAGTCACTTACATTTCATATTGGTTCGGATCCAAGAGATAGGAAACCCAGCAGACAAACGTAGATAAATAAATAAATAGAAAAATAATAAATAAATTGAACTCCGGAAATTGTCACGTGCTCCGGTTTCTTCTTCGCACTCTTCAGTCAGAGTGAGGAGGAAAGTTGTCAGGACAGAATGAATGAGAGAGCAGAGTGGTGACTGGAGCCACTCAGGGAAGAGAGAGAAGAGAAAGTGAGGGGAAAAAAGAAAAGGTAAAAAAAATCAAATAAATAAATAAAGTCAACCTCAGTCAAACTTTCTGTCTTGAGCAAAAAGTTTGAGATGAGCCCCTGTGTTCTTTATGGAGTGCTGAAAGGCAGAGAGACACTTAGACAGTTTGGAGAGAGAGAGGCAACAGAAATGCAGAGAGAGGGATGCGAGTGTGCTAAGTCCAATTTTTGCGCGCAGTGAAGTGTTTAGGCTTGTTTAAAACTTCCTTTATAAAGACGTCGGGCCTATGACACATCGGCAGTGACTCACTTCATTCATAAAAACACACACACACACACACACACACACACACATACACACACACATACACACACACACAGTGAGAGAGACACACGCTCTCTCTCTCTCTCTGGCCCTCCTCTCTCTCTCTCTCCCTCTTTCCTCCTCCCCTCCCTGCTGCCTGTCTCTCTCTTTGCGAAACTTAAAAAAAATGTTCCGTTGTTTTTTTTCTTTCCTCTATCACTTTCTCCCGTCCTGTCCTGTCCCTATCTCCAGCACTTCCTCCGTCGCATCCCGCTACCTGCGCCAATCAGTCCCCATCTACCTCTTTTTATCTTCCCATCTCCAAATCTCTTCCCCCCTCCTCTCTCTCTCTATCACTGCAGACGTTTTAAAAAGCCCATTGTTTTCATGTGTATCAGCCTATCTCATGTAACCATGTATCTTTTAGAGCTCCAGTTTTACTACCTGTCCCCGTGTCTTTTTTCTTGTGCTTGCCGGTGTTTTGTGCTGTGTTCAGGGATGAAATGTCACTGAAAGTTTATTTTCCGCTTGTGTTATTCAATTTATGGCAGGGCTCTTTTTGGGCTACACATGCCACATTCCCTGTATTATAACTAATACGCACAGCAAACACCTTTTCTCTCCCATATTTCTCTCCCCCCTTTTCTCACCCCTTGCTCTCTCTTTTTTCAGAGCCCCTCCTGAGACAGCAGCCTGTTATTTCCACTGCCCCCCCCCACCCTCCTGCCCCCCCCACCCACCCACCTCCTTCTATTTTTTTTCACTCCTTCTCTCCCTCTCCAGGGTGAAGGAAAGAGTGAGGAGTGAGAGACGGATAGGAGCAGGAGAGAGGTGTTGTCCAGACCAGAAGGGGCCTCAGAAAGTGTTGCATAGGAACAGTGAGCGGACACACACACACACACACACACCCATACTGTACACACACCACAGGACATTAACACGGACACCCATTTCAGGGGGTATTAGGGGCGGCGGGGCGGGTGATGGGGTCAACGCAGTTAAACACACAAACACAAAACATGCACACGGATGCACACGCACTGTGTCGCAGAGACGCCGCTCAAATAAACCCAAAACACACTTTCTGGCACACAAACGCGCATGCAGAAACACACACACACACGTTCTACAGAAACATGTTTTCTCACACACTCTCTGTATGTTTCTCTCTTTTTCGCACACACACAAACACACACGCACGCACGCACACGTAGAGCACGGCAGCCTGGAAATACTCAGTCAGGTGCAGTAAAGCATGGCCTACTGTTGCAAAGGGCAAAAATGAGTTTCCAGTCATCACAGTTCATCACTGAGGGACAGCTAGTGCATCATACTGTACACACACTGCATATCAGAGGGGAGTCACACACACACAAACACACACACACACAAAGGGGGAGAGAGGGAAACCAGGGAAAGGGAAGAAAGCGTTTTTGAGTCTGGGTGTGAGATTAGGAGACCCTCATTCACAGACATACACTCATGGTGTGGTTAGAAAATAATTAGTGGCGGGCCTTGTATGCGCACATTCGCACACTCATACACATATACACACAGAGTTGCCAGTCCGGTGGTGGGCCTACACAGACAAACAAACACCCTCCAAATGATGAGGGCCTGGTGGCAGTGAGTGGGTGGCAGAGTTGTTGTGGTAAAAAAAAAAAAAGGGGTCATGCTCTGTTTTCTCGGGTCAACAGTAGAGAAGAAAAGCAGGGAAAGGAGGAGAACAGGAGAAGAAGGAGAGGAAATAGATGAGTGCGGTTGGACGTAGGGAGATATTGACACACTCGCTCTTTTTAATTTCCCACATCAAAGGGCCGTTTGAAGACACAGCTGGGGAGAGAAGAAAAGAAAGAGTGAAGTTAGTCACTCTCCCTCACTGCCTCTCTGGGCTGCCTCTCATGATGGGGGTCTCCTGGGTGGTTCAGAAGCACACAGGAGTCTGTCAGGCCATCCGCCAGCGCTGATCACTCACACGCCGTGACACCGGGTGGGTGCCCTTCAAGTGTGCGTCTGTGGGAGCCATGTGTAGATGTCAGCGCGCAAAGTAAAAGAGGGTTATGTATCTTTGTTTAGACTTTTGTTTTTGTGTGTGCGAGAGTGAGCACACATTGGCGCATGCCTGTTGGAAAAGGGGGAATCCAGGGTTTGTGTAAATGGGTGTGCGTACAGTATATGTGTGTAATTATGGGTATGTGGTGGTATAAGTGCGGTGTCTGTATAACGTGCATGAAACATCAGTGTTTGTGTGTGCGTCTGTGTGTGTGTGTTTGTGTGTGGCCTTCATATGCTACCCATTACATCACCAATCTGTGTAAACCACCATAGGAGGAGAAACAGAGTGAGACACTCAGACTACGACCTCAAAGACATCAGAGAGGAAGGGGAACCTGTGACAGGGCCTGCCAGCCGGCCTCGCTGCCAGACAAACTTTACTCACACAAGCTTCACTCAAGTCAGTCATGCTTTACACTGGGTTTCCTGTGCGCCATGGCCCCTGTATTCACACATTATTACGCAGGCTTCAAATCATTCGAATGCCTCACACTCTTCACTCACCTTTTGCTGGGTTGTTAATCCACACAGTTGCTCAATTCATACACCATTTGCCAAAGTCACATCCCAAACTTTTTTCAGTATGACTGTAATATTCTTCATAGTTTATTTTACTGACAAGGAAGAACCCATGGGAAGAATGGATTTTTTTTATGTTGGGGATTTTTATCCACTGTTTGCTTTAGTGTGATTAGGGTTATGGTCTGATTATGTGAACAAATACTAAATCTGTCCATTCTGATAATGTTGATTTTCCCATAAATGTTTATTGCCGTGGGTTAATTTCCACGTCCAGGTGGATGATAAAGCAATCTTGTGGATTTTAGGGTTAAGTCTCATATTCTGCTTACCTCAGAGTGTCGTGTGTAAACAGTGAGAACGGTGGCTGTGACGCAACACTGCAACGATGGTAAAAGGGATTATGGGAGAAGGAGTAGTAATAAATTCATCATTTTTATGTTGCACCCTCATTTCCTCCAGGGAATTCCAGCACGGGCCAAGTAAATAAACTCAGAGATTATGTTCAAAGGGAAAACCAAAGGTCCGACCTATTACTGTTAATATTTACTCTCCTATAACAGAACACTTTCAAATTTCCCCATGACCTCCTCCACCTCCCGTCTTCTTCCTCTCTACTCCGTCATTCTGTCCCTCGTTCATCTCCTCCGCTCTGCTGCCAAGTGCGTGACTCTGGCGGGGTATGCTATCTGGGGAATTGTCATGGTAACCTTACCCCAACTCGCTACGCACCGCCATCATTGCCCCCAGCCCCCTTTCCTTGCCCCCCCCCAAACCTACGTCAGAGAGCAAGTGAGTGTGTTAATAGTTCAAGGGGGGGTAAGGGAGAAATACTGACACACAGAAGGGGGCTGCAGTCATTGGGCAATAAAATGACGTCTCTGACTTTCTTTTTCTCACCGTCAGAGATCAAGCGTAATGCGCTGTTGTCCTCTTTGAAATGGATATATGACAAAAGCACCCCCCGCCCCGTCAGTTTCCCCCTCCACTGGAGAGCCTTGAGTAGAAAAACTCCCTATGGACGTGATTTACAAATTGTGCATGTCAATTGCTCTTTTCCTTTTCCATGCAAGCAGCCCACTCAAGTCAGATAGTATGTGCTGTTGTGCATCTGTTGCTTTGCCTTTTTTATTAGACCATTAAAGGAGGACATTAACCAGCATCATTATTGCAGGTTTCCTCACTGGCTCAGCTCACAGAGCCGCGCAAAAGGGCAGGATGCAGCTGATGAAAGGGAGAGCTCGCAGCAGAGAGAAGGGGAGCCAAATGTTTAAATCAGCTCTCTATTAAACACACATTCACAAGGCTTATTTTGTTTGGAAACCAGAGTCTGTGGTATGTGACAAAACACAGTGTACGTGTGCGTGTTAGCATACAGTATGTGTGACAGTAAGACTCAGCTGAACCCCCCCCCCTCTTCACTCTCTGACTCCCGGTTGCTCACCTGCTCACATTCCCCTCCTCTCACTCTCGCTGCGTCCAAGTAGTTGCATCTGCCAGTGAGGAAATCTCTGAATGAACTTGTTGAAGCAATAGGTCACAGACAGAGTGTGAGAGGGAGAAGGAAGGAAAGAGAGGTGGTGGTGGTGGTGTTGGGGGGGTTCGGGGAGTTGCAGCGGGGGAGTACAGCGGGAAGTAAGCTACCCACGCAAAAGGAACTTTTTACTGTGCAAACACTCTTTCCATGCTCCCTCCATCTCAGACTGGTGTTAATACACTGCAGAGCCCAGGCCTGTCTCAGAGCTCCCTCCCGCTCATCTCTCTGCCATTCTCAGTCGCCCTAAACATTCTTTCCTCCCCTGTCATTGCGTGTCCAGTCTGCATCCCTCGCTCTCCTCATCTCATCCTCCTTTCAAAGTGCTTCCCCCCTCGGCTCACTACTTACTTTCTCTTTCACACACTCACTCGCTTCCACTTCACATCCCTGTCTCCTCCGGGTCCCTCTGTTTTCTCTGCTGCTGTCTGGTGTGCAGAAGGATCAATGGAATATAAACAGCACAAGCTTTAAACAGTCAAAACATGTGTAATCAAACATGATGTGCATGTAAAGAGTGAAGAACTTTCATCACCTGGGTGTGATATCTCCACTCAAGTGGCCCTTTAAAAAAAAACTTCTTTTTTTTTCTTTAGAAGGAGAAAGACAAGGGAATAAAAAGTTGGGAGAGTAAAAGTGAAGCTCCTATTTTTGGTGCATTCCTCAGTCTGCAGAATAGTTACCTCGGAGACATTACTCGAGCATTCGCTGCCCCTTTCAGACTTCCACCATTATTTGTGGTGAGTTACAACATCTGTGTGTTTGTATCAGAGCTGACCATTACTTGCCAGCGCACCGTGTGTCTGCGTCAGCCACACACTGAGCCCGTTGTCGTGTTATTCTACGGAAGCTGAGAGCTGCTGACAAACACTCAGGGGAAACGGGGAGGGGTGTGTGTGTGTGTGTAAAGGGGCAGCGAGGCCTGAGCAGACGACGGGAAAGAGTGAAGGGAGCGGGAAGACAAAAGGAAGAGGACTTGTGTGACGTCGCTCTCTGCCCTATGGAGTGACTTTGTCAACGTGACGCGACCTCGGTGACACGGAGGGGTGGGAGGGTGCCCTTTCCAGACGGATGGACACAGATACACACAGACACACAAACAAACTTGCAAAAACATGCGTATGCTTACGTCCGTCAGACGATTCACCCCCAGCATTTAAAACAATTTATAACCCACTACCCCCTTTAACTCGACACGGACTGGCTGGTTTCTGTGAATGCTGACGTACTTCAGGCCCCCTCATTGCTGGCCATTCATTAAATTAACGCTCATTACACGGTGACAATCATAAATCAACCTCCCACAACAATGATAACAGATAACACAACCTATAACAGAGCACATGGGCAGCTGTATTGATTCTGCCGTCGTTCCACCGACCACTTCCCGTGCGTCAGCCATTCAGAGTGTGTAAATCTCGCCATAACTGAGAGCAAACACAGGAAAGGAAATTTCATATCCGCATGTTGTCACTGTTTATGTTTTGAAGAAGAGTACGGAACGGGGATCGAGGAGCTGAGCAACACAGTCGGGAGGCAAAAGCGCATTTGAAAATGTTTAGAAATCAAAAAGACTTCTCTCCACATTCAGCAGGCTGTGCTTTGACCGCACAGGGAGGGGAGGTGGACCACGAGTTCACTGAAATGTCAACTTTGGTTTGAAGTGACTTTGACTTAAAGCGGTGCAAACACGGCACAGAAGATACACTGTCTTCCTTTTTTAGATTGAAATTTCTGCAGTTGTTGTCGTTTTGCGCTTTGGGTTTTTTTTTTTTTGCATTCTCTTGTGGAAAGAAAACATTTACTGTCAATGTTTATATAAACTGAACTATCTGTCCCTCATACTTCTTGAACACCTTATCTCTGGAATAGTGAGAGGAAGATATGGAAGTGATGTGTTTGCGTGCATTCTTCTTACCTCCATTATCATTATCTCCGGGTCTGAATGTGATGGCCATCGTTTACTTGTGCATCTGCATGACCTGTCACAACCCCGCAGTCTCTTCAGCTTTATTTTCTTGACCTTTGTTCATTGCTGGAGCTCACAAAAGCTTTGTCTAGTGTGCAGTGACAGAGCCACCTTTATCATAGGAGGCCTGTGACTAAGAGGAATGAAATGGAAGTTATTCTAATCTCGCTATTCTTGTTCCCAATGTTTATGTGCACTGTGACCCCCTGCTGTTGCCAATTAGCCATAAACTGCTCTGTGAAAAATGCCTTACATGTCTTCTTCTATCAATAACAGTCTGTGAGTCAAGGACTCAGAAATGAAAGCTATCCACAAATTTCTATTTTTGGCACTGAGTTCACACACATTATCATTGCCCCCCGCCGCCACTGTCTTTTTATGTCTCCACCTCCCTTCTCTTCCTGGCTCCTCATCCCCTTTCTGTTCATCAATCACAGTGCCCATCCTCATCAGGGGAGGTCAGCACTGGATGCATGAATGGTGTCGTTGGACTCAGTGTCTGCCTTGTATTACAGACGCCCTCGCATCTGGCTGGACCCCCGGTAGTGCCAGGAAACATGCCAGGAATGCAAGGAATGGCCCACTGAGCGATAAGAAGGAAATTTCCCGCAGCAGACCGGACTGAAGGCCCAGTAACAACAGGCACACGGAGAATCACAGGAGAGAAATGAAAGGAGATGACGACAAAGTGTGGGGTGGGAGGAGGTGGAACAGGATGCCTGGACAGACAAATGTGCAGTGGCGGCCCTAGGAAACCGAGAGCAGTGATGCGGGTGGAGTGATGACACATGAAATGAAGGGAACGGGATGGGTTGGGATGACTGGGTAGAGATAGGTGAGAGTGTCAGGGAGAAAAGAACTAATGAGCTGTGATATAGAGGTGGGGATCAGAAAAAACAAAGTGATGCTATGGAAGAGAATGACCGAACAAAGATAGGCGACTGCAACGACGTAAAACAGACTATCGCCCATCCAGAGGGTGTTGGGCGAGGGCAAGGGACAACTGTGGGACAGGAAGAGAGTAGAGATAGAGGCACACCACAGGAAAGGTGAACCCCTGTTAATCAGCCTCTGACTGGGTAACAGTGAGTGGGAAGAGGCGGACACACAGACAGACAGACATATACCTCACACAGGCAGATGTCTTGCTGGTGAATCCTTGGTGTTTGACTGACAGCGCCTCTTTATGACTCACCAACCTGACCATCCCACTGTCTCCCGCACTGTGCCATCTGCAGAGGCTTTTGAACAACCAACACGACACTGCCAAACCCCTGATCCAGATTAGCTTCCCCTCTGTAGTGACCAGTTAAATCTGACTTTACATCAGTGTCTAATAACAAGTCTACATCCGTTTTGTCTGGCTGCTGGTGCTGATTTTCAGGGCGGCCAGTTGGTAATGGTTTTGAGCTGCTAAATTGCACCGGGAGGGATTAGATTAACTACCACCAGGGCGCACACGCGCATGCACACACACACACACACACACACCGTTCCTCTCGTTTCCTTGTTTCTCCAGGATTACATCAGAGTGTAGTCCGGCATCTGTGAATAAGCACATACCTCTCAGTCGCAGGGGAGGTCAGAGACATGTCTAATGTGTTAGAACAGAAAGGGGATAATGGGATATATGGAGGGGGACAGGAAGTATAAACAATCCTTTCTGTGTATGGTTTTGTATTCCTCCTCAATGGAAAGATAAGAGATATGATGGGGATCTAGTTTCAGTTTATACATGCTGGTGTGTGTATGCATGTGTGTGTGTGTGCGTATTGTTCCTATCTGGCCCAAACCCTGTCTTTTCTGTGTTCAGATCATAAATAATGAGCAATCTGGAAGGAAATGAAACATTATCCATATAACTCCCCGGGGTGTATCTTGTATGACAATGATTCATTCCTGTAATATGACAGCGCAGACCATGGCCAATTACAATAACAAAATCGAGATAGATAAACAATATTCCCAGCCACAATCTGGGCTTCTTCTCTCAAAAGCTACGTACTAATTAATCTTCAAAGTAAAAAGCAATCTTGCATGACGAAGCAAGTCCTGTACGTCGCCACTCACATCAAATCAGAGCACTTTCCCAGGTCAGATCAACATTGTAAAGCATAATAGAGAGAGAGTGCAGAACAAAGTGACGAGGGGCAATACATGTGCTTTATGGTGCGGTTATGCTGAAGAAACTGGGGTCAGAATCTGATCCAGGGAACTTGAACTGCTCCGCTCTGTCGCTCATACGTTTAGGTCAAAACCTCACATAATGACTTAGTGTGGTTCCCTGGCTTTTCGACCCATCTGAAACAGCTGACACAAGGCAGAAAGGTGGGTGTGTGAGTTTTGAAGTAAAGGCAGTGAAAGGCGCAGGCAGACAAGATGGGAGAGGTAGCCTAACGTTTCTTTTTTTTTTTTTTTTTGGTAGCTCCATTAAAAAGAACCCCTGGGAAGTTTGGACAACTGACAGCTGAGGTGGAGTCTGGGGCAGCCAAGCAGGAGGGAGAGTGTTTTCATGTGTTTATGTGTGTGTTTCCCTACACTAATGGGACTTACAGTATATATATGGCTACGGCGCTGTCTCTCAGGCCCTCATTGAGTGTGACGGGGGTTCACTCAGGGGTATAGCAGCAGCAGCTCTCGGGGACGACCTGTGGAACACCCCTGATATCCTCCAGGGAGCGATGCTTTTGAGGTGCGGTCCCCCACCACCCTTCACCTCCAATGTGCCGAATCAGTGGAAGGCAGAAACTCAGAGAGTATCCCTGACACTAATATGGAAAAAAGCCTGTTTGGAGCGAATATAAGGGCAAATATTATTCTTCCTGAGCGTAACCACGGCGAGCACCTCTGACCTGGCAGTGAAAGTGCTGAAACAAAAAGCCCAAAGACTTTTTCTGCTCCATCAAAGGAGAGCTACATAAAATAAACATGGCCATCAGATTACCACGCTGAACACGGGGCCGCGTTAGCCCGCGCCGGCCTCCCTGCCGCCCAACCCCATCGCTCTATGGGAGTTAAGTGTGGGGTCTGCTCAGTCAACACCATGACGCAAAATGGAACAAGCCTCTGACAGAAGCCCCAGGCTGATGGAATAAGGCCCCTACCCACAGGCCCACAGGCCCCCCGGCCCGAGAGAGACATACTGAGCGAAAGCGAGAGAGACAGGAAAACAGGAGCAAAGAGAAGGAAAGGAGGGAAAAGGTAGATGAGGACATTTTGGGGAAAAAAGAGGAAAAGACCACCAGTCCCATATTGGTGGAACAGGCCTTGTCCCAAATTGAAAGGCACACACATAAACGCACCGCTGCCCTGCGTAAGCAGCAGCAGCAGCGGCACCGGCAACAGCAGCAGGAGCGGCAGCAGCAGGCCAGGACAGACAGCCGCCAGTAGAGAGGGAGCCGGGGCAGGGCAGGGCAGGGCAAGGCAGGGTACAGCGGTTGGTGGTGGTGGTTGTAGCTGCCAGTGAGACTGTGAGGCTTAGCTGGCTGGTCCTACTAACAGTGGACACCCTCAGCCCAGAGGATCTGACCTCACAGGGGTTCTTTATATCCCTGCGTGTGCCCGTGCGCATTTGTGTGTAGGGGCATGCATGTGCACCGAAAAAAAAAGAGAAAGAGAAAAGTTTGTGTGTTTATGTGTACATTTCACATTTGGGTGACGTAACCAGGGGAGAACAGATCTGTCCCTTGAGGAAGACCAAGGTTTTTCTCTTGGCCTTTTAGTCACCTCACTGAGCTTCTGCTGTCCATTTCATCCACGAGTCTCCACATCTCCAACCTCAGCCACAATCTGTTGTCTGTCTGCATCTGACTGATCTCCCTCTCGGCACCTCTGACCTTCTCTCCAGCCGTCTCAAACCTCACACAGATTCCTACACCCCCAGTCTGCCTTTTTGTCTGTCTTGTGACCTAACAGAGATTTCCTTGCTCCCTTCCTGGCCTTAACACTAGAACCGCCGTGAGGTCATTTTGACCTCTCTCGCTTCTTAAAATGCACGTAACTCTGTTTGCGTAAAAACCCTAGGTCTCCCAGTTGGTGACTTTTCCTAAAAGTGTGTTCTACATCATCTTATGCGTTTTCGTGATTCTGATATAAAAGAGAGCGAAGAAAAGAGAGATTTTACCTAGAACCGCCAAGAGGTCATTTTGACCTCCATTCATTCTAATGCAAAAATGCTAAATGGACTGCATTTATATAGCCATATATATTATAAACCCAGCCAGACACACAGTTCAAAACACTTTATGGTAATACTTAACATTCATATACACACACATACTTTACCAAAAATAACAATAGTGGTTGCTAGGCAACCAATATAGATGACTCTTTATTTTTCTACTGTTCGAATAGTGTGTGTATATAAACAAGTATAAAATTGATTTTCCAATAATTGCAATCTGGGCTAAATAATGTCCATTTAGTCTCTCAGTTTGCCAGTTAGTTAGTTATAGTTAGTTATTTAGTTAGTTAGTCATTTTGACCTCATCCCACAACACAACACCAGTTCAGATACTAGAAAGTTGTCAAACAGTTCAAACAGGTCAAACAGATAAAAAACTAATATTACTCATAAACATTGAACATAACAATGACAATCCCTTGCTCTCATGAGAAATGGACATGAATTCAAAAATTTGAAACAATTTTGAAAATTTTTACATACCACACACTGTTCGAAAATAGAAAAATAAAAAGTCGTCTATATTGGTTGCCTAGCAACCACTTTTGTTATTTTTTGTAAAATATGTGTATGTATATGAATGTGAAGCATTACTATAAAGTGTTTTGAACTGTGTGTCTGGCTGGGTTCATAATATATATGGCTATATAAATGCAGTCCATTTAGCATTTTTGCATTAGAATGAATGGAGGTCAAAATGACCTCTTGGCGGTTCTAGGTATACATGGAATGTTGGCTGTTCTAGTGTTAACGTAGCCTGAAGCCATGCACAGTGTTTCAATTTGAGTCTAAAATGAGAAATCTATCTTTGTTTCTTCTGAGCCAGACTCATAAAAGCAATATTGCTCCTTTTGCCCAAGTGGGATGAGGATGAAAAAAAAAAATAAAGGAAGAAGTGTTTGGTATGATGACTACTTTGGACTTAAACCCTCACACTTTCCCCTCCGATTTCCTGATAAAGCATGCCTCACAACCTCCATCAGTAGCCCTACAGTCATCGTACTCCAACCTTCCCTGACGTATGACTTGAAAAACCTCCTTATACTGCTGGCATTACCATGACGCAAGGCTAACGCAAAGTATTGCCAGATAACAAATAGATACTGAGGCCATGCCAGGTTGTAGCTGTTAGTGTTAAGTGTGAGAGCCATGGGCTTTTTCTGCTTCCTGAAAATGACTCCTGTGTGCAACAACAATGAACACAATCACTGTGGTCCACTGGGCCTCACACCAGCAGCATTGCATTACCGCGCTTGCCTCCCTACTGTTCTCCTTTTCTTTTCATCCTCCTCTCTTTTCTCCTCTGACTCAGCTGTTTTGTAGGAAACTCCATCTCTTTGAAGAAGGGAAGAATCTTTCATTACTCGACAGCAGGGAGAGAGAAGGAGATGATAGGGAGAGAATAACTGCCCCATTGTCTTCACACACACACCCTCACCCCCCCTCAGTCCACCAGTGATAATTGTATTGAGCTAATTACAGAGAGCCGCTACAACAGGTGTGGGGCTCTGCACCTGGGTAAAGAAGCCTACTTAGTGTGTGTGTGTGTGAGGCAGAGAGACGGGTTTTGTGTGTGCGCGTATGACTACGCAATACTGGGAGAAAGTGTGTCTGTGTCACTGATTGAGATCACAGAAATCTGTGTGTGTGACACATGCTTACTAAACCTTACATGTTACTTAATAGCACTCAGACATTGGTCACTGTATTGTATCACCAACTACTGTAATGTCACACAATCAGCGTGGACCTATACCAGTCTGAGCCCATCTGTGTTTCATTATAAAGCTACAGACTACATCTGTATGGCATTACTGGAAAGTTGAAATTAGCACACAAACACAGTCTCACTCTCACTCATACACCACATTGAATTTCAAATGAGAGTGATTACAATCACTTAATTGATAAATGTAACCACAGGGAGCCTCTTCTGGTGATTCATGATCTATAACCAGTCTTTCTCAATGGCATGTTTTTTGATGTCAGCGCAGCAAGAAATTGGGAAGACAGAACCGGAGGCTACACTGATGATGTAAGCAGGGGGTCTCACGGGATTTATGTTTTTTTTTGGAGCGTTTTACCGTAAAGGAATTCATCTGAGAAGCTGACCGGAAGAAAGAAAGCCGTTGGCTGGATGCCAAGGGAGCATGTTAACTTGTGTTTGCCGAGACGTCACAGAGCTTCACTCTCAAAACAAAGAAAGTGGTCAACTGACGTCTGGCTGACTAGACAGTGAAATTGACTGGATATTACAAAATTGTGACAGTTTAAGTTGCCCTGTTACTCACTCCAAATGATGATATCACCTGTCTGCTGTCTGTTCACCACAGCCACTTGCTAACTCATACTTAATCAGATGGTCTTTTCTAAAAGGCCAGGGCATTATACCACATTAATGAAATGTTACGCCCCACCAATCAGTTCACTCTGGTGTCTCACATCAACCAAGGGGAAATTAAGAGTCTCCATTTGCTCTTAAGTCACTTTGACCTTTATGATAAAAGGTAAACCTTGGTACACTTTCTGTGTGATTGTCACAGTCTCATTTTCTTGCTTGAGTCATGACCCGGTGTAAAATGCTACCATTATTACAGGAAATGAGAATCTGTCTTTGGAACAGATGATAATGCAGTTGTATGATCACCTCCTTAGTCAAGCAATTCTACCTGCAGACTCATCATTTAACGTCAAAGGGGAATGAGTCCTGCATTGCCACCTTGTGGAACGTTTCTTTGGTGTTGAAGCTGTGACAAGTGCCAAGCCCCAGGGGCCCTGCTGTGGGCAACAAACTTGTCAAAGAGTATACGGAAACTGTAGGTCTTTTGACTTGAATTCAGAGTTTTATTAAAAACAAGTACTTTAAAAACATACATGGAAGCCAAGTCAAACAGTCACATAAAGCATAACACTACGTGGCCCAGCAGACATGGGGTTTTACTCTCTGCTTTAAAATAAATCCTATAAAGACATACCAAAGCCAATACATTTCTTACTTGAAAATATCTTAGTGAATAAATGAACTGATATGGAAATGTCATGAAGAAACAACCACCTAAGCACCACAATGCTGAAAACATGTCCAGTTTGATTTTTTTGTTTGTTTGTTTGCAGTTTGCATTTCTGCTCAGATTCCGTTATTACTTCTCTGAGACATCCATGCAGAGACAAATATGGGCTTCCTCAAAGCCGAGTCCTCTGATTGGCAGGAAGCTCATCCTGGTCGAGTCCCCACAAAAAGGTGCGGAGACGTGTCACTTCCTTTTGGAGCTCAGGGCTTGGGATTGGCTGGGAGAGGTCAAGGCGTGGTGTCTCATTTGGCAGGATAAGAGGAGGATGATCCAGAAAGCTCTCAAAGATGTCTGAAAGAGGAGGAAATTAGAAACAATTGACTTTTCACTTACTGTTTATTATATTATTATATCATTGTTACTTTTTGTACTCTTGGATATAGCGATTTGTTTCACCTCCGCTCAGCTCTGTGCCTGGTGGAGGAGCCCAGGATGCTGGTGGAGCTCTGGCTGGTCCCAGCTTGTAATGAGTGAGCAGGTGGTGCAGCTGGGCGGGGCTTAACTGGGCATGGTCCTCCTGTAGACTGGTCCAGGAGGACTGTGAGACGAGAGGTTAATGGAACAAATGTTACTTCATATTCCAGCACAGGCCTGTTGTTGGCAGACTGCATGTGTCGGTGCTTTTACCTGGATAAGTCGAGTCTTGGGAATGCACAAGAAGTTGACTGTGATTGACAGTTTCTTCATAAATTCAGAGGCGATGTCTCCTAATCCTGCCCCCTGTAGCCAGTCCAGGACCAGATCTAAATTTGTTCTGATCTGAACTGCTCTGGACCATGAAAACAGTCCATCTGAAAAAAAAAAGGAAGTGGATGTGGAAAGGAACAGAATGGAAATGTCAAATGTGCCAGCTGTGTCAAACATGAATAGAAAGAACCTGTTAATTAAGACATATCAATGTTGTAAGAGAACACTTTTATTATCTTATCACTACACGTGACATGTAAATAAGATGTGATACTGTGATGATGTGATACTACATGATGATATCCATGTTCTATCTAAGTCTATGAGGAACATAAAAATCTAATTCCATAAACATAAACAAGGTCTATTTGTTCTGGCATGACCTTAGACAAACCTGTTGCTGTATAACTGCCATTAACAAGTCTAGTTTCTGTTGAACTACATTGAAGACAGTGACATTAAGCTGAGCCTTCTCACCTCTCTCCAGCAAAGTGTTGAGCAGAGAGGTGTTGGTGAAAAAGAAGAGGTAGCCAAAGGTTTGGGAGGTAAGAGGAGGGGACAGACACGCTTCCCGGGACAGCACGAGGGAACAGCGATACACTTCCACCAGCCCTGCAACCTTGGGTGGTAAAGCAGACACATCATCCACCTCTTCGTCATCTCCTCCTTTCTCCTCTCTCTCTGCACCACCGGCTCCATCCTTCTCTTTCTCTTTGTCCTCGCTGGAGAATGGGTTGGAGTCCAGGAGAGCAGGTAGTAGTGAGTACAGAGTCTTTGTGGACAGAAAGGACAGACACATGAGCTGTTTTGTATATAAAAAGAAAACATTTACTGTATACTGTTGGAATGATGCACGGAGGAGTTGGGAAAGATGGGAGGTGGAGAGCCGCTTACTAGTTTTTCTAGGGATAAAGATTTGTTGAAATATTTCTGCAACTATTGGATAAATTCCTGTGAAATTTATCAAATTGTTGATCCCTAGAGGATAAATCCTCTGGCGTTAGTTATCCTCTGACTTTTCTCCCAGCACTAAAATAGAGTCCACATCTGTGGTTCTCACTTGAAATATCTCAACTGTTGGATGGATTGCCGTTACAATTTGTCACACACATGACCACATGTCCATTTAAAGATGAACTGCAACAAGCTGACCCCTTAACAGTTTTTTTTTTACAGCGTCGCCACCGAGACAAATTGCAAGTTGTCATTTTTTCCCAAATACTTGAGAAACTCCCTACAGTCTCAACTACACTTGTGGTGGCCAGCGCTAATAAAGCAGAAATGACAGTGCTAACTGGCCTGACTAAGATGATCATGAAGACAATACGTGTGTCAAAAACCTCAACATGTTAGCATTGTCACTGTGAACATGTTGGCCTCTAGGATGACTGTAGACGAGGGCCAGATCCTTCTACAGTACATGCTCACCTTAACTAAAAAAGCAACAACATTTAAGTATACCAAAGTCAGACACTCTGAATACTGTTGATTTTTACGAGTGCTGTTGAAGCACACTTTTCTTCCACAATGCAAAGCACAAAGGAAATGGAGGACACGCTGACAGCTGGAAAAAATTAAAATAGATTATGGGTGGTGGTGAGACAGCTCCGGAGCGATCTCAGTAAACAACAAAAATAAGTGTCAAGTTGTGAGGAGGACAATTTTCTGTCTCTTTATGAAACTTAAGTCTTTCCAGAATCAAAGCTGGGTCAGCATCGCACATAAAGTGTGTTGTATAGTATACAGTATTAAGAATATGTAGTTAATACGGATTTGGAGCTTTGGTCTTTTTATACCTTGGTGAGGTGATAAACACACTGCTGGAAAGTGTGCATGATGACGTCGTCCAGCTGCGCCAGAGCTTCTGAGCAGGTGTCCATGTCAGCTGTCAAGACTGGATCCCCAGGGGCTTTAAAGAAACGACCATTAAGATAATCATCGCAGCGAAAGGCTTTGTGTCTGCTCTAATTGCAGGGTCCAACATTACAACATAACAAGTCTGCGGTAAGTAATTCAGTTGTCTTAGCTTATAGAGGTTTCACCTTCAAACTCCCACTCTTTCTCCATGGTTTCGACCTTGACCTGGAAGAAGTTCAGCAGCTCGGTGGCGTTTGACATCCAGAACATCAGGGGTCGGAGGTCGGACGACAGTTTCTGAACATTCGGTGTGCTTATCTCACCCTCCTGCTCTGTGGAGCTGCACATAACATTTATGTAGTGTCAGAGTTATGTTAGCTGTAAAATAATTGTGAACATTCCCCTGTCAGTGTTTTGTTTGTGCTTTAAACGAGAGACACACCATACTGTGAATAAAAATAGACAAAGTTATTATTACTCAACAGTGTTTGAGCCATTTTTCAACATCACATTGTTACAATGCTTTCATCATACCACAAAAATTTACCAAAGACATAACAGCACAAGCACAAATGTATCATGAATCACTCAGCAGGAGATCTCTAAACAGAGGAAACATGACGTAGAACAAAAATGCTCTTACTTTTGCGTGGGATGCTTATCCCCAAATTCCTTAATGTTATCCTGTAAAGAGAGTTGGAGACAGAAGAGAGGAGAGACATTTCGGCTTAGTGTGGGGGTGGAGAGGGGGAGCGGAGTCTAGCCCTGCAGCCAGGACAATTACAGCACATTTTCCAGCAGGAGGGAAGTGACATCAGCTCATCCTCGCTCATGTCCACAACCTAGCAGGCCACAGTGAAGGGCATATGTCTGTCTGCTGGTTTTTCTGTCTGACTGAATGTGGCAATCTCAGTCTGCCTACCTGATATTTTCCTGCCAAGCTTGTTTTAAGTGTGGTCATGCCCATGCAACACTATCCCGGAAAGATCCACAGATCGGTCTATAAATAAACTAGTCTCAAACTTCTTGAATATTTTATCAATTTATTTAACACATCATTTAATATTTTATGGCTGCGCTGTTGATCTCTCTGATTCGTCTGTTCATTGGGCCAAGGCTTTGATCCAGACTGAAATATATCAAACACTTTTGAATGGATAGCTATGAATTTTAGAACAGACACTCAGTATCCAGCTGAATTTGAAGATCCCCTGGCATTTTCTCTAGCGCCACCAGCAGGTTGACATCGTCAACATGCTGATGTTAGCGTTTAGTTCAAGGCACTGCTGTGTTATACCATATGGGCTCACAGAGCCGGTGGCATGGCTTAAGACGTAGTAAGGATGTTTTTTTAAATAAAGGTATAAATATGCTGGACATCTTTATGCCTTTACTACAGAGCTAAAAGTAAAGAGATGACAGGAAATGAGAGAGAGGGGGGCAGAAATGACGTCTAACAGAGGTCTATGGCTAGATTTATTGTACTTCAAGGTTGACCACCAATATATAATTTTAATGAAAAGTTTTATATGTTGAGCTTTTTTGTACTTACCCAGACAATTTCCTTAATTAGATTGGCTGACTTGAGTAATAGATGTGGTGTGAGAGCAGGGTCCAGGTGTTTAGAGGCGTGATCTATCATGATTGACAGGAGATAAGCTGGAGCTAAAGGCCCCCCACCAGAGTCTGGAGAGGAATTTTTGGAGATTATCTCCTAGCAGAAGAGAGAGAGATAAACATAACACATGGAGTCAAGGCCATTTTGTGGTAACACAGTTAGATTTTGAGTTTATATAAGTCGATCTGCTGCCACTCTCACCTGTAACAAGGAATCTGCGTGGCGGGGATGGAATTTCAAAACTGCCTCCGTCGATCCGAGGTACTGCCTCAGAGCCTCCTGTCTGTCCACCAGCCCCGACGGACAGCAGGTGGTGGAGGCATCGGCTTGCCACGGCAGGGTCAGTGCCAGCGGCGGAGCTGGGGTGACACGGGGGTCACGGTAAAGGAAAAGGAAGTGGTTCCCCAGACCGATCACATCCCCTGGCTTCAGGACGGTCTCCCTGTACAGGGCCACTCCGTTGTGTGTGACTGCGCCTCCTCTGAAGGGCCGCATCAGAGCTGGGAGGAAATTAGATAAGCATCAAGACAGAACACAACAAACAGTGCACCGGTGATTTTCATTTTAAGTTGCATAAAGCATGTGGAGTCATTGACTTCTGTTGTGGTTTGACATTTTGTTGGACAGTTTTAACAACGTTGTTAGTACCTTGTCCAGTGGGCGTGTCAGGAACAGCTGAGTCTCTCCTCACCAATAAATGTCTGGCCAAAAGGTCAGGAGCAGAGAGGAACGTGTCCACCTTCAGAGGCCTCTTCCCCTTCCTCTCCCTCTCTCTATCCTTCTCCCTCTCCCTCATTGTGGCTTTTCTTCCGAACACATGAGTATGTCCCGCCATGATGTACAAAACAAAATCCTAAACAAAACACACAGTGTAGAGTGGCAGAGAGTCAGGGAGGTCTGTTATCTTTTAAGTGGTATGGTTTATATCAATCTTCTTCATCAGATGTTAAGTTGAACAGCGGGCGGTCGATAAGGTATGAAGTGTGTCACAGTTTGCTACAATGGAGACCTGTGTGAGGTCATTGTGTGCGGTGGAGTGATGTACACAGAGACGTTTTGTGCTTTGATAGAGAATTTGTTGGGCGCATTGTGTGGCTCTGAAGCTGTTTTGTGCTGGATGCTGAATGGGAGAGACTTGCAGAGGGATGGAAAGCCCGATGGTATGCGGCGATTACAGACATGCAGGTATGATGTCAAGTTCAGGGTGTGTGCACATGTGTAGCCCTGCATAAATCCTCTGTATAAATCCTCTGCAACATGCCTGTGAGTTTGCACATGAGCACGTCGGAGGGTGTGCAACGTGCTGCAGAGCTCGTGTGCATGTCGGTTTGTGTGTGTGTGTGTGTGCCTGGGTCGGCGTGTGTTGATGTGTTTACAAACTGTGTTGTTTGTGAGAAATTTGTGTGTAGCCGTGATATCATCTGTCAACATGTCTTGCCTTGCTCTGATCGTAACCCTGAAGCAACAGGAAGTAGGGTCTGTCTGTGGGCGGAAGGATCAAACTTTGCGACATCACTTCCAGGTCACAGCTGGAGTAATCCCTTTCATCTTCAGCCGGCTGGTTCGTCCACCCGACCTTTGCTTCAGCTCTTGACGCCCTAATCTGAAACAGCAGGTTAAGTCATGATGATTTAAAAACAAAACAAAAACCCATTGGGACGGTTAATGCAGCTCTACCTCACCACACGCCGTCTTTACCTCTCCTGGCTGCGGGCTGATCATGCTCACAATGTTCTTCCTGTCCTGCACCCCGCCGTTGTTGTTGGCCCGGTTGCCAGGACCACGCGGCTCGTTGCCGACGTGGTTGCCCTGGCGACGTCGCAGACTGAGGTTCATGTCGCTGATGCTCCTCCTGAGTTCGCTGTTCCTCCCACGGTGCCCACGCTCACTCTCCTCTGCTCCGCCCCCTGACGCCATCCTGCTCCGCCGCCAGCGCACACCTGTTGCCCAGGCACACAATCAGAGCATCCGTCACTTTGACCCAGTGTCGTTTTTAAACCGCACAGCAGAGACAGTCTCACACATACCTTGGTAACTCTCTCCCTCCCTCTCCCGCTCCCTCTCCCTCTCCCTCTCCTCTCTCTCGTAGTCTTCCTTCCTTTGGATTTCAAAGCGCCGCTCAAACCCGTCCTTAGGCCTCCACATGTCCACTAACAGCAAGGGACATTCCCATGGGGCAACACCTCTCCGGCACTCTGTCTCCCATTTGATAGCTCCATCTGGCTGCTGGATGGGCTTTCCAATGACATCACACAACAGGAAGTCCTCTGGGCTGTGTTTCTGGAGGACTAGAAGGTAATGAAGGAAGGGAGGAAGAGGGGAGGGGAGGGGTAATTATTTTTCCATAACACCGCTGTTTATGTTTATATTAAGTCATTCCCAATTGGTTAAGAAAATTTTGAGCAAATAATTCTGCAGCAGAGGTCCAAATGAGAGAAAATTTCCCCCTCTCATACCTGCGTCATCTGTTTCCTCCCTCTCTCTCTCGGTGTAGCGAGTGATGACCTGGGCGATGAGCTGCCTGGATGTAGAGTGGATGTTGGCCAGCAGGGAGCGATAGTTGGCTCCACTAGACAGGGCATCTCCATAGATCTTTATCAGGCCTGGGGCAGAGGAAGAGGCAGGGGGCAAGTAGTGGTGGGAGGAGGGGGTGGCTGAGTGAGCCCAAACCTCTCTCTCCCTCTCCCCCACCGCCCTGTCCCGGTCGCTGTTGGAGCGCCCCCGCAGAAAGAGATGGGAAAGGCGCTTTGTGCGAGACTGGGTCCCAGCAGGCCGCGGCCTGAGGAAGGCTGGGGAGGGAGACGGGGATGGGGTAGGGGAAGCCAGCGAGGGGGTGGAGTTAGAAAGGGAAGAGGAAGGAGCAGAGGGGGCCTCGTGGAGGGAGGCTGCGTCAGAGCTGGTGGTCGACCTGGTAACAACAGAGGAGGGGAAGACAGATGGAGGAGAGAGGAAGGAGAAAGGAAGGGACCAGTCAGCTGTGAATTATGACTGACAAACAACAAGGACTAAAATAAAACAAGGAAAGGTTACGAGGTTGAAAGGATCCTAATGACAGTGGAAGTAAGATAAAAATGACACAAACTGTTCATTCAACAATACTCATCAGGAACTGAACAATAAGTGGCGTTAGAGCCGCTGAATCTGAGATATGCATGATGCCGATGCAAAGCAGAAATAAAGATGAGAGAGGTTCAGACTAACTTGACAGAGATAGCGCTGGGCCAGCGACCGCCTAGTTTGGCAAAGTGTTTCCGGGGAGAGTTGATCCACAGACCCACGGGGAAATGGAGCTTTCTGAAGCGAGGACTGCCAGACCCCTCCATCTATCAGAGAGAAATGAAGGAGAAATTTGGCTTTTTAATTCAATTATATGCAGTATGTCAACAAACTGTAAATGTCATGTTTCCTCCAGGCAGCCTCCCCGCTGTAGCGAGGAATGTGTTGCTGTAACGCCAGGATTGAAACAATATAACAATAGAATGATGTCACCTTCAAAAAACATCAACAGGATACCTACAGCAGGTTGTCAACATGGAGAAAACAGACAAAAAAATGAACTCAGCCCCCCCCCGCCCCCCTCCTCTCCCCTCCAGCCCCTCTGTAAATCATAGCGTGTAATTCCCATTCTCAAACAGGAAGCATGTTTTGTGGGACTCAAGTCCAGCTGTCGTAGTGACAGGGAAAAACCCACTCAAAAGGTCACTGCCAGTCCATTTCTCAGCGTGACTTTATGCAAATTTTCACCAAAATCTGAGAGTCACTCTTTCTGTTTTCTCCTGAACAGACAGAGTTTGGTTAAGTGAAGGTA
The DNA here is from genome assembly GCA_030347415.2 of Decapterus maruadsi. NCBI lineage: Eukaryota > Metazoa > Chordata > Actinopteri > Carangiformes > Carangidae > Decapterus > Decapterus maruadsi. The sequence goes on from CM064894.1 coordinate 19,738,534, forward strand.
ACCGTTGCTGCTCTTCCATTGAGAAACTACCTACGCGTCTTCTTCAGCCACTTTTTCAACCATGAGCTCTGACAAGACTAAAAATCTTCTTGTATCTTGATGCGTGTCCCCTCCTAAACCCCGTTGTTGTCATTCTAGACAGAAAACATCGAGGTTTTTGACATCCTGTCCTCGATGTTGCAGTGGAATATCCTGAATAAAGATCATACCCAAATAATACGAGACAGAAAATCAAATATCTTTAGGTATTAAAATATGAATGAACTTACCCACAGATACTTCTGATACTGGTATAGTGTGTTGTGATTATCCTTGCCCACCTGAACGCTAACACGCAGCTCAAAGTAATCTAATAACCTTGTATGTTTCCTTCTCCTCGCAACGAAATTCCATTTTTCAAAGGCCGAACCTGCCACACGCCTATCCACACATGTCTAATTCTAATCAGCTATGATATCTCCTTTTCTTTAAGTATTTCTCTCTAAGTGGACAAACTCTGCTCCCTCGCTCTCCCTGGCTCTCAGCCTCTCTGGGTCTATAGATAGAGAAACAGGCCCATTGTTCTAAGTGACAGAATTTCCTTCCTTTGCAGTGGACAACACCTATATCCTGACTGAGTGAGGGAGAGAGGGAGAGAGAGGGAGAGAGATTGGTAGAAAGAGAGGGGTGAATTTACACACATATGGGGCCTTGTTGGGACTATGGTGTATAGCCTGTTACACTACAGAGCAATCAGTCTATTTTTGGTTCTTGTGGATATGCAGAAATGTGGTGTCACCCTTCTGTCCAAATAAAGTTTAATCACATCCATCTAGGCATGGGGACAGATTCTGAAGAACGTGTCCATTTTAAATCCTGTATTTCGTTGTGATTTAACAATCACAGTGCATCTGCGACACAGAGAAAATGACCCAGGGTGAGTTTTTTTGCTGGAAAGAGGATGAAGGAAATGCACACAGTGAGACAGGAAACTGGAGCGTACAACAGAGACACCTGTGATCTTTGACCTGGACTTCAACAGGAAAATGGTGATGGAAAGAGAAAGGAGACTGTCACTGTGTCCCAGTTTCAGAGCTCGATCCTGTGAAGTCCACATTGCTAGACTGAATACGTCATAATGCACAAATGGGTTTGTCCCACTTCAAAGGATCCTCCACTGCTTCAACATGTCTCTATTCACTGGAAGAGGGGAGGACAGATTACTTCACTTTCAACATGAACAGTAACTACCAATCATAGCTTTTGATTTATCTAGAAACCGACTAAAACACTGTTCAGTGACGGTGTACATGGTTCCTCAAAAGGGCAAATGTAAGCCTACTGTGCTGTGTTCAAACATTAAAATAAATGCTTAATCAAAGGAAATTTAAGTAACAGCTCACTGTAATCATTAAAGTTCAAGCGGTGACATCATGAAAATGGCCTTTTCTTGTGGGCTCAGGGGACCTGAGTCAGCGACCTTTACTTGAATCAATCGAATGACTTTAAATGGCAATTGGCAAACTAAGAAAGACTTGCAGTTTGACTTTGACACTAACAATGATTTGTGATACAATGGAACTGGGATACCCAAGCCAAGCCGAGATTAAAACTTAAATTAATATTCTGAGGGTTGTTTAAAAATTTGATCTCTGTTTGTAATGGCAAAGAGAAGTAGAGTATTTGACCATATTTGGCAAAAGAAAATATTAGTACGGAGCATATTGAGAATACAGATGGGCAACAGAGAGAGGGATCATGTCAGTTTGACGGGCTGCTTTGCATAGTTGGTATTTTTTTGTTTGACCAACACAAATTCAGGCTGACCACAGCTAGTCCTCTGAGGAAAAGAGGAAAATGGACCAAACTTGAATTTTGCCAGCCCCTGTTACAGCCTACAAGCCTATTTGATACTAAATGTGGCGGAGTATTGCTTTCAGTTGATCTTAAGTTGGAACTAAAGAGAGATGTCTCAGATGAGAGATAGGCGATTCTGAATCTCAATGGGATTATTCCTGGTTAAATAAAAGTTAAATAAATACAAAAAGATATCAGAAAGCTGGGAAAGTCAGATAATTGATTGTTTAAGAATGTCTTTGTTATTGCTTTCTTCACTTTTAGCACAAAGCTGAATATCTTTGTGTTTTGTTTTTTTTTTACCCATGGCCATATCTGGGGAATAATAATGGGCATTTTAACTAGGCCTAATATTCACATGTGTTCACAATGATGAATTGGTGGTTAAAGTCTTACCATTTTCTTTGATAGAATAAGATGGCCTTGGCCAGCATCTGAGTGGCAATCAAATGAATCAAAGCAAATTAATAAAACAGGTATGGTAGGCTCAGGCAACATACCTTTTACATTTACATTTTTACATTTGATGTTGGTTGCAGTGCTTATAATTTCCACTCATTTTCCCCCATTTACATAATGAATTCAGTCTCATTCATGTCCATTTAAGGAAGAAGGGGGTAGAAATCACACTTCTATAGCGACATCTCTGGATGAGAGTGAGAATCAGGATGAGGATAAGGGCAGTGAAGGTGAAAGTTTACAGAGACTGGTATTTCTAGCACAGTATAGGATAGAAAGTACTGTAATGCAATTATAATTAATTATTCTTCAAAGAAATACGCTTAGACTCTTTGAGACATTCATTTCAATGGGCCATTCCACAATGAACATTCAGACAAGAAACCCTTAAAAAGATTTTGTTTTAGGCCTACAATGTTTTTAAATTCAAAATGGCACGTACTATAACGAGTTAATATTTCACAAATCTTTATGAAATAAATTACAAAGAAAACCTTGCTTTCCCATTTATGCACGGTTATGGTAGCCTACAATGTTGCCTACAGGCAACAAATCCCAAAAACTTTTAAAAAATCTAAGGAATTACTTTAGATTATATTTATTTAGTCTATTTTAAGAAAAAAACACACTCAAAACATCCTTTTCCTAACTGGCATCACTGATCGCAGAAGAAAACACGTGATTGTCCAAATTAAATAGTGTAAACAGTAGCTAATGGTTATGGAGTAGCCTAAATCTGGGGCTTTTGATAACCGGCCAGTCTTGTTGTTTACATATACACAAGACATTTGGCCGACTGATTATTTTACTATTCCCATGACAGTACTCTATTACAGACTATCTATAATAATACAGTTTTACACAATAAAAAGTAGGAAACTGATATTAGGCTATGTAAAGGTAAGCCTACAACAAACTCTATAACATTTAACATAGGGTCCGTGTACGTTTCGTTGAAGTTTGATTAAAAACTTTAGATTTCAAAGTTTGATTGTTTTTTTACGTGATAAAAAACAAACAAACAAGTCAATTTTAATTTCAACATCTTGGAAGAATGACATTTGTTTACCTGGTTAGTTGAACAACCAGAAGAAGAAGAGGAGGGAGGGAGGGGAGGCGGACCGGGTATCCCACAATCCTTTGCGCGGCGACGAAGAAGGACATCTCTCTGTGAAGAGGACACTGCAGGAGCCTGCCAAGGTTAGCTGTCGTCAACTCTTACATTTTATGTTATTATCTCCTGTACGACCTTTTCCTTCTCCAACTTTATCCGTTAGGCTTTCTGCAGTTTTAATCAACAAAAAACGTTTGAACAACGAGGCGTTTTTAACTGTGTTAGCTAACAAACGGTTCTAGATATGTTAGCATGCTAGCTAGTGAGCTAACATGCTAACTTAATGTGTTATTCAAAGCTAACGGTGTGACTATGAAGCGGCTGAAATCCTCTCTGTCAGCACGAAATTATACACGCAGTGGTGACAATTTAACATTTGGTAGTGTCAGACCATCAAAACAGCGCTAATGTTGAATTTTACGTTAAACCACAATGCTATTTGTGCCTCAGCCGGACGCCGCCGAGCTCTCTGTTGAGGTTTGACCTGTCCGCTGTGTTCATCTGACGACTTTATATAAATAAACCTGTTGGCAGCTTTAAATTAATTCATCCTTCACCTGTTTCCTCAGAATCGTTTGGACGTGTACTTGAAGCTGTTGAAAAATGTCTGAGACAATTGAAGAGAAGCTGAAGAACTACAGGACGGCTCCCTTTGACGCCCGTTTCCCCAACACTAACCAGACCCGCAACTGTTACCAGAATTACCTGGGTAAGGACATGAAAAAAGACCTACAGCCACCACAAGAGGACATTTTGACTTGTCTAAAACCACTTATCACCTTTGTGGACATAGGGTCATAAAAGATGACAGTTGTGTGATGCTTTTAAGACGACAACTGAAGAAAACTAAAATTACACTTTTCCTATTGAAGCCTGTGGCCGGTTATCAAGGTTGATTAATCTGTTCATTATATTCTTGATTGTCTATAAAAGTAGGACTGGTAATAAAACAAACAAAATCTCATTACCCTACCATTTAACTTTGTCAAACATGGATATGATTAATCATTTACCAGAAAAAAAACAGTTGAGAAATCACAAAAAACTCTTTTTCACGCTTTTTCTATGAAGACTTGAATGCTGTTATGCTTCTTCCTTAGATCTCTGTAGCCCTCATTTTATGACGTTATTGGAGCGGACATTTGTTAATTCACACCTTAAATCCTTTTTGTTGTGTTTTTTGTCCCAGACTTCCACAGGTGCAACAAGGCCATGGAAGCCAAAGGCCAGGATGTGACTCCCTGTCAGTGGTACCAGAGGGTTTACAAGAGCCTGTGTCCAATGAGCTGGGTGAGTTATAGGCCTTAAAGGGATAGTAGCATTTTTAAAAAGTGGGATTGTATGATCTACAACTAACCCCTAAGTACTATAATTGCAGTAGAAGACTCTCTGCACTCTTCCTGTTAGCAACGCCAGCCCATAGCCCTGCCCAGAGATTTACAACATACAGTGTTGTGAACAGATCCAAAGAAACGGCTATTGTCACATCCTGAAAGAGGTTTTACATGAAAAACAATACACAGTTCCATTGTTCACTATAATATAATTTTTTCCAGCCCTTCAAAGTGCAGGAAAAACACAGTTTTTATTTGGATCTAACCAACTCACGTATCCCTCCGCCCAGGGTTAGCACCCGCCGATCAGCAGTTGGTTACCTCCAAATAAAAACTGCGTTTTTTCCTGCACTTTGAGGGGCTGGAAAAAATTATATTATAGCCAACAATGGAACTGTGTATTTTTTTTCAGGTAAAACCTCTTGTAGGCTGTGAATATAGGTCATTTCTTTTGGTCCAGTCACAACAATGTATGTTGTAAATCTCTGGGCAGGGCTATGGGCTGGCGTTGCTAACAGGAGGAGTGCAGAGAGTCTTCTACTACAACTAAAGTACTTGGGGCTATTTGTAGATCATACAACCCCACTTAAAAAAAAATCCAATATCCCTTTAAACTACGACAGTCCACTCTTCATATATGTTCTGCTGTTCTTACAGAAGGACATATCACAGTGTGCGTTAGAAGTCAATGTAATCAGTCCTGGATGTTTTGTACCTTTTTATAGTGCTATTTAATTTTGTTCCATGACTGATAGCTATAGGAACATACTGGTCCCAAGGTTGAGAATAAACTTCCCTGCTCAATGTCCAGGTTCCACTGGTTGAAAGAAACCACCATGAAAGTTAATCAGGGCTAATATTTCCTCTCTCCTGCAGGTTTCTAAATGGGATGACCAGATTGAAGATGGATCTTTCCCAGGGAAGATCTGAAAACTGTTAAACTCCAAGCGTAATGGCTCAGGACAGTCATTTGTTACTTCCACCTTTACCTCTGTAGTGTATCGGACCATATGACTACATTCGTTCTCAAGACAGCTGTCACAACTTCATCACTAATGTTACTTAACCTATCAACTTTAACTGTAAACACGCACAAGTTTTTACCTGCATGTCAAATTGCAATCTGAACCTTTCCAGTCTTTGCTCTTCAGCATTGTTAAACCAATAAATATAATGCAGATTTAATTAAAGGGGCGTCGTTTATTAAGCTTTAAATGTTTTGATGTTCTGAATTGAGTTGGGGGGCGTTTCTCAAAGACAGGCAAGGATAATGTTTCCCTTAAGACAGTAATTTAATTTTACAAAACAGGCCTGGTTGCTTGTCACTGGACTTGATATGAAGTGCTGTTTCTGTGATGACAAATGTTTTCCTCTGTTCAAGATGGGGCAAGGTAACACTATAAATTAAGTAAATCTGGTAATACACACCGGGACTGTTCAATAAACACTCTGTAGTATATGTATAGTGCATATACATTCAAGCTCTATGGTCTCATTTCTTTTAAGTAAGTAAATTCTTTATTGTCCCGTAAAGGGCAAATATTATTGCAGCAGCTGCTAGACATTAAAAACAAGACACACCACAGGAGAACATAAAGGTAAAAAGCACACAGCACTGCTGTCAATGATAATGGCAAATAAAAAACAACAAAGCCACTATAAAATCTATACAGAGACAGAAACAACAGAAATCAAATCTAAAAAACGTGTAAATCCAGTACACGTCTGTAAATGGCAGCTTTACTCAATCAGCTGCTTTAAACTCAGAATGTGGGTTGGAAAAGTTTCTGCAAATGAACAGGTGTTATGTCACTGGGTTGCGTGCAGGTCCAAAGGAAGCACTGAAATAGCAGTGAATTATTCCTCAAATAATCTCTAGTGACCATTTTTCCATATTGCACAGACACTGCTTTAGTCATCAGGTTTATCTTGGAGGGGAGATATTCCAGTAAACAAGTTATTACTCCACTGTTGTCCACCTGGGATCACCCAGACTTCAGCTGTCTTGATTTCTCACCAGGACTGGCAGCTGTGGTAATCCAGCAAGTTTTTTCCACACGGTGGCAGTGTCCTTAAAGCAAATGCCCACTTTGTTGCTGTTCCCCTTTTTAACCACATGGAGGCACCAATAGACAGAGACTTAACACCCCAACAACTCTCAAACTTGCATTTTAAACTCAAAGACCTACAGACTTAGGTTTGATAATATTAATGCTAATGTAACCCTCTGGAGATCTAAAATATATGGATTAATTTTAATGAAATGCTCTGAGGCAGTGCACATTTGCTGTCATACACTGATCTGTCAGCGATGTGAAGCAGTTTTGAGACAGCTGACTGCCTGCTGAGACAGGCCAATGTGTAAAAAGGCAAAGTCCTAATTAAATTAATAGCATTGTGTTACGGTTCAGTGCTCGTCCTTCCATTCCCAGAGCACAGCTGTAATCTTCCTCTGATTAGCATCAGCTCACCACAACGTCTTGCACCCATTCACCTCAGCTATGCCACAATATGTCCTGACATGCCCAGATGGGTGGGTGTCCCTCCTCTCTGCTCATTTGTAGACCAAATACACTTTTCCTTTCTGGGTATTAGTTTTCCTGATAAAGACATAGTGTCATAGTTACGGTGAACTTCTGAAACAAGAACCTCGAAGTGACCTTATTTCCATGAGGTTGTGACTTCCAGAGAACTGTGTGGACATCACTGTGTGACAACATAACCAGTGAGAGTAGACGTGGGTGCCAACGGGAGAAAAAGTCAAAAGATGAACACTGGGTGGCACTGTTGCACTTATTTAGATCAGTACAAAACTTGCCTCACACTTCTCCATCCCTCTGTAATCACTATGGACAGTCTGATAAATCTTTAAGATAAATGAGGTGGTGACTCTAATGAACCAGCACCAATGGATTATCTATAATTTTATGTGTCATGTTCAAGCCCACTTCACTGCACAAGATGCAAAAACCTACCAAATCTACTCAATGTGCTACATTTAGAGAAATTAATATAGGCTAATGATCTGAACTAAAATGAACTATTCAGAATATACATATATAATATATTTGATAATATGAAGCAGTCATTTTGCATTTGAGTGTTTTTCTCAATGTAATGTATGAAAGGACTTTTGAAATGGTTCAGTTAAGTGTTTGGAAATAATCAAAATGTATTGTGCAGTGGAAGAGAGTGTTTTCTTCACTTCACCTTTAAGACTGTATATTGTGTAAGCCTTTGCTGCGGCTACAGTGGCTTCTACATTATTGTGACATTTACATTCATTAAATGATGTTGGCAGCAGCCTGCTACCGATAGGCTAGATGGGCTCTGGCTGCAGGATGTGGTTTGCACTCTCTCTTTCCTTTTTTTTCTCTTTGCAGATATATTATAATTTCCTTACAGTTTGATTTCCTCTCAGCCCGGTTCACTGGAGGATCAGTCTCCGCACTAACGGCTCATGAGATGCTGTGACAGAGAGGTTTGGTTCTAAAAAAAAGATGTTTTAACCACTGAGGGCACTGCAAAAAAAAAAAAAAAGAACCTGAAAAACTGCACGTTCTCTCTTTTTCTGTCACTTCTGCTTTTTTCTTCTTCTGTGGGTTGGGTGTAGATTGGTAAATTCAAGATAAAATGTAATACTAGCAATTCCACATGAATCACACACAAAGATCACACATACAGATGTTCATTGGTCACTGTCACTACAAATTGCTACTAACCTTCTTATCCCACGATGTAAAACAGCTCAGTTTTGATTTGAATCAACTGCATGAGTGATGCCTCAGCCTTACTTCTTCTTTCATACCTCAGGAAATGTTAAGTTTCTCTAAAGAAACAGACTCTGAGGCTCTAACATGCATCACTGCATACTTAGAGTGTGAGTAGTATACCTGTCCAAAATATAGGCTAGATTATCATATTTAAATACATTATGCATCAGTAAATGTGCGATGTGTATCTGTATGCAGAGCGGTGCATGGCACAGTGGTTAAAGCGGTCGCCCTGTGTAGAGGCTAACAGTCCTCGATGCACACGTCCCTGGTTTGAATCCCGTGTTGGGCAGACCTTTCTTGCATGTCATTCCCACTCTCTCTGCCTCCCCCTTTCTGTCTATCTTACTACAGGTATGTGCTATCAAATAAAGAAGCCCCCGCCAAAAAAACTATTTAACCAATGTGATAGTTTAGGTCATATGTCAATTGGGTCACCATGGTTTTGTTTTGGGGTTGGTTTTCAGGGTCAGGGTTAATGGTTAACATCACCCAAAAACACTTGCGCACAATTGCATTTTTGCCTCCTTCCTGTTTTCAGCAGTGACTCTTTTCCTGTCGTGTATGAGTGTCATCTCTAAATTTTGAGAAAACGTGTATTGTTTCATTATGAGCCACAGCTCAACCAGGCAGGAATTCTGTGAAAAAAACGAAACTAAAATTGGTCGGTCAAAAGGGGTTGATCAAAAAAAAGGAATATGATTATTTGACTTGTGTTCTGTTTTGTTGTTAACACAAAATATGTGGAACTCTTATTTCTAATTTACACAAACATCAGAGAACAAACAGAAGACAAACAACTCAGAGGTCTGGGCCATGCATGACCATCAGCTTGTCGTGGAAATTTTGGTCCCGCCATGTAGAGTCAAAGAACAAGACTGGAGTGGTAGCATGCACCCATGTTTATTCTCTACAGAGAAGGGAACAGTACTCTCTAAAAAACGTTGGGTTATTTTTTCAACCCAACAGCTGGGTTGAGACTGTTGGGTGGTTTAATTGGGTTGTTTTCATTAAGTTGGGTAATCTAAGAACCCAATTGGCGGGGTTATTGTCGTTGGAGCTGTTACAAGATCTAATGTTATTCTCTATTTAAGTTAATGTTAAATAAAACCCTAGTCTGCCACAATATAAGCAGTGTAGTGAATGTGAACCCTTAATTGGGTTATATACCCAACTGGGCTGATAAACAACCCAACTGTTGGTTTAAGGAAATCAACCCAACTTGTTGGGTCAAAATAACCCGGCACGTGTTCAGTCCAATATTTAACCAGCATTGGGTTAAAAAATAACCCAGATTGGGTTGTTTTTAACCCAACGTTTTTTAGTGTGTACTCAGAACCGCACGGCAGATAGCAGTCCAGAGTAGTGCCCCAAGAACAGAAAATGCAGTCCCTTCTTATACCCCACTTTATGGCTTTGGTCATTACTACAAAGACTTCTAAATTCAACAGATGTGTTACTCAATAACTGTCTACCCCAGTTGTTGGTTTCCCTGTGGGTATTTACAGCCTAGGGCAAATTTACAAAACAAGGTTTGTAGTTAATCATTCTGCCCCCAGTCAGTGCACAAATGTCCCCACTCATGGACTTAACAGGTTTGCTTTAAGATTTTGCTACAACACTTCAAGGAATATCTTACACAGAGAAATACCCATCACAGTAATTTTCCACCACAAGCTGAAACAGGGTGAGCCGGGACTTGAGGCCAAGTTAGGACAGTGATTTTGATTGGTGATGACCAAAACTCATAATCACTCCATTATCTTCTTTTGCATAATTAGTAGCTGTCTTTGTGTAATAGGCCTACTGATTGGCTCCTGTATAGGACACAGGGGTCGTGTCCTTAGTATTTGGTGGTTTCAGCAACCTGGGAACCAAATCCTGTTCACCAGTGTAAATCTAAAACCTTGATATATTTCAACAGGTAGCCTAGAATGAATAAAATGTGAAAAGTTCAAATACTTTACATGAGAGGTCAGAATAGAGGTGGCAGACGACCCTGGTCCTGACCAACATATATACATATGCTATTTAAGTGTTTTTTAAAAGCTTGACTTGTTTGTCAGAGACTCTTTTAACACATTTAAAGATCAAGAAACCTTTAGTGTAGAAGTTGAATACGCGCCCAAACTCGCGTGCCAGGCCTTCATTTAAAACTGTCAATTAAAAAGTCAATTAAGCCCCCCGCCCTCCCCATTTAGTAAATTTACAACCTCGCATTTTTCTGGGGTGCTTGTCAAATTCCAGACTGGGATTAAGGTGGACTGTGAAAGATTAGACATAGCTGGTGAAGAATTAGGAGGGCTCCCCGTTTGTTTGCCACCCACTGAGCCGGTCTTATGATTTCTGCATGACCGGGCTTTGTATCTGAGCTCCGCGCGCTCATTGCCTTTTGTTCTCGCGCCCCCGGTGGGCAGCCGACGGGGCCAGCAGCAGCACAGAGCCTCCTTTCACCGGCTGCCGTTTGTTCTCCATCTCCGCTGCGCACTGTACGCTCAACCGAGCACGTCCCCAGCTCCCTTCTCTTCAGCTGAGCGGAAACGCGTCTGCGCCACTGCCACCGGTATTACGACACGCGGGCTCTGAGAAATTTACGCCTGCGCCTCCCGTGGAACAATCGACGAATATAGTATATGAGTAATAGGAGATGAATAAAACGTGATTGAGAACTTGTACCACTCTTGTATAAAAGCACAGAGGAACAGCTGGACTGCACATCTGTCACAGTGAACAGGTCTGGAGCATAGAGGTCTGGAGAAGACTGGTTTACGAGGCTGCCATATTTTTACTGGTAAACAAACATTTATTTTTATCCATCACATCAACTCATTCACGTGGTTTGTTTGTTACAATCAAAAATGTTAGTATTAACTCCAGATATCAGATTGCCATGTTATTACACTGAAACTAACTGAGTGTGAGTTATAAAACTTTTTTAAAACTAAAACCTCGTCAGTGGAGCTGCATCACCTGCTGCTCCATCGCTCCACGTGGATTGTTAAAGCCTCTATCTGCAGACCACTGAGATGCTGTTCTATCTCTGTATTGTTAAAAGTGAGCCAAGCGACAGTAATTGCATTTGAAGACCTGGGGTTACATCAGTTTCCTCTTCACATTTCATAATTAGAGAGAGGGCAGAAGAGGAGGGTGAAGAGGGAAGCAAAGGGAGGGGTTTATCACTGACTCCTGCTGAATTCAGAGAGTACAGCAAAGTGCCTCAGCTGTCTGTGCAGAGTCCTGTAGGTCTGTAGTCTTCACTGATATTTCATTTATAGGTATATAGGTTTAACCACATGGTGTATTTTATTTCTCTAATTTTGAAGCTGCTTTTGTCTCTTTATAGGTTTACTGCAAAGCAAAGTGTGTTTCAGTTTCTACAAAGTCACAGTATCACATGTGCTTCCTGTGTTTGTTTCTTTTCAGGTATTTCTACTGTCTGACCCAGAGGGGCGTGCTCTGAAGGAGTAAAAGGCAGCTCAGCACAAGAGGCGTCAGTGTGTGATCCGAAGCATCCAGGTGGTGTTCTTCTGATTATTTTCCAAAAAGCAGCAAAGATGGAGCGCATGGAGGATGAGAAGGTGAATATAACGCTTAATTGGTTTACTGCTCTCTTGGATAGCTGCTTTGTTTTTCATATTGACCCTATACAAAAAATCATTTTTAACAGTTTTTCCCCCAATTTTCTGTAGTTTGTTTCGCTCAGATGTAATTATTTTTTTACTGTCTGTTAAAATTCCCAGTGCTTCCAGAGGAAGAGTGTCAACCCGGCTGTTGCCATTGTTTGTTTTACTGTAAGCCTGTTTTGTCCCAGCACCTCCCAGTTAGTTAGACTGTGGCATGTAGGCTGGCAATTCTGTATTTTTCCTTTCTGGCAAGAGCAGGAGCTGGGGATGTGAGATGAGTTCTGCAGGACGTGACTAATAAGGAAAGAGGGAGACTGGGCTGTTGGGTGACAAGTTTGAACTTGAGTGTACTCGTTAGTTTCTTGCTTTTATTTGGAGGCTTGTGTAGAGAGGAGGGTTGAGGGGAAAGTAATGGAACAGTTGACAACTAACTGAGGGCTATGTGGACAAGTGTTTGTTAATTCAAAGACATAGATTTGCTATTGTCTTTGAACTCACCGTGACTTTGCAAACCTTTCCTGTGGTTTTTCTTTTGAAACATGTTGCATGCAGTTGCTTCACCTTCGTGGATGTTGCTTAAGATGTTCACATCCAATGTGTTGGTGTAACTACCCACCACATATCACTCTCAAAATGAGTTTTACACAAAGTACTGCAATATGCATTTCCTATGCTCTTATTATTAAGATGTAATGTGCTGAAGAGAAAATGGTGTGAAAGGACATTTGCAAATGACGAGGAGACACAAGAAAGAGTCACTGCTATAAAAAGGAGAAGACTAATTATCTATAAACTGTGGGAATGGAGATAGTGAATAGGATTATTGCAATATGACATGAATGTGGAAGTTGGGTGTTGGGGAGAAGAGGGAGGCGTCAGTCCAGCATCATTCCTCTGAATTAAAGATGATGAAATGGTGAAATCTTAACAATGTTGAAATACAACATTGTATGGTTTGTAATAATTACATTATTTCACCATAAAATAATTTAATATTAATTAAAAAACAACAACATGTAAGCAGGACATTAGCAGATTTGGCGAGAATAGCTGAGTAACTGAGGTTTTAAGTGCATTTTTGAGTCTGGAAACAACAGTTAAGAAAACATCAAACACCACAAGGTCCATTTAGTAGGTGTTCAGGTGCTTTCAGCCATATCACATGATCTTCATGGGTTCAGTAAGTTCATATTTTCCCAAGCAGTAACCTCAGCACACTGTGAGTCAGTTTGTCAGTATTTGCATCCCTGCTCATATTTCTTGGCTGGTGATCAATAATCAGTTGCATATAACTTTTTTCACCAGCATGTTAAATGTTGTATGTACAGCTTCAGATGTTCAGCAGCTGGATTGTCACCGTGGCTTCCCTGGCTAGTAACACATTTAAAATGCCCATAAAACACATGGAAATGTACTAAAATGAAAACATGCCTGTGTGACTGCATGCCTCCCAACATGTTGATACAACATCTGAGTCAGTCACATCACAGCTCAACGTACATAATGCTCCTTACTCACTGGGGCGCTCCCCAATCATAGACGCTTTCGTAACAACATGGTGATTTAACGATGCAGGCGTCTTGTCTAAATCTTACTCAACATCAGCGTGTCCCTGCAGATCTGTCTTACATATCTATTTCATATGCACATGCACACTCGTGAAACTGACTACAAGAAAGATATGACTGTGCTGCACCCTTTACTTTCCTTGATGGTTATCGGAGGCCATCTTGCTTGTCTTCCATGTAACTGCATTTTTGTTAGAAAATAACAGCTGTAAAATCAGTTCAGTTATTATTATTATTCTGAAACATCTCAAACACTCTCTCTCTCTCGCAGTTCAATTCAAATTCGCTTTGTTGGCATGAATGTTACGAGAACTATGTTGCCAAAGCATCAAGAATCGATGAAACAAAACATATACAACTCACAGAATCAAATGTATTTCTCTCTCCCTCTCTTCAATGTTCTCATGCTTGTGTTTTACAAACACTTTGTATTTCCTCCTCCATACTCCCTGTCACTTTATCACATATGCAGCATTTCCTATTTCTAGACCAAGACATTCATGACACTCTGTTTGTGTCAGAGAGTGTCATTCAGCTTGTTTTAGATCATCATATCACTCTGAGAAACACAGTGTAGCTTGATTACAGCTGCCACTATCTCACCGTCATGTAGCGGCCCTTTGTCATTATTTCAAGCCATTAGTTACTGTTACTTCCCCTTCTGTGCTGTTTCACTGTGAACCAAGCTGTGGTAAGTTAACGGGCACCTGATACAAGCAGCCGTGAATATCATGTGCTTAAACCGTGTCTTTATGGCCTTTGTTGTAAATAAGGAACCTGAAGTTCTCTGTTGAAACTCAGTTAATCAGAAAGGGGAGGTGAAGGAACAGGGAGTTCGAGTCAGGAGAAAGGGAGACTTTTGAGCTGGCCTTTGATTTTCACATCAAGGCAGTTTGTTCCAAATTAACATGTTGTTTCATGACGTTTCAGGAATTTGGTATTTTATCTGTACAGATAGTGATATCATTTACACTATATCCATGGGACAAAACTTGCTGTGCCTGTCGTTGTACATGGCTGCTGCTGGAAGTTTTGTTTTGTTGTTATTTTTTTTAAACTTCTGATTGGAAATTGTGCAAACCAATGCTTGTGGACATAGTGAATGTTTCATTCATGTGGTATAAAGGAGTTAACGGTGAAACAGCAGCAAGTTCTCAGTATGGATGGATTAAACTGGAGGATGAAAATGGATTTCCTTTCAGTAATGAGCCTTTTTTTGACATTAGCCTCCTACCACCAGACTCCAGAGGGAAATAATGACTTTTAGCTGAAGTTCTTAGAAAGTCGAGATGTCATGGTAAATGCAAAAGAGATCAGAGTGAAAGGGAAACTTTGATTGGGGATGTTCATTTTTGGCATGATGCTTCCACATAGTGGACTGCCGTGGACTTTTTCCAAACCAATTACTCGCTCTAGTTATGCTTGCTTTGATACAATAACGTATTGCATGTTTCACTCCCCTGCCATGTAAGGGATTAATGTCAGGTGTATTAGCTTGTTATTAAGAGCTAAACCCACTTTAATTCTGAAACCAGCAGGGGAAAAACAGTCACAATAGGATTCAGTCTTATTCTCTCAGGGTGCATTTAGCTGCTTAGCTGAGAAATACCTCAGGGCTGCAAGTCATGGAGCCTGTGCTTGTGTTGTAATACCTGTCTTTCACGGCAGTGCTCCAAGCGTGAAGTTTCTAATGCAGCAAGTCGAAGACGGGGAAGGAGAGCAGATGTAGAAAGGCTCATTGTTGTCATAACCAGTGTCACTGTAAACAACGAGAGCTTTGTGGAGCCAGGGACAGGCCTTGTCCACCACACAGACTGAGTGGGATCATTGTACATAACATGCACCCACTCATTGTTTTAATCTGTTGTATCTCTCCGTCTGTTTCTCCATCAACAGCCAAAGAAGAAGGTGACGATCTACCTCCTCTACTGCGTCTCCACAGCCGTCATTGGCTCACTACAGTTTGGCTACAACACAGGGGTCATCAATGCACCGGAACAGGTGTGTGTGTGTGTGTGTGTGTGTGTGTGTGTGTGTTCGTCTTTATGTGTAAGTGTCTGCAAAACACATAGGCACACCAGATGAATGAATTCATGAAATGGAGTGTCTGCATGTCTCCAGACTGTGGAAACAGCCATTAAGGGAGTGGATATAATTCCTGAATTAATAATAGATGCGATTGCACAGCTTGCCTCATATTTGGTATTAATATTGTAATAGTCTTCTACAGTGTTACACACTTTTAAGCTACACCTTAACACCAGGTATCTGGTTTGGGTTTATGACTATGTCCGCTCTGGGCTCAGTTAAGTTGTGGTGTCAGACATGGGCTATGTTTGGCAGTGCAACAAGCCATTGCTAAAAGCTTTACTGCCCCCATGTGGATATGTTAGAACCTCCCCAATGCACAGCAGCATAACCACCTACATCAGGCAAACTCTAACCACCTCTAACCTCGCCATTCATTCCTGTGGTGGAACAGAAACTACGCAGGTTCTTCCAGAATGTGTCTTCGGAGCGGTACGGGGAGCCTTTCAGCCCAGGGGCAAACACCATGGTCTGGAGTTTCTCTGTGGCCATCTTCAGTGTGGGAGGCATGATTGGATCCTTCTCTGTTGGAGCAATGGTCACTAAATTTGGCAGGTGAGAAACAAGAGGACATGACACAGAAGAGCAGAAAATGCTCTAATTGACACACCAATGAATTCCATTGCTTAGCAAGCAAAAATAAAGGCTTAAGTATGTGCTGGTTACAGCCTCTCTAATATGACGATTTGTGACTTTGCTTTTTCTTACATTTATAAATTCAACACCTTTGGGTTTGGACTGAATTTCAGACAAAATCAGATGTCAGTTTGGATACTATGAATCACATTTAGTCATTTAATTGACTAAATAAACTCCAAATTTTCAAAGAAAAATATATTTTCTGTTGTAGCCTCATTTTCAGCCTTCATCTCTGTATAATACTACTTTGTATACTATACTTTTTCCCCTCCTAACTCACTATGTCCTGTCTTCTTCCATGTCATCACCAGGCGCAAGTCCATGTTGATAAATAACATCCTCGCCTTAGTTGGTGGAAGTCTGATGGGCTTTTCCACCCTCAGTCGATCTTTTGAGATGATCATTATCGGCCGGTTGATCATCGGCGTGTTTTGCGGTCTGTGTACGGGACTGACTCCCATGTACGTGGGTGAGATCTCTCCCACTGCGGTCCGAGGAGCTTTCGGTACTCTGCACCAGCTGGGTGTAGTGATTGGCATCCTGGTGGCACAGGTATGAGGGTGTGATATATGACTGATTATAAGCCTTCATTAGATTGTTTTCTGAGACTACTCTATTTTACTTAACAGAAATAAACAGACTTAATCCGTCACAAATCCTTCATCCCCTGTTGCCTCTGTGTTTTAGATCTTTGGTCTCGAGTTTCTGCTGGGCTCCGACACCCTGTGGCCTCTGCTCTTGGCTCTGACCGTCGTGCCTGCCGTGGTGCAGACCATCATGTTGCCCTTCTGCCCTGAAAGCCCCCGCTACCTGCTCATTGTCCTCAACCAGGAGGAGGAGGCAAGGCAAGGTCAGTTTGGAAACAGTTGACATACCGCAACAGGATGGCAACATCAGGTTTTAATGAGACTGAATCTAGAATGACTCATGGTTTTTTAATGATGTGGATTGAAGCATGCCCTGTAGATGAGGTGGCTGTGTGATTAATTAAAGTTTTAACATGTTACATGATGTTCCAAGACCTTTGCAGTCCCTTCTTTCTCCTCTCTTGATATTATGCATAATATACTGACTTCCTCTCTTTTCATCTATCCCGTCTTCTGCCTTGTAGCATTGGTACGCCTGCGGGGTTGTGAAGATGTGAGCGATGATATTCAAGAGATGAAGGAAGAAGGCATGAAGATGGCTATGGAAAAGAAAGTGACCATCCCTGAACTCTTCCGTTCCCCAAAATACCGTCAACCAATCATTATCGCTATCGTCCTCCAGCTGTCTCAGCAGCTGTCTGGCATCAACGCGGTGAGTCAACGTTATATCTCACAATAGAGCCGGGATAAGGATATAATTATCAGATGTCACTCACCATAAAGCGAGCGGGCAGTCTCTAAGCTCAAACATGAATCTTTAAAGGAGCATTCACTGAAATGATACAAATGTTTCAGACAGCCACATGACAGGAGAAGCTCCGTGGCTCCAGGCAGTGTTAGATTGAGTGGAATAATGTAAGCCTTTGAGGGTCAGGGGGAATAGGTATTTTGTTAATAAGGTCATGTAACCAGGCTGACTAAACGTGTTGACAGTTGGAGCGACTGACCCGACAATCACAGTGAAAACTGCTGCAGCCTGCAGCTAAAGGCGGTAGATCGACCTCTCGCAGACACATCAACACCCATGACCTACATCGCTCCCTGGCCATGACGGTTCTATACAATACAGCTCGGGTTGATTTGTGCTTTGTCACTGTTTTAAAAAGTTATAATCAATATTTTTTACATCAATAGTGTTGCTCTGCAGCCCCCCTCCTCTCCACAGAGCATTTTAGCTTCTGTTACAGTAGCTCATTGTTTAGGTTTTTTGGCACATCATTTTTTTTGGTCAAAGTTAGCAGACCGCCAAAAGTTAGCAACTCACTTGTGTAAACAGTGGAGGATTTCGCAGTTGAAAACCAGCCATTTTCCTCAGACATTTTTAGAGAACAAAACAAAGCTGAAAGAGAATATTGAAATAAAACTTTGTCAGGTTGCCCAACACAAAACTTCAAATGTTAATTGGCTCAATATTTGCTTAAAGCCTGAGCCCTACCCTCATCAACTTTAATAAAATTTGATGTCAGTGTGTGTTTAAAGCTTGAGGCTCTGCTCAAACCTGCTGACAAAAATCAGTCGGCACAGATCAATGTAATGTAATTTTTAAGACTGCACTACTTTTACTCACTTACAAATCAATAGTAACTCTTATTCTTTCTCCCCTCTCAGGTCTTCTACTACTCCACAGGCATATTCGCCAATGCTGGTGTAACTCAACCCATCTACGCGACTATTGGAGCCGGAGTTGTCAACACTGTGTTTACTGTCGTCTCTGTAAGTGTCAGACTACCTGGTTTGTGTCTCAGACTGTGTTTTATATTTTGTGGATTATTAATTAAATACCTTTTTTTTCCCTGGACCAGCTCTTCCTGGTTGAAAGGGCGGGGCGGAGGACACTGCATCTGATTGGTCTGGCTGGGATGGCTATTTGTGCCCTTCTCATGACAATCTCTCTCTCTTTGGTGGTAAGTGGCCATAGTTGGATTCCTCCGGTCTTGTGAGCTTTTTGCCTATGTAAATAAAACAAAGCCCTGAATGTTCCTTCTTTTTTTTCTCTGTCTCTCTCTCTGAGCAGGAGACAAACAAATCTCTAAGCTACATGGCCATTGTGGCCGTGTTTGGCTTCGTTGCCAGTTTTGAGATGGGTCCGGGTCCCATTCCTTGGTTTATCGTGGCTGAGCTCTTCTCCCAGGGGCCCCGACCTGCCGCCATGGCTGTCTCTGGTTTCTCCAACTGGACTGCCAACTTCCTGGTGGGGCTTGGCTTCCCTAAACTGGAGGTATGAATACAAATATTACAACCAAATCGTCTACATGAACAACTGCTTTGAGCTTACTTTGCAGTTTATCCCAAAACAAACACATCTCTCCTCTTCTCTCAGGAACTCTGCGGCCCGTATGTATTCATCATTTTCACCATCCTCCTAATCTTCTTCTTCATCTTCACCTTCCTGCGAGTGCCTGAGACCAAAGGAAGAACCTTTGACGATATCGCTGAGGGATTTGCTGCCAGTGCGGGAAAGTCCTCCCAGGGGCCTGAGGCGGGGGTCGCCGCCTTGCCAGACAGCAAAGAGCCTGCACCCATGTCTCCCACAGAAAAGGTTCCTATGGTTGATCTTCCCCCGGAGAAACCATGAGCAGCCTTAGTTAAAAAAGAAGAATGAAGCCTTAGGGTACAATGCAGACAAACAGGTTCCAAGCACATAGATACTGTAACGAGTTATATTTTATAACTCACACAAGAGCAGTGAGGCTGTGTTTAGAAAAAGCCGACTCAGTGTATTAATGCAGAAATGAGATTTTAGTTTTTTAATGAGTGTTTTTAATGTGCCTTTTTTAAATTAAATAGTGTTTTTAACAGTTTCCCATTTACAAATGCTTAAATAATTGACAGAAACCGCTGTAATCCTGCTTTAAACATGGGCCAACCTTAACTGAATTATCATTACTTAATATTTGTTGACGTTCGCGGTGCCAGCTCCGTGCATATCGATCCATGTAAGAGGATAAACGTATGTTCAGCGCTAAGTCCACGGTCCTCAGCTACCCCCCGTGTTAAAAGGTTGCAGGATTTGAGGGGGTTTATGTATTGAGGTCAAGCCTGAAAAGCCGGTTTTGGAGCCGCAGTAGTTTGACCCAAAAAAGACTTGACTTGCTGTCCTGTCTGCCTGCCTCGCTGCCAGGGGAAGGGAGCCATGTTTTCTTGAGTAGACAGAATAAACATGGAGGTGCTGCAGCAGTCCTGCTCCTCTCTCGGGTGCACAAAAAGCACTGACTATAGATTTAAATAAGTATATTTAAGCAACAACAACAAAAAGTACGATGCATCTTCTGAGAGCAGAGGTTGTTTGTGTTAAAGTTCATTTGCCGTTTCAAGTCCAGAGTGTTCTGCTCTGATAAAGAAGTAACTCAAGGACAGTTTTGTGAATCAATGGTGTCTGCTTCACGTACATTGTATTTATGAGAGTAAAGTGTAGTCTAGCACTGCCAAGTCTTAACAACGTCTCTGATGATTTCACTGCAGGGTACAGCCAGGGTGACAGAAAATGTTGTATTGCAGTCATTTGCAGGTTGCATTACAATACAACAGTCAGATACAATAACTCAGGTGGCTATTAGTGTTAATGGCTCATAACTGTTACAGCAGAGAAAATATATTTATCCATCACTTTACTTGAAAGTCTTCTATCATTAATGCGTAACTACAAGCTACTGCTTCACAGCTCATAGAATTAAATATCCTACAATCTTTATAAGTGTTACATCAAATCATCAGTGCTAAACAGTCGTTCGATGTTTTGAAACACATCCAAGTCTACTGATAATTACAAAACAAACGTCAATCCGAGCAAGACATCAGCCACATGAGATGGTGAGACTGAATAAAAACACTAAATTTGATTGTATTTATTTCAATGGTTTACGCACAAAAAAAATGTCTTATCATATGTGTCTTTGTCCAATTTTTTGAAATCATGTGTATATTTTGTAGAATCTCCAGTTACTGCATCATGACCAGCTATCACTGCACAGTACACATGCTCATAAATGCGTGTCAATGTTTGTACAGCTGCATCTTCTTCTGAATGTGCGCGCACTCATAAGGAAGCACTTTGGAGCTTCGCAGCGTTTCGTTTGCACTTTGGCAGCCTGACCACTTCCTAATGACTGCTTTGTGTGTTTGTGTGTGTAAATCCCTGTTACATGTAAATACACTTGTATGTGTTAGGATACATGCGGTTTTGGTTGTGTTGTAGCGTGTTTGTTTCTCCACAATCCTCTTGCATCCACTGATTTTCTTGCCCCCCTGGAAACACAGTCTGTTGCCTCAGTGAATGCCACAACGCTGCTTTTTGCAGTTCCCCCACAGTATGCACATCTTTATTATGTATATTTTGCTCTTTTGTTATCTGTTTTTTTTTTTTGTGAGAAAACAGAAATGAGAAGTGACGAAGGTTCAGTGTGTGTGGGAGTCAGATAAGAGTTGACCTTTACCGTTGTTTTATTATAAAGTCCTCTCTTCTCTTGCTGTAATAACATGAGTGACACTTGCTTTGAGAAACTAAAACGAAATAAAGTTGTCCATTTTAAAATGTCAGAATGTGAAGAATATGTTGACTTATGAGCATAAACAGTCTGTTTTGTTTTCTTTATGTATTATGCCATAATTCAAAGCAAGTTAGTTGTGATGAATGTTTACTGTAAGTGCAGTCTGTGTGCGAGGTGAAAGTGTGAGAGGTTTGTCTGGTATCCATTTCTGCATTGTGGCGTCTCTGTTTCCTCTTCTGCACCACAGCAAAGCCTCCGTTAGCTGCTCAGTCACACACTGCACAACTAAGCAACACTCTGAAATAAAGCCATGAGTTCAAAAACCAAAGCTTAGTTTTTCTTCCCCGTGGCTGCTGCCGCTGCTGAACAGTCGCATTTAAATGATATATTCATAGCTGTGTTGAGTTATGAGGTCACATTTCCTCCTGAGTCACACGGCTTCAAAAGCCAAACCAGAACACATGTAAGAGATGCAAGAGAATATTCACCTCAAAGGGAAATCCTATGAAACCTGACTTTTTACACCGCCATGCTAAAGAAAATATTATTTTAAATTTACAGGCCTTTGCTGTGTTTTTTTTATGAGTGTGGTTGTTCTCAAATGAAACAAACGCAAACTGCAAAGCCAGAGGGTGCTGATGAGATTCTTGTAGAGCAGACACTAACAGAGAACACCAACTAATGATTATTTCTTCATCACTCAATTTGCTGATTTAAAATGTAGTAATTATAACAATCTGGTCGATATGTAAACTAACAGCAGAACGTGTCATCGCAAGTTCCCAGAGACGATGGTGACATGTAAAATTCTCTTGTTTTGATCAACCAGCAGCCCACATCCGAAGGCAGTGATTTTTATTTATTTATTTATTTATTTGACATTTTTGCTTAATGTTGAATGTAGTGTGAAAAATATGCAGCTTATCTTCAGATGAGTGACTAACAGATATATCAACTAATTGCTTCAGCTCCAAAATGGCAGACACTTTAATCATGCTTGTACAGGGAACAAGTTCATGCAGCGAGAGAAAGATGGATGTGAGAAGTTTTAATTCTCTGCTCAATGAGTTGACGAGCATAATCTATTTCCCTCGTCAACTCTACCTTCTGTACATCAGTCCCTCGGAGCAAAGAGCCGAGGGTAAAGGGCCCCCGGCTGGCTGGGAATGGGGCCATCAAACTGTGTCAAGCCAACAGGCAACATCTCCCTGCAAGAGTCGACTGGAGTCTCATTCACTGCAGTGAACTGGGGCATGAAAGCCCATCAACAAGCTGCAGTGCTGCAGCCTGACCAGCGAGTGGCGTGCACACACCAGAGGGCTGCTCAGCTGTGTGTGTTTGCATGTGCGTGCTGTGCTTGTGTGTTTGTGAGTGCATGTCTAGATGCTGTCTGGATGAGCAGCTCTGTGGGGCGAGGAGTCTGTCTGAGAGACAGAGGGGAGGAGAAGGAGGAGGAGGGTGTGAGGGGGGGTGGAGTGGGGGGGGGGGGGTGTTGTCATATGAGGGATGGAGTGCATCCAGAAATGTGTCTAAATTATACTCATTTTCCATAAAAAAAAAAAGTGAGGAGGAAACAGGAGGGGAAAAAAATTGGATAGACTCTCACATGCCACAGCACGAAAAAATGCAAGTTAGCACAGTGTTGGTGCGTGTGAGGGATGCCACAGTTTGAGCCTCAGTCTGCCAGGCGGCCTCGGAGAGTCCACCATCAGACATGTCTAGACGTTAGTTTTAGAGACCAGACCAACTTGTTCATTAATTTTTTCACCTCTCTTTCTCTCTCTGTCACTCTCGCTTGTTGACTCTCTCTTTGTGTCTTTGTTTCTCTCAAATAACAAAAAATTGTCTCCCGCTCTCCTCCATGCTCTCTTTCTCCTCCCGTCTCTCTGACAACAGTGTTTTGTTTACTTCCTCGCCTGGCAGTGTACTTATTGTATGTGCTGCTCTGTAAATATTTTTCTCCTTCCCTCATCCATTCATCCATCCACCCCCTCAACCTCCCTCTCTCTCTCTCTCTCAGATAAAGGGAGCAAACAGACTCCACCCCCTCTCTCTCCCCCTCTCCCTCTCTCGCTCCGTCTCACACAGACTCACTCTATCTCCCTCTTTCTCTCTCTTTCATGCTCTCTCCCTCCCTCTCTCTTTCTGTCAGTGTCATTCTGTAGTGGAGATGTGGAGTGTCTTTCTGTCTCTCTGTCTGTTTTTCCAGCCAAATTCAGCGGAGGAAGGTGAGCACTAAACTTTTACATTCATTTATGCACATTCAATCAATGCCCCGGGAGCGTGTGTGCGCGCGCGTGTGTGTGCGCGAGTGTGTGTGTGTGTTTATGGCAGGAGCGTGATGGAGAGTTTACCCAGCTCTCTCATCATGTGCTTGTAATGAGTTCACAAGTGAAGGATGGACACTTGGTATGCCTTTGTAAGAGCTCTCTAAGAATGTGGCTCTCTGGGGATTCTGGGCACTTTGACAACGTGTGAAACTGTGGCACGTAAAGCTGCAGCGCCACCAGAAAGTCCAATTCTTCCTGGATTTCTTTTTTCTTTTTTCTTTTTTTGGAGGGGGGGGGGCTCCACCTCCAACTTGGGGTCCCCTGAATAATTACCACCTTTCCCTTTGCTCACACAGTCCTCTGCGTGTCAGTTCTGTGTGCTCTGTATTGTGCCTGATTGAGTGAATATGCATGTACACGCTAGAGTGTGTGTGTGTGTGTGTGTGTGTGTGTGTGTGTGCGTGTGTGGCAGCACATCAGATAGTTGTTGGCATGGAAGGGCCAGGTGTGTGCCGGGGCCTATCAAGCTCATGCAACAAAAGAATATGGAAATAAGGCAGGGGGACAAATGAATAATAAGTTGCATAACCCTGTTTCAGTTCAAATGCTTGTGACCCCCCCTCACCCCCCTCCCCCTTCCTCCCGCTTTATGTCAGTCATGATCTTATGGATGTGACAGATGAGACCCCTGCCCCCCATCCAGCATCGTTATCAGCAGCTCTTTCTTTATATGGTTGCATCTTCTCTTCTTTGCTCTTGACTCACGTTTTGTCTACATGACTGGAAATATTGTATCTTTTTAAGTGCAAGAGCTGGTGAGCATGTGAGTGTGTGCGTGCGTGTGCGTGTGAGATTGACAGATTGTCTGAACAGACAGAAGCTATTAAGTAAGAAGAGTTCTGTCAGATCAAAGTGGGCTGACTTAAGAGAAGTGATGATAACTTGATGATTCAAACTGCATTATATGTGTGAGTGTATACATCTGTACATATATATGTGTGTGCGTGAGTGTGTCACCAGTGCTTTAGCGTCTGCCTATACATAGCTCCCGCTCTTACATCCTGTCCCCAACACTTGAGGGGGTTTCAGCCGTCAGCACGCAATTACTTTCAAGGGGGGAAGAGCTGCACATATAGTAAAAGAGCTGCACCTGTTCTCGCTCATCTCCCATTGGCTTGAGTTTACTACGAGGTGTGTGTCAGCGTGCGTGTAGTGGTCTATAACAGAGGTAACGTATATGTCAGCCTCATGCCACAGATTTGAGCTGTGTCCGTAACAGATGGCCTGGACTAAGATGAGACAGAATGACAGAGAGGGGAGAGAGGCTGCACAGTGTTACTGGCCCACTGACTCTGTAAGTGAAACAGAGCTCCCCATAATACAGTATTAACCCAATATCATGGACGTGCATATAAATCCAAATAAGTTGAAGCATCTAGTTGTGCTATGAAGGGAGGATTTGGTGTCTGCCTCGGCTTTGATTGCGGTAAATGATGTCTGTCTGGACTGACCAGCTATGGCTGCATGTTAACGGATATGTTTACTGTCTGCCATTCTTTTGTTTATTGTCTGTCTACGGCTTTTGAGAGTACATCTGCGTATCCACCTTTAACAAACCATACCATTGTCTGGTTTTTAACACCACAGACCACAAAGAGGGATCTTTTTTTTTTTTCTTTTTTTTTTGCAATTCAGTGTATCAAAGCTCATTTCTAGATGTTTCTGCGCATGCAGACAAACTCCCGAGCGTGTGAGTGACGGGACATTTGATTTATCACTCTCACATGTTGCCTGTGCAAGTGTTGATGCATTCGCCCACATGCTTTGTTGACATGAGGTGTTGATGTGAAGCCCGATGGCTGGCATCTAAATTGTTGGATCTGCGTCGCGGATTGCGTGCTCACATTGGATTAACGCGGCGCAGTGAAGGGAGGGCCAGTGCAGGAGGCAACACCTGATGCCCCTCCAGCTCTTCCAGTCATGGATGAGTGGAGCTGCAGTGATGCTCACCGAGCTCTGCATATCCAGAAATTAACCTATTAATCTTAGCTTGAAAAAGTAATCTCATGTGACTTTGACCAAAAGGCAACAGGCTGCTCAGACGCTACACTGACATGTCTGAAGAACATCCAGCCAGGTGGAAAGCTTTTACAGCTGTATACTGATATTAGTTTTCAGTCACTTCCCACTTCTTCTCTCTTCCCAGTTAAAATTTTACAATAATACGTGACAAACAATTCAAGCTTTTAAAAAAGTTCACTCCACCACAGAAACATTTCACCTTGAAACTTCTCAAACAGGTGCAATGATGCGCCCAACTGCGTAATATTAGAGGTAAAATTATACAGTAGATCACAAAAGGCAAAGATTAGATCAAAAATAATTAAATAATATATTAGTGTAGTTGAACTTTCCGATTAAATATCTCAAAACCCCTCAGATTTATCTTGGCCTTGATTTCTTCTTTGGGAACCACTGGAGTAAATAACTTATGATGCCTTTAGTGATCTATTACTGTGCTCACTGAGTCTAATAATAATATATCATAGCCTATATTTGTTCAGTCATATGAACTTATCCTGGCCCACACTTTAAGCGTATTTTCCTCTGTAGTAAATCCTTGACTTGAGCTCTGCTTTTACTTTGTTGTACTGATAATTGAACTCGAGTAACGGATCAGCACTTTGCCTCCATCTGTACACAAAAAGAGAAACGCCAGGCAGTAGCTGTATATTTTGGGCCATGTTGACATTCTCGCCTTAAGGTCACTTGTGCCATCTTTCCTGCTGTTTCTGGCTTTAACGGCGTATTAATTAGGCAGATTACCGCCCTGTATCCCGGGTGCGATAAGCCGTGTCTTTTTCAGGACATGATAAATTAGAAAAAGTGTGATAAGAAAATAAATGGCATGCTTGTCACAGTAGGAGGACAGTGGGATGGATGCCACTAAAAGCTTCCTGCACTCGATCCTCAGGCCTGCATGTGCACTGAGCTGCAGAGAGAGAGAGAGAGAGAGAGAGAAATCACACGCTGGTGGGAAGTGGAGGATGCAGCATCCCCATCACTGACACCACAACACTTAACTGTGACCATGCCGTTATTTTTAGCAGCATTATTTCATGTAATTTTTAAGAGCAGCATAATTTTCTGTGGCTGCTGAGAGCGCAGTAACGACATTAGACCATTTTTTCCTCAAATGAATGACACATCTGTCATTTGTGATATGAGAGGTTGAAGCCCCCGGGCGGCTCCTAGCCAAGGCTCTCTGCTTTGAGTCAGTCAGTGTCGTGACTGATAGCATCACGGATAATGCGCGTGTGCGGACAGGCAATGAGTTAGAGCCAAAATATAACTGAAAGATGAACATGTGGTATGGACTGCCGTGGCACTGGAATGTAGTTTGCAGTTTTGGGTTTCACATTAAAGCTGCACTTGGCAGTTTGGCATGCTGGCACTGACCGAAAGGACGGTGGAGCTAAGTTTGATTGTCGAAGGCTACACTATTGAGAAATGACACAATGAGATTACCGTAAACTGATCTCCTCTCGGATTCACATTCCTTCCTCCTTAGTGGCTGTTGAGGGTGGAGGTGCTGATGAAAATATTTTCGTATCAGCCTCTCTGCTTCTGATCGTTAGTCCAGATTTTTCTATATCAGAAGTTCACAAGAGTAGATTTTATATTTTATCTCTTGATTCTTCATGATTTCCATGAGTAGGCTCCAGTGAGTGTTTAAACAGGGAAAGGGACAAATGTCACCGCTGTGGCTCCATTGACAAGTATTTTTCCACAGCTTTTATTGGGGCTTGTTAAATAACGTCATGACTCTTTCGCTCTTGCCAAAGTCAAGCCTTTCTAGTTCTTAAAAACTGTGTCTAATCCGGTCTTGAGCTGCCAAAATGAACAGTTTTTTTTTTTCTGTCATAATACCTGAACAGGTCAAAGGAACAGTTCTACATTTTGAAAATGCATTTGTTTCCTTATTGCGCAGAGTTAGATGAGAAGATAAAAACTAGAAACAGGTAAGACAGGAAAAAACAACAACCCAAAAGGCTAAATAGGTTAATTCCCATCTGCAGCATGTCAGCACAGCAATAAAAGTGCCGTTAAGAAATAAAGGGTTTCTGCTCACTGAACCACTAGAGGGCTTTTAATCTGAAATGGTCACAAGATGTAATAGGAGTGGATCAAAACAGAGGCTTTGTAATAAAATATCACCATGAGCTCAGCAGTTATTGATGGCCTCTCCCTCTTCCGCTCTCTCCGTGTATTTATCCCTCTGCTTCTTATAGTGATATAAAATACAGATAATAAATGCAGCTTATATGCAGTGAATCAGTGGCTCAGTGAATTAGAGGCTCAACTCTGCTTCCTAGTTTGAATTTCTCTCTTTCCTCTCTTTTTTTTTGCTTCTTACGCAACACTTTCCATCACTTTTCATGCGAACAAAGCAAGTGCAACTCTAAGACTGTCTGAAAATGTATGTCATTGTCTATATTTAAACCGTATCGTGTCTCCCTGCTCTTCGGGGGTTGGAGTTTCGTTCGTACCAGCTACCAACACGTCTTACCTCCCACATGACATTGTACAAAGTAGATGTTTTCGTGCCAACCCAGACAGTGACCAAGCAGCACATCCCCCCAAAATGCTGTTACTTGTCTTTATCCTCCACGTGGTAACCTGACCGGTCTAACTTTTCCAAATGTTACCACCAGGAAAGAGTTTTCCTGACATGTCCTCCAACCTGTGCCTGTTGCTGCTTGTTCTCCGACTCCCTGCTCTGTCATCTAACCTGGCTTAAGTGCTGTTTGTTGCAGCTGCACTTTCATTCGGTCGAACCACCAGAGACTTTTTGATAACTCCCTTTGACATGTGCATGCTTATTTCTAGAATCGCGTTAATCCCCCTCCTTCCTCGCTCCTCCACCCTCCACCCTCCTCCCCGTCCCGCTCCTGCTCCCGCTCTGTCTTGGCGTATCACTCTCTTGCTGTGGTTGTTTGTAATGATGGTTTGGTGTAGGCCTTGTCCTTGACTGACTGTCTGTGGGTGGGAGCATCTGGAGCGTATAAAGAATGGGTGGAGATGGGTGGATGAGTGGACAAAAGACAAAACACGACCTGACCGCTGCTCAGAACGCTCGCAGGCACTGTGGGAAATTTTTTGTTCTGAAAAGTGTAACATGTTGTTACCTGTGAACACAGTGGCTCTTTGTGTATCCACTGCAGGCATATTTACATTGGTGAGGCACATTACACACTCACACTCACACCCTTTTGGCCTACATTAATGTTAACACCTAAATTCAGATGAGTGTGAGGTGGGCAGGGCAGGTGTGTCTGGGGTGAGGGGTTGGGGAGTGGGGGCTTTATTGCTTGGAAAGTGTGCATGAAAGTAACATACATCTGCCGTCAGAGGCGTGACATGAACGACAGCACTACACTTAGCGCTGGAGAGTGTCGGCGCATGCATGGCCACACAGAGAGGGAAAGTGTTGGGGGGGAACGAGAAATGGATGGAGAGAGCGGAGAGAGGGTCACTCAGCTGAAGTGAACACTCGAGTGGCAGAGGGGACAGTCGTGAACTAATGCAGGTCACCTCTGCACAGCAGAAAGAGCATTACACCCACACCGCACACAGAAGCAGAGGGTTATGAAGCACATTGGTTTGCACATACTCAATCCCATCACCCTCCTCTCACTCCTGTTTCATAATCCTGTCTTTACTCTTCTATTGTCTCCTCTTTTTTCCCTATCAAAGCTCTTTCCAAACAAACAGCAGACCTGGCATCAATAATGGAGCAGAGACTCTCTCCTTATTTAACGTACAGAAATGCCTGCCCTGCTGTCACTTTTTAGATGAATAATACACACATGCGGAGAGAGAGGGGGCAGATGAGAGGGACAAGGGACAGGATGGAGGAAGAGAAAGGGGAGTAGGTATCAAGTAAAGTGAGTAAAAAGACTGGAGTGAAGCGGGAAGACGTGAGAGACCGGCGTGCATTAAAGCAGCACTCAGGTCCAGATTGCAGACTCAGCACTTCTGCAAACTGTCAGGGACAAACTTTGAGTGTCTGGGCCCTCGGATGGACCAATAACAGAGACGGCGTAGTGCTCTGTGTGTACGTGAAGGGGTTGTCTGAGAGTTAAATAAAGGGGCTTTTACTGCCAAGTGGACTTGCCAGCAAAATGTCCCCCTCTTTTGTTCGACGGCGTCTCACGCACCCACACGCACACGCACTCACACACACACAGAAGATCCAGTCATGATGCCCCGGCTCGAGTTAATCCTTGAAAGGTGTGTGTAACACGGCACTCAACGCTTATCTTGAAGATGTCGTGGTGAATTATTCAACATGCTAATGTCACGCAATGAGACATGCATGGAGCTCTTTGAACACCCCTCCATGTAATCCTCATGTACAGGTTTGTCCCGGAAAGATGGGAGGCGACGTGAGGACCTGGGGTCCCTAAGGCCCCTCGACAAGAAGCTAAATAGTAGAGGCATAAATATTAATGTCAAAATAGTTTGCTATATATTATTTATGCATGACTGTGCCCCGAAGCAGAGGGTTAATTGAATTTGGAACATCGCATTTGCAGCATTTGTGTGTGCGTTTCTTAGCTGATACAAATAGGATGGTGCTTAATGAGGTCACAGTGCGTGACATGTTAGTGTGGTCTGTGCATGTTTATAAATAGTGATCATTTATTGTTTTGAAGAGAAATGTACTGAAGGATACAATCATCAATGGGCGGTGTCTTTGTCATCACGCACGACTCAAATGCTGTGATATGAAAGAACACGGTACAATGTGTGTCCTGCCACAGTGGCATCACTATACAAAGCAGCAAAGGTGTGTTACTAATGGAAATTGTCATTCCTCTGAAAGGCTTTGGAGTTGCTGGCTTGGTGGATTTAGTCTTCTCCGTGTAGCTGATTTTATCCTGATCGGCTCTGCCAAGCTGTCCAGACATGTGTTGCACTAAAAACTATTTATTCTGATGCCTGTGGCTGCATATAATCCTCAGCTGTCACAGTCCATTTGTATTCTTTTCTTGATACAATTCATATCACTCTGAATCCTGGAGGACATCCATGGAAAATGTGTGAATTTAGTGAGATTGACATAAAGACAGGCAAGCGGATGAAAACAGATAGACTGGAGGGAGAGGGAAGGGAAGGATTGGAGAACAGATATAAGGCGTCTCCATCTTTGAATATTATCCTCCAAAAAAAACAAAAAATGTGTTTACAGCCGAGTCACAGAACAGAGACGCTGGGTTGATTTGTGTCATAAACCCCAAATGATATAATTCTCTTCTTATTTGTTTGGTTTATTAAGCAGAAGAGGCATTCAGCAGGTGTGTGGGCATAAGCTTTCACACCCGAGCATTAAAAACTGAGTGATCTCAGTGAGTCAGTGGTGTTTTGGTGAGACTAGAGTACCTTTTGAAATCCCATCCTGTGACTGATGATTATGTAGATAAAAAAAATTCAGTCGCTCTTTGTCTGGTTGTCATAGCGAGGGAAAGAGAGCCTCCTTCCCTCTGATGAACGACTGTGTGACATGAAATGGAAACGACAAAAGTATAAAAATTGTATGACAACAATGAGAAGAATTATTTATCTGTAAATAGAAGCGGATGGCTCCCGCCTCGCCACCGTGCTTTATGTGTCTACACAGACCTTTGGGTGATTAGTGCCGTGCATGACAAAATCAGGCGCTGTGTTTTTCCCCATTAACTCCATCTGTGCGAGTAACCAAACCTGAAATCTGATGTTTGTGCAACCTCTGCGCGCACAACAAACTCTGGCCCGCGTTCAATCAGTGGCTCCTCAACAGAAGTGAGTGCAGACTGTGCCAGACTGAAGAAACGGCAGCCGCCACGGTTTTGGAATACTAATGGAAAATTCAAGGGCTTCAGTTTTGTGTTGGAAGCTGCCATGTGTCAGCACGCAGCCCTCAGCATTGAAGTCACTTTGTGTGTGTGGTTTTCTTTGCCAGCTTGCTTTTTTTAAGTACTTAAACATAAAAGCAGAAATATGGGAAAATACACTCACAAAGCCATACTCTCCTCTCACGCTTCTCATTACAGATAAGTGGAAACGAGCAAAGGCCTTTTAAAACCTGGAATAAGGGGAAAACTAACACTGAACATATCACCATCATCGTCCCCCGCAAAACGATGGAGGTTTCCTTTGAGCCAGGCAACAAGAAGCATCAGCTTGCTAAGTTTCAACGAAATGTGACATTAATTGTTATGGCCTTTTAAAGTTGGAAAGTCTGACCTTTAATCACAGTGCCCCATCAGGTCAATCAGTTTCATTTTTTAAACAGAGGAACATTGTGTCAAAATGCATCGTCACTCAGAATGCATTATTAGGTTTGACAGATGCACACAGCTGGAGACCTCCATGATTTTATCGCACAGGGGAAAAATCAAAGGGGGCTGTGGACAAATCCTGGACCTGTTCCACCAGCAGTAAAGCAGCTTCCAACTACTTGTGGTCTATTTAACAAAAGCATAACTCCCTTCAAGCCCTTAAATATTACCATCTTTGTTAAGGCCTCTCACAATCACACATTCTGCGGCTTGCAGTCGACGAGAGATGGTTACAGATTGTCTCACACTCTTTACTCTTTCATTTCGCACTCTCTCTGTTTGTCTCAAGGTTTAACTCCTGAGTGGCGATCGATGGTGTTCATTTGAATTCTGTGCATCTTGTTTTTCTCTTTTATCAAACCATGTCTTTGTCTCTCCTTTGTTTCTCTCCTCAGTGATGCTGCTGGACACAACAGAGTCTACCTCAGAGCTGGGCTGGACCACCTATCCAGACACAGGGGTGAGCAGAGCAGACTGTCAATGTGCTTTACAGCTGTTGGGGTGTTGGATTGAATCCAATGTGCTAAACACATGTTGCACATGGTGATGTGTTAACTGTTGGGTTGTAATCACATCGTTGGCTTCAGTACTAACTCTAATGATAGATTAATCACAGTAATATGTCACACTTTTGCAACTGGTGGTAAAGTTTGGTCATTTAAGTCACAAATGACTGTGACCGGGGTTCAAACCGAACGTTTTTGAGGCGGCTACTAAGCCTTAAAAATATACTGGCCAGAAAGATTTTTTTTACTGGCCATAATCATAAATACCTCTTTGGTATATTTTTAAATGTGGTGTCATTACTGTAATACACACAGTAATTTTCAACACATAAAGCAATATTAGCACAATTTTGTGTGGAAGGGAGGACATATAAATGCATTTTGTTCAGCATTTTAGAAAATAACACTATTACTTACAGTAAAACAATGTTAAGTTCCATACAGATCATCATACTCCCTCAGACACACGCATCAATTGTTTTTCTTTGTACACAGGCAGATGTGCATTTACAAAGCTCCTTCTGACTGGAACAACTTACATCTCGATAAGACCTCACTAGCATCTATTTCAGATAACATGCTGCTGCTATTAATTATAACATTTATCCGTTGTATCTTTAATGTATATTTTTATTTTTTATATAGATGATAATTGCCTCTAGTTGTTTATATGGGGTTAAGGGCTGGTGGGATACAATAGTGGGATGGTTGGGATGTAATGTGGTGTTGTGTGTTTCATGGATTGTATTTGTGCGCGGATGTGTCTGTGTCGTTCAGTACACGAGATGATTCATCTCGAGGGGCTCTCCTTTCATAAAGTTCAAGTTTTCCTTGGGGACCTGAGGAAAACCCTCAAGGACCCCTTAACGTTAGGCTGGCCGGTAATGAGAAGAGAGTGAGACTCACAGTGCAGCGCAGGGCAGACTGCAGGGGCGATGGGGAGAATGACGGGGGTGGGTTTAGGTCGGCAGGGTGTGGGTCAGTGTGAACACAAGTCACACTCGGGTGCGCACCAAAACAACCACAGCAGTGCGGTACAGTCCAACAGTGGTGCAGTCAGTTTGTTATGTGAATGCAGTCGGACCTCAAGCCGCTCCAGTTGCCTATCGCAGGCCACAAGTTTGACCTATAGTTTCATTTTTACAAAAGGGAGTCATGTAAACATGACATACTTCGCTTTTTCCCGTCAGTCTTCATTGAAACATGACATGCTGCCAGTGGTGTGGCGTCAAAACAAACATGTTAACTTGAACCGTACTAATTGAAAAATGAAATCATATAATTTTTGCATCTGGTGCAGATGTGTGAAAACAATCTGAATCATGAATCAGTTGGCCGTGTATCAGTGAGTTGGACTACACAGACATAAGAAGAAGCTGCTTTTGTGGGATGGATATACTTTGCACTCGCCACAGCGGCTGGTTAGCCAACATCATTTACCAGCCAAAGGGTCGAAATTAATTGCCACTGGCAACTGCTTTTTTTGGGGGGGGATTTTGAACCCTGACTGACTAAAGATTATAGGATAAAGATTTTAAAAAAGATGGAACCATTGAATGTGTGACATTTTTACTTGTATTGATTTGGTGACATTTAGGTTTAAGATTACAACTGATTAATTTTATGTATTAGGTTAGTCATGGTGAAAGGCCCTGTGTATATTATTATGACAATTTTCTTAGTTCATCATATATCCATATACACACCAGACACATTTTCATGTTTGTTTGTATATCTGTATGTTATGTTTCTCACACAGCTCACACATGTCCAAGCTCTTAAAGTCTGTTTTTACAGGCAGAGCCAACGTGGATTTTGTCATATTTTCCTCACCATATTTGTACTTTCAAACACTTTATAATCAAACATGGGAGCTGTATTATCCACTTTGCCAGCTGCATTGATTACAGTGATTTAAATGAACAGCAGGCATCCACTTCAAACTGAATGAGAACTCTGCCTCGCTGGGAACTGATGGAAGATCGTGGCAATGAAGTTATAAATGTTTATGTTGGGCCGTGGGTTAAGGTCAGTGTCATTATTTTGCAGAATCATGGCGTCTGACATTGATTGGCGGAGCTTGTGGCAGGTGTTACACAGCCTGAGAATGAGCACGAAGGTCTCACCTTGCCGTTGACAGCCTTGAGCTCCTTAAATGTCCCTTAGTTCTTTTTTTATATTGGCCTCTAATGTGTGTCCTCATCCGTGACGAGAACTATAGATCTCCCATTCTGGAGCTGCTTTTTATTTGAGGTTGTTGCATCGCCTCGAGCTATACGTAAATATGAGTGTCTGGGTTTACATGTGCGAGTGCATGTGTGTGTGTGTGTATACTTGCGTGACTGTGCCAGGGTCAACTCCCGGGTCAGTTAAATTCATTCATCTGTGAGTGATTGCGCCTCACTTCTAATATGGCTCATAATTACACTCAGCCATTGTCATCATCTTTTGAAATAATCAGTCAAACTGCATGTGAGAAAACGTAGGACATCACATGTACCGTGTTCTTACTGTGCAGGGAATTCCTGTGTCGAGTCCTCACAACAATATTATCCTAAGTCTCTGTCCATACATGGACAATATGCTCAAACATCTGATATATAAATTTAGACCATTACACTGTGAATGAAACGAAAACAAGTAGCAACGAGCTATGTAATCACTGCGTTCATGCATGTTTTGCGAAATGTGAGCCAACACTTACAACTTACTCCACCAGTTTCGCACGCTGGTGGCTGAGAAAGGACCACATAGAAGTAGCTACAGTAATCTCTCACCAACATCTGGCAGGCATACGCACTCACATCAAGCCTTTTATCTCACCTTACACCAAACTTTAGCTTTACGCACCGTCATTATCACCCCAGTCTGGCCTCCAGTGTTGGGCCATAATTGTACATGATGTTGGATTAATTAGGGCCTCATGTGTGTTAGGAGTCTGTGAACCATGACGGGCAGCTGCTAATAGGGGGCCGTCCTTTTATGCGTGTATGTGAGGAAGTGAGGGAGTGTGGGCATGTGCGTGTTTGTGCGTGTTTGTGTGTGGGAGAGAGCAAGTCAAGCATTTACATTTTTTTTATAGTCCCTGGATGAGAAGTGCTTCTGAGATGGAGATATGGTTATTTGACCCGGGGCATCAAGCTGAGAGAAGTAGAAAGACAGACCAAGGGAAGGGGGAGCGGAGGAAGGAGGGAGAATGTGTATGTGTGTGTGTGTGTTCTTTTTTTAACCCATTCCTCACTTTTCTTCATCTTGTTTTTAATTTGCTCGAGGGTCTGTGTGTATTCTCCGCTGCATGCGCTCTCCTCCTGCTTCTTCTTGCTCTTTTACCATCTTTCAATTCACTGACAAGCGTCTTTGTCTCTGCCTCGCTCTTTCACTCCTATAATCTTTCCTCCCTCTGCCCTTCACAGACCCAAAGCCACTGGGTCTCTGCCTCATATTCGTCCTTTTATCCCCCCAACTCAATCTCCACTCTGCCCCTCATTTCCCCCTCAGTGTCAACCCGGCAGAGACTCAACCAATTCTCACAGTAGTCCGCTTTATTCTCTCTTCCTAATTCCACTCTCCGTTCTTCCATTGTGTGTTTGCTTCATCTGCGTGTGTGCGCGCGCATATGTCTCAGGGTATATGTGCGTGCCTTGCCGTCCTCTGCATGTTTGTTTGTGTGTCGGCAGTTGTGTCCGAGGCCCTGCCCCTCCCCTGTCCTCTGTCACCGGAGAGATTGCGTGGCTCTCTGGCATTTCGGTTCAAATTAAATCACAGAGATGAGTCGTCCCTATTTCTCTCTCCCGCCCCCCACCACCCCCCCTCTCTTTCTTTCTTTCCAATGCTTCGGCCAACCCCTCCTTCCCAATCTGCCGTTTTTTTTTTCTTTTCTTTTTTCATGCGGGGAGGGAGAAAAC
This sequence comes from Decapterus maruadsi, assembly GCA_030347415.2. Taxonomy (NCBI): domain Eukaryota; kingdom Metazoa; phylum Chordata; class Actinopteri; order Carangiformes; family Carangidae; genus Decapterus; species Decapterus maruadsi. Next base: position 19,775,167 of record CM064894.1, read on the forward strand.
GAGAGACAAGGAGGAATAGGAAAGGGAGAGGGAGGGGTGATGGAGGTTGAGGTTATGGGTCAGAAAACAAATGCATGCTGTGTTTTTTTTTCCACAAAGGTACAGACGCTAACTGCACGCAATGGCACAGATACACAGATACCAGCTGCCGCTACCTGAGAAGTCTGCGCCGTCCTGCAGCCACCTGACTGAAGACACAAACTCACATGCGCTCTCTGTTTACTATTTCCCCACTTTTCCCTCTCCCCACTCTCCATCATCATCCCTCCAGCCCACCATGTGCTCTGTTTTGTCCCCTCCGTCCCATTCGCCTTGTTCCCATGACTGACGGAGAGCGAGTCGCAGCCTCAGAGAGAGAAAACTGTCCTTTCACTCCATTAGACCGACAGCGCCTCAGACTGTTTCTATCTGCTCACTGATCTTATCATTATTCCAATTGGACCCAATATGAATGCACTCCCTCATGTGTGATGCTACACAGATCTTTGTTCGCACTGGCTGTCAGAACCACACAGAGAAAGAGACATGAGCATGCAGAGATACACTAACATGCATAAAAACAGAAACACACACACACACACACACACACACACACAGCAAATGCACCCTGATAGGGTGTCAGGACCTTTTGTCCCGTTGCCATTGTTGCAGGGAGAATTATGATGATGAGGCCTAATACATAATTCTTCTGTGTTACAACAGAAAAGGCCCTGCTTGTCACTCAGGGCTACACAGGCTTAAAGCAGAGCCTTTTCATCTTGGAGGCACCGTACTGTATAATTGGTGAAACTAAACCCCATCCCTACATTTACATTTTGACTCATTCACAGTCGTGTCTCTGTGCTGCTCACTTTTCTCAACCAAGATCCAGCTCATGTCCAATTCCATTAGTGCATCCAAGAGGATTCAAATTTCCTAAAATATGATGTTATTATAAAAAGCTATTGTGCTACAGATCTAATTGAGAGGTACAGACGCCTATTTTGCGTTTTTTCACTGTCTGAGCCAACTGTCTCCTTTATATCTTGTCATTTTTTTTGCATGAAAACAGTTTTTGTTTCATTATAGATAAAACAAACAAACAAACAAAAAGAAAACAACAACTTTCCAATTGTCCTCTATGCCTCACACTGGAATAGAGGTGCACCGAAGTTTGTTTGTGGTGTTCAGTAACATGTTTGAGAAATTCAATATCCATGTGTCCTTTCAGAAACGGTGTCCTCGTTACTCTGGGCTGCCAACAGTTTCTTTTTATCAGTGTCTTGACCCACAGAAATTAGTTCCTTTGAAAACCACTGACATTCTGTTCTGTTTCTCATCCAGTGTAGACAAGACCTTCATACAGTTTTTTAAAGCCTTGACAATGAAAATGTTGATCTGTCGGTCCTTCAGTTTGCTGCTTCGGGCCTGTCTGAACTAACTCAATACAGGTGGATTGCTAAAACATTTTGCAGTGGCATTTTTGGTCCCAGAGAATGAATCCAAATCATTCTGGTGAAAGACATTGTCAGTTATCCAATTAAATATATCTCAACATTTGTACAGACTTGTATAATTTGTTGGCAACATCTCCCAAAGACTTTAACAATCCCTCCCCATCTGCTCCAATTTTGCTACACCATAGATAATCTCGCTGGCTGTCGGCTGACACTGGCAGATAACACCCCGGTTCAGCCCAGATGTGGAAGTAGCATTTGCCTAGATGTTATATGGGCTGATAAACCACGGAGGTATCGGGATTTAAGCACACATTTTATAAGCAGTCACCACAATAATTTTGCTTTCTGGAATGATCTAAATGATCTCCTGATAGCTAAAGAGAAAATACATTTAATTATATATCTGGTTCAGTACCATTTTGTTTGCAAGGCTTTGATTGTGTTATGCTCTAATGAAAGGCTCAAGTGGCCTAATTAACTGCTGGTTTTATAATCATTGATTACTGAATTATACAATAGACTGTGTAGCGTGGAGTACAAGGACATGGAGATGACCTAACTTTGGGAATAGTGAAGAGCAAGTTTTGCCTCACGGATACAACACTAGTGTGTGTTTTATCAGGATAAAACACTTATCTGAATAAGGACGCAGATGTCAAACAGCTATGCGCCATCTCTGCCAGCAGCACAGGCAATATGCTAAATATTTACCTCCTGACATGTAAACCAACTTTTAAGATATAAGGAAGATTCATAACTGGATAAACATACGAGGCTTTCAACAGTTTATACAGACCGGTTCTTGTGCCTCCTGCTTAGGCTCATGTTCCACTTTTACAGTAGGCTACTGAGTTTACACAGCCTCATAATGTTGTTTCTGTCTCTCTCAGTGGGACGAGGTCAGTGTCCTGGACGACCGCGGGAAGCTAATACGAACCTTTGAGGTCTGCAATGTCAACCAAAATCCCCGCCTGCAGGACAACTGGTTGGCTACTCCGTTCCTGTACCGCCACTCAGCTCCACGGGTGTTTGTCACGTTGCGTTTCTCTGTGCGTGACTGCGCCAGCCTGCGATCACCGTCACCCACCTGCCGAGAAACACTCACCCTGTACTACAAACAGGCCGACTCGCAGAGAGAGCTGGAGAGGACCTGGTCAGCGGAGGTGAGGCGGAAAACCAACACTGTACTGTGTTCCCATGTTGGTGTTTGATCAACCTACATATTACCAACAACCTAGTCATGTGTCATCATGAATAACACATTTCCAGCTTTTTGAACCTTTGATGATGTGGTCCTTAAACCCAGCAACCATTGGATGATGGCTTTGTAAAATAAAAAACTATAGGCCTACTGTACAAAAGTGTACTGTAGTACCTCACCAGGTTTTGGGTTTGTTGTAGTTGGGGAGCTATCCAGACAGTTTTATTAGTAGAATGAATACTCTATGAAACTGCTCAATACTTATCAACTCATTAGCTATCATTTAGGCCTAACTGATTGACCCAAGACAACATGATAAAGGACAAGGATGAATTTGAAGTTTTGGTCTATCATTAAACACAAATTTACCCGCATGAAAAGCCTGTGCCTGAACCGATTCTATCACGTGATCGGAAATCAGGGTCGATCTATGGTCCACACACATACAACACACACACCATCTGAGACACGATACAAACCTACCGTATGTGATGGTCGGGTGGGCTGCTGCGGCCGGTAAAATCCTCCCCCGACGAAGGTCAGTTGAGACAGTGGACTCACAGTTCACCGGTAGATCCCATCCGCTCCTCTGCACCGTGAACATCAACAAGTAGCAGCAGCAGCAGCTCAGCTCTTCGTCGGCAGCATAATACATCCATGGTCGGCAGGTGAGCTGGTCCGTGCATACAGTCCTCCGGCTGCGGTTCACAACTCACTTTACTTTTAACAGGCACAAAACACAGCAACGTGCCATTTACTGTAACGTTAAAAAATATATATAGCTAAACCATTCACTCGCTCCTTGCGCCAAAGATAGGCTATATTTACAAAGTAAACCGTCTTGCTTGAGCTGCGCACCAATTTGTACTTCCGGTGTCTCTGCGCCTTTTTTCCTTCTCTGACCTTTGCTCCTGTAGCCTACGTTACCTCAGCCAATCACTGCAGGTGAGCTGTTTAAGCTACTGTAGGCAAATTATTATCTTTTTCCTTACCTTAATAACCCCGACATGAAATTTCACGGTGAGTTTCATTTCTTACTACATTTTAGAGAATATTTAAACCAAAACCTTCCCAGAAAACATCTCTATTATTTTCGGTGCTACATGTTTAGCATTAGATGTGTGGTACTGTAGCAGCACAGGCTACATTTTTTGCATAAAGTTGAGGTGTCATGAAAAAATTTACACCAACAAGGTGTTGCCAGCTGTGTAGGCAAAATGCATGCTAGGAGGTAACATTAAATGACATATCTCTGACTCGATATTTGGAAAACTGTGAAGATTTTAAATTACATCTCAAAAAAATCTAATAGTACAACATGTTGTACTGTAACCATGGCTAAAAAAATGAATTAGCATCAGTTAAATTAGCATAAACTCTATCTCTTGATGCTACTCTGGATGATTTGTTTCTATGTAGGCTATTTACATATAAAAATACAGGTTTCTTTAAACCTCTTTAATTAAGTTAAGTTAACTGAAAGACAGCAATGATAAAAAACAAAACAAAAACAGAAATAGCTGAGAAACAAATGAAGTAGCTTGTACGCTAGAGCTAATACGAGGCAACATGCTAGCTACCTCCCGATGACATGACTTAGCAGCAGTGACTGAAGTGCAGCAGTAGACAGCAGATAGCATGGTGCAGTGCAGATTACAATGCGGTGCATTAAAATGACAAAAACAAATGGAGAAGCTCAGCCACAGACTGGATAATTTAGAGAATCAAAACTGGCGCTGCAACCTCCACTTATTAAATCACCCCCCAAAACCCAGAGGGATCAGATGCCGTTCTTGGAGTTGTCAGGAACAGCACTGCCAACCCCAGTGATAATTAAACGCACCCAATCGTCAAACCACCACCAGCTAAACAGAGATGTCCCCCCCGAGTGCTAATCATACAATTCCTGAACTTTTGATATTGGTGAAGAGTAATGGAGGCTGCCAGAGTTATGAAAGTATTTATGTAATAACAACAGTGAATGGTGTTCTTCTCTAATTTCTCGGTGGAGGTACACAGACAATTTGACGGAGTGAAGAAAGAGCAGTTGTTGTGCGCTGAATACTGATTTTGTTACGCAGCAAAATTGAGTGTCACGACTGAAGAAAATCTGCAACTCATCAGAAGAAGAGTGCTCAACAAGTGTGACAATAATAAAACATAACCCCTCTGGAATAGTGATGCACAATGAGACGTGATACAAAAAAGTCACACAAATTATTGATTTATTTATGGATCCTGCTCATCCACTTTAATATGCTCAGTTGCAGTGATGAATATTGTTTGTTTGCTCCTCTGTTTTATCTCGGCGTCCTCACAGACATTATTAAACAAACAAATGAATGTGACATTTAAAATGTTGAGCAGCTAATCTCTGATGATTAAAGTTCATCTGGCCATAACTGAATTAAACAGGGAGTAATTCCTCTTTTTCAGCTGTTTTCCGTCACTGCTTGAGGCAAACAGCCTTCGGACAGAATCATTAAACAAAGTAAAATTAAAATTTAATTGTTGCTGCTCTGATGTTACGCGAAAACATTAAAACCTCTCATCATCCCATGACAAGGAGTAATCATATAATCACCCTGACCGTACAATTATCCTACTAGTAGTGTGACGGGATGACAGCCTCCACAGACCACACTGGTGAGAAGAAGTACGCTACGCTTCACAATATTTCATCACAATATTTAAACAGAGGAAACTCTCTGCGGTTCATGTGTTGTTAGCGAAGCAATAATAGGTAACTGTCAAAAGATGCTATATTTATGTGTCTGTGTGGAGAAGGAATCGCTGAATCTCAGCTGCATAGGCGGCAACAGACACGGTGGGAGGGATGTATTTATCCTTAGGGAAAGTGAGATGCTTTTTAAAAATGCAAATCAAAGACTGATGAGGAATCAGAGGAGAGTCACAGAAGAGCACAAAGCATTGCAGCGCTGTAAATCTTCACAGGAACCCCCACTGGGACCTCCACACTGCAGATCTAAGTCAACATTTACACAGCTCACTTAACTTCCTGGGAAAAATCACAGCACAACCTTGAGCTTCATCCTTTCATCTTCCATCTTTTTTTTGCTTTTGATTCAATCCACTGTTTATTTCCAGTTCATATTCATCTGTCAACCAACTTTTAGCTGTTTTAACTTGTTTAATTCCCCCGCTGTGTCCTGTCCACTCTGCTCTGCCCTCATTGCAGCCGTCCGGCAAAGAGAAGGAGACCAGGGAGGGCTGGGTGAAGATCGACACCATTGCAGCTGATAAGAGTTTCTCCAAGGTTGAGCCCAGTTCACCTCACCAGTACCAACCGAACAGATACAGCCGAATCAACATCAAGACACGCAGCTTCGCCCCTCTCACGCGCAATGGGTAGCTGTCATTGTACTACACTTTGTTGCTTTTGTTTCACCGGCATCCATAACTGCTCTCTATCTAAACATCTGACCCTTGTTCCAGATTTGTCCTGGCTATTGTCGACAGTGGAGCTTGTGTCTCCCTCATGGGTGTGTCCATCTTCTACCGGCGATGTCCAGCCACCAGCCTCTACTTAGCCTCCTACCCGGCGACTCCCTCTGGGGCAGAGCCGACGGCCTTAGTGCCTGTGAGCGGGACATGTGTCCCCCACAGTAAAGCACAGGGAGGCACGCCCCCACGCATGCACTGCAATGCTGAAGGAGAGTGGATGGTACCTGTAGGAGGATGCGTCTGCGATGAAGGCTATGAGCCGAACGTTAATGGATCTGCCTGCTTGGGTGAGTCTGGGGAACTACTGACGGTGTACTGATCACAGGTTGATCCCACGGAGATGGATCTCACAGTCTTTGCACAATGTTAATTTTATTTGTCATGCATGGTTGCTGCAGTATGTCAGCCTTGTGTTGATGGTTATGAGTTCTTTAATTTCACACATCACTTCTATACAGTTGAGGGATTCTGGTGATTGACAGATCAAAAGGAGAATGACTAAAACTTCATTAAAAAAGAGACTCAAAATCAGATTAAAAGAAAGTTCGATTAATGCATACTAATGTTTTCAAATTAATTCAAAGTCAAAATGTGGATTCAACATAAACAACATAGTAAAATATCTCCTTTAGGAATTTGTAGGGAGAGGAGAGCAATAATAGGTAGTTTGCTGATGTGGCAATGTGGCGTGCACAGGGTAAGGCGGACCATTTTACTAGTTGAAAAGGGAAATTGTTTGTTTGTTTACCCACTGGACTATGCAAAATGTCCTGGACCAATTTGCACCAAACTGAGTGGAGGGATGGAGCATGAGCCAGGGAACAATCAATCTGATGAGGATCTGGCTAAAGGGTCAGATCTAGGAATGTTTTTTAACACTTCCCTAACCACTGAGAGGAAGACATTTTCAACATTTTCACCAGTTAAATCGTTAAAAAATGAGACTCGTGTGAAATGAGGACTTTTAGAGCGCTGTTAGATATTTTTTAGATGTTTGAATGACAGTTCAAATTTCCATTATTCCAAAAGTGACAGCCCTGATACCCAACATTACCTGTTGACTGACTTTGTTGAGTGAATTTACCCTTTCAGTGTCTAAAAATCAAAGTTGTTGTTATCAGACAAATTTTGGGGCCAATCTCGACTCTCTGTCACTTCTCTTCTCGCTATTTCATGGGATATGACAGCAGCTCCTCCTAGTACTGAAAGGAGCTGCTGTCACTCTGATACACAACTGTGCTATATGTGAAGACCAAAGGGAAACAAGGGCAGGCAGGTCAGATCAGGATGAGATGGGAAGCAGAGCGGTCGTCCTTATCCAGGCAGTGCACTGGTGGTGATGCAACTGCACACATGTTGTCTGACATCAATAAAGTTTCATGGAAATATCTTTAGGAAATACAGGGAGACCGTTTACTCGTTGTGTGGTTTTTACTGTAATGAAATGAAGAAAGGAGAGCGCAGGGCTGGGAGCCAGATAAATAGTACTGAGGTCAGCAATTGCAAAACCGGTCAAAAGCGTTTGCACTTTTTAAAGTGGTTGTAAGTGGAGGGGAAAAAAAGAAGTAAAAAAAAGAAAAAGAAAAAGAGAGATGTCCAGACGGACAGGAAGGGATATAGGGATAGAGCAGGAGGAGGAAAGAGGAAAAGAGGGAGAGAGCCATAGTGAGAGGGATGTGACACATTTAGGTCATGGCGATGTAATGGCCACTCGTCTGTGAACAAGTGACAGAAACCGCAGGGGGAGAGAGGGGGAGTGGAGGGAAACTAGGGAGGGATGGAGGGAGAGTGAAAGATAAGAGGATGCAAGTTAATGAGTTAAAGAACTGAGCAGGCAAAAAATTCAGAGGGTGTAAAAGGAAAAAAAGTGGATGTTTGCATCACATGTCTTTTTGTGTGATTGCTCGAGTCTTTCTGTGATGCGCCTTTGACTCTGGCCGAATATGTCCGAGGACTGCGCGGGACAGAATTCCTTATAAAGCGCTAATCTAGCAGGAATTTCAATGGACATAATTGCTCCCTTGCATGGGGGCCCTCAAAGTCCTAACTAACTCTAGCACAATTAATCCTCCAATTCTGCCAAGTCAGCTGTGAAATGTGTTCATGCTTTACATCTGCACTAGCTGCGCCCACCATTTGTGTTTGTCTGCTCTTGATTGATATTTACTGACAAACCACCCCTTGACACTGCTCAGCTGCCGGACCAAAGGCTGGCGTTGACTGATCTAACACGTTGCTGCCCACACTACTCTGATTTGATTATGTTTTGTTGATCCTTTCACTGACTAATGATGCGGATTGGCATCATTACATTGTTGTCCTCCCTGACTCCCTGGGAATATTGAGAAAGGAGGCAGATGGTTAACTGGCATCGGAGCAGTCAAGGAGTATTAACAATAGCCGATCCTCGCTCTCGTCAGAAAGTGGAGCGCCAAACTTTTTTCACCATTAGATTTTTGTTCTTGTTTGAATTAAGCACCAAGGACGTTTAATAATAGCACAGAGTGTGCAAATGATAGACTGCACTGCACCGAACGTATGTGTTGGTTGGAAGCTGTTATTAAAAATACACCAGTCTGCAAAATGCACTTTGAGCAGCTCAGATCAAGAGTTGCTGATGTTCATCTCCACATACTGCAAGTGTGTCATCATGGCTCGCATGCGTTTCATTTAACACACATTACATTTAGTGCATTCACCCGTTCCCTTTGAAGATGAATTGCTGCGTGCTTCTTTCCCCATTTTCCATTATTTCATTGAATTGTATCAGGCCACTTGCAATTTAAGTAAATCACTGCTATGTAAATGAATGCTGTTTGATATCCACACCAAGCGCAGCACTGACCCCTCAAGCAAGACATCGTTTTTAGGGACAAATAATGGACTCTAGCTCCCCCCTTCTCTGAGTCCTGTGTGGAAATATCAGCATTAAATGATTGCCTTTAACTACACACCACTCTAATAGCTTTCTGTTTTTATATTCATAGTGTACTTTATATTTATTTATTCATGAGATTGTACATTGTTGTGACAAGGACTTGTAGGCCCTTGTCACAACAAGCACCCCACACTATAAGTAAATAAGGTAAGTACAGGAATGACCTATTGTGTTTTTGCCATTATTATATGATTTTGTCATTAACATGTAATGCTTTTGTCCAAAGAACTGTACTTAACAGCAATGCTAGTCTCAAGGCCACAAATACAGTGATGGCAGAATTTTATTTTTGTTTTTTGGTGTCTTCTTCTAGGTGAAACATAATCTCTTTGGTAATCCGTTTTCTTTTCATCTGCTAAACCAATAGATGGTGAACATAAACATACTTCCTTGTTGAAAAACGACAATGCTAGCTTTATTTTTGCGGGCATGTTAACATGCTGACTTAAGCATTTAGCTCCTTGTGTCTGAGCCCAGTCTGCACTTGTGGTCCCAAAAACTGGGATAACGACAGGCGGTGTTTCATTGTGAGTGGCACCGTGCACATTACAGCAAATGTCCTGTCAGAGCGGAGTATGTTTATCATCAGCTCAACACAACAAACCCACAGAGCCACAGCCTCATGGAGGACAATGACTGTTACTGCTTTGTATCCATATGTGAGCAGAGTTTGGCTCTTTTCTGTCAGCAGTAGGAGTTTAGACTTCAGTGTCTTGCTAAACAACTATGTGACGCATAGACACAGCAGGAAGGCCGGCGTTGAAACCACCTACACTAATAGTGAGGGGTTGTGTACTAATCACCAAACTCCTTCAGTGTAATTTATGATACAAAATCTAAACTTACAGTATGTTTCAGGACTGATTGTGCATAAGAACTTGACATACTGTTGAAGAGTCATGAAAAAAGAGCAGAAAACATATTATCAATAATAATAATAACATGTGATTGTAACTTAAGTTTTAAAAGAAAGTGTGGATCCGGCCTCCTCCTATTTTGTACTTTTTTGTACTTTCAGTTACAGAAGTCAGATGATCCTGTTTTTATGCTTTGGAGATTAAAATGAATCACTAGAAATGACAGAAACACTTGAGAAAACTGGTGAGAAAAAAAAGAAAAACTTCAACTGTTAATCCGCCTTGTGTGTGTGTGGTACTATTTTGCAGACTCACCGAAAACAACACTGCACCATTTGGGCTGATGACATACTAAGTAGCAAACTGAAACACTCACAAAAACATGTCCAGCATTTTGGCAGACAGGCATTGAAAAGATCATTACTCAATTATATATGAATCTGTTTATTTCAAGCAAGTCTAAAAGAACATTTGGGATCTCTGTGATCACTGTGACATTCAAAGCTCGGCTTTTGGGCTACACGCGTCTCCACTCCTTTGAAAAATGTGAAGGACAGTGGCAGATGAAACGCAACAGCTATCTGCTGTTATTTCGTTTCTCTGCCAAACAACAGAAGGATGTTTTTCTCCTTTGACATTTGCATCCCACGAGGGAGATGGAGAGGCGGAGAGTACGGGCGGAAACACGACTGAGCATGAGACACAATTACACCTGTTCAGCCAAACATGAAACAGTGCTGTAGTTGTGGACTCCTGGAGCTGGTCCGAACTGGCCCCACATCACCCTCAGACGATCCTCCTCCTCCTCCTGCTTGATTCCTCCCAAATATTAAGCCACTGTTGAGGATTTGGGACAGGGATTACTGCCGAAAGCTCTAACGGGCTTTGAGTTAATTTGGACCCATGTTGGTATTTTCTGTGACGTGCGACTGTGTTGTGACATTGAAATATTCAACATGTCAGATTGTCCCGATTTGTCACCCAACGCGCTCAGTCTTAGCACAGACACATCCACCAACTATCCCGAGGCACAATATAGCAGAAAACAAGAACATGTGGCCAGAGGAGAAAGTGAGGCACAACTGAAAGTGCGATATTGTTCTGAGTGTGATGGGTGACTCAGTCCTGGTCGGCATTTTCCTTAAAGCAGACAGATGAGTTGTTTTTCCCTCTAAAACTCTAGTTGTCCTTATTTCTTCACCATAGTATATCAAGTGGACATTCAAATTTTTGTTCCAGTCTATTAACACATGGCAGTGATTTAAGGGTGGATTCGTTGCTCGTGATCTTTGAATAGGCAAAAGAATTGTGTTTCTGGTGCGTGGGGCTTTCTATGAAACAGTATTCATCAGGGATCATCAGGGATTCATCATCATCAGGGGAGAGAATTTAGAGCACGGGTTCAATCCAATGTTTAAATAATAAAAAACTGAGTGTTTATGTTGACTTGTTAAGCTCTAAGTACTTGGGGAACTGGGACTCATGACCTCAGTGTTTGTAAAATCCCTAGATTAATAGACGTCATGGCTGAAACGAGTCTTCTTGCTGCTTGATGACCCGATGTGCTCATTTAATTTGCTCCACAGACAAGTGGCGTGATGTAGTTCAGGTTCATTTGTCATCGCAGTGAGATCCAGCCAACAGTCAATACTCTATCTCATTGATCATTTCAATTAAGTGCGGTTTGCCCAGAGTTTGACCTTTATTAATATGCCAACTATTTCCTCTTACATAATTACAATCCCTACAGTCACAGAAACAAGACTGAGGACATGATCTCATTGTCTTAAAGGGCAGATACGGTCTTATTTGAATTTATCATCAGTATCATGATGATGGGGTGTATTTATTTGCCTGAAAAGGTGAGAAGTGCAGAACAAAAGCAGCCAACAGAGGAAAAGGAGAGGTATTCAACACAGTGAAAAATTACAAAATCCCCAAAGTGTAATGAGGCAAACTTCCATGTGCAAGAAAAACAACCTAAATATACACATAAAATTACCACCCCAATTACAATTAGAATAATTTGCATTATGTAACCCCTATAATTGTGGGTGGAGGTGCACATAGTCTTTCATGGGTGATGAAAATCCTTGGTGGTCACAAAGTTTCCTCATTAAATATTTGGGAACTTGCAATATTCCGTGTGCAAGTGTGTGCTTTTCTCTTTTTCCTCTTTCCCTTAAACTTTTTGCAAACATGTAGGATTAGGCTAAAAATGTCCTATTGGAATTAATATCTTGCGCCGAAAAGGAGGACAAAGTATTTTCTTTGTCACTGTTTAAATAAAGTTCAGCTTTGAGCTGTACCCCAGAGTATTTCATGGGCTGCGAAGAACGACTTGTTTATGTGAGAAAATCCAACAAAGGATTAGTTGACGTTGCGTACGGCAGTGTGTTGTCGGAGCTTATAACAGAGGACTTTAGAGCGCGCATGACTGTGTGTCTGTCTGAGTTCAGGCTGCGCTGACTGACACGACGTACAGAGTAATGATGGATGGAGGGACGCAAGGGAACGGCATAGACAGCCTGAGCCACGTGTACCCACCTCCCCTGTTGTGTGGTCGCATCTGTGATCGAGCTTATGTGTGCGTCTGAGAGAGAGGGAAAGAGAGAGATTATGCTGGAAGCCAAAAGAGGGAATGAGTGCATGAAGGAGGGGAGAGAGAAAGAGCGAAATTAGGTCAGTGATCTACATAGCAAAGTATTACGTTAACGTCAAATTACTCAGCTCATTGCTATATTTTTTTCAATTTCTGTTTATCTTGTCAGAGGTGAATGAATGAATCCATCCATCCATTCCTCCGTCCACTCGTCCATCCATCTGTCTCTTCCCATCACTCTTATTAATTCTGATGCTATGAACTCATAAAGTCGTTGGATTAGTCTAGAAGAGATTAGATCCTGTTTTTCTTGTCATTGGACTCAGTTGTACAAAGTTAAGCATCTAATCAATACAAGCAGTAGCAACGCTGCGTGTTATTGTGTTTTTAATAGGTGAAAAGAAAGACGACCTGCGCCTGAAGATGATATAAAATGGAGAACAGCAGAATTTTTATATGAAAAATGACAGAAATGATAAATCAGATTGAAAACTGAGGTATTTTCTGTTCAACTCATTATTTCTGCTCCAGTTCTGAGTAGCTCCATTAAACATGTATCCCTCGTCCACGTCTGTTTGATTTTTATCGCCACAGCTCAGGTTAATCCTTCAGTTTTTGACGCCTTCCTCCTTCCTCTCTGCCCACTACCACAGTTTTTTTTTTTTTTGTGCTTTTTTTTACAGCTGGGGGTTTGGGTGAGTGGATGGAGGACTGGATGGATGTAGCCAGGGAGCCAGAGGGGGAGGGTGGGTGGACTGAGGAGGTTGGTAGATGAAGCAGAAGGGGGGGGGGGGCTCGGCCTCTCATTGGTTGCTGTCATCAGGTGGATGAGGATGTGAGGAGGGGGGGGGCTCAGTTGTTACCAGAGCTCATACCAGTAGCGTTGAGAGAGGCTCTGTAGCAAAGTCGTGTTTCGTGTCAGAGCTGTAGGAGAACACGTCTGTTAATGTGCAGCCGGGACATAAAAGATGGAGGAAGGAGGATATTTCCCTCTCTCCCTCTGTTGTCACTCGCCTGCTGTCTTTCCCTCCTGGTCTCTTTGTTTTTTAACCCATCGTCTGGCACTCATTTACATAATCCTACTGTTCATCCTACAGCTGTCTCGTGCCATCCATCTTCATATTTACTTCTTCCCTATTTTTGTTTATCCTCCCTCTGCGATCGCCCGACACGACATCCTTCCGACTTTTCCGTCTCCTTTTTTTCCCTCTTCTCACCTGTTTGAAAGCAAAGTCAGCTCTCAGCACCAACACAGAAAGCCTTTTATCTGTTTATTATATCCTACCTTCTCATCTTTTACTCTCATGCTACCTAGTATACACACACGTGCATCCACATGCACATCAGGACAAATTTCAGACATGTTCTTGACAAGGTTATATAAATAAAGTCGATCTCAGACCTCAAACAACAAACACACGCCCGCCCTCTCATCCTCCAGCTCTAAGAGCACTTAGACACTCTTCAGATACGTGTGAGACACTCCTTCCTTTAAGTTGCTGGCTCAGGTGTGATCCGGTGTGCCATTTACACACTCACAAGATACAAGAGAGCCTCTCTCTATGAGAATATACACACACTCCACACTTAGCTTACAGACAAAGGGACCTCTTTTTGAACGATGCAACCTTTAGTCGACACTACTTGAGGCATTCACACACGCACGCACACCCGTGCACGCATGGCAGCAGACCAGCCCGGAGGCCGGCACTCTCAATATTCTGATAGTCGTGGTCGGGACAAGCACTGGCGGCTCTGGCAGGTGGCAGCACCAAGTGAAGTGCGTGTCACCTTGACCTCTGCGCTCAGCTGTCCTGCTGTTGACATTAACAATTGGCACATTTTGCAGATTTTCCATCGTAAAACAGTTCAGGACAACAGCCCGCGGGTTCAAATGGCATTTTTAATGTGTGTGTGCGTGTGTGAGAGAGAGGGAGAGCAAGAAAGAGGAAAGACAGAGAGTGGAATAATTTCTTGATGCACTTTGGGAACACTTTTATTTAATGCTCAATATGAGTTCGCTTTGCTCAAATTGGCAGAAACAGAAACTAATCACTATGATGTATTACTTCACACTGGTTTTGTTGTTTTGTGATTCGGTTGATGTCTGTATGTGTTTGTAATACATATTGTTGAGTGTTTTTAAAGCACTTGATTTCAGAACAGTTGTATGAACTCTAGGTGGCGCAGTGGTGCAGTGGTTATAGCAATATCTGGGTTCAGTCCGTTGCCCTGGGGGTGGATCTGCGTGGAGTTTGCATGTTCCTGTATTTGTTTATTTAATGAACAGATGTAGCTCCTTATACTCACTTATATGTGAGTGTTATTGAAATGATTCATGTTGACCTGCAGCTTCTTATTTATCATACAGACATGAGAGAAGTCTCAATCTTGTCATCTTTCCCCAAACACTGATGCCATGCAGGGTCAGTGTGGTTATTTTTAATGTGTGTGTGTGTGGTGGTTTTGCTGCTCTCTGCTAGCGTGGACCACTTCCTCTGTAAACACAAGTAAATGACTGTGCTGGACAGAGCCAACAACAAACAACAGGCCGCTGTGTTTCAGATGAACCTTTGACTCGGAGGGAAGGACAAGCCACAAGCTGAAATTGATACTTTACCCAAAAATAGCGTCGGCTGTTTCATTTTGATTTCCCCAGCTAAAAAAAAACAACAAAAAACCCAACAAACAACAAACTATAGTGTTTTTCTGTACAAAGATGTTCACAATGTTCCTCAAATGACCTCATAAGGGTTAGTTCAACTCTTGTAGCATTGTATTTATTGCAAAAATGATCTCCTTGTGCTTCATGTATGTTGAATCTTTTCCCCCTCACATATCATTTATTCATGCATCCCTTTACCAGTGACTCCATGTTCATAAGCCAAAATTAACCCTCCCTTAATTTTAATTTTATCCCAAAGTCCAGTCTCACTTCTTCTTAAACATTCAACCAAGACTTCACAGATCTTCTATTATGTATTAAAAGTTTTCTTTGTTTTCACTTGGCGCACGTTTTCAGTGTTCTGGTTATAAATTGTAAATGAAGCTCAACCCTCCTCGTCTGTGTCTCTGTGTCTCTCTGCAGCCTGTCCCGTGAGCTACTTCAAGTCGGTTTCAGGCTCCGTCCCCTGCACTGTGTGTCCCTCCAACAGCAGAACCAGCCAGGAGGGGTCGAGTATGTGTGAATGTCGCAGCGGTTTCTACCGGGCAGCAAACGATGCCAACTCTTCTGCCTGCACAAGTGAGCTTTGTCTGTTTGTTTGTTTTTTTTTCTGGCTCCCTGGGAGGTGTTCAGGGGGCCTCAGTGGACGCCTTTGTCATTCACTCAGACTGTGAGAATGAACATTGTCCAGTCACTTCATCCTCTTTTTTTAAAATCAGAGTATAACAGGAATGTAATTGCACCAGCAGAGAGATGATGGGAGGTATTTAGTCTCGGTGGTCACTTAACTTAAACTGTCTCTCTGCCAAATGCTGTTTTATAAATGTCTTTCCATTACGAGGAGTCTGTTGAATGTCTTTGCCAGCGTGAAGCTTCTTTCATATCTTAAACTTTTCAGCAGATGGTTCCATCGAAGTGTCCGCTGCTTTCGTTATGCATGTTAAACCCTTTCTCCTTTGTCCCGGTCTCTCTGTTTCCTCCTCAGCTCCTCCGTCTGCGCCCGTCTCTGTATCCTGGGAGTATGAGACCGGCGACGGCGGGGTGTCCTTAAGGTGGCGCCCTCCAGTGGACATGGGAGGACGCAGCGAAGTGTGGTACGGGGTGGTGTGCCGCATCTGCCCCTCACCCACCATCGCCAACCCGGCAGCGTGCTCCTGGTGCGGGGAGGGCGTCACCTTCAGCCCCTCCCAGACCAACCTGAAGCAAACCAAGGTCACCCTCAACAACCTGCTGACCAGAGTCACTTATCTCATACAGGTACTGTCTGCTGAGGACTCAAACCACTCTCTGCCATCAGCTTGCACATGGGAAATTTTAAGTTTGGGTTGGGGGGGGTGGGGGGTAACTTGAGCTGCTGCCATATTGGATTACTGCTGAATGTTTGGACTGAATCAATTGAGCCTGCTGGAAGTTTTTAAGACATTTCTGTGGATCATGAGACATTTTCTAGCCCCACAGAGGCGGCAGGTCCTCTCTGCTGTATTACTGCAGGAGCTCCACATCAGCAAATACACACTAACATTTATTATTTAGCCCCGCGTAGCTAAACTAAATCATTGCTTATTTCTTATTCATAATGGGCAGATATTTTCCATTTACTGGTGTTTGTTGACTGAGCGTCACAGCCGCATGTGCGCGGCTTTGTTTCTCAAACACTGAAGCATGTCATATAAGTACATAGAGGAGGGGAAAAAAAGCTGTGTGTCACGTCCGTGTGTGTGCTCTTCTTATTGACAGGTCCAAGCCATGAATGAGGTGTCAGCTTTGAGTCCTTTTTCAGCTCGATACACAAGCATCAATTTCACCACAAGTCAATCAGGTGAGAGAGATGATGATGAAGATGAGATGAAACAGGGAGAAATGCTGTGATGATCATCATGTTTGTGTAAATACTGTGTGTGTTTGTGTGTGTGTGTGTGTCTGGGGTTTCTCCCCCTCCTCTCCCCCCTTCTCTCTCTCTCTCTCTCCTCTCTGTCTCTCTCTGCTCCATCTTTTCTGCCGCTGCTCTCTGGACAGGAGGTTGCTCGAGGTTACAATATCCTGTCAGATCCCATTATAGTCACGGTGGAGGAAGAAAGGGACAAATGAGAAACGGGAAGACAAAAAGACAGACAGAAAGAGACAGACGAGCGGGGAGAGGAGAGGAGAATGGGGCATTGTGCAGGACACCATTATACAGTTTTCCAAGAAATTGATCAAGATTTATTAGAACTTTCAGTCAGCCTAAATTATCTAAAAAAATCTTTGTGCGTGTGCACTCCGGGAGTTTATTGATTAAATGAGGGGAATGCCGGAAAGTTCCCTTTAGCCGGTGTAGCCGTCACAGTGACTGTAACTAGATCCTGCTCAGTGCTCCATAAACCCTCCCGCTCCACTTTCATGCTCACTAAGTGGGGTTGGGCTCTGTAACGCTGCCCCCTTGTGGTCAGTGTTTGGGCTTTGACAGAACTGTCGCTCAAAAGTTGCGGGATGATTTAGAGTGAGTTTCACCTCTTCTCAAGGGAAACGTCAGTCCAGCTCATGCATCAATCATCCGTTGTCCCCCACAGTTCCCAGTACAGTACCCATGATGCACCAGCTGAGCCGAGCGCCAGACTCCATCACTCTTTCCTGGCCTCAGCCAGATCGACCCAACGGAGACATCCTGGAGTACCAGCTCAGATACTATGACAAGGTACGCTCGGCCGACAATCCCACCTACAGATTCACACATAAACCCGTTTTTTTACCAAGAATACTGTACATGCTCTTTATGCATGAGCGTCACCAGATGTCCTTCCTCCTGTGTCCCTCAGGGGTCAGATGTGGACAGTGCAGCGACCGTGTACAGCGAGACCAACACTGTGACCGTCAACTCTCTGATTCCCGGCTCCATCTACGCCTTCCAGATCAGGGCACGAAATGAACGAGGCTTCGGCCCCTACAGCAACACCATCTACTTCACCACGCTGCCTCTGGGTACCAAACTTCATTAAGAGTTCATTGCTGTATTTAACACAACACAGAACTGGTTGTTTTAGGTAATGAGGGTAAAATAAGCCTGTAGTGTATTGACCTGCAGTAGAAATAGTAGAACAAGGTTGTAACGTTGATCCCAGATCACGGCTGACAGACGTATCGTGGTCCCTCTCCCCTCAGAAGAACATTCACAGCAGATCCAGAACCGGCTTCCGCTGCTGGTGGGTTCAGTGATGGGCGGGGCGGCGTTTCTCTTGGTCGTGGCAGCGATCGTGGTTGTGGTGGTATTTCGCAGGTACATGCTTCATTAATGAGATCAGACGTGTCAAGTTAAGCCTTTAATCATGTGCACGTTCAAGCATTTTGTTTGTTTTTTCCCGTGACAGTAAGAGGAGGGAGAGTCCATACAGCGACAGACTCCAGAGGTACATCAGTAACCGAGGTGAGCATGAGTGTATTTATATGGATATGGATTTTAAATTAGGCAAATTCATTTTAAAGTGTACGACGTCGTGTTTCATTCATACCAACCTGGTGCCACGTTTTTATATTGACGTTTAAATGTTGGAGGAGGTTAAAAAACAACCTTGATTATAAAATGAGTTTGTTTAATTCCAGGTGGTGTGAAATATTACGTGGACCCATCCACTTACGAGGACCCCAGTGAGGCGGTCAAAGAGTTTGCCCGAGAGATAGATCCCACTCACCTGAAGATCGAGGAGGTGATTGGTTCAGGTCGGTCCGACGCTTTCGTTTCTTTTAAATCTTACTGTCGTCGTGTGATCAGCTGTGTAATAATCTGTTTCTCTTCTTCTCGACTCCAGCTCAGTTCGGTGAGGTTTCCCGAGGTCGTTACCGTCCGGTGGGTCGCAGGGAGGTGCTGGTGGCGGTGAAGACTCTGCGCTGGGGGGCGTCCGACAGGGAGAGGGGGATGTTCCTCAGTGAAGCAGGGGTCCTGGGCCAGTTTGACCACCCTAACGTGCTGAAGCTGGAGGGTGTGGTCACTCGCAGCCCCCCTGAGAGGATCATCACTGAGTTTATGGAAAACGGGCCACTGGACGCGTTCCTCAGGGTGAGAAAACAAACAAACTGTCCACAGCTCTCATGTCCACACACAGTTCACTACATTAAACTAAAACGGCTGCCTCCATCCTGTCATTTTAATTCCTGCAGGAGAACGAGGGTCAGTTCAGCGTTCTTCAGCTCGTCGGGATGCTCAGGGGCGTCGGGGCAGGGATGCGTTACCTCTCCGAGAGAAACTTTGTCCACCGGGACCTGGCAGCAAGAAACGTGCTGGTTAACTCCAACCTGGTGTGTAAGGTGTCCGACTTTGGCCTTTCCAGACTCATGAGGGGCCTGGACCATAACATACCTACCTACACTGCCTCACTGGTATGTTCAGCACGGACCGGGTGCTTTCTTTGGTTTGGCTTCCACTGAGCTTGGCTTCACTACTTCTGTCTTCTGTTGTCCGCTCATCAGGGCAGTAAGATTCCTGTGAGGTGGACGGCACCAGAAGCCTTTCAGCATCGCAAGTTCAGCTCAGCCAGTGATGCCTGGAGCTTTGGCATACTGATGTGGGAAGTTATGTCATATGGAGAGCGTCCGTACTGGGACATGAGCAATCAAGAAGTAAGTACGAGGGAGAATTTAAGCATAAGCAGGAGAAGTCATCCTAAATTAGTGATGGAAATGCACTCAAAAACCTTAAGTACAAGTTTAGCTATGACACTGGAATAACATGAAGCAAAAGTCCTTCATATCTATCCAGCCAGATATTTAATATTGTGAACTAGGTGGAATAAACTTGTAAATTCTCGTACAATGGGACAACAAAGGGAACTAAGTACCGGTGCTTAGAAACCGAGGACAGCTACCTCTGTGTTTTTATCAGTTTGCATCTTCCTTTTTGCACAGACACAAAATGCCAGACAGCTGCAGTTTGCATAATTTTCTCTTAGTCACTCTCTTCGGCCTTTCTTAGTCGGTGACCTTTTATGTAAGGCAATTACACAAGACTCCCCACACCATCTGCCCTACTTATGCTTCAAGTCTCTCTCTCTTTCTCATCGCAGGTAATGAAGGCAGTGGCAGACCAGTATCGCCTCCCTGCCCCCCACAACTGCCCCCCTGCCCTCCACTCTCTGATGCTTCAGTGCTGGCAGGCCGAACGAGGAGACCGGCCAGGCTTCGACTCCCTCCTGTCTTCTTTGGACCGGCTCATCAGGCATCCTTCATCCCTCAAGGCAGAGCCAACTCGGTGAGACGGCAGCCTCCGGCAAACGCTTGTGCCAGACGTATCAGTGCAGCAGGTGATGTACAATCTGTGATGTTTTCATGGATTCTAATGTTGTCATGTTTGACATTTCCTCGGCCTTTCAGAAGCTGTTCTCAGACACTGCTCAGCCCCACCCCCACAGATTTATCATCAGTGGCAACTGTCAGTGATTGGCTGAGGGCGCTGAGGATGGACAGATACCAGGATGAGTTTGATCGGGCACACCTGGACACTTTAGACCGAGTCAGCAAACTGACCATGGAGTGAGTACAGAGAGATTTTACTGTAATATTATCTCAAATTATAACAGAGAACTTTGTTCTTTTGGTTGGTTTTGTGTTGTTTTTTTTTAACCTGTTATTCATAATAATTTTGTGGACTTTATGTTACTGTTCACCACTTTCAAAAGCTCATCACTCTTCATTCAAATATAAAATGCACTTTAAAAAACAAGCAAAAACTGTAACTCTGTTCCAGTTCCTTTAAATGTATTAACTATAAAACCACAAGTCATCATTAAGTTTGTGGTTTTAGCTCACAAATGAAATGCTTTTTGGCAATTGACTCATGAATTTTTAATTTATAGTTAGCTCCACCTTGTATATTTGAACAAATTGTGTAAAAGGTTGAAGAGTGTTGTTTTGTGTCCTGTGCACTTTGTAGAAACCAAGATAATGACCACTCAGTGTTATTGATCACAGCTTACCACAGATATAGTGGTTTTGTTGAGCCCATAAGAGCCCTGGAGGGAACTTGCAGACTTCGACCAAGGCAAATGTCAAACAACAACCAGACTTCAGAGAAAGAAAATCAAATTTAGGCCACGTTAAATAATCCAGATCAGCCCCAAAATTGAATGGGTTATCTTCTATCCCATGCTTTATCGCTTCATCCAGTTTCGTACAAACTGCTTTGGTACTTTTTGTGTAATCCTGCTGACAAACAACAGACACAGGTGAAAACATGGCCTCACTGGCAAAACAAAAACATGTTTTAGGTCACTTAGGTCACTCACCATGTCAATCGGAATCATTTCATGCCTCAGATACTTATGATAAAGCTATAATAAATAATAATGTTGTGTTTAAAGTATAATAAAACATAAAATTGACTGCGTTCAGTATTCAATATCTGTATTCAATAAATTGCGTCTGATGTTTAATCTCTAATGTAAAGTACTTTGTGCACTCAAAACTCAAGCATTAAACCGACAGCATTGCTCTGTAAATTAATGACTTAGAGCACACAACAGGCTGAAGTGTTGAACTAACCTCCTCGCTTTATCTGCTCTCTCCTTAAGTGATGTCCAGAATCTCGGCGTGAACCTGTTGGGACACCAGAGGAAGATCGTCAGCGCAGCCCAGCAGCTCAGGGCCCATCTGACACAGGGGCAGGTGGAGGTGTGAAATCCAACCACAAAGCAACCTGTGTCGTGGATCTCTACCACTGTCACATTCCTATGCTTGTTGTGTCTGGTTTCTGCGACACCTTCATGTTCACTCAGAGCACATTTCAAGCCCCAAACAAAGGGAATCAGCTCAGAGTGCCGCAGCGTGTTCTGACAAACCCGACACTACAACCAGAAGAGGTGAAAAAAGAGGACTGGACTTTTCCTTCCAGTCACTCAAGACAAGTAACAGAGGAGAGATGAGCTGGAGTGCAGATCGGAGTGAGGCTAGGGAGTTTCTGAGGAGGAGGAGGAGGAGGAGGAGGACTTTACAGATTCCTCTATGTTTTTCACTAGATTTCACTTCACTGTCGTCTACCGTCCTCTCTACTCACCCATCTGCAGTCCTACCTCTCACCTTCTCTTCCACTACCGTCCCTCCCTCAGAGTTTTCAATTTCCCCACCCCCACCAAGTACAATAAAAGTATAAAAACATTTTTTGTTATGGGAATATTTCCTCACAAAGAATTGCGTGAAGACAATCAAAGCCTTTTTAAAAAAATATTTTTTGAGTTGTTTGTAAAGTTTTATCACTTCCTCTCCTCTTAAAATGCCAAACTACAGAAAGAAAACAGTGTATTACATAGCGGCCTATGGTCTGCCTTGTAAGGTTTTACCATTAGGTTTTAGAAAAATGTATAGTTTTTTCAGTGTCTGAGCAAAATGTCCAAAGTCAGAGGCACAAACTCTGAAGTCAGAAGAAGAATCACTGCCATGAATATTGGAAAAACCAAAACTGAAGAAAAAGATGCTGTTTAAACTGTAAGCAATGTTGTTTTTTTTGTCCCTGTTTAAAAGACACATCCACGGTCTGAGAGCAGCCCTGTTTGTATGACTTACTCTCACTGAAGGCCTATCACAGATTGTCAGGTGCTCCAAACATCACCTCAGCAGCAAACACAAATGTCCATTTGTGACGAGGACAAAAGCGAGCAGCATTCACCTTGTTGTGTACATTTCACACTTCACCTCTTTTTGTTTGATTGCTAGATTAAAGACACTGAGTCGTTGAAGCGTTGTGAATGTGTGAAAATGAGAAAGATGGACAAAATCGGATCTGATTTACACTTGAAGGATGGAGGCGAAATGCTTTGTAAGTATGTACCTGCGTGTCTGTAACTTGTGCGTGCCGTACGATGAGGCTGTTAACATGTACATCATTGCGCTGTACATGGTGCTGTGTGCGCACGTGTGTGTGAGTGTGTGTGCGCGTGTGAGTGTTTGAGACAAGTGTGTCAGGCTACACACGTTATTCGCTGTGTTTACTTGTACGAGTGTTCACCACTATTCCATAATTGTGCAAATTTGTAAAATAAAAATAAATGATATGATTTTATTTAAAAACACATTTGCTTCTTGTTTAATTAGTCAGTATCACGAAATAAAAGTCAACACCTAGGAGAATAGCTTGGCATGCTCTGCTAATGTTTAGCATCATTCAATTTACCATCATAATTTAGTTTGTAAGCATGTTAACATTTACTAATTAGCATTGAACACAAATACAGCCCAAGCTGCAGAAGAATATTGCTGCTGTGTTAAGACCAGACCAATTAATATATTGAGCTAACACTGCTTCGTTAAAAAGTTATTAATGCCAAGGGAGAGATTAATGCTATGGCCAAATTTAATTGCAATCCATCTAATAGTTAAGGCACTCAACTCAAAGTCATGAAGGTAAATCTATGGTGCTGATGTATAAAAAACCAGAAGGTCGCCAGTGTCAGCTGGATTCATCCACTGGAGATCACAAGTGTCTGAACAAAATGTCATGTTAATCCATTCAGAGATATTTTTGTCTGGACAAAAGTGATGGAAAGAAAAGTGAATATTTGTGTGAATGCTGAAGGCATTAACACTAAATATATACAGTTGGCTAAATCGTAAAAAAAATTTGGCACCAGGCCCCAGGTCAAAAAGAAAAATCATATTTAAGGTGACCGTTCCAGGTCTGCCTCAAATTTTAATGTTAATAAGCAGTTTTTGTATAAACCGCTCTGACAATCCAACCACCAAGGACAGAACCAGAAATGTACTCCAACCATTTCATGTAAATCTGTTATGGTGTGGGTTTGAACTGGACCCAGTGCAGTGTGCAGGCAAGACTCAGGAAAACCAGCGAGGGTGAAACAAAAAAAATATTTATTAATCTCACGCGAGAAGACAAAAGGGACAGAGGAGAACTGAGCAGGAAGACTGAAGCAGCTGAAACACGCAGGGCATGAACACAGATAAACCAACAAAGGGCAACGGATAAACACTGAGAAAAGACACAGGTGGGGCAATCAAACACAGGTGAGACATGAGATAATCACAGGAGGGCGAGCAAAGGAAGACAAGACACTGAACTTCAAAGTAAAACTGGACAAACAGGAACAAAAACAACCTCCTTTTCACAAGTTCTACTTAAAATCCTACTAAATCTACTTATCAAGCATGCAGAGTTTTCAATGTTTTATTCTGCCTTTTTAACTGTTTTTAGCCCCTATAAGGCCATTCATCTCTCAGCTACTACTTTTTAGCACCAGCCTTTTCAGCATTACTTCAGCAAAGGCATTCAGCTGCCTTCAGCATTCAGATTTCTTTAGGAAATGCTTTTTCTATTTTATACTTCATATCATCATCAGAAGAACCTGGATTCATTCTTTCAACACTGAATGGGGGACTTAATTGTACAGTGCAGAATCATTTACAATGTTCAACTGGAACAAACACAACAAATCAGAAAATATACATCCGAAATGACAAGCAACATACAGTAGAAACTATAATGCAATGTTTAATCAACTGATTTGTGCATTTCCAATTGTTACACCAGTTAAAGTACAGCAAAAATAAAAGATAAAACAGCATACTCACCTTGATGATGTAACTTTCACAATGTCAAAGTGTGAACATGATGTTTCTCAGGTTCCACAGATCAGCAGGTTTTAGTTAGATCAGAGTTTGGGATCTGCTGGGATCAGCAGCTGTTGGAGAACAAAGGGACAGGTTTCCCACATGTCCCGCTGATATTGGAGCAGATCTGGGCCGATAACGTTTCCCCTCGCATAAACTCTGACAGTTTTCCTGCAGGTCAGGCCCATCTCTTTTTGAGGTGTGTTTCACTGACAGGCTGCATTGTGGAGACTGCCCCTCACATTGTCCCAATGTCACTGCTGGGTCATTTACAAATATGAACACGCTCTCAAAGTTTAAAGCCACCCAGCAGTATAGCTACTGTAATGAGCACCAGCTACATTAAAAATGCTTATACACGATAATGAATAAATAATGTGAAGAATGTCAAAGTCGTTCCTCATGATACATTAAAAGATTGTTATCATTTTTTTATGAACATGACTTTTCTGCAGCTCATCCAGATGAATTAAATTAACTTAAATATTTTAAAGGCTTCAACAGCTTTTAGAGGGAAATAAGAATTGTCACTAAAATCCAGCAGGTTAATCAGCAGGTTCAGGTAATGCACATTTCTGGAATACATTTCATTGAGAGTTGTCATTCTGCACTAAGAGAAGGCGTAAAAAGAAGATAACGCTTCACACAATCCTACTCAATCTCATATTAAAGGTGCTTGTAGGTAATCTGAGATAAAACAGAATATTTCAACTTTATCGATGAAGCAGCTACGGCTTGTTTTCATGAATGACTGCTCTCAGTGACAGTTGAATCAGTAAGCCTGATGCTTTTGTTTTAATAATCATCATTGAGCTCTGTTGTGTGAAGTCACTCTGAATAAGACCATCTGCTGACGGCCATAAATGCAGGAGGGATGCCTGTAATAATTGTTTGCTGTGGTGCCCCAACACATATTAGCACGGTGTTGTGAAAGACGTGTAGGTACGTATGTTCAGAAACAGAGGACGCTCAAACCACAAAATCATGTTTTTTATGGTGTTATTGTTTCTTTATAGAGACATTAACAGACTGGAAACCACTGGTCTTTATGACACTACTTAAAGACGGTACACTCCGTCTGGTAAACAACTATTATCTCCACAATACTAAATGACTACCACATCTGCAGCCATCACCTTGGCCTCCTATACAGGCTTCCTAAACCCTGTTTATCCTGTGGTTAACCTCCCTGTTAGTCATGACCTATAAATGGTGCAGCAAAATACCTGTACACTACAACCAGGTTGAGCAAAGATATTGTAAAATCTGACTGATTTAACAGTTTACAAATAATTTATCTGTGTGAAAATTAAATCACTGATTCAGGTTCAGAAATTTCTTTAAATCTGTTGTGTTAAAAAAAAGAAGATAATTTCAGAAAACAAAACCCTACAATTAGCTTTGTTTCCTCGCCTTCAGAGGAAAGTGACATGTCCTCATCTGACATGATGTTGCTGTCCTCAAATGCTCATTATGGACTTTGTAATGTGGCAATTACCATGTTTGTGATCATTCCTGTTGACACATCAATGGTGCTCAACAAGTTAAATCATTTTGAATGAAACTATTTTTCTCCTGTGGGTGTACAAGATGCAACATGTTGGGAAGTCACGCATCACCTCTGTATTTACTGCCAGATTAATCTCATATTCACTTAGAAAACTTTGTCCTTTTAAAAACAAACAGTAAATAAAATAATGCCTCATGGACAACCTGCCTTTAATATCTGATTTAAATTACAAACCAGTGTTCAGACATACATGCTTGCAATTTCCAAACAGGTTTCCTAAACGGTTCACCAGGAACAATGATGGCTATGCGTCGACTATCATGATGTTGCAGAATTTTCATAGTGGCCATGCAGGTTTTGGTGGTAGTTGGAGGAATGCAGACAGGCCTGGTGTTAGCGGAGATATACAGGAATTAGGGACTGGACCATTGTCGCTTCAGTTTTAAGGTGACTGAATCAACACCAACAATTTCAGATCAGCATGATAAAGGAGTTCATGGTCTGACGGTGAGCTGGACCTTAAAGCACAACTTTCTCTGTGGGATTTCTTACCTGCGGTGAAAGTCTACCTGCTCATTACTGCCTCACTCTCTCTGTCTTACCTGTCTCCTATTCACTCATCCTCCCTCTCCACCCATTCATTCTCAACCCTTCCTCATGTCTCCTCCCTCACGGCACCTGGTCATATATAATGGTCATGTCACAGGGATTTCACTTCTCCTCAGGGACATGTCATTGTTTTTGCTCTCAGTTCTGACAGTGTTATGACTGAGTTTCACCAGAAGCTGAGGAGCAGCACTTTTTTTGTTTAAGGGGTAAGACTGAGAAACTTTTGTTGTTTTTTATTTGTTTCTTCCTGGGTGTCTTAACTGGAAATAAAATGCAAATGAATAAAAACAAACACCAAACTACTTTTCTCACAATCCAAAATGTTGAAGTCATTCCTGCCTGCTGGTGTCGACTTGGCTGATTGTAGATCGACTGATTCTCTGTTACATGATTTGGATTCTTAATTCTTCTTCTCCAATTGTTTCTTCCAGTCAAACACCAGGTGTCAATGTCTCCGTCTCTGGCCAGATCTGCTCCGAGCGAGCTCAACCATTGGTGGAGCCAGCTGAGGTTTCGCCTTCAAAACAAGAAAGGATGGAACGAGATGTTGGATGAGACGTTTCTGCTCCACACCAAATAGTAAGAAAGCCATGAAGAATCTGAAGTCTTTCAATACTGACATGCAGGAGTACAGCCTCACCTGTTTAAGGACATACTAACATGGCGTTTGTTTTGTCTTCCCTCAGCTTGAATGATATTCCTCTGTTCTACGCCTCTAAACAGAACAGTGTTGGCTGCATCAAGAAACTCCTGAGCTCTGCGTCCACTAATATCTTTGAAAGAGGTGGGGCCGAACTGTGAATGTAAAAGTCCACCGTGCTTTAATGTGCCAGTCGTGTGTTACAAAGCTGTGGTCTTCTCATCCAGGAGCTCTCGGGGAGACGGCGCTTCACATTGCCGTGATGAATGACAACCTGGAGGCTGCTGTGGCCCTGATGGACGGAGCTCCTGAACTCATCAACGAGCCCATGACCTCTGAGCTTTTTCAAGGTTGACATGCATTCAGACAAGAGCACAAACATGTGGTTAACACAGGTGTGCAGGTTAACTGACTAGATTAATAACTAACTAACTAACTAAGCCTGTTTAACCCATTGACCCCCTTGTGTTTTTGTATATTTCACTTCATAAAGATTTCTAAGTAGCTTCAAATATGGATGCACTGCAACACTGATGTGTCTCTAAACGAGGGCTACCTCAAAATTAGGAAGCAAATAGTTGCATTCAAGATTTTAACATTAATTCCATTAATGGATTAAATATTACTTAGATTGGAAAAAATGTTATTGCATTAACCCAGCAGGTAAAAATGGTTAAAGGCAGTTCATTCACAGTTGTTCCTGTCTTGGCTCTGTCTCAGGCGTCACTCCTCTACACATCGCAGTGGTGAATCAGAACACCAATCTGGTCTATCACCTCATTAGTCGAGGCGGCGATGTGGTTACCCCTCGAGTCACCGGCTTGTACTTCAGGAAGAGGATAGGAGGACTCATATACTACGGTAAGTCAGCATGAGTGAGACCAAAAGAAGTGTGGGGCGGCTCTGCTCAGGTGGTAGAGTGGGTCAGCCATTAATCACAAGGACAGCAGCTAAACCCCCAGCATCCTCCCGTTCACATGTAGATGTGTCACTTAGCAAGATGCTGAGCACCAATCCTGACGAACATGGATATGCCAGAAAACATTAAGGGCGAAGCATTTGTATACAGATGGTGGTTTTCAAAATGTGCTTTTGGTCAACAGGTGAACACATCCTGTCCTTTGCCGCATGTGCTGGGAGCGAGGACATTATCTCCATGGTGATTGACGCAGGGGCCAACACCAGGGTTCAGGATTACAGAGGTACGAAATGTTGCCTCTTTGAGAAGAGTAAGAGGAGATACACTACAATTTCACGTCTGTGTATCTATCTGTCGGCTAATTTAATTATTGATGCATGTCTTCTTGTAGCTTCTGTCTTTCTTTGTACACACATTTACACATTTTTTCCTCCTCATGTTCTCCTCAGGCAACACAGTGCTTCACATTTTAGTTCTGCAGCCCAACAAGATGATTGCGTGCCAGGCCATTGACCTGATTATGGCACGCGATGCAGAGCTGGACCAGTCGCTGCCACTCGACATGGTGCCCAACTACCGAGGACTCACACCTTTTAAACTGGCTGCCAAAGAGGGCAACATAGTGGTGAGTGAACCCTGGGAGGGCTCGCAGGGGGAGACCCTGATATGAAAGGTTGAGCAGATTATTTCACTAATCCTGGCCTCACTGCTGAGATCCCCCCCTCTCGCTCTCAGGCCTTTCAGCACCTGGTTAACAAAAGACGTGTAGTCCAGTGGAGTCTTGGCCCTTTGACCTCCAACCTGTATGACCTGACTGAGATCGACTCATGGGCCGACGACATGTCAGTGCTGGAGCTTATTGTGGGCAGCCACCAGAGAGAGGTACGACACAGTGCATCAGGGCAGACAGTATTTTGGAGGGTTTTTTGTGTGTTAGGCATGAGTTTGCTGTGATGCTGCGTACACGTTCAGACGTTTCTCTCTTGTGCAGGCGAGGGGGATACTGGAGGTGACCCCTGTGAGGCAGCTGGTCAGTCTGAAGTGGAACCTGTATGGAAAACATTACTTCAGGTAAAGTTTGTTGTTGGTCTCTGAAGTAACAGATATGGACTCTACTCATGTCCCGCCTCATTTTACAGTGCCTTCTCTCTCCCTGTGTCTTTGTGTCAGGCTGCTGCTGCTTCTATATCTGCTGTACATTGTGGTTTTCACACTGTGTTGTGTATATCGCCCCCTGAAGGACGTTCCGGAGAACTACACACAGTCAGACATGGACAAAACCATCCGGATCCAGAAAACGCTCAATGTGTGTTGGAGTAACAACGTGACTTATTTCAGTGTGACCAGATAGAACTGTTACATAATGTAGCACATATGGTGGCCCCAGAACAAGCCTCCACACAGGCAGAAGCAGCCTTGAAAGATTTGCACATGCTGCCTCATCCTTGGACTTGTTCAAATATATTGTAACAGATTAACTGTTTGTTAACCATTCAAAAAATACTTCATTTCTGCCAGGTTGGAGATGTATTAGCCTACACATTATGTATGCTGTTACTCTACTGTAGCATACATGCAACATGTTTAAAATGTGTTGTTTATGCAGTATGTTTCATCTATTGTAAAAATGTATTCAAATCTTATGACATTTTGATGATGATGCTTATACAGTTACAGGACCGTTTTTACTGTGGTGTTGCAACTTTAACTTAGTTTTAAGTTTTCTGTATATTTCTTCAACCACACATTTTTCTATAAATTTAATACAGTGGGTAATACTGTCAAATTATATGTGAACAAGAAAATTACAAAACCAAAATCACATCAATAATCTTCATAAGAACAAAAACCAAGGGCTGTAGCCTGTATGTATATTACTGTTTGTATCATGCATCTGCATATGACCCACACGATGTGCTTTTATACAAACTTCATTTCCTATTCCCATGTCTCAGGAGAGTTACGTGACACATGAGGACAGTCTGCGGCTAGCAGGAGAAGTCATCAGTGTCCTCGGAGCGTTTGCCATCCTGCTGCTGGAGGTGATTTTATGAAACATGCTTCACCTTCATACATGTTATATTTACACGTACAAATCCTGCTGTATTCTTCCTCCCAACAGATCCCTGACATACTGAGAGTGGGAGCAAAACGCTACTTTGGCCAGACGGCTTTGGGAGGCCCCTTTCATGTCATCCTGTGAGTACAAACACTTGCGAGCAGTAAAATATAAAGCACACTGCTGTGAAATACCTTCTAACCTTTCGGCTGTCTGTGTTGTGCGGACCAGGATCGGCTACGCCTGCTTGGTGGTGTTGCTGTGTGTGTTCAGAGCCTGCGAGGTGCAGGGGGAGGCCGTGGTGATGGCGGTGTGCTTAGTCTTGGGCTGGTGCAACGTCATGTTCTTCGCCCGAGGTTTTGAAATGCTCGGCCCTTATGTCATCATGATACAGAAGGTACAGTAGGAGACCCAGACGCCAACCATTATGACTAATGTAGAAATAGTAGCTTGTTCCATGTGCACCTGTATTGCCTTTTGAGCTTCCTCCATTTATGTTCTCACACCAAACAACCCTGTGTCTCATTTCCCTTTAGATTATATTTGGAGACCTGACAAAGTTTATGTGGCTGACTGTCATTGTGCTCATTGGTTTTTCCACCTGTGAGTATATTCTGGGTGACACGAACAAAAGAAAATCCAGCAAAGCTTAGAAATTGTTGATATAATATTGTTCAGGAGTGAAGATCTTGACTTTTTCTTGGATTTCCCTTCTCAGCCCTGTGGATGGTGTACATGACCCAGGACCCTGATGCCCTCCCTGCGTATCGCTCCTTCCCCATCACTCTCTTCTCCCAGTTTGAGCTCAGCGTAGGCCTCATAGACCTGCCTGTGGAACATACCATCATTACACCCCCGATCGTTCATGTGGTGCACTGTGCCTTCTCCGTGGTTTCATACATCCTGCTGCTCAACTTACTGATAGCCATGATGAGCGACACACACTGGAGGGTGGCCCAGGAGAGGGACGAGCTCTGGAGAACTCAGGTAACACACATGAGCTGACATCATGGGCCGACTCATCATGTCCCTGCGCATCACTGTATGAAGAGCTGTACTACGTATATAATAATGTAGTATAATGATCTGCAGGTGGTTGCCACAACTTTGATGCTGGAGAGACGGCTTCCCCGCTGCCTGTGGCCTCGGATCGGGGTGTGTGGGATAAGCTATGGCCTGAAGGAGCGCTGGTATCTCAGGTAAGAGTGCTGCAGTGACCAAGTGAAAGCCACAAAAAACACACCCTAATATAGCAGGAGCATTCATAACAAAGCTGACATCATATGAGGAGCAGTAAAAACCTTTTTTAGGCTTACTATTTTCACTAGAAATAATCACATAGAGAGACACAAGTTTTCCCACTGACCACAACCTAAGTATCCATTAAAGTGCTTCAGCTGCAGGTCATGATGCGCTCCGAGTAGGAAGCACAACTCTTAGCCTACTCTCTTACCACCTCCACCTGCACTTACTGACATTTTGGGAAATGTATTCACTTCTTTCTCCAGTACTGGATGAAGATAGATAGATGGATGACTGTATGGTTAATGCCAAGGAGTAGTAGAGTATATTTGTTAATGTGTAATTACAATGTGAGGAGGCAGTTAGCTGAGCTTTAAAAAAAAACAGATTAAATAAATATATTCAAGCCTATTTATTAAGCCTCAGAGGTGCATATAGGTAGGCCTATATGGGAGGCAATATAACTGTTTCCCTGTGTGGTTTATGCTGAGCTAAAATGAGCTAAGATAAGCTAACAAGATTATCCTTTTTACAGCATGGTATGAACATGAGAGTGGTAATTCTGCAAGAAAGCAAAAGGGTAGGTTATGGCTACATTTCCCAGAAGTTGTTTCAGTCTGTCAGCAGTGGTATTAATAGCTCAGTATCAGATCAGTACCAGACTTGTTATTCCTCTCTTCCTCCCAGCACATCATGAGTTGCAGCTGCAGAGCATTTAAGACCACTTTGTGGTCAGTGAACAAACTTTTGTCTCTCAGTCGGCCAATGAGAACTGGCAGGTTTGTTTTTTTGTGTTTTGTTTTTTGTTTTAAAAAAGTGGGATGACTCCTTTAAGTATGATCAAATGGTACAAAAGCGAAATAAACATGCAATGTGCTGTTTTCAGTTTTCAATGAGGCAGTGTTTATGTGGTTTACCTGATCCTCTCTACAGGGTTGAAGACAGAAATGACTCAATGTTGCAAAAGATGCGACGGTACATCAAAGCCTTCTCCAGAGAGGATGAAAAAGACATGGATGGACTGGATAAGACAGACACACTCAAGGGGCCGACTCCAAGCTCAGGAACTCTGACCCTCAGACCCAAAAACAAAGGCGGGTTTAACAGGAGAACTCTGACAGGCTGGCAGATGATTCGCCACAGCGCTTTGGGCTTGGAGGTAGAGCAGATGGATCCAGAGGATGACCAGGACATTAAACATGTTTAGGAAGAGTTTGTCTGAGCCAGAAGTGCGTTTTTTGAGGCTTTTCATCATCTGAACATGACACAGACTGGAAGTGTTGATGAATTTCACTGCACTAACTTCCAAGAGGACAACTCAACTATCTCAGTTTCTCTATATAGTCAGCAGTGCAATTATTCCTACAGTATTATGCTATAGAAAAGTGTGTTATTTTTATAGCGATATTAAAATGTGTAGCATTAATATATACCAAGATTTAAAAAACAAACAAAAAACAAGACAAAGTGAAATAGAGACATTCTACTTATTATGGAGATGTATAACAATTTTATATGGGAATAAAACCTTGTTAAAACAAAGTCACTGGCCTCTGTTTATGAAAAAAGTCATATAGAAAAGTCATATGGCAGTACATACATTCAAAAGACACACAGAGATACCCTGATTAGTATAAAGTGCTTACAAGCATCGATACGTACAAATTATGCTACACAATGCTACATGAAAATATAGGTTTGCTGGATAATACTGATGAAGGTATAAAATGGAAAGAGAAATTATTTTAAATGTTATTGAGAATATTGTTAATCTTTGTTGAATGTGAATGAGTTTTCTCATTCCTGGGTTAAAAACAGCAACGCTGTTAGAAGTCCACCTGACAGATGAAGTAGGTGGTTGAGTCGCAGGACGCCGTGATCCAGTTCTTCTCATACGACTCTTTGCTGTTCAGGATCCCACAGTCCCCTTGTGGGTCACCTCCTGCCCAATAACTGCAAACAATATTGACTTTTACATTGTGATCACAAGATACTGTGGTTTTTTGTTTCTTATTAGTGACCACTTTTGATACACCTGCAATTCAATACCACAGCTCTGTCATCTGCAGTAAAGAGCTGTCAGTATAGTCTTGTCTAGTACACCACCATTTTTCTCGATGACCTCTGTACTAAACATGACAGAATTTAAATGTCCAACTGTGTCGAGAAAACTGAGCATTATAAACTACACTACAGTGGCATTAGATTGTATGTTTTACCTAATAAATTGGCCACTGTGTGTATATTTTTATTATGAAAGCCGCCAGTTTGCTCTTAAAAATCCATAATATATCTGACTCATATTTAAACAAAGTGATCTGAACACTGATTAATAGATATGCAAAAGAAAGAAGAAAAAGAGAGCAGATTGGATGAAAGGAAAAAGTAATCACCTCTTCTGTAGGACATTGTCGTTCACCCAGGTCCATGTGTCGTCTTTCAGTCTCAGCCCCATCCAGTATTTCAGGCCCCCTTTCCTTGTCAGGTAACTCTAAAAAGTGAGCAGCATTCACATTTACACAAATTGTTAGCATATGCTACCACCAAGGAAGGAATTGAGTGGCATCATGGGTTTAAATGACTTCTGATCCACCTGAACGCCCACGTTGGTGATGACGGCCAAGGATCCTCCTCTAGAGCTGCAGTTCCTCTGACTCTCATCCCAGCTCAGCCTGAAGGTGGACAGGTAAAAACATGACCGCCCAAAAGTCAGCCACCCATTTGCACACTGCTGGCAGCCCAGGCCTGGAAGAAGGGGAGAAGGAATTAACAGAGACTGTGTTCAAGAACAGCAGAAAGGTCCCTGAACTCTCTCTGTTTAGATGCTCTCCATGGAAGACTTAAAGCATTCAGTTCAGTTCAGTTTTATTTGCATTTTTGGACAGATTTTCCTTGTGTCTGTATATATCAAGTTATACTGTAAGTCTAAGAGGAACTAATAAAGCTGGTGAAAATTTGGTGAAAATTTCTCAGTTCTCTAAAAAACAAGCACATGAACTAACTTCCTCTGTTTGAAAAGCTATTTGGGGCAACTGAAATAAGCAGAACTATTACTCAAAAGCATGACAGTGAATATTTTCGTATTCTTTTGTCTTTCTTATCTTGATGTTTTTGTTTTTTGTTGTCCTGCAAAAGATTTAGAAACCCATTTATTTGTATTTACAAGCATTACACTTACGACGGGTTTGATGGCCGGGGAACAGGGTTTGGCATTCCTCAAAGCTGCAGGTCTGAGCTTTGTTTATCACCACTGGCTCATTCACTGGGCAGACTGTGGATCCAGTTTGGACTAGAAATCAGAGCACAGTGGGAGGAGTTGTGAGGAAAAAGAAAAAACGCCTTCCGGCCCGAGCAATTTAATCAGCCACATTTTGCATTCCAGGATCGTCTGTTGTTATGAGAAAAAGTACAGTAAAAGCAACATGACCAATACATCTACTGTATTTTCCATGTTCTTTGGATTCTGCATTGCCATCGGTATCTACGGTGTTACAAATCAAGCCAGCGGTGCACTGTTTTTAAATCATTGGCATGAATTCACTGACATGGCTGCAGATACTCACGTTTCAAACCGAGGATAATGACGACCAGAAGCAGCACCAGGGAGATTATTGTGAGGATTAAACAGCCAGCGCGGTACAGACGAGCGTTTCCCTCAATCTGTTTGCCTGGGGAGCAAAACATCAGACAGATATGAGTGAGGCATTTCAATAAACAGAGCACAGACCACCATCAAGGCTTCAAAAAACAGCTGAGGCCTACCTTTGTCCCCCTCAAGCTCAACCGATAATTTGGATGACAAGTTTCCCTTGGCTTCATCTTTATCACTCTTATCCTCACCATAGCTGCGGCAGAATTTTATATACATGGAGGAAAATGTCCTGGGATCTGTGAGGAAGCTTGTTTACCCTGCCTTGCTCCGTCTTCCTGTCCTGCGAAGCCTCGTCTGCCTGCAGCAGAGCAGTTTTAAGACACCCCCACCTCCCGCTTCGTCTCGTCGCCACAGCAACGCAACCTTCACTGATTCCTAAATTAATCATGGAGAACAGAGCTCAACTTGTCCTTCAGCTGCTCAGAACTTTTACTGTATCTCTCTTTGTCTCTCATTTAAAGAACGAGTGTGTGTGTGAGAGAGACAGTACAAGAGGCACAGACAGGCATAGATAGTGTGTACTTCAAAACAACAGATAGGCTGGCTTTCCTGAGGTCGTTTCAGGTCAGAGCACTGCAGACATCGAAGTGTTTACGCCAAACACAGTTGGGAGACAGAACATGTGGTCATCACTGATGCACACTTGAAATGTTTGTCTTTAAATATGTGATTAAAGTTTGTGAGGTTTTGTAGAAAGACTTAAACAAGGCCTCAATCAAGTCACTTCTTAAACCTCAGCCATGTAAACTCTTTCATACTTTTAATAAAAACTGAATTTCTTGAAAACACATGGGCAATGATAGAAGTCATTGCCTTCTTATGTATTGTTAATGACTATTACGATTAAAGACTCCTAATTCAGACAAATAACGCTGCAATGCTATTTCACCATATCATTGTCTTCTTTCTTGTTTTTGAAATGGTGTATTATCACAACATAAAAGGCATGATGAAAGATGGGCGTGTCACAATGTACGGCCGTCAGTCAGAACTGCAAACCATTTTATGCAGCAGTGTGTTGTAAATGGTGTAAATGTGTAGGTGGCCACATAATATAAAGACAGATACCTGCACAATAGTTCTTGTATTCACCTGTATTCGCAGTATAATGTAACAGAGTAACAGATGGCATTTAATGCAAAGTAGGAAAAGTAGAATTATTACTAACAATAACAACATGAACTGTGCTGTTTAAGTGTCCCAGTAAGTCACAACAGAGTGAGAGTGAATCATTATGAACAGCCTGAAACCGAAGCAGCTACATGGAATTCAAACAGGAAATGTATCATTTGTACTTTTCCTGATTCGACATATTTTCCCTGGAGATTTAACAAGCTCATCTCTATGTGACCTTACAAAATAAAAAGGTTAATAATATGTTGTAAACATAAATATTTTTACTCCCAGGTTTCCAAAATGAATGAAGTGATCCAAAAATAATAAACAACAAAAAATATATATTGAGTTCCTTACTTGCACCGGTCTGTGTACAGCCTGATTGCATGTAGATTACTAATTGAGCTATTTAAGTGATAGACATTACAAATGAAGGGAAACTAAAGATTAATTATAGTATTAATATTCAGCATCTGTAATTTACATACAAAATAATACATTTTTAAGTTGTGAGTCAAATTAATGCTTTAATAATCCAATATATTATTGGAACATGAACAAATATTTTTATGATTTGATATATACTATATGATTATTACTGTGAATATGTATAAGCAAATATTAAGTATATTAAAATGGATTACATTTTTACCCTATCCACAACAAAATCTTGGGAGCTCAAGTTAACTAGAGCAAGAATGCAACCCTAAATCTGGTTAACATGAAGGATGATAATAACCACTAGAGCTGCAGCCATTAATCAACTGACTGGTGGAAAACTGTCCACACAAAATTAATCAATAGTTTTAGCTGCAGAAGTTTTTGCTTTGTCTGTCTGTTTTTGATCAGTGATTTAGACAAAACAAGAATTTGAAATGTGTAATGAATAATACATACCAAAAATCACTGTAGCTGCACTCTATGCACTTAAAATTATTTTGAAAGAAATTAAATTTATTATTAAAAGATTATAATTTTAAAGACCTGGCAAAAAAGGTGGTTGAAAAGAAAAGATGTAATTCATTTAATAGTCACAGAAATCT
Organism: Decapterus maruadsi; assembly: GCA_030347415.2. Classification (NCBI taxonomy): domain Eukaryota; kingdom Metazoa; phylum Chordata; class Actinopteri; order Carangiformes; family Carangidae; genus Decapterus; species Decapterus maruadsi. The sequence continues at coordinate 19,812,706 of CM064894.1, forward strand.
GCAGCCAGTTTGAATAAGTCTGTTGATGTTATCAGTGTAAACAAAACTGAATCTATATTACATCATGAATTGAGGTTTATTTTTCTCAGAACTGGTGCAATAATGCTGTTTCCACTTCTTTCTCTTTTTCCTCCTTCTGAATAAGTTTTAAGAGAAACAAAACAAGCTCTTGGTCACTAACAGACAGAAGCTGATGCAAAACAAGTCTGCGTAACTATTACTTTCTGTTACGTTCAATTGCGTATTAGTGTTTGAAGAGGCAGTTTTATTGTGTCTAAACGTGTTATGCAAAAACATTTTCTCTTTGATGAGGCCTGTTGAATCACACCATCTGTTGGCGTTTCAGCTGCACATTATATAAAAGACACATATTTTATACTATAACATACCTGTTTTTGGTTTATTTGGAGACTCATAGAAACGAGCTTCTGAATAGACGTCCTCAGGTGGACTGTGTAGTTCAGAGTAATGGTCTGGCTCTGTTTCCTCTGAGGCTTGACAAAAACACAGATACATTTCATCTTGAGACATAAACCAGTGAACCAACATGAGGAGTAAGATCAAAATCAAATCTTCTATTCATTTTAGTGTTTTACTAAAATTCTTGGAAATATTTCTGTCAAACAAACCTCCAATAAGATGCATATATTTTTCAAAATTTCTTGTACCTTTAGTTGTGACCTCCGGCACTGCTTCGCTTGCTCCTTCATCTTCTTTGGCATTTTCTTTCTCTGGGGTGATCTCCTGCATCTCCATGGCTCTTCTCTTCTGTTTCTCTAAGTTTCGATCTACCAGGGAAGTCTTTCAGACCCGGCTGGTCAAGTGACAATGAGGTTATGTAACACATTAATTGTGAAAATACGAATTCATGATAAAACACAGAGTTGCAAAACGTATGTGTCAGTATGTTACCTTTTTGGTTTTGGTTTTGGGGGGGGAAAGAACAAAATTAACTGAAAAAAATGTTCCAGACGTCAAAATATCCGGCAGGTCTGGCTCATGAAATTAGTAAAGACAGAACACTTCCCCATGAAGATTTCTCCTCTGTCTCAGTCCTTCCTCTAAACCACATATAAACAGTGGACACGTGGATTCGAGGAGAAAGCTGTTCCATATAATATACATATAGATGAACGTCCTTTTAGGCATCCTTGATGACCATAGGATATATTACTAAAACAACCAAATACATAAAAAGATAATGTTGAAGTATCTCAATACAATAAAAGCTCGAAACTAACATGGTCTACTCAAACAATGGCAGGGTTTTGATTCATACTTTCATTTCTGTGTTTTTTTTTCTTTTTTCTATTGGCTATCAAAAGCCACAGGGTTGGCAGATGGACACACACAATTACAGAAAATCATAGAAAGAGAAGAAATCTGATTTTTTGCATTTTTATCTTTATTTTCCACAAAAGTTGGTATTAATTTACAAAAGAAAAATACTATTTGCATTAAATACAGATGACTGAGAAAGATACGGAGAGCTCTCTCAACATAATTCCCATAACTTCCTGAAAAATGCGTTCATTCTCTCTCTTTTCAACCTTCCTCTTTCTTCTTTCACCCTGGAAGGAATCAACATAACTTGAAGTGTAATAAAAACGCAGTAATGCTCAACACCCAAAATACTGACAAAGGTAAAACCCTACCAAAAATCCCTCAGCATTGTGCGAAGCCTTTCCTTTCCAACATGTACTGTAGTTACTTATCAGAACTAATATCATAGAGAATAATAGTGGTGTGAAACATGACAAACAGCCTTAGCGCTTTAATCCTCTGACAGTCTCACTTTGTCTCCTCTCGTCTCTTTCTCCAGTCTTTGGTCCTCCCTCAGGCACCGTACACACTCTCATTACTGTAGGTCATGTAGAGAAACAGGTCCTCTTCATGGTGCTCCTGCAACACAACAAAGCAGACAAAAATGCAGAATTTTGCATGACAAGAGTATTAAAAGAGTGTGCGCTCTACTTTCTATATAGTGCAACACAGCTGAAGACACATAACAATACATAAGCTCTGACTGATACATCTGAAATTACCACATAATTGCCCAATAAGAAAAAACAGAACTTCTTTTTCAACAAGACAACTGTGGTTAGCAACCAACGTGACAGAATTCAGTTACTTGGGGAGAATAAAACTTCTCAGGAAACTGATGAATTAAAAAAAAACAACAGCAGAAATACATGCTGACTTTACACCTTCCCATCCTCTAAAAAGCTAAAAATGCACACAGACATCTTTTTTTCTGAGCTGAGCATATGACAAACTGGTGGTTTTCCAGTCAATTTCAGGATGACTGTCATTATTTTGGTCGGTGTTACTGGAAGGCTGTTTCAGTGTTCAAGAAAAAAAACGCCCAGATTTTATTTAGCACAGAGTAGCTGGCAAAACATTTTTGGTTTGTTGTGTTGCTGGAAAATGAAAAAAAAAAGTTTGCATATGAGCTAAAGGAGGGATCTCGGTGATGTTGCTTCAGACAGTGACACTGATCTGACAAATGCTCGCCACTATGTTTGTTGCCAGTAACGTGTTAGCATGTGTGTGTTCATGAGTGTGTTGGAGGGATCCTTGCGTGAACATGTGTGGACAGGTGCAGTTACCTCGTACACAGCGGAGAGAGGGGAGCTGGATGGGGGAAGGGAGTTGTTGACGAAGAAGAAGAGAGCCTCCTCCGGTCTCAAAGACACACGCTGGCGGATCAGGAAGCACAACTGTCCCACTAAAAAAAAAAGGAAGGAGATAAAATAAGAGACAGAACGAGACGCAGGTCAGCAAAGGTCACAGTGACCTCCGCGTGCACAGGCTTCATTTCGTGTGAGGAAGAGAGAGCAAGGCGCATGTCGGAGATGACCAGGTCAATGGGGCAGATATCAGATTCAATAAGATGGGACAAAACTGCAATTGTAAATGGAGATCTACATCACTGGGACTGGTTATCCAGCAGCCCTAAGCGTGGCTCAGCTCCTTTAAGTGTTGCAGGACACAAAATAGGAGATCTCATCGGTGGAATGCAGCCATCAGAAATGTCGGTCTATACACTCAACAGCACAAAGAAAAACAGGCTCGACAAAAATGTAGCTGGAGTGTCACGCTCATCAGCTCATCAAGGTTTGGACAGTATGTCAGCAGTGAGTTAGTCAGCCATTCAAGCCTTAAAGGAGAAGTGCCATTTTTACAACCTTTATCCCAACCTTATTACGGTTGTTTACTCACCCATACAACATTTAGATCAATTAGAGAGCTGCGTATAGCTATATTGTGGGAGTGATCGGGGCACCGAAATACAGCCTCTAAATAACGCATTATCTGCTGCAAAACTCGTTCATTTCACTAATATATTGTTATAATTCGTTAGTGCTATTCCCCTTGGATTCTGGAGTTGCTTGTTATCGTCATCCTGGGCTTGTAGATTGACCTACTAGCCTCTGAATTGGATGATGTGATCTCTGAGGGCCAGATGCAGCCGCAGCACAGCTCATTCACTCGGCCTCTTTGTGTATATCATTTTTGTAACTACAATATCCCTGGCTAAACACCACTCTATATATACATGATTGTTAATAAAGCATTTTTTTAAATAAAAGAGATAAAAGAGGCTCATTCACTCTGCGATGGCTGTTCTTTTTTTTTTTGCGACGGTCGGCTTGTTCACCTGAATTTTCCTACTGCTAGTTTTGTGCAACATGGCTGAATATTTATCAGATTTTGAGGTTGTGGACGACGTCTTTGAATATGATGGACATCCTCACTGTTTTGAGCCAGATTATATGGATAAGGAGCTCTTTGAGAGGAGGATGCAGAGGCAGAGAAGAACAGCTGGCCACTTAGAGTCAGAGTCACTATTACATAGTTTGTCCAGCAGAGAGCACTGAGAGCAAGTTTATTTTAAAACAGCAAAATGTCTAAGAGACTCATAATGTACTGTATGTGTTAATACTCCTTTTATGTTTTTTTATATCATTGGCCAGCATTGATCTTTTTTTTTTACTTTGGAATATTAATATCAGTACTGACTTACAAAATAAAGTGGACAGGCTGTAATAAGTAATAAATCTGTAAGATGTGAGTCAACTCAGAGCACACAACTTGTGATGTTTTGGCATGTGTGTGGATTTTTGAGGGCTTGTTACACATTTATTGACAGGACAGTCTTCGGAAATGGGAAGACAGTGAGACATGAAGCAAAGGGCTGCCAGGGGAACCGAACCAGGGCCGCTGCAGTGAGGACTGCAGCCTCTGTACAGGGGGTGGCGCCTGCTCAACCCAGTGAGCTACACCACCCCTGCATGTATGTGTATTACCTGTTAAATCTGAGGGCACTAGGTATTTCTTCTTGTCCAGTTCAGGAGCTCGTGACCTTGGGGCCCTCTCCACAATGATCTAATTGAGAAAACCAAACAACCCCTAATCAGAAATACAGATTATGATCATTGATGCTTAAAACCTCTGCAATCAATGAATTCACACTACTTCTTGGATGAAAAAAGTTTAAGAATTCATAGATTTAGTCTTTTATTAAAAGAACTGAGGTTAAACCAAAGTGTATGCATTCCTCACATTATCAAACATTACTCCCCAAGCCACTTTAATGGATTGGTCATTGCTTCCAGTATTTTCTATAAGCTAGTCATACTCACTGGTATTTTGTCAGGATGCTTAGCCCGGACTCTCTCGCCCTCTGCTCTCCTCACCTCTAGAGGCACTGAGCGCTGGTACTGACTGCCCATCTGAAAACAAACCAAGAGAACATCAAGTCCCCGACAAAAGCTTTATTTAGCAAGTAGACAAAGCAGAAAGACAAGAGGCTGACTTCACCAATCACAGCATTCAGTGGACAAGTGATACTGAGAGCTTAAAGAGCACATCATTGTTTGTAGCTAGATGAGATGCGGGCGTCTTTTAATCAAGTGTTTTGTGGAGGCCTTGATACTATTAGTGAGCAGTGCAGCAATGTAGAATACCTAATGATGGCATTAAAGTGGCTCATGAATTAAATAATTAAATTGCTATCTATTTATCTCTGTGTCTATATAGAATAGATTCTGCACTATAGGGTTTGATTCAGTCACTGCAGTGGGGTTGTAGATCATGGCACAAGTGGATGTTCAGGAACTTAGATTCAATGTAATGAAATGTCCATGTGATTTGGTATTTTTAGTTAATTAAATAGGGCTAAAAACATAATAATATCACATTATTATCAATATCATTGTGGTTGATGTTGTTGCTGTTGTTGTTGTTGTTGCGTCACTTCTGGAAACTCGTGGTGTCCGTTTTTCAAAAGGGTGTCCCGTAGCCTAGATGACTGATTGCAAATATTGGCCATTTTAGCCCTAACCTGATCGGACCAGAGAGACGTTTTAATCCGGCTATATTCTCAGTTATCTCTTTAGTATCTCTTTAACACAGAAAATAAAAATACGACGAAACGATTTGCATTTACGCACAAAATCGCCTGATTTCTCTCTCTCTCTCTCTCTCTCTCTTTCCCACAAGCCAGCAAAAAGCCTTGTGAAAAAGAATAGTCACAGCCCCAGATCCTCTCAGATCAGAAAACCCAGAATCATCCAGTTACAGATGGTTTGGGTTTGTTTACTACGAGCCTGGCCGAGGTAAACAGGGGCATCAGTGGGTGCAGAGCGAAGCTACCGATAAAAACACACACACATCCAAACCATGTCGTTTCATGTTCAGTCGTTACTGACGGTCAGACTGATCGTACGCAGGTTTTATTTCTCGGTGTACACAGTCCGTTGGTGTTGTGGTGTTGTGGTGGGTGAGGTCATCGCCCAGCGAGGCCACGTCACTTTTCACAACAACGGCACCGAGACATGCTAACTAGCCTGCCTCCTGTCTGAGACGGTTGAAACTCACAACAACCAGTGCACGACATTTTATACTGTACGAGCATGTTTCGTTTTTACGTCTTCAATACTATACGCAAATGGCGGTTTCGCTAACAGTATCCGAAACCAAATAACAACGGTGTTGCTAACGAGTAAAGCTAACGTTAACGGTGCAACAAGACGTTACATACCTCTGCAAAAGACAAAAGCAAGTTTCACTTAACACAGGGCAAATCCAGATGTAACTTATTGGTCCTTTGTTTTGTCAGTTCTCTCAAATCCGAAGAAACAATTCAAGCTAAAAATTCAGTCATACCGTTCAAGTATGCGATCAATTTCAAAGATGTCGACTGGACTACTTATTCTGCTTAACGAAAACAACAACAAATGCTGCAGAACCCGCCCACCACATCTGTGGCCAATCAGGAACGAGTGTGAAGATTGACAGTCAAATCTAACCAATCAGAGACAACAGAAGGCAGCTTGGCAGTGCGTTCATTGGATGGGCACCGTTGTCTATTTACGTCTGCTCTCTTTGAGTGATGGATCCATAACCAATAATAGGTCTTGGAAACTGGAGCAGCCCCGGAGGAGCAGCCTGACATAGGTTTACGCCCACGGTCACGCCCCAGCCAGGCTACGTGCTTAGCGTGCATGTTTTTTCATTACTTGCACTGTTCACTTTGTTCTGTAAACATCCACTGCTGCAGACAAATGCCAGTAATTTCATGAAACTTATCAAGTCTCTTACTGAACTTGCACCATTGCTGCTCATGTCCAAGTTGTTACAATCATATGATCAAAGCGGTGTTTGTGATGAAATTAAAATACCCATTCTCAGTGAGGCACCATTATATTCAAAAAAATTCATTCAACTTATATTCAAAAGTGAATTTTATTCCACCATTATGAGTTTATTGAAATGTCCTCACTGTGTAACCTATAAAGCTCTGTACATCTTTGAATTGTTGAACATTTTGCACAATATTCAGCTGCTCTCCTGCATGCAGGGGCACAATTTTTAACAGACATGCATCATAAAATCATCTATTAGATTCTGTTATGTATAAACAAATAGTTTTCTAAAAATAACGTTCCTTGGAAAAAGACCACTGTCCAAAAAAACATTAATTATCTTGTCTTACATACAATGTTGTTACATGACTGTAAATACAGTCACAACACCTTTAATGTTTTGTTTTTTTCTGGTAGTCCTCAGCAGTTCATGCATTGCTCTATGGCAATATATTGTTCCAGGTCATGCTACATTGATATGCACCAACATCCTTACAGCATTTCAGACGCTGCACTCTTGTGAACAGTCCAATAACAGAAATTCCCACTTGGTGTCCATTGACAAAATTCCAGCAGATTGAAGCAGACAAGTCATATCCTTTATGGTGCGTCCAGAATGTCCCACTTTTTAGTTCCTCTCGAGTATCCTCCTCACACTGCCGCTGTGGCAGTTGTAAGTTTGAGTGCATCGGACAGGTTGCGTTGTCTGATTTTAGAGTTAGTTATGGTTTCCAAATGGGATTCGGGAACCCATCCATGATGCCGATCAGACAGTCTGGTCCCCTCCACCCAATCTGTGAAAATGAAAGTATCCAACGTGTGTGCGTGAGTGAAACTCTTATTCTGTGCATCAACAACAACGAATAGATTAATAACTTTTAATGCAAGGAAATGATGATAATGTAAAAGGTTGTGTAATGATCTTACGGTCACTGCTTTGTTGGTGTACAAGAATGACATCAGCTTTCTCTAAGGACAGCTCATCAGGTTGCTGCGCAACAAAAGCTCGAATGCACTGCATCTGTGAAAAATCTGAGCAGAAGGAGAAGAAAGAGGTCAAACCTAGACTCATAAACAGGTCAATATGTCATTACAACAAATTCTGTGACGCTCAATCAGTGAATCTACACCTCCAGCTCACCCACATAGGTATTTTCACATGTGGGCCTGCACAGACAGTACGGAAACAGCGCCCTCATTATTCTGTTGTAGTGTGCTTTTTTTTTTTTTAATTCACCTAATGTAGCCTCCACATACTTGAACATGATTGTGTTCTGCTAGTAACAGGTCCAACATTGAATAGATGGGTCTACCTAACTCATCTAACAAAGTCCCACTACCAAGAGAGTGTCAGGTGGAAGTTGAACCACAATCGGTGACGCCCAGGTTACCATGGAACATAAGGTAAACGAGTAGATAAAGGTTGTTGATATCATGTAACCTATAGTATAGCTTAGCTCCACCCAACGTCCACCTCAGGGGTAACTGAAAACACCTGTGTGACTGTGAGTCATTTAGTGAAAGAAGTTGTGATTGTTTTATAAATCAGTGCTTGGTCTCATATGTATTAAATAAAGCATGATATTATCGTATATTAAAATCACAAGTGCATAGAGTGGTGAAGTTCTTAAAGGTTAGGGGGGTCATTAAAGATTAGCTGGGGAGTGTAGAGACAGACCTGTATACTATTGTACTACTAGCATGTTGGAAATATACTGATAGTGGGGATGAGCAACTCAGATAATATGAACAACTGACAATTATTTCCTTATCCCAGCAACTGCTATGGTGGTGACTCAGCAGAAGTTTTGAATTAGACAAACAAGACCTCTGTGTGAACTAATCAGTAAAGCATCAGCATGGAGCAGGAGAGTCTGATTCTGAAGGCACTTCACAGATATTCATTTTTGATACTGGTGTAAATATTTCACTGTGAGAAATGTCCATTGTTTGTTACACTTCATTCACAACATGCTGTTGCAACTGGGTCAGATTGTCAGACAGCACTAGTTTGATGACACTTCTTTCTACAAGGAGGGGGTTTTGTAGCTTTCAGAATTTCCCTTTATTTCCTAATTACAACTAAAAGGATAACCTGATTTTTTTTCTCTCTCATGGTTATTGTCGGAGTGACATCATTGTGGTTTTAGACCCCCCCTCCCTCCCCTGTGTTTTCTACGTCATGAACTATACAATTTGTCTAAACCTGCATGAATACATTACCTTGAGCTGCAGAAAAATCTATGTCATGATGTGGCTGGGACAGGGCAGATATCCAACGAAGCTTATCACTCCTGGAAGAAAGAAGAAAGTAAAGATGAGTATTATCCTGTGCTACTTTTACAACTTTTTGTGACGTAACAACCACAACAGACATCCCCTGCCACTCTCTCAGTCTCTTACTGTGTGTCAGTCCTAAGCAGCAGGGCTTTCTGCGACATGTGGAGACGGAACAAGTTCTTCTGTAAGGAGTGAAGTTTGACACGGCAGTTCTCCACACGCAGGTCTGATACTGGTGAGTGGTCAATTACTGTGAATCTTCCCCCTCTGGAAACAATAACACCACAAAGAAAAACAGTGATGAGATGAAAGGGACAATACAATACTATGTACCAAGTTTTAAATATAATCTGAGTATAGATTATTCTAACATTACAGAACAACATGCTTGTTGTTGACTCACTCTTTTTGTAGTGAGACTAGCAGGTAGTCATTGAATAGGTGCAGGTAAACGCTCCTCTCTGTGTCTTTTAGAGAGAAATCCATCAGCTCAGTGACCGTTCCTTCTCGCACCAACCTCCGAGACTGACTGATCAAAGGGAGAGTCTGTGACACACACACAAAAGACAACAAAGTTAGCGTGTCATTTATTTTCAGTGTAAAAGTATTCAGCAAAGCCGTTTAACAAATTATGTTTACCCACACTCCACTCACTAAGGTTTACTGGGCCTTTCAATCACATCTCATGATAAGTTGTACCCTAAATGGGTCATGTATATGATCACTATCACATGACTGTAGATCACATGAAGCCTGTTCAGCCATCTCCATGACAGCTGATTTGACTCCATCTGCTGACGAAGGCCCTGAGTTGACGAATATTACTACAAACACCCAGGAAATTTACTCATCAGTGCTGGAAATGACTCTATGGTTGAACTCAGTGCCATGATTAATTCAATTGTGGCTGACGAAATTCTTCTCATGCAATTTTCTTTATTTTTAAATTAGGCCTACTTTTTTTAGCCTCGTAAACCAGCCTCTCCTAGAAATGCATTTCATTTCATTTCTGAGTCTGACCTCATCCCCACTGTGAGCGTTTGGCCTGAAACCCTCAGAAGGGGAGCCAATCAGCGTCACCGCTCAGATTTCTGTGATTGACACAGCACGTTGGCCAATCAGGGACCGACTGGTGCAAAGCCCCGTCACTACACTGCGCAACTCTTATCACGGCGGAGCTATCTAGCAGTAAAGATATTCAATATAGCAGTAGCAGCCTAAGAACAGCAACAAGGGAAGTTCTTACTACATCCATTACAGAAATTAAACAAGAGCAAGAGTCGGCACTTGTTGAGTTTCTTGAAGGAAAAGACGTTTTCGCTGTTCTTCCAACTGGATTTGGCAAAAGTTTGATATAGCAACTTGCTGATTGGCTGAATCGGTTGTCTGTCAACGCTATTACTCCCGCCCACCCCAAACGCTCACAGTGGGGATGAGGCCAGACTCTCGCTCAGAAATGAAATGAAATGCATTTTTAGCAGAGGCTGGTTTACGAGGCTATACTTTTTTATCATCACAATCCCATTGATTTTCTCCATGTAGTCATTACTTACCCTGCACTCAAAGTCCACCCTCGCACTAAGAGAGACCAGGGACTCGATGTTTTTCATTTGAGAGATGCTGTCATTACTCTCTTGAATCAGCTGAGGGAGGAATAAATTAATCAAATCATCAAGGCATCCAACATAACAGGGATATTTTTCAGCAAAGTTAAAACATTAATATTCAGTGGTGAGGGACTCCTACTGTACCTTCTCCAGAAGTTTCAATGATTTGATGGCCTGCGTTGCCTCCGCAGTCCCTGGAGTTGTTCTCTTCACAATGTTCTGGAGAGAAACAGTGTGTGCTTGTCAGGAATGGATAAAGAGGTACTGGACTGAACATACTGTCATGATTTGCCATTTTAGAGACTCTGCGCACACGCAAACACACACACACCTGGACAAGCAGCTTTATTCTCGTGATCCTCTGAAAAGGAAGGACCAGGAAGGAACGAAGAGGAAGTCTCTGACAAACAGGACTCCTCTCTAATTTCTCCACGATCCGCCTGAACCCCGGATTTTCATTCCTGAAAGAGAAGAGAAATTCAGTGCATGGAAAAAAGAAAAGAGAGAGAGTACATGGTACTATTGTGGTTCTCACTGGATCCATTATCAAGAATTCAACACAAAAGATACAAAAGCTTAACTGGATGGCTTACATGAGTCGCTGGTAGGTGGCATCCTGATAGGACTGGTTGGTGAGGTAGGGTACATAAACCATTTTGAAGCGCTGGCAGTGGCGGGCGATGATATCACACACAGTGAAATGCACGATGTCTGATTCCACCCGCTCCTCCAGCTTTGATAAGAAGCTGCAACAAAAACCACAAACAGCAGTTAAAACACTACGCACATGTAACATGTCTGAGCAGGACTCCTTCTCTCAGGAAGCCTGAGAGTATGGCTGCCACCTTTAATAAGAAGAAACGACGGACCATCCCCCATACATAATCCGTCATGTGCTTATAACCCACAATTACAAAAATAACAAGTTACTCAAGCTCGATTATAAAAGGTGAGAAGCTCCAGATTGCTGTCTACTTTATCCATTATTCACATCAGTCTGAGGACAAAACCTGTTTGGAAACAGTATCCTGTACTGATTCGGTACAGTTTGTATTATTTAATTGGGTGGGCGGCAACCTAAACTCACACATGCTACATCCAAACACTCAAGTAAGTAAGTAGTGTAATAATTCTGACCTGTGGCTGATTGCACGGACATCAGCCAGTCGGGAAAACAGCCAGTTTCTGTCCTGGGTGGTCAGCAGCGCCCCCAGCTGTTTTGACTTAACAAAGTGCTCAACAACAATGTCCAAACTCCGGCAGTAGGAGGCTTCTGAGGTCAGCACTTCAAATCTCACCTAAAAAAAAACCACAAGAGAGAGAAGCAGCCTGCATTAGAAATGTTGAGAAACAGCAAGACAGTTAAACTAATGCGCAAAGAGTTGTCTTTTCTCAAGAAGCCAGGGCACTTTGACAAGGATGTGACTAACAGGAGGCATGCGATTTCACAATGAGTGGAAGTGTTCCAGGTCAGACGGCCGTATAGTTTACAGTTTACAGGTAAACACGTACAAAATCAAACGTCACAGCGCGCTTATGAAATCACGGCTCCTGACACGGGATTCTCCTCTGCCAAGAAAAAAAAAACCTGATTGATCGGAGGGATACTCTGGGATGTGGCAAGTCCGAGTGTTTGGCATGATTTGAGTAGCCTGAGGTGTGAAGTAATAACAGTACCAAGAAACTGATTCATGGAAGTCATACGATTTCCCAAAAGTCAGCATCAAAACAATAGAGCAACTACTACGTAGAAAGGGTTGAGAAACGACGCCCAAAGTAGTCTGGTCACCTGATCATGGTAAACAACAAGATGAATTACTAACACCATGACAGCTGAAATGTTCTTTAAATGCCTCAAAAAATGCATTTCATAGAAATGAGGAGGAGCTGCGGGGAAAGGACTCTCCTAAATTTCATCAATGCAGAAACGCTGTGCCAATAACTTTCCAGAAAATCCTTCAAACTGAGCAAGTATTACATTATCTATTCTTTTTTTGTAAATAAAAAGGAACGTGTAACTGTTCTTATTCCAAATAAAATCTAATGAAAATGAAAATCTATTGAACAAGCTGGAACAGGAAGTAAAGACTCAAAGAAAGGAAAACAACTGTCATGTCATGGTAAATGCCTGAAGGGATTCTCCTGAGTTTCACTTCTCCAGAGACAGTGTTCACCACTACATTCACTGGAAATTTCCTTGCACAACATTCCTGCCTTAATGAAAATCAGAGGGATTCCTCGCACAGACTGTATGAGGAATTTCATGCCAGCAAACGGTCACTAGACCCTCATTATGTGCACAGTAAGACAGTGTTATACCTCCTGTAGCCGCCTCTCATCCTCCGAGAGGTCCTCCAGCTGACCGCTGTTCCTGACCCCCGGCAGGTCCCGCCACAGCGTGGATGACTGCGTGAGCGAGATGGACAGACGTGGAGAGGACGGCCTGCCTTCGATCTTGGGGGGCTCAGGAAGAGGCAAGCTTTTGATGCTGGTGATAGAGCCTGCGTGGCCCAGGGAGTGGGGGTGCGGGACGGGAGGTATGGGAGGTAGAGGTCTGCGGGCAGGGGGAGGCGAAGGAGCAGGAGAGGACGTGTTGTCCTCGCAAACGGACAGCACATCGGAGCGAGACTGCCGGAGGATCTCAAAGTTCTGTGCGGCCTCGCTGTACTGCTGGTAGAGCTGGGCAGCATCTGGGAGAAGGAGAGGAAGTGAATCAGACAAAGAACGCCAGAGAATAAGGAGAAAGAGTAAAAGGAGGTTGAAAAATACAGGAAGCAAAGGAAAGAAGATAGACAGAGACAGGAACAGAGTTAGCCAAGACGAGTTGTTTGCATTTGACATTCCTTTTACACATACTTGACGGAATGCAAAGTCACAGCAGCAGCTGTTTTTCCCTCAAGTTAGGAGATATGAATGCTTGCAGGAACCTGTCTGTGCCTTACACAGACACACACTTACGGCGCACACACGCAGGCCTGCCCGATGTCTCGCAATATCCATGTGAATCATAGGTTCTGAGAACTGGTGCCATTTTAGCTTGTTTAAAAAGAACACTATTAAATGATGCAAAAGTGCATGTAGATTTCCTTTCTGTTGTGTTTTTTATATACATTGAATTGCAGACAGGTATTGAGTAAGAGATAAACAGCGATGGAGGTTAAACCTGATGACACACTTTAAAGGGAAATGTCAAACCACGTCATGTTTTTCCTGGACTCAGTCAAAGGAGATAATGATCAGAAGGCACGTCACTGTTGCCTACACAGCCCTTCCTCCTAATCAGTCTTAATAGCCTACTACTTACAATTAAACCAAACTGAATGAGATTTTTATTTTTTTAACATTTAAATTAAATTGTACAACAACTCATATAACATGCGATACATTTTGAAAATAGACTAGAATGTAAATGAGGATGTTAGAAAAATCTTTTTAAAGTGCATGAACTAATTTAAGCAAAAACAAAAAGGGAACAGAGATACTCACTGAAAAACCTTGAATTCCTTTTCCGTCTTTCAATCGTGTCCAAAACATTCCTACAGTGCAAAGAAAGAGTCACAACAACAATTTATTTAAAGCTAGGAAGGATGTTTACTGAGAAGCTGTCAATCAGTTTTTTTTCACAGTAAACATTTGCACTGAATGTGCAAAAGCAGGATTTTATACAGTGATTTAAAGTGTCCTTAAATTTGTTAACATTACATAAATAAAGCATTTAAGCACAGTTTTAAAAAATCAGTGAACCTCAGTCAATAGTTCAATGTGTGACAGGAGTTTAAAGATTTAACATTTATCACAATATAATGTATGCGACTGCTGCACTCACCTCAGCTCCACTTCTCCCCAGCTTTTACTGCGATCATCCTCATCATCTGGAATAAAAAAGTATCCATTCGTCGAAACGTTATACAGCAGCATCCCCATCAAATGAATGTAAACAAATACGTAAAATAAATAAATAAAAATGAATAAATTAAGAAAATAAATAAATAAATAAATAAATAAATATGTTAGTTAATTTAGTAGCCTGCCAGCTTTAGAGAAGTGATTAGTGTGCTGCTTGTGTTATGTCTCAGATCAGGATCAACCCGAGCCTTTTAGCTCAGTCCTCCTCCACCTCCGTTTCTCCCCACCCACTACCTGTAACCACCCATGACGCATGTTCCACTTTAAGGGCAAGGTAATGTGTTGAGATCTGCGCACTGATGTTTACAGCCAGATGTCTAGCTCAGATTTGTGGTTGATGTCACAACAAAATGATGCAAGAAAACCAGAGACGGAGAGTAGCGATTAAGAGAAACGCATTGAGTGTGTGATTAGAACGACCAGAGTGATGACGACATGGACTAAAACTGAAAGTGAAAGAAGAGGAGCCAGAAACGTTATGACTGATTTTACCAGATAACCAGAGTTTCCATCCTCGATTATCTGTTTTACCTGTTGTAGAGAATATTCTGGTTCTGCGATCCCTTGCAACACCTTCCTGGTCTTCCACTTCTACAAGCTCTTCACTTCTTCTTCTTCTTTCAGTGGTTTTACGGATCCCCCTCCTTCGCATTCGAGCCTCAGGACCCAAATCTCGGAAACTGCAGGTGCTCGTCAGAGTCCCGCTGCCTACCGGCCTTTCTGCCACCTTCTCTCCCTCTCTGCCGTCCACAAGTTCTTCTCCCTCTTCTCCCTCTTCTCCCACTCTTCCCACCTCCACTGCAGCATCCCTGTCATCGGGCTCCCCTCCCTGCCTCTCCTCTTCACTCTCACCCACTAATTCTTCCTCCTCCTGGCTCTCACCCTCTCTGGAGGGTGTATCAGAGTCATAATTAAGAATAGGGCAGCTGTTTGGCTTGTACAGCGTGTTGCTCACAGATAAATACATCTCCACTTCTTTCTGTCCGCTTACTTCTTTTTCTATTTCTGATAACGTGATCTCATTGTCTCCCTCTTCAGAAACTCTAATCTCTGCATCCGCCTTTTCTAAGTGAAGGTGTTCAGGAGGCTCCGTCTCTTTGTCCGTACCGTGCTCCTCCTGCCCTTCTGTGTCTAACGGTGTGTCAGCATGAGTGTGTGTGGGTGTGTCACCATGCATAGCTGTGCACTGGTCAGCATGCATGTCGGCTTGGTTCTGCCCCATACCTCTCAGTCCCATCACCACCAGTGGCTCTTCGTCCTCCAGCTCTGGCTCAGAGTGCTGTTCGTCGCTTGTCAACTTAACACCAGTCCCTTCTGAAACCTCCTCCTGCTCCTGGTCATCCTGGATTATCACCTCGGGTAACTGGTTGACCACTTGGTCTCCCCGTTCCTCTGAGTTTGGCTCATCTGCAACGTTTTCCTCCGAGTGTCCCAGAATCTCACGGACCACATTTTTGGCCCATTTGAGGTGGGGGGCTTGGGAATGCCGCTTGGGCACCTCGGACATGCTCCAGGCCCCGCTCAGTCGGATTCGAATGGCTTCCACCTCTTCTGGACTCATTGCTCCAGTGTTTATCCCCTCCAAAAGGGGTTTAATTTTCTCCAAATCAGCCGGAGAGCAAACATCGGCATAGGGATTCCTCGGGCCCGAAGAAGGTTGCTCCACTTCTTTGTTTTTCTCTCTCCACTCCAAGAGGAGTCTTTCAGTCAGAGAGTCTCTTTGAATTGGCCCTATTTCGTCATACGGGTGCTCAACTTTGCTTCTCATTCTCTCTCCAGTCTCCGTGTCTTGGGGCTCAGAAGACGCTCGGTGTCTGACATCTACTTCAGCTGTTTCTCCTGTGGTGACACTGACACTCTCCGCCCTTGGTGTGTCACGCTCGCTTGAGTTCTGCTTGTCGGTGGCCGTGAGTTCATCATTTCTACGAAGTGTCACATGCAGGCCATCCTGAGGTCGCCGTGTGACGTCATCGCTAGCTTGTTGACATCTTTCCACATTTTCATCATCACCTCTTTTCACACCTCGTATCTGATCAGCATGTGACGGTGACGTGTCATGGGGTTTTGACCGAGGCAGCGTTTGTCCGACCACGTAGAAGACGTAACCCTTTTCCTTCTCCTGTTCCTCCTCATCAACCGTTTCCTCCTTGTCCACTGTCCATTCCTCGTCTCTCCTCTCCTCACCTCCCTCAGACCCTTTGTAGCCCACGGGTGAGGAGCGGCTGTGTGCGTCTCTAACTCCCCAGAACTCCTGACAGTCCTCAAACTCATCGTCCTCCTCCTCGTTTCTTTCATCCTCCTCGTCCCCGTCGCTGGACACGGTCACAAAGCCGTCCTCTGTCGACAGCATGCTGTCCCTGTCTTGCTTCCAACCTGATTCACTTCCTCCTTTCCAGGAGCGGGCAGCACCCTCTTCCTCTCTGTCACTCTCCTCCGTATTATCTGTCATGCTCTCTCCCTCTGCATCCCTCTGCCGGCTTCCTTCTCTCCCTCTATTGCTGTCAGACAGATGTGCTCTCCCTCTCTTATCTGTCTCTCTCCAGACTTCTTCTTCATCTACACTCACACCCTCCGTCTCCCTCTCTCTATACTCCCTGTACTCGCCTCTCCCTGGTTGTCTTTGTCTGTCACCACTTTGGTTCAAGTACTTCTCGTCTGGTTCCTCTTTTTCTGGCTGCCCCTGTGACTCCGCACTCTTCTCCTCCCCTCTCCTCCTCTCTTTCCGTCTTGTCTCTCTCTCTCTGTCTACATATTCGTCTTTACTATTCTTACCCCTCTGCGGCTCTAACCACATCCTTTTCTGCTCTGGCACGCTGCCTGCCACTTGTCCTCTATCTCTCTCTTGTCTGTCACTTCTTTTTTGCTCCCTTTGCCTTCTTTCGCCAGCCCTCTCTCTATCCCTCTGTTCTTCCACCTCTCTTTCGCTCTCAGTGGTGCTGTCTCTCCCCGATTCCCTCTCTTCAAAACTGTCTCTGCCTCTGCTTCTGTATCTCGTCTCGCTGTCCATGTCGCTGCTCCACTCTCCGCTGCTCTGGGCTCGCGGTGGCACCCTGGGAGCCGTCTTGTTCGGGGATCGGCTGCTTCTGCCTGTCGTACCATCCCACCTAGGGTCAGCCTCCCTCTCCTTTCTCTCCCTGTCTCTCCTCTGCTCGTACTCTCTGTGTCTGTCGCCCTCTCTCCTGTCATTTGACCACGCTTTGTCATCTTTCAAGTCTCTCCCACTTTCCTTCCGTCTCTCTCCCTCCCTCTCTGCTCTCCTGTCCTCCTCTCTGGGCCTCCTGAATCTGTCCACTTCCCGTTCTCTGTCCCTGTACCTCTGCCTGTCGTCTTCCCTATACTCCTGCCTGTTTGGATCTCTCTCCCTTGTTCTTCTGCCCATGTCGTCCCCCTCGCTTCTGCTGTGTTGATATGTCAACTCCTCCCTCTCTCTGACCCTCACTCGTTCCCTCCTAAACTCTCTCTCATCACTGTCTCCTTCACTTCTGGTGTCTCTCTTTCCCTCTCTCCTCGGTGCCTCTCCCCTCTCCTTCCTATCCGGGTGGATGTCTCTGTCTCTTCTCCTATGTGGGGACGGCATCCTGGCCTCCCTCTCTCCCATGTTGGGCCTCGGCTTTTCTCTTTTTCTTGTTGTATCTTTTTCCCTTCTATCCCATGAATCACCTTGAAAAGCATCCGGCCCCTGATACCTCTCTCTCTGTCGCGATTTCTCATCTTCTACCGGTCGTCCTCCCCTTTTCCCCTCTTTCTTTGCCCTTTCCATCTCTCTGTACCTCTCTCTCTGCCATGCCTTCTCTCTTTCTCTCTCCCAGTCATCTGCTTCCATTTGCCTCGGCCTATCTCTTTGCCTCCTTTCTCCCTTTTCTTCATCAATCTCATCGGAGGACATCATTCTTCTGCCACGTTCCGGGGTGCTTTTTCTCATCCTGGGAAAAGTATCACCTTTCCTCATCCCCCTCTCCACCTCTCTGTCAGCGTCCCTCTCTACATTTGACAGTGGGCGCCCATTTCTGCTTCTGTCGTCCTCCTGCCTCCTCTCTCTCTCCCTCCACTCCCGGTCTCCTTCTCTCATCCTGGGGGCAGGAGCTCTGTCATACTGTCTCTCCCGTGGGTCCATATCTTTGTATCTTGCCTTGTCTTTCATTTTGTCCATTTCTCTTTCCCTCCTCCTGTCTTCCTCTCGTGTGCTGTCTCTCGCTCTCTCCGACTGGGCAGTCATCGCTGGCCTGGGACTTGGATCCCGGGAGATTTTTCCACCTGGGTGAAGCTTGCGGTCAGACGTGTTTATGTTAGATAAAGTGTCAAAGAGGGTGCAGCTGGGCCTTTTGGTCCCCATAGTAGCATAATATGAAGAACCTAGAAGATGGGAACACTCATTAGTTTAGAAATGAGGCAGCAACACTCAAGCCATTAAGATACAGATCAGTAAACACAGGTGATACAAACAAAAATCAGGCAGCTGCACAAATTTGCATGTTTAGTTATTTTCGCAGAGATGGAACTAAATTGTCTAACCAACTATAGCAGTAATGTATTCCG
Source organism: Decapterus maruadsi (assembly GCA_030347415.2). Classification (NCBI taxonomy): domain Eukaryota; kingdom Metazoa; phylum Chordata; class Actinopteri; order Carangiformes; family Carangidae; genus Decapterus; species Decapterus maruadsi. The sequence continues at coordinate 19,831,685 of CM064894.1, forward strand.
GCTGCCAATGAAAAGTTAGGTCTCCTGCAACAATTCAGCTGAGTTTTCACTCTGTTTTTCTGATATTTTGATTTGCCCAATACTCCAAATGGCCACAGTTGTGATTCCAGGTCAAAAGAGATATGACAGTTTAAAGCTAAATCAAAAAACTTCACTGTGGATTAGAGACAAGGTTAGACAAAAAGGTGACACCCTCTTACAGTTATCTAAGAATGCAGCACAGACCTGCAAAGCACAGCATACCAACAGTAGTCTTTCAGAAAGGAAGGGCCTATGACACATAGGCACGGCATGTAACATGTAAACCACAGCTAAAGCTCATCTAAATCTGTGCTCTAACCAGTAACGGCCGAAAGAATAGTTTGCCTGATCCGGGGGAGAAAAAAAATAGTAAAGCAACTCACCTGAACGTGGTATCCTGGGGAGATCCAGTCCCCCCCTTCCTCCTCCCTCCAGTCCAGCTCAGCTCAAAAGCATGGGGTTGCACAACACATAAGAATTCACTCATGTATTCACACTGTCTAAGAAACAGCTTCCTTTTTTTTTCTTAAATAAACTTGAAAAGCCTATTTTCTTTCTTCTCGCTAGTTTGACTCGTGTGAAAACCTGAATGTTTACGCCGCAGCTCCCCTTGCTTTTCCCTCTTGCTGCCTCTCTCAGTCTCTCTCTACCTCCCCTCCTCCCTGAAATTCTCAAACAAGTCTCAACAGATTGACACTTATCTTTCCCCTCCTCCTTCTCTCAGTCTTGTCCTCTCAGTCGCCGTTGCTGAACATGGAGATCTCCCATAAATCAAACACAAGTCTCCCCCGAGTCTGCCCACTACTTCAGTCCATTTCCCTCCCCTCGACCGCCGTCAGGAACGCCTGCGTGTGGACCCCCCCTGGCAAAATAAAAGTACACCACTCTCTCCTGACTCCTGCCCCATTCTTGTTTCTCGCTAAAACACAGGAAGTACACCTCCTTGGTGTGTCTTTCTTGGAGCAGCGATTGGCTGACAGAGAGTAGCCGGGTGTGTCTGAGCAACAACACACAGCCAGGTAAGGTAAGAGCCGAGCTGAGTGGGGGAGGGGAGAGAGAGAGAGAGTGAGGATTGAGAGAGCACACTGGAGGAGAGCTCACAGTGGCCTATAAAAACTTCTCTACATTCCCTTGAGAGGTTGTAAAGAGAGGAAAGACAAGGAAACACAAACTGTGAAAAAGAACCAAAATTAAGCAATCACAGTGGAGGAAACCATGGGAGGGGCATTGCAATGCTGACCTGTGAATGATTTCTTTGACAATGAGAGCTCCACTATGTTGATTGAAGACCGAGGTCACCTGAGATTGAAAGGCTGGAGTATCAGGACTCCATGTGATTAGCATTACTGAATAAAGACAATGAAAAACTAATCACTTGCCCACTTATCTCTCCGATCTGTTGCTTAGTTCACTTGTACCTTATTTAGATTTAGTGAAGGCCTTAATGTCTTTTTTTTTATTTATTTTTTTTTTACATTTTTTACATCTCATTTGCCAGTTTCCTAAAAACCCATGAGCAAAACTAATAGAGGCTAATAAAACAATAAAAGCAATAAAAGCTTCCTCAAGGTAAAAATGTGAAGCGTTTCAGGAATAACTTTTATGGTCATGTAGGTCATCATAATGAACTTTAGACTGTGTCTGTATATGACTTCTCGTTATCTAATGGATTTATTTAATATGTTGGTAAAAACATTTACTCACTGGCCTGCTGAGAACTAGATAAGACTGGCGATGACAGTGCGCTCAGGCCAGCGCGCTCAGGCCAGCACTGTCTGCCTAAAGCACAATGAAATAGATCTAAAACTGAGATTACATTTTAGATGGTCTCAGATACAACCAGCTTTTCACAGCATTTCAGAATCACAGAGATTAAAGCCACTGGTCTGTTGTTTTCCACTGGGTGGGGTTGTATCAGTATTGAGATAATAAGACTTTTTAAGAAGTTTGGGGCAGGGGTCCAATGTTGGAAAATGGGGCCCCAGGCTGGGGTGCAGATGAATCAACACCTCAAAAATGACTTATACGTCCATTAACTTTATCCGGCTTTAGCCAACCCATAGTCACACTGGGAATGATCTAATCGTTTGGAAAATTCAGAAATTTCTTTAAATGTGTTGCTCATTTCCTTTATGTGCACCAACTGGGGAGTTGCAAAACAATGCTGTTGCAGCTGTCAACAAAAGAAATCGGAAAAACTGCAAATTAAGATATCAGTGTTTCTCTTGCAATAAATTTAGGAATTTACTGTAAATAAGTTAAGATTAAGAAGCTAACAATGTTGGCTTCTCATGAATTTCTTCTTCAAGAGTAGGTTCATGGTGAAATAATACCAAGACATACCAAATGCAAATGTGTTCAGTTACACCCAACCATGACATAAAGGCTCCTAACTGTAGGAATATGCAGATTACATTAAGATTAGAGGAATGGGGCACTGTCTCAGGCAAATAAGTCTGATAAAACTCTAGCCAGGTTAAAGGTTGTCTTGTATGTAAATTCATAGTGATGATGACTTTCAAGGATGTGACACAGACGAGAAAGCAAACGTTCTCATACTGAGCACTTGAAATGCAACACTATACTGATAATCTGTTTCACTAATGTATTTTTATAATCAAAATATTAAGATTTGTATGGATCAAAATATTTGTAACTTGCAACCATTTAATTGTTACCAAAGCAAAACATTTTGAACATGTACTAAACAATTTATTTGAAGAACATGGTAGCACATATCTCTATTGTAGCACCGTCATTTGACTGTGCCGAGTGCATTTTATCACACACTTTAAATGACAAAATACACTCAGTTGTAACAGTTGCCAGGCAAAATAAATAAAACTAACACAGAGTAACTCAACGGCCTTGTGATAAATCCTACTTCCATGAAGGTTGTAATGCTTTGCTTTGGTAGAGATGTGTTTTATGGAGGTGTTGAATCAACTTAATGGTCATTTTGGAGGCAGCGGTTTTTAGTTTGATTTAGTTGACGTGAAGGAGGAAATTAAATCACAACTCAACCTGATTGTGTAAAGCTGATATTACATTTGTAGACTTTGCTGTAAAACGAGTGTAAGAGTTTATGTGTGACTATGTGACATCATTACCAATAGAATAAATACTAACATAATAATGCTTGCAGTATCCATGTATGTGCAAATTCTTATTTGTCCATGTCAAAGGCATCTCTAGGCAATTGAATCAAGTCTAATCGGATTGTGGATAATGGATCAGATCAAATGTTGAAAATGGGTTGTTCAAAATGGATTCTGAGAACGGATGGGATCATGTAATCCAATCATGATTTTAATCAGGATCAAACCCTCAGTTTGTGTTGTTCAAAACGTTTTAGTAGCTAGGATTGGGGGGGAAAAAAAGAACATTCTGATCCCAGCAAATTTCAAGAACAAAATGTAATTTAAATTCAATTCAAATTGGTCAAATAATTTATAACGTAGTATACATTGCTATTTTGCACATGATTTTTAAATGTTAGTGTTAAAGTAAATAAAGTTAACTTCTGATTATTTCAGAAAAAATAACTTTTCCCCAACTGCTGGATTGTATTTTGAATTCTGAAATACATGAAAAAATATTCATAATGTGATTAATGTACTGTAAATTAGTTTTTTTGTTTTTTTTTATTCATTTGTCGTGGGTCATATAAGGTCTGGCTAATTAAAAGAGACAAAAAACAAAAAACCCCAGCACAGAATGAAAATCCGATCAGGGGTTAATATTAGGCTATTTTGTCCCCCGCAACATCAGTCGGCCACTTTGATCTGACTGAAAGATGGATAAGATGATGAGTCCTACTGTCCATGGTGAGCCCCTGGCCTTTTAGCGCCACCAAGAGGTTCAAACATGGATGTATGGGTTCAAATGTTTAGATTGGAGTTAAATATCCCGATAGCTAATTAGCTACCGTAGGTTGTTGTTTCCACGTGTGCTATAATATGGAAGTACAATTTTGTAAAAATGAAGGCAATTTCTTTGATATATGATTTATAAAAACATATATGCATTCTAAAAGATAAACGAGGATTTGGTGTAAGGTTAAATAACGTGTCAAGTCGGAGTGGAGAGTGGAGTGACTCACGTATCCCACTGGGTTGTCAAGTGTTGGAGCACAATGAAGAGGTTCTTGTCATCCTTGCACTAATATTAAAGTAGTGGGCAGCTCCCAGGTCAGCTGACTGACACTGGCGCGCGGCTTCAGCTGCATCTCATTGGCCGCGCGCTTCATCTGGACGGTCACATGCGCGCGCGTGAACGTGTTGTGTTTAGTTTCACTTCCGCACTCTGCTGTAGCCTGTTAGCCTCGTGAGGGTCCACCTCCAACATCTTAGGAAAAGTGCTATACGGGATAGACTCAACGTGCGGCTAACGACGTTTGCAGTTAAAACTCCCGACTACAGTCAGACTCACTTTGTTTCATCCGCACAACAAAATAAGACGCTTTTTTGTTGCCATTGATGTGAACCAGGAAGCGACGTTAGCGTGAGGAAGCTCACTACACCATCAACTGGCTGCATTTTTAAACATCTGTCAGCCTGTATGAAAAGCAGTAATTGACAAAGAAGCTCTCCCCACTTCTTGTCCACAGTAGCAGGAGTCATGAAGGTAGGTGTGAGCACGATGAAGCTAAAAGTTCAACTCTGTTCAGCTCGTTTTGTGTTTTCACTGATTGTCTCTTCAGGAAAACTTGATGCCTCGTGCTCAGAGGAACAGACGTTTTTCATACGTATGTTTAGTTAAAAAACTTCATTTACCCTCTTTTATCATGAGCAGTTTATAGGATTCGAATTTTATTTGTTCTGTACAATAATATTGCAGAATGCACTTGAGTTATTTTAATTAAGCTGCTAGCTTCCCTCTAGTTTTTTTTAAAAAAGAAATCAGGAAGTATTAAACTGAGTGCTCGTAGTCAGTGACAGAGCTGCAGTCCGACCAGTGCTCAAATAATATTAGCAACTTATGATCAATGTAGTTATCATCTGACAGATCCCATCATTCATAGGTTCAATGGTGGAGATTGGTAATAATGTGGAATAAATGGAACATAATAATCGCACAGCAAATAATAACTTTAGTTGCAGCACTACCTCCTGCAATCTACTTTTGAATTAATCAAAATTGCAAGTGAAAGATACAGATAAAACCTGTGATGAATATCATAATTTATGCTATATATCAAATATATGGAAAATTAATAATAGCTGTTAATGGATTCACTAACCAGACATCATGTGTGTAGCTGATTCAGCAGATAAAATACCTCACAAACCAAGATGTCACACCATCACGTTGACACTGAATGTCATAACAACACTCAAAGAATTATGGCTATGAGCAGTTGTTTTCCTGTGTGATTAATACACTGATTATTATTAGGGGTGTAAGAAAAAATCGATACACCTAAATATCAGTTGATATTTTTCCGATATTCCGTATCGAATTTTTTTTTTTAAACTTTATTTTTTTCCAATCAATAAAACATGTACAGAAATACAAAAACACAAGGGGGAGATAAGCACTACTTAGTCTTATTTTTTCATTTCTTCATGCAAAAATCCTGCCAATGCTTGTATTTCTTCAGCAAGCCGATGTTAAATGTAACAGCATGTGTGTGCAAATCTATCTTACAAATAAATTGTTTCAAAGAAACTCAATAAAATTCCTACAGAATATTTACTTATGTTATGGATTGATACTGACCTATTCTTAACACCCCTAATTATTATAAATCAGTTGATATTTTTTCTTAAGAATGTAAGAAACATTACATTATAGTTTCTGTGAGGCATATTCAAATTGTGTGTTTTGTTCTGTGACATAATATCACATGACAAAGAAAAGCAGCAAATCATCACAATTGTTAAGTTAAAATCAACAGATATTTACTCATGTTATGGATTGACTGACCTATTAACCTAATACTAAACCTAATATTAGATAGCTGCCCATCAATCTTTTGTAAAGTAAGTTTTGTAAAGTAATAAACAGTGTGTCAATAACTTTTTTTCTTGTGACATCTGTTCCAGGTGTACAGAGGCCTCAGTGTAAGGTCCTTCATGCCGTGGACCCTGGCCGTTCTGCTGGTCCTCTGTGGGAGTGGAGCATCGGCTGTTGATGGCATCAATAGCTGTAAACTGCTCGCCGGTAACTCTTCATCAGAATGGAGTGTCCTCAAGCGGCTAGAGCCACTCGCCCATAAGAAGTAAGGCATGACTCCGTTGTGTATCTGCATACTCGGTGTCAACAACATGGCACATTGGTTTTGGATTGCCTGCTATCTATAGAAAATCTTGCCTGGTGGTCCTTTGTCGTTCAGTATTGACTTTGTCTCGCACATTATGTATCTTTCTTACATGTAGATTTGTTCTCATGTTGACAGCATTACAGTGGTGGACGAAAGTTACACCTATGTGTTCCAGTTGTGTGGGGACGCAGGGGGTGTCCCAGGAGCCGGGCTTATTCAAGTGGACAATAAGGATAAGGAAAAGAAGTCAACTGTAATTGGCATGTACAATGCAACACAAGCCATTGGAGGAAGTAAGTGTCAGCAGAATACAAGAATTTGATCTGTCTTTGGTGTGTCATGTGATACGTTTGCATGACGAGACAGATTACTAACCATTCTAAAATTAGGATCATAGGTTGCGTTAATATTTCAAGACAAACTATAAGAGTGATCCTGAGATGAGAGCTGAGTGCTTGAGTTTGATATCATATATGTTTGTTTTTTTCCTTCTTTTTCAGGCGACTGGGTGATGTTGATCTACGGAAATGGTGATACATATAAAGAACACTGTGCCAAGGAAAAGAGGAGAGCCATTGTGATGATCTCTTGTGACAGGAAGACGGACATGGTAAAAGAAATAAAGATGGCCTAAAGATCAAGTCATATTTTAGAAACAAAACTACTGAGAAAAAAAGCACAGCAAAAGTTAAAATCAAATAAAACAAAGGATTGCATCGGTACTGGCGTGTTGCTTCAGGCGAGGTTCTTTGAAATAAATAAAGGAGCTGAAATTACATAATGCTTCCACTGAATGTCATGCACTCTGTCTCTTTCTCCAAACGTGCATCACCTTTTACTTACCTGTGTCTTCCTCTGTCTCACCCTCAGGGCAAGCTGGAGGTGGTTTTGGAGGACAGAGACAGGGGAGAGCAGTGTTTCTACTTGTTTGAGCTGGACTCCAGTGCGGTGTGCCCGGCCATTGAATCCAAGCTCAGCACCGGCTCCATATTACTCATCATGTGCGTAAAAACGCTACATAATGACACAAAAATCCCCAATGCTGTTGTTGCATGAAATGTTGACTATCATAAGTTTTCTCCTCTTTCAGTGGGGCCAGTCTCGTGGCGGTTTACTTAACCGGAGGTTTCCTCTACCAACGGTTGATTGTTGGAGCCAAAGGGATGGAGCAGATCCCCAATTATGCCTTCTGGCTGGAGGTTGGCAACCTGACAGCAGTAAGCCTGATCCGCTTGATACAAACACTATTAAATGTCCTCAGTTGTGTGTTTTTTTGTTTAGTTTTTTCTTTTAAATTCACAAAAAACTTTACTTCCCCCTCACAGGATGGATGTGACTTTGTGTGCCGCTCAAGAAAGCGAGACGAATCCCCGGCTTACAGGGGCGTACCCTCGGACGCCTTAGCCGAAGAGCCGGAGGAGAGAGATGACCACTTACTACCAATGTGATCGAACAGAATGGACAGAATTCTTTCACTGTGTGACACAGTTTATTCTTTCACAGGTCAGATGAAATTGCTGCTAGACACAAGTCTGTTTTTGTTTGCTGGTTTAGGTCGGGACCTCCTCACACATTGTTAGTGTGGACTCCAGACTTGTGCCTAGGGTAACTATTGATGATCTGCTTAAGAGGACATGTTACTCACAGGGCTGACAGACTTGTCTCTCTCTCTAAACCGTGCATTTCATTGATGTCAGACAAATTCATCCGAGATTGTAAAGTGACAATAAAGAACGACTCTTCTTCCATGGAAATCTGACTCAAAAGGCAGACATTAAGAAGTTGGATTTCTACATGATATAAACTTAATGACAAGCTTATCCTATTTTCTGCTTGGCTAATTGTTGGTGTTGTTTGACGTACGTGCAGGTTGCGGCGAGCTGTTCTTCCTTGGGTCCTGGTTGTGCACTGACAGTTGCAGGTTTCTCGACGCACGAGTGCTTTAGCTTGTCTAATCTGGCTTTAATTGAGTTTGTGTTTTGTTTTGAAAGTATAGATTATGAAAATGTGAAAGCTTAATTTTATTGACTATTTTTACAGTATTGCTACACAAATAGCAATCAGTGCAAAAACCACGTTCCATGTAGTTTGATGTTGATTTCCTTTTCCCCACAATGTAGGACAGGAGCCTCTACATTAATGCTGACGTCCACCTGACATGGTTTAGTATTGTCAGCCTCCTGAGTTTGACCATCCTCAAGAGTGCTGTTGAATTCCTGAGCTAAACCTACCTTATTAATGTGATTATCCAGCAGAGGGAAATTCTAAGAAATTCATATATGAATCCTGCTATTCATAAGTGATGATTTTAAGGAGTCTGTTATACATAGAATATGTACTACTGTAATTTCCATAGAATGAAATGGATAGATACTGCTAAGTGTAGCTGCCCACAAAACCCTAAAGTCTGCAGACTTATGTTTGACCAAATACTCAGGCTTCTTTGTGCCTGACATATTGCTTCTTCAGCAAGGTATGTAGAGTAGCAACAAAAGCACTTGTGTAATTATCAATATAATATAACTGTAAAAATGTTACAGTTCTGAGGTAATATTTTTTACAGAAATATACGCTAATTATTAATGCTGCTAAGGACTAAAGCAGCCTTTTTGGACTTGATGGAAAAAAGGTGTACGAGGAGTGAATTATGTTACTTTAAGTGTGAGCACTTTTTGTCATTTGCCTTTTTTGTCTTTATTATTGTTGGCATTTATTTGCGTAGCTCAGTGAATTATGACCTGGTTGAAATGGTTACACCTGTGGTTGTAGTGAACTCAACAGCGTTTACTGATGTAATTGCCTGTTTGTTTCAAGGAAGATTTCAAATCACACAACTTTTAGTTTGTTTTCTGATTGCATTAAAAAAAACATATATAAAACTAGTTTCTGGTTAATTTATGAGCTCTTTACACACCAAAGTGCACTCACCATAAGAGAAAAAAAAACATGTTTTAATAATAGTAATCATAAACAAACGTGCAATAAATTTTATATTGCAGGTGTATGAATTTTAAATTAAACTGAGATTAAGATTTTCTTCAGTGTGGTTGAGCACTGTTGTCAACCATACACAATCAGCTTTTCAAGGTTCAGTTATCAGTGGTTCATAAACCAGGCCAAGGGAGGACATGCAAAGATAAGTGATGAGAACAAGTGGCCTCTACCATCTTCAGTGCACGTCTCCACAGCTCATTCCCCAGTGCGTCCATCAGGGAAACTTGACTGAAGTCTCCTGATATCATACAAGTGGCTCAGGATGTTTAGCCTGTATCCTAGCAACGACTACAAGGAGAACTTCTCATGGAACTTCAGCTGTTGCCATGGATGAGATGCACGCAAGTGTTGTTATGATATGAAAACATGTCTGGAAGAGAGTTGACAGTTCCCATGATGACTGACGGCAGAACAAACTCCTATCCTCAAAGACGCATCCATCAGTAGTTGACAAAATACAACAGAAATATACAAAAAGAAAGCAAAGGCACATATGCTAGAAATAAAGACAACAGATGTTTTCTCAGCAACTTGTTGGAAAGAGGGCTTATGGATGAGTCCAGAGGAGGGCAGTGGTGTGACCAGCTGCTGTTTTTGAGGGACAGAAGAAGAGGAGGAGACCTGTGAGGGGCGGGGTTTGGTTGGAGGCAAAAAATCCTGAAAGGGGGCTGTCGTTAATTTCAGGTAAAACCAAGATCTGAAGATAAAATTATTTGCATCTAAGTGTGAAAAGGGGAGAAAAGTGAAGGGGAGTCACACACCCGAGCATGTGGAAAATCACTTTACGCTGACTTGTTGCATCAGTCAGAGCCACATAGATGCTAGTTTTCTGCCTGGTAGCGTTGCTAGTCGGTTAGCCTGTAAACTAACGGTGTCTCTCTTTTATCCCATAATTTGTAATGTTGGCAACAAATTAACGGAGCTTCACTTTGCTTTCAACAGATCTGCACTCGGACTTTTTTTCTAGCCCGGTCACACGCGTTGATATAATTTCATAATGGCATGTCAAGACTTGTGTTTGGGGAGAGCTAACTAGCAAAGTCCATTGTAGTTAGCCACAGCTGGCTAGCCTGTGTCTTTACTTTGTGTTTTTGAGCTTTCCTCCATGTTGTTCTTCCTCTCGTAGCCATCTATCATGTTGACAACTAAAGAAAATACCACAGTGCTCCTGCTCGCCACGATTATTGACTCAAAGTAGGTCAGTAGTAGTAACGCCTGCCAAGCTCTGAAGTAGTTACACCTCTGCGCAGGGGAGTAGCTGACTGTGATTTATTTGCTCTTTATACGAGTTATCTCAGGCACCTCTGTTTATAAAACAATCCCAGTCCTGGAGACTTTTAGGGAGCAATCCTGCAGTGGGACCCAGTGGTTCATCAAGGGATCACCCCGTTTATATTGGCAGTACCTATGATGACACATTTGAATCCTACTGTGGCCACATAGTAGTTTATTTTTATGTACCTAAGGTGTAATAATGTTTTGAGATTCCACATAAATATCTTTGAAATCCATGTTTAGTAGTAGTAGTAGTAGTAGTAGTAGTAGTAGTAGTAATGGTATTTTGGCACTGAGAGTTACTGAATTCCCTGTTCAACAAGTGTATTTGTGTTTTGAACAGCAAGCATGGATGCAGGCGAGGACCAAAACACAGGCGGCAACACCAATGGAAACCCTCAGACAAGTGGGAACTCCCGTGCGCCCCAGATAGCCCACATGTCTCTATATGAGAGACAGGCTGTACAGGTGAGAGTTTGTGAGCATGAAATAATTGACATGAATATGCTTTTGTTTATTCTTGTAATAGTAAATGTGTGTCTGTGTTTATTTAGGCTCTCCAAGCACTACAAAGGCAGCCAAATGCTGCTCAGTACTTCCAGCAGCTCATGCTGCAGCAGCAGATCAACAGTGCCCAACTCCATAACTTGGCCGCTGTGCAACAGGTAACCAAAAGACCTGAAAATATAGGTAATTAACACATGCTCAGCAGCAGCCCATTCATTTACTTTCTCTCTTTAAACCAGGCCACTCTTGCAGCTAGTCGCCAGTCCAATACCCCAAGTAACAGCATGTCCCAGGCAACCACCACTGTAAGTTTTTATGTCAGTCATTTTGGAAAGATTGTCTACACAGTTTTCATCAGTTTTGATTAAAAATGCAATTTTCTGTTCCATTCATCCCAGGTCAACCTAAGCACCACATCTGCAGGAGGAACGATGACTAACCCCCGTCCCCACGGCCCAGCCACCTCTGCAACAACTCCAACTCTCAACCAGTCTGTGTTACTGAGTGGAAATTCGACAGGGCAGGGACAGATGTATCTAAGAGTGAGTTGAAAATCAATCTTGTGCTCTGTGTATTTTTGGTAATTATAATTATAAATGAATGCATGCTGTGTTTGAATCCATCAAAGATTCTTTTGAAATAACTATTTAACTATTTAATGCCTATATACTTGGTTTTCCAAAGATCTACCTTTTGGTTGCTTTGGGTACTAATGATCCTGTGGACTCACTTTAAAGAGCTTGACAAAAATCACCAGAACATGTTGATGAACACAATTGATGACATGTCACTAAATATTCAATGTAGATGAGAAGTAAAAAATGTTGATGTTCACACAATATTGATGATCTGTTTTGTTCCTCACGTAGGTCAACCGCTCTCTCAGGGCTCCTCTTGCCTCTCAGCTCATCTTTATGCCTGGTGGTACAGCAACAGCAACTGTAGCAACAGTTGCCCAGACACAGCCACAGCCACAGCAGCAACAACAACAACAACAGCAACAGCAGGAAGTTGCTCCTAACACCGCCAGTGCCCAGTGTGACAATGATCAGGTTTGAGTGCCATTACTTCCCTGTAATCTTAAATCTGAGCTATTTGCAGTCATACAGTCCTCAGAATCTGATCTCTCTTTTGCATTTCACCACAATCTACTCCTTTCCTCTCATGTCCCAGGTACAGAACCTGGCCCTGCACTGCGCTTCCACTCCCAGAGCAGTCGCTGTCAAGTCTGAGCTTCCAGAGAGGAAGGATGCTGCCGGCTTTCCTCTCAGTCAACAGCAGCAAACCTTCCCCCAAAACGCTCAGCAGCAGCAGGTACAACCACAACAGCAGCAACAAATGGCCAAATCTAACTTCCCTCAGCAGCAGTCCAAGACGATGACTGTAAAAACTGGAAACCAGGCTGCAATGACTGTTACCCCAGCAGCCTCTGTAGCTCCCTCCTCCACCTCCTCTCAAGCACTCCCTCTCTCCCAGCTCCTTCTTTCCTCCTCTGCTGCCCCAGTTATTTTGGTGCCCACCTCAAATGTTCCTACCTCCACCCAAGGCTACCCCATCGGCTCAGTGGCCCCAAAAGCCAACGTCAACACGCAGACTCTGGTGGTGCAGCCGCTACAACAGGCCAACACTACTGCAGACAAAGGCCCTGTGCCTATCCAGCCCAAGACAGCTCAGGGGCACCGCTTACCTGCGCAAATGCCTCCTAGACAGCCACCTCCCATTCTTCCAGCACCACCTAACAACAGCCAGGCCAGCACTGGGGGGCACAACCCTCCTCACATCCCTGTGCAGCTAGTGGGAGCCAGACAGGGCTTAGCAGGAAACACACAGGCTGTGGCCCTGGCACAAGCACGGAGCGCCCCAGCCCAGGAAAACACAACTTGTGGGAATGTTAATGCAGTCTTCAACAGCAGTGCTGTGGTAAGATCGAACACTCAAAGATGCACTTACCGATGCTGACACTGTTTTAGGGAGTATTTCTAACATTTTCTGTTGTTTTTTCCCCCACATCTTATCAGACAAAGCCTCCCAATGGCTCTCTGAAGAGAAAATCTGACTGTGATGCACCAAATGAGATGTTGACAGAATCTTCAGACTCTGCACCAATGAAAGATTCAGCTCCTCCCTTATCCCCGGCTCCTACGAAGGACTCGGGTATGTCATTTTATCATCTCCACAAATCAATCATAAATTAGTAGAATCAGTCATTGAAAATGATAACTACAAATCTGCTCCAAAATCCACTCTGTTCCCTGTTTGTTCTCAATGTAGCTCCTCTTGTAGCCACGGCGTTCTCGTCTCCTCCAACCTTATCTTTACCTCTGCCACTGTCGAGAGTCGGGGACAAAGACAGAGCTCCTGTTCCTCAGGCGGTGGTAAAACCTCAAGTTCTCACCCATCTCATAGAGGGCTTTGTGATCCAGGAGGGAGCTGAACCCTTCCCTGTAAGACCACTTTGTTACTTAAATATAGCACACACAACAAATTTAAATGAAATTGCACTTTTCTCTTTTCTCTGACAAAGTTACTAATTGTCTGGCTAAAATCTGTGACTGTAACAGGTGGCTGGACTCCTCAAAGACAGAGATTTTGCTCTGGTTGGACGCTCAGAAAATGGAACTCCATGTAAGTGGTGGAATGAGATTAATTTTTTGATGATCCATAAATGTCTTTTAATGATCCAAATTGTACTTGATGTAATGAAGATGTGTCTTTTTCCTTTTCCTCTCCAGTGTTGAAGTGTGAATACTGTGCAAGTCTGGCTCCAGCCAGCCAGTTCAGAGGGTCAAAGAGGTTCTGTTCAAATACCTGTGCTAAGAGGTAGGTGTGCCACCAACACCCAGACGCCTCTTTTGTCAGGATAATTATTAACTCACATTTCTTTTGTCTTATATTATTAAACTCTATGAGCTTCTCTAACGAAATACCAAGAGCTTGTAAGTTTTAATTCCAGCCAAAATCTGTCCCCGGTGATGCCTCAGACTAATCATTCAGTCCACTTTGGTTGTTTTCCTGAGTATTGACCGTGGTTTTCTATACACAGATATAATGTAAGTTGCAGCCAACACTTCAAAACAAGCCGGGGGAGAAGTGGAGCAGGACTGGCATCGCCTCCAGCGCCTGCTGAGAGTGCTGCTCGGCGCAGGGGCCCCTCTCGCAGGAACAGCTCTAATATCAACTGTAATAAATTATCAAGCAGGCATCTACCTGTCAAGGTAAGGCAACAAATCATATTAAAAAGTGCTGAATTAATCCTACCATCTGTGTATCCAAAGCTGGCTGTGATTAGACATCCATTTATCTTTACACTACCTGCAGCAGCGCTACAGTTTATTTTGAATCAATCCCACATACAGTTGTCTGGTGCTGTACTCACCAGAACACCAAATGTTTATATATAAGCTTTATTTCAGACACAGGTCCATATCACAAATCATACAATATAAATAGTACAAAAATAAAAGAAAGTACAAAAATACAAGAAGAGTGTTCATTTCATAAAATATACAGGCTATTGCACCAACGTCACCTTAGCCTAGAAGTCGATTTGTAGCAGCTTTTCAATGGGCTGACTACTTTACCACTTAGCTAAGCACTAAATAAAGACAGGTCCTAAATATTAACTCTCAAAACAACATGCACCGATAATTAAAGGCAATGAACCTACTGCTATGACTTAAGGATTATACCGGCCCACTTAAAGCACTGCACAGGTCCATATCTCAAATCACAAATCATACAATACAAAAATACAAGGCAATAGGCAAATTTGCCAAAATGTTGAACTATCCCATTAAGATTTAAATCTTTGGTGACAATAAATATTACTTGACCTGACTGTGATAGATGGTGTAAGAAAGTAACGGGTGAGGGTCAGGCTAATACACTGGATGGTTTTATACAATGTCACTATATTGCAGCTATTTGCTTTATCGTTGACTTTTGTATCTGAATCTCTTTTTTCTTTTGGGTGTAGTGTCACTCTGAGTCCAGCCGCTCAGAGGACGTGTCCAGCGATGGAGAAGAAGAAGAGGACGACTCTCCTTCACTCTCCCCGAGCTCCTCACACTCCTGCTCTCGAGCCGACCACAGCGCTCCTCAGTCTGACAGCTCAGCTCCCGGCAGCCTCCCACTGGAGGGCGCCAACTTCCTCTCGACAACTCCTGCTCAGTGGAGCGTTGAAGAAGTCTGCAGGTTTATCTCCTCACTTCAAGGTTGGTGCTCAGTGATTAGATCAGAGGTTTAGTAAGTCTCGTTAGTCCCGGTCTCTTCACTAATTGCACTGTCTCCTCTGTCCGTTGCACTCAGGCTGCGAAGAGCTGGCTGCCCAGTTTCTGTCGCAGGAAATAGACGGGCAGGCTCTCCTGCTTCTGCGGGAGGACCATCTCATCTCCACCATGAACATCAAGCTGGGTCCAGCTCTCAAGATCTGTGCCTCCATCAACAGCCTACGTGAGTGAACACGAGTCAGCACTTCAGAGGGACACCAGTATCGTTTACCCATTGATCATTTCTCAATGAAATCAATACCTGGACGTGTCCCTCTGTTAGTAAGAAGTTAGAACCTAAGACTGAGATCTCCAGGGACAGTGTGGATGTTTTTTTGTTTTTGTTTTTTTTATAATTAACGGTGCTCCATCAGTCATGACAAGACATGGAGATGGACAGTTTACTTTCTGGACATTGAATGTGCAAAAAAAATGTTGTATGCATATGGTTTTAAATGTTTGAGTGGTGTGCATGGACAGTCTGAAATACCCTTTTCAGTAGTGCGTCACTTTTTTTCTGTCATTGTGATTAGAGACCTTTTGTATGTATACTATACGCCAGCCTGCAGTAATCAGCGCTAGGTCTTCTAGCTAGGACAGTTCACCCGCAGGGTTACAAAAAAAAGAAGAAGAAAGAAACGTTGCCTTCTCGCTGTATTTCAAATGGTGCTTTAACTTTAGCGATATGGTTTCTGATGTCAGCAACAGTCACTTCATTTAAATGTTTTAGTCTTTTTTAGTAGTTTTTTTTTTGTTTTTCTCCAACATAGAAGCTCAATCCAGGCTCCAATCACATCGAGCAAAGGACACTCAAAAAGCCTGGTATTTTAATTAGTTCACTTTACCAGTTATTAAAAGTTTAGTTTTGTATCTTTTCCATTTTGTACTACAATCAAAATTATTTTTTCATGGATACAATATAGTTTTAGTAGCTTTAATCAACCTAACTACCTGAAAATAGGTATTCCTCGTGGTTTGCTCTCTCAAGGGCTGAGTGGAAGTGCTCTGTGTACATGTATGCAGTACTACCAATAAACAATACCTGTTACTGGAAGTTGTGTGTTTATGCATTTATTACCCCATGACATTCACATGAAATAGAAAAGGTTACACCAGGCCCCGTGATGATTATTTAAATGTAAACAGATAAGGTAATTTCTTGCTCATATCATATGTATGTCCATGATTTGAGCTTATAGAGAAAGACATGAGTGTAATAGTGCAACTGCATTTTATCCTTCCTCTGCCTGATACTGAATAATACAAAAAGTAATAACATTATATACATTGGCTTCAAGTTGTAAATATTTGTAAACCATCATACATTACAGTAACAACTACAAGTTTAGCGATGCAGCAGCTGTACACTACATTGATCAAGTTTACAGTCTATTAGATGAGTTTCCCCACAAATGAGGTCTTGGATTAAAATACATGTTCCCCACAGGGTAAATAACTTAATTAACATATGGAATATTTCTCATCTTTATTACATAAAGTATGAGTGTATGTAACAGAATAAAGGAACAACTCCAGTGCCCAAAGCACTTGTAAACAGAGCTTGAAGCACTTTCACCGCACCTGAAAGACGTGTGTAGTAGAAGTGCACCACTGGGGTGTTTTGAGTTTAGTGCAATTTATTTTGCTGGCACAGGCTGCTCTCAGAAAATTGTGTAGCTGTTTGTTTCCCCATATCCAGCTTCCTGCAGGTACTGCTCAATGTTAATTGTCCCTGGCACCTTGAGCACTTTGTCAGAGGCGCTCTTCTCTCCCGAGATGAGCTTTCGGTTCACGTCAGCCAACGAGGGACGATCCTGATCCTTCCATTGGCAGCAGCTTTTAATGATGGCGTGGCTGAGACAGAGAGAGGAGGGAAAGAGTCTGAACTGTAGAGCGTGCTTCAATACAAGAGCTTCTGCAGTCAATGAGTTGCTTCGGGTTTGATGTGTATTCTTTGGATACTTACAGTGTGTTGGAGCAGTTTGAAGGTTTTTTTAGACTTTTCCCTCGTTGATGAAACTGTAGAAGCTCATTAACTGGGATTTCTGCAAACGGAGCTTCACCTGGAGGGGAAATAGTAAATGTAGTAGTTAAGAATGGGGGATATGGATAACTTCCTCTATGTATATTTACATTGTAAAATCAGTGCGTATGTTAATATGTTTTTGAGTAATCACTATAGAGAGTCTTTATATTTATTATGAATACATGCGCAATGTCCAGGATGAAGGTACGTTACCACAATTACACAAAGATACTATTCATACCCAATAGTGGTGTAAAGTAGTCCTAATAAATAATTTTTTATCATTGCCTGTAATGTAACCAGAGATATGGCACTACAGTGAATGAGAGAGTAAATAGTATGGGAAAATGTTACCATATTATTAAATATTTCAGTCTGTGTGTTTATATTTTCCACATGAGTAAATACTTTCATATATCAATGTGTTTTATAAAGTAACAGCTGAACTTACCCAATGTTGCCATTTCATACAGTAAGACACCAAATGACCAGCTAGACACGGACACACATAGGCAAGTAATGGTTAGAACTTCAGTAACTAAATACTCTTAATAATGATTCTGAACAAAAAATTTGTAATAACTGTTTTTCTGTAGAGGCATAAAAAGATCTCACATGTCACTGCTCGGACTGGCGGGCTTCCTGACCAACACCTCAGGCGCCTGCCATTTCTTCATGCTGGGGTCGTCCCTCTGAGTGGCCTTCTGGTTCTTCCTTGTGTAGACCCCATGCAGACCCCAAAGCTTGGCCGTGAACTGTCCACTGACCAGTACGCTGCGGGCGCGGAGGTTTCCGTGGAGGAGATCTTTGCTGTGTAGGAACTCCTGATTGAGTCAAACATAACGTTACAACATTATGTCACAATCATCATGCAAAATCATGTAAATGTCAAAATCGAATGGAAAGTGAGAAACAATGGAATAAAATAAGTTGACATGGTGGACGGTGGATCTATAGAAATGGGATGAACTGATAGAAAATGTATTCATAATGCACAAAATGATACTATAAACACACAATGTTGTCATTTTTCGGTCAGGTATGTGCATGGTGTGGTGTTTGAAGAGAAAGTTAAGTCAAATACAGGATATGGTCCAGAAACGGGAGGACGTTATCAGAATACTGACCAGGGCTGAGGCCACCTGTTTGGCCATGGTAAATATTCGTCTCTCAGTCATCTCACATGGAGGATCCATACGTTCCTAAAAAAAATCAACACCCTGGCATTTAATTTTTTATTTTCAACTGGTTAAATTGATTTTATATATAGAAAATAGACCTCACACTCCCTACCTGTCTGCATCTCCACAGGAAGCTGAGCAGGTCTCTGTTCTCCACCTCCTCCACAACTGTCACCAGAGGAGCTCGCAGGGAGACCACACCCAGGAGCTCTGGCAGGAACGGATGAGGTCCAAGCTGGGCCAGGAAGGATGCAAAACCCAGGAAGCTGTGTCTTTCATCTGCATCAGCAGAGTCTGCAGAGGGTAAAAATGACAGGGAGATCATGAGGGTGAAACATCAACACAGTAGCTGATGAAAAACCAGTGCATTATTTAATTAGGAGCTCTTCTCTCACCATTTAGCACCCGCAGTACCACATTCCTGTTTTCCATGCTCGCCCTGTAGAGGGACACTGAGGAGTCTGCGCGCAGGGAGAAGGCAGCAGGCAGAGGGGTGACCAGCTTGAAGGACTCAGGCAGCCTCTGGCGGGGCAACTCCCTGGGCTGGACAATGGGAGTGAAACTAGGCTTGAAGGGCTGTGACGGGGGGTTGGTTGGGAGATTGAGTGAGCTGACAGTCACGGTGGGGCTTTTTGAAGAGTAGGTGTTTGGGGGATGGAAGGTGGAGTAGGAGTTGGGCATGTCCAGGGCGATGCTCTCATGCTCCAGGACATTGATACCTGGTGGAGCTGTGAAACAGACAGAAAGTTAGGGTTGGGAAAAAAAGAAAGATAGAAAGACAGAAAGAAACTTACTTTTCGCCATTATAGGAAGAGTAAACAATACACTATAATGTAGTTTTTATTTCACGATATTATTGTCATGCATTACCCTATAGGCCTCCATCGTAGTTGTTTGCATTTAATAAACACTTATATTAAACTATTCCATTATTATTATGACTATCATTAACTATTAAATGTTTAGTTAATGTTCAAGTTCACTGTTGCCCAAGGCAATAAATATCTGTAGCAAAGGGAAAATTAAGATTTGTCAGTGACAAACTGATGGACAACAAGGAAGTGATTACAGTAATTTGAAATACAGTATTAGTGTCATTAATCACATGGAATAGTGCAAGAAACAGTATTAAAAGTTCAATTTATCTCAATTTATCTCACTACACCTCTTAAAAAATGTCAAACACAATAAATGTATCATTACTATAGATACACATGTCTGATATGATTTGATCAATAGGTTCATTTCCATGTGTCCTGCGGTGTCTTACCATCAATACCATGCAGCACCCTCCTGGAGGGCGACTTCGTGGACTGTGGTCGGATGCGGTCGACCCTCTCTGGACAAAAGCGAAGCAGTAAGATGAAGACCAGAGTAACCAGGAAGCTGGCCAGCAGCAAGATTGGCACGATGATCACCTCCTGCTCGTACACACGGATCTCTGCAAACAGGATCAGATACAAGGAAACATCAGTCCTTAAAATCACTCTGAGAAGCATAGCAGACATATTTGCTCAGTGTCTGTTGGCATGTTTGTTCATCTGTCAATTAATGTGAACACTTCAGGCCTCAAATGGTTTTCAGCCTGTTTCTCTGACGAAAACTTACCACAGATTGTATCTCCATGTTCACAGCGAAAGTCTGCCTCTGACATTGAAGACATCCTGTCAAATGAGAGGAAAAATCGTATTAAATTATCATCTTCTTATTATTATTATTAATGTTATTATCATGTAAAATGTTGCTTAAAATATTGAATTGAGTCAGACTTCATTATATCTTTGGTGTCAGTATTTGGTGTGTATTATGATTTAACACAGAAGATAATGTGATAGTCCTGAACCACATTTTGTCTCTGGGGCTGAGTCCATGAACGGTAACATGACTCTTGCAGGTAACCGGTATGAGAAGGTGTCTGAACGGACACGTAACTGAGACCAGGAAGGAACTTCAGCCGTTCTGTCACATTTTCTGAGCTATGCCAAACGTCTCCTTCCTGGTAATCACAACAAAAACTCTTGGCATTTCACTGTGTCTTTTCCCGAACAGAGAACCTTGGACCTTCCTTACAGCTCGCAGTTTCATTATTTGCCAATCTAATCCATGGAGTGATAGTATATTAAGTAGTTTAACCTGAATACACACCCCTTTGTTAAAGCTGTACACGGAAAAAAAAACTGCTTCATATATATCTATATGTGCCAGTTTCCTTGCAGTGTAGCCTATATGAAAAGACATGAGACGCATGCGGCCACACAGGGAAACACGTCAGATCTGAGCTGTATGAAACCTGTTCATCTACATTTTTTCCAACACATTGATGCAGCTGTTGTTCTGCTCACCCAAAGGGCAAACAAAAACGTCAAAACAGAACTGGCTCATACATTTAAATCAATGAGAAACAAAACCATACAGCTTGATTATCACAGAACAACAGAAGCCAAAGTGACACACGCAAATAAATCTTTCATTAAATGAACATCAAGCTCACTCTGCCACTTTGATATTACACGGTATGACTTTAAAACACAGATAGCATTGACAGTGTAACAAAGGAGACATCCAGAGAATGATTCTTTACCTCAGCTCCTTCAGTTGTCTCTTATATCCCCAAAAAATGTTAGATGGTGTTATTGCAGCAGGCTCATGCTTCCATCCTTAGGCTCCTTTCATACATCCTCCCACCTGAACGTGGAGTCTTGGTTCTGCTGCTGTGTTCAGCTCTTCATTGTCTTGTTTTTCTCTGCCGACAGGTTGGGCTCGGGGGATCTATGTGCTCTGTTTGTCCACGTTCCACTGTCAATGTTTTCTTAACTCCACCCTCCTCACCTGCTCCTTATCCCTCTGCTCTACACTCTTTTTCCCTCCCTTCTGTCTCTGTCCTTCTCAGCTGGAGTAGTGATGCACCACGCTGATGTCAGGTAGTTGTTCGCTGCTGTGTCCCGTCTTTCTTGAGGTTTTCTCTACTACATTCTGCAATTTGCTTTGTCTTTTGAGGCTGACATATGTCAGCTACTTCAAGCCCTGCCTTTCTCCTCTTTGTTTAGAGAAACTGGTCCTGCAGCTCTTGTCATTTTTCAGTCTCCAGTCTTTTGTTCGGCCTGTTTGCCCCACATCGCCCATAAACTCGCAAGACTAGCTCTCTAATCTCAGGAGTGTTTAGTCAGCACTAATAAACTGCATTTCATTTCAGGCGGAGGTTTCAAACATGAATATGCAATCTCACACCTTGAGAAATATATAAATAGCGTGTTGTCATTTTGGGTAATGATTATGACTTGTTACAGACTCTCATTTAATACAAATACTTAAAAGGAAGTGAAAACTGAGGCAGCAGCTCTCAGGTTTCTAGAGAAATGTGTTATGTTAAAGATAATAGTGAGTCTGATAAAGAGCAAATTTCCCTCAGAACATTTACTTTTTCCTTGGAGTTAAAATCTTAAGTCAAGCATATTGTGGTTTTCACATTTAAACACAGAATCATCTCATTATATGAAATTATTCTTATCTTTGTTGACCTGTTTTATATGCGATTCCATTTTTTGTACACACAGGGAGATGCCCCTCAGGCAACACAGAGAAACATGAGCTAAACAAAACAATTACAAATCTTGCTTGAGGAATTACTTAATAGAGACTATAATAATTGTGATGATGTGTGACTTTTTTTTTTTTTTAGATTTTTCTTTTTGTACAAATCAACACCCAGAATTCATTCATATTTTTTCTGTGGTGACACTTGATTCGTGTCATGACAAAGGTTTATTCCCTCCACCCGCCTCCTGCTCAGCGTTGCAGCAGCTGAAGCGCTTACCCAGCTTGCATTGGGAAAGAGGAGGGTTACACCCTGGTCAGACCTGTCTACCACGACCTTAACACAGACAGAAGATTACACACACACACACACACACTGGACAGTTTAGTTTCCAATCCACTGAGTGGCAGAAACCGACTTAGAAAAGTCACTGTTGCCTGCCAGTGGGTTTGAACTCAGCACCTTCTTGCTGTGAGGTTAGGTTACCACTGAACCAAAGAAAAATTTGTTATGAGTCATAAATGTATTTTAAACACTCTACTACTGACCTAAAATTGATGTAGTCAGAATGGTAAATACAGACAAATACTATTGGTGTGCTAATAAAAAAAAGAGAGAAATGGTTACAAACTGAAAATGTGCCATGGATATTCATTTTTAGTAGTTTCATACTTTCTATTTCCAGACAAAAAAAAAACACTTCTGAATATTTTCATCCTATTTTAATTGTCACATATCAAATAGTACAGTGCTATGTTATGATTATTTACACTATGTATTTTGTGAGTGAGACACAGCATACAAATCATGATTTTTTTTAACTATTAAAACAGATCAAACACATCATTCAAGTGAGATATTATGTAAGGTATCTGTGATCAGGTGTTTGAAGGCAGCTTGTATCTCAGAGCTTGGCAGCTGATTTGCCAGGCTGAGGTCCGAGCCACTTCTCACCTGCAACAGACAAGAAATCAAGAACTTAAGCTTCATCTTGAATTTCTAATGGGAAGCTGAATTATGCACAAACCACAGGAACAGGTTGCAATGCAGTTTGTCATGTTGCCAAAATGTTTATCAGTGTCTAAATAAAGGTACAGTATCCACGCATGTCTCCACTGTTCTGTGTGTATTTACATTTTAGGCATTTATCTGATTGTCTTATCAAGTGTGACTTGCAGTGAGTGCAACAGCAGACTACGCCAAAGGTCGTTTTAACATTCAGCTTGTCGCCTTCACATCATATGTGTTTGTGAATGATGCGCAGGACAGTCATATTCTCACCAATGCAGTGGGCCATGAGCTCGAATCTATCGGATCCAAAAAACATTTCTGGCTTTCCATCGACATGACACACCACCAGGGGGAAGCCAAATGCCTGGGAAGAGACAGGAGGAGAGGTTTTGTTTATTTTATTTATTAGTATTTTGGCTCTTATGCCTGAATCTAAGATGAAAGCTAAAGGACAACTGACCCCAGTATCAAGAGCTTCCTGTGTTGTGCTTTTCAGCTTCTCTTTGATCTCCTTTGACGTGGACAGCTGCAACAGCTCTTTAATTTCACCATCAGACAGACCTGCTTGCTTTGCTGCCTGCAAGAAAAGAAATGAGGTAACACTGTGACACAACACAAAATAAATGGTGCAACGTCATCTTTTAAGTGCAACCAGGATGGATTAAGTTGGCACCTCAGACAGCGATGCAGGTTGTGTGATGTCTTTGTCGTCACTCCAGATCCTTCTCCACAGCTCCCGGGATACCTGCTCCACCTGTTTGTCTCCGCCCGTTTCCCTTTCTTGTACTGCTGCAACGAAGCGCATTGCAGACAGGGAGCCTTGGAAATAAATCAGAGGAAAAAACGATGAAATCACTGCATTATTAACTTTGCACAGAGTCAGAACTGTGTTGTACAAGGCTAGATTACCCACCTACCAACGTGGTAACAACTTGGGTGTAACAATTTATGGGCCGTGAAGCTGTATTCACCAACATTTTTATGCCAAAAACAGCTCAGATGACTATGACAATTATCACCCTGCTTTCTGATTCCCTTCAGCAGAATTGTATCTTTTAACTCATTGTTTTTCCTTTGCAGCTAAAGTCTTTAGTGTTTTGTCTCACCCTCATTGATGTTTATTTAAACAAAGCTGAAAGCTTTTTTCACACTTTCTTCCAAACAACAAACTGCAGACAATATTCATAACTTGCTGGTGAACAATGGGATTCATTTAGAAACTAAAGAGCCAGACGTTTGAGAGCTAAAAGAGACTGGATATCATCAGGTGGCCAGATACATAACTCAAAATGGGCTCTCAAAAGTCACAATATGTCAGTGTTATGTTTACATCTTGCCCTAACGTTGGTAAAGAAATGAATTAATACTGCTTTATGGTTAAACCGTTTATTTCCTCAATTAGCTGTTTGATAATTTTGTCAATAACATATATTTTTTAAAGAAAAATGTCAAAGTTGGTCCAAAATTCTCCTGAGAAATTGGAGCTTATTTTATCAACCAAAGACTTCAAGGTCCCAAAACACTACCATCATCAAAATGACATGGTCAATGAAAATCACCAAATCAATTGATTTCAGACCCAGCAAATTAACAATTTATCACCTATAACAATAGTTTCCTCATGTATATATGGTATAATAAACTTTACAGTGCAGTTAGTGAACAGTGCAGATGATCCTATCACATCCTGCTGGTTTTTGTACCTTTCTTGAACATGGCTTCGAAAGGGTCAGCTGGAAACTGCAGGGGAACATCAAAATACTGAGCCAAGCGGCTCAAGTCCTTGCCCATGTACATGAATTTGTTTGGAACCAGACCTGGAGGCTTGTTACCTGTCGTGACATGAATAATGAGAGTATATAATATGAACATGCAACATGATCTGTGTGACAGTTGTATGTACTTGACTTACCTGAGCCCTGCATGATGCCACCCAGAAATGCGGGACGCAGTTTGAGCTCTATGTTCCACACGTGTCTGTAGCGACACATCACCTGTACGGACAGATAATAAACATCCGTGTCAAACTTTCATGCAAACCAAAATCAAGGGCTGTTTTATTATTGAAGATGACAATACAACAGGGCACAAACCTCAAATCCAAGCCAGGAGTACGGAGAGACCACATCGTAGAACAACTCGACCACTTTCTTGGAGGTCATCCTCAGCTCTTATCGTCTCGACTGTTCAACTACACTTTAATTTTAAACTGATCATGTGCAATGAACCGATTATAACACAAAAAAGAGTCCCCTCTGCCTGCAAACAGTGTCAACCAGCTGCACCGCTCAGTGTGTCAAAGTTCAACCAACCTGACCGAGCTGCTCGGTGATGCGTTCATGGTCACGTCCGGTCAGAGATGACTGGATAAATACCTTCTGCTGCTTTAAACAAACTTTAGCTGCAGCGGCTGTTCAGATTTGTTGAATTTAGACACAGTTTTAAAGTTAGCAAATGTTAGCTAAACACACACATTACTGCCCTCTTCTGGAAACAACTCCTGACAAAAAAAATACCATCCTCTTCTTCTTCTTCTGAGTAAAACATAGTACAGGTGCGTCACCGCTCCCTGCTGGGCCGGAGGCGACCAGCATCTGTTTTATACTATGGTTTTATATCAACTGCAGTTCTGATCAGATTGACCTGCGTCTGGGTCTGGGGCATTGGGGGTTTAAAAGAAAAACATAAATCTTACTTGAATCCTTAACAAATATTGTTTTTATCTCAACTTCAAATAGAATGGAAAACATTAACATTAATATGTTATTTTGACTATGTGTATCAAATCATGTTTAGTTAGTTAGTTTTTTAAATCTTAGATCTAGAACCTCTATTGTACCTGCTCATGCTAGCCTTTTAACGGTCAAACATTACAGAAATCATCCAAATAAAGATTAATGGTCAGTTTAGCAGCCAGTGATGTTCATAGGTTGCTTTCACTGAGCCTACTTCTCTAACATAACCTACTTCCTCTAAGGTGACATTAACATAACTGTCCAGCCTACTATCTCTATTATTACTGCCATGTCATATTAATCAGATCCCTCTCATGATGTGTAACATGAATCTATCACATAGATCTATCCAGACAGTTTTCAGTAAAAAAAAATAAATAAATAATGGAGAAGCATTTGTGTAAAATTAACTCAACCAGCTGATTGCTTACAGCCCAATAGTGTGTTCGCAGTCCCCTAAACTACCCAGACTGACCAACATAACCAATCCAACAATGTGTGTTCACAGAAATAACCAGTTTTTGTTTGAGTGACATTTAACCCATCTTTTTAATAAAATTTCTGCTGCGGCTGCTCCCAGTCTGCCTCCTTCTCTTCATCTGTCTGTATATCCAACATAGTCAAGCAAATTATTTCCTGATTTTACACACAAGTAAAATTTTCACATTTAACATCAGAGCAATGAACTCACTGCTTTAAAGCTTTTCTCTGCAAGTTGATATAGTATTGTAGTACATTTCACTGAAATACAATTTAAAGATTCTTATTAATCTAGATAATCACTGTAAAATATATTCTCAGATACGTTTCCAATCTATTTACATAGAAGTCATCCACCTGGATATTACAGTATAACCATATAGGCTAGCAGTGTCTATATGTGTATTTGTAGCTAAAATCTACAAAGTTATGTTTGTTTCTATGTCTCCTCTTGAGGACTTGGTTGATCTTTGAGTTCAGCTGGTCCCAAACTGTCAGTGAGAACAGGCACAGATCCTGGAGATTTGTCACTGAAAACCAGGGAAAAGAGCATTAATTTCTCTTGCTGACCTGTTAATAGGACTATTACTTCACCAAAAACACACAAATCATATCTTTTATTGGCATTGATGTGTCATACCTCTCTCCATCTTTGTCTGTCTGCAAAGAAAGTTAGAGAAGACTATTAGCTCAAACCTTTTTTTCATCAAACATCTTTCAACTCAGTGTAAAGTTTTACCTTTGGCTTCTGTGATGCACTGCTACCTGTCTTCCTGGGTACCCCAAGGGTCTCAAAAGAATGACTCCGCACCCTGATGGCTCTCTGATAAAAGAAATTGGGAAGAACATCATGGAAATTCTAGAATCGTGAAAACAAGCTGCCATAAGCAACAACACTCACCTTAAAGTTTTCAATGAATCCTCCACTCCCCTCAGACGCCCCCCGTACACCTTCAGAAGAGGGGAGAACAGACAGCGATGGATCCCCCATCATGCACTGGGAACGAGTGGAGAGTTCAGCCTGCAAGCCCTCGAGGAGCGATGAACGAGTCCGGAGCTTAGTGGGAGGATGGAAAGGGGAGATAGACGTAGGACAGAGAGATTAATACTCATGAGAAAACAGTAATACAGTTAAAACACAGGTATTGTGCTCCTACCTCTAATTTGCTGAAGCGCTCAGACTTATAACAGGAAATCTCTGCATTGATGAGTTTGGTCAGAAGGAATTCTCTCAGGACAGAGCGCTAAAAGACAAGGCAGCGAACCAAGACGTGAGAAGAGTCTCAATGATAGCAAGAATTCAGAGCAGCACGCATCATAGGGTCATAGGCTCACAGGTGGAGTGTAAACAAGGTTTATTAGGTAAATAATCAAAGCAAGATTTGACAACAAGACAAGGACAGAAGCAGGCGGGTAAAAAAGAAAAGAAAACCCCAGGCAGACAAGATGAGACTAAGTCATGTTGCTCATCGTATTAGTCGCATTGCTTGGGGGGAAAAGGGTGGTGTTGAAAACTGAGAGGTTGACAACAGAGAAAAAATATGGTGACATAGGCTATTTCATTTGGCTTTTTGAAAGCAGTCGCTTCAGGTTTTGTGTAATTTCTTACGTCAGTGAAGATGGGAGGATGTGGGATAACAGGACCAAAAGGAGGAACATCCTCTCTGGCTGTGACACACACCTGCATAGAGGTTGAAAAGACTCAGAAAACATGACTGATGAACTGTCCTGGCTCATATCAAAATAAGCAGATCTGTATCAGTAAAACCGTATAGGTTGTCTGTTGATAAGTAACAGCAATCGAGGGTGGAGAATGAAGATGTGTGGAAGAAAGTGTCCTTTCGGTCTTACAACATGCATCATTCATTGTTGTAAATTTTTCAACCTAACTGTCTTTATTTCTTTTACTGCTGTCTTTGATTTTCCTCAAATTTCTTGCCTCGTTAAAGACATTTTGTGAAAGGGCATGTGCTAATGGTAAAATCTTTGGTAGGAATGTGGCAAAAAGTGCATCACACATATTTGAACAAACAGACTGGCATCTTCATACAGTACATTTGGCATCTTCACATTTTGCCAAATGTACAGTTCTGTTATTGGCTCGTGTTTTGGCTTGATGAAAATCTAGATGTTTGTTTCAATAAATAGGCTACATGTTCATATTGATTTTTTTCTTTATCTTAGCAATCTAATCAGTCAGCCTGTGTAATTTTAGTACAGGGAGACATCAGTACACAAATAAATAAAATAAAATAAAATCTTTTTTTTTTACTCACCTGGTACACAGCTCCACCTGCATCTGTCTCCTCCTCCTTCTGAATCCTCCGCACCACCAGGAAACAGTGCAGGAAGTGAGACTTGATGACATCAGATAGAAAAGGGGTTTGGCCCTCCTGGTAGACCAGAGCTACAATGTCATTACCAATGTGTCTTTTTCTTTGTAACTGTGTGGGATGAGAAGGAGAAGGAGAAACATGTATCAGCAACTTGAACCAAAAATAAGTTATGAGTCATCAGTGCAAAACAAGAGTCAGAGACCTGCTGCGGGTCTCCCTCTGTGAAAGGCAGTTTAGTTGCAACATGGAACATGATTTCTCTTCCATGAAAGGAAGTGAAGACTGCTTCACTTCCTGTCTGACCATGACACACATCTAGTCCACCCCTGAACCTGGGAGAAGGGAGCGACGAGAAGAAACCATGTTATTTCATGTCCTCTATTTGTCATCTCAACAACAACGTAACAACAACATCATGAGATACCCAGTAAAGCCTTGCAGCTGAATCGTCTCTCCCAGAATGGACAGGAACTCTTTAAACTCTTCACTTTCATCATTGTTACTGAGTATGTCCTCCTCGGTGAGCTACAGAGAGATGGGTTATGTCTGAGAGTAGTCATGACATGATACTATATGTCAGTGGTTTTTTAAAAAGGGGGGCTTTGTAAAGTAAAGCACCATACCTGTCCTTCCTTTTGGTACAAAACACCAAACTTGAAATTAGGGGAAACTCTGTGCTCATCAAATGCAGTGATGAGTTCTGGAGCCTGAAAGATGAAAGTGAGAGATTGATTTTAGGAGGATTGGTCTTATATAATTTATATTATTTTTCATTTAAAATCAATTTTAGATAATTTAGGACATTACCTTGAGGTAGCTGACGGCTTCAAACTTTGAGACTGTCACTCTGTCACAGAGCATCTAGAAAGATGTGAAGAAATGAGAAACGCTTTTGACTGTTCATATGACGCTATATATGACAGATAATCAAACTATCCAAAACCATTTGACATTGTGAAAATGAATTTAATAATGAACTGCTTTATGTGTTAATGCATCAGTAAAAGTTATGATACTTTTGCAGCATGATATTGTGTCACATCTGGATACTTTTAGCACCAGAAGAAGTTTGGTACCTTTGCTAATTCAACAGCAGATGGGATGTTAGGGAAGAGGGACACGGAGAAAACGCCATGCAAAGAGCACTCCTTCATTCTGTGAGACAAAATTTGCTTCACTTTCAGACATTTTCTAATAAACATTTCCACCCTTGAATAAGGATTTGGTACAATGGCCACAAATCTCACTCAACCTTAGTATCACCCGCAGCTTATTCTCCTCCTCCTCTAAACACACAGAGAGAACCAGTGGCCCCAGAGATGGATCCACTGTTGTGAATGAATGATGGTACTAAGGGCAGAGCGACAGAAATAGTGCAAAAGTTAATAATTAATGCACTTAGTTTGAATATGAGGTAATTTGGTTATCTAGATAAACCTGGATGTGAAGTATACTAACCCTGGAGCGGAAAAACTCTTGGTAGATTGTGGCCTCGCTGTCTCTCTCCATGAGGTCGTAGCTCTCTGGATCGAGGCCATAGTGGGAGGAGGTGGGACTCACATCTACAAGCCTCTCCAGTGAGGGGTCTACCCAGTAGCCCCCCAACTTGGAAGGGAGAATGAGCGGCAGCTCTCCACCTATCGTTAAAAGCGGAGACTAAAATAGACACAGAGAAGAACACGGTTATGCCGCTGAGGGCCCCGTCTTGTTCGTCGTTTTGGTAAACAAATGTAATGGTTATCATGAAAAGGTCAGTGTCAACACACACACACACAGACAGGATCACACCCGTATAAATAGAGTCTGCTCAGTGGTTTTAAAGTCTCAGATTAAAAACTAACCTTCAGAGGCAAAGGGAATTCACAGCGCTGCTCATCAATCCTGCTGCCCTGATGGACAAAAGGAACATCGATGATAAGAAACTTCTGCTGCTCAGGCATCACTGGATACACAAGCACAAGATCAATGGTACTGTAACTCACCTGCAGCTTTTCAATGATTTCAAACAGCTCTGTGTCCTGGTATGAACAGCAGCGCAACAGACATCAGACAGAAACGCAGACGGAGAGAAAGGGAAGGAGAAACATAGGCAGGAAGAGGAACAAGACAAATGACTCAGCCACAAGTGGAAAGTGACTTCTCCAGAAATGCTGTGTATGGAAATACATTAAGTATATTGAATTAGAATAAGCAGCGAAGGTGAACGCTGGACATAACAATGGTATCACCCTCTGGTTGCCGCTGGCGGAGAGGAAAGGCTTGCTCTCCCTGGCAGGAGAGTCCAGGATGTCCAGTATGTTGTCTTCTGCAGATTCAGGTCTGCAGCAACAGGTTGATTTACACAAGAAGAAAGCACAATTCATTCCTTCTCATTTAGTTCTCGCAGTTCACAATAAAGCAGGAATGTTAACAATGGAAATAAAACCTCACCTTGTCTCATCCCCACATGTGAATCTGTCCACACTGTAAACAAGGAAGTGAAAAACACTCAGAAAGGAGAACGTATCATTTCAAACCACCAGCATTATTTGTATCTAAAAATAATGACATGGGTTTAGTCTCTATAGCTACTCAATTGACTTTTTGTAGAAGATGTCACTCCCAATATGAGACAAATAGTGTCTTTACTCACCCTCCATATGCCCCAAAAGTGAAACTTCTCTTCCTGGAGAAGGACGTGTCATTCCTCTTTTCTCTCTCCATGGCTTTGTTGTCACTGTGAGTGTTTGTACATGCCAGATTGTTGCCGAGTCAATCAGGGCTGGCTATGGTTGAATTAATTCACTCTATCATTCTGTCACTCCTCCTCCTCTCTGCCCCCTGCCTCTCACTCATTTAAGTTTCCCTTTCCTCCCCTCCCTGGTCCTGCTGTCAGTCAGACAGGCAGGCAGCATTAACCCGCTCATGGTTGCAGGTGTAGCAGCCATCACAAACTATACAGCAGACACGACCAGGCAGCCTCATGCCATCGATCCTTGCACTTGAATAAACACTTGTGGTTTCCCAGACTGGCTGGGCTTTGAGATATACTTAGAAATAAATAAAGAAATGGGTGAGACATTTTCTCCCGGACCAGTTACCCTTTGAGTCAGTAAGGATCATCAATTATTGACAGCGCACACAGTGAGGGTGAGGAGATAGACAGCAGGGGAGGGTGAAGTGGGCCTCAGGAGAGAGAGAGGAAGACAAAAAGAAAGAGAGAAAAGGTGTGCACATTTAAATTATGTCTCAAATGACACAGATTTGATCAAGTCAGTCAACTTAATTAGATGGTTGGTATAAATAATCTATATTTACTAAACCCCTACAAGTGAAAATTTGACTTCGATTGATTTATTTAGGTGGTTCCCAAGGAGGCTGGAGCCCCTGCAAAGGATCACGAGATTAAAAAGGATAGAACTGCAATGGGTCAGGAGGAAAGACGAAAAACAAAGTTGGCAACCTGCCTGGAGTCAGCAGCTCCACCGCCTCACACACAGTCCATATAACTGGTTAAATATAATCATAAAAGTGCATTATATTGTAGGTTGATCCCATTGACCTTTATTTTTGGTAAATTAACAGATACAGCAGATGTATCACACATAAAAATTACAGTTTTACCGTTGTTATATAGCTAATAGTGTGAAAAATATTACATTTTACAGTAGCCTACAGTATGGTTCCAGAAGAATAAGGATTTTTTTTCTCTATCAAGCAGGAACAACATCAGACCAGTGTTATTATAACAAAAATCCAGTAACATAGTAGTAGGCTATATTATTATAACATAATATCAGTTCATCTGTTTGAGCAGAAAATGAAGGTTGTTGTTGCTTTTTTTTTTTTTTTTTACTTTTTACTTATTTAATTCTTGGGGTAGATTTGTCTTTAACACTTATCTTTATTCAAATTTGACCCTCAGAAATGTATCCCCCTGCCTTTATTTAAAGTATGATGATATAACATAAAACTGATACAGAATAAATACCCCAGTGTTTCAATGAAGTGCTAATCCTCTGGACTTGCATTTCTTAATTACATGTTGGGTTTTTTTTTCAGCTGTGATCACGCCCATTATCATGGGTGGCAATGACTTTACTAAGAATCCCCCTCTCTTTCTCTCTCCCCAGCCAATAACGACCCGTCCTCTCCTTGTCAGATGGCCCACTATTAGAGGGCTGTTTGTGCCTGTCTTCAAAGCGCTCCTTATCAATTGGGTATTTATTTACAGAGAGCAAATTCAAATTCAAAATGCCCATGAATCCTTGATTTCACACTGGGTTTACAGTATGTGGCGACCGCCTGTAAGGGCGTGCCATTGGCCACCTAAAACGTCAATCAAATTTCCTTGCGTTTTCATTGGTCCCGCTCCAAAACAACGACATTGTAGCCCCGCCCCCTCGTTGGTGTCCAGCGAGTGCCGCGGAAGTTGGTTTCTGGAGTCAGGACGGGATGTTGTTAATTTGCGTGAAATAGTGTGAAACTCGTCGACATTTCGCTGTGGGTTTTCTGGATATTTTCGCACCCCGTTGCACAGACAAAACAACGGTAAGTGGAGGGTGCTGCAGTAATTACACATCGTTCGCTTTAATGCAGGAAAAGCGACAACCGAAAGTTAGCTAGCTAGCAAGTTAGCAACGGTAATTAGCCACCAACGTCCAGGTCACCTGTCAATAAAACGTCAACTTTACTACGGTTCATTACTGCTGTGATAGTCTTAACACCAATGCACGAATAAAAGCCAGTTAATTATTTGGCGATACAACTGAGTGAGAGAGTATCGGTTACAACTGAAGGCAAACAAACACACGCCGACCGCACGGTGTGTGTCTTGTAGTAACAGTGAAGCTGTTGGCATTACCTGGTTGTCACCTCGCTATTACTGAGGTTTGTTTACCCTTTTGCTGTCATTGTGGCTCATGTGTCTTGTTAACCCTGTCCTGTACCCAATGTGTTGGGACAAGATGTTGGAGTGTGGCATGTTGGAGCGGGACAGGCAGACTCTGAGGAGACGCTCCGCTGTCCTCTGCAAGCAGCTGGTGGTGGACGAGATGCTCATACAGTTACTGCAGGCAGACGGCATCCTGACCGAGAACATGGCAGAGACCATCGTGGTATGTAAAGTCCCCCGTTTAAGACACGATTATCCAAGTTGGAAATAAGTAAATTATCTGTCAATACAAATGATAATTCATTGACCAGCATGCACCTGTAATTCATGCCATCTACATGCAGTTCATCAGTGTAAGAGAAAGGGTTATGCTTCAGTCTGTGCTTGCTTCTCTTTTTTTTCCTCGCTATTACTGTTATGGTAAATAATAACACTTTATTTAATGAAATTGAAATCACTATGTGGCTGAACTGCTTATTATTCAAGTCCACAATGTTACTCCAATGCATTATTCCAAAGCCGTGGTGGAAACTTCTAATCGCATCAGATAAATGGTCCTCTCTCATGCTGTTACATGTCTCTTGCAGTTTATTTTTAAATGGGCCAGGTACAAACAAATAGTATGTTAAGTAAGTCGAATTGAAACATGGCTTTTCCCGATGTGCTTTTGATATATTACTTAATATTATGAGTAATATGATGTAAATGTGGCATTATAAGGTAAATAAGGGGTGACAGGTAAATATTGTTTAATTCTAAGGGGTTACTCGTCAAATGGGTTGAGGTTTTTAAAGTAAGAAATGTTTTTGAGAGAAGACAATTAACAGCTTGAAGATATCTTGTTTTAAGATATATATCCCATGAAAATGAATAATGTTCCCTTTAAACAGCCAAAGCCTTGAATTCTCGTAGACAAATGTTAGTGACATGGAGTGTCAGCAGTGGGTGGATGATATCAAATGTTCCCCGACATTTAGTCTATGTCAGTGATCTTGTGTTTTCTGATCTGATCACCTCCACTCCAGGTCGAGCAAACATCTCAGAAACGAAGCTGGCGTTTGCTGCAAATCCTTCCAAAGCGAGGGCCCAAAGCCTTCAGCAGCTTCTGTGCAGCTCTGCAAGAAACTGAGCAGCAGCATCTTCGTGACCTGCTCACACAGTCACCAGAAAAAGATGACAAAGAGACACATGCAACTGTGAGTGTATACATCATTTCACATCTGTGTACATCACCTCTCTCACACACAAAACTATACAGAGCAGATTCTTACAAGACTCAGTGCAATTCTTAGAGGGTTTTATACTCACACAGATGATACAGCCAGAGGAAGAGCAACAAGGAAAGACCATGCAGACAGAAAAAAAGGGAGAGGTGAGCAGATGGTTTAAAAGTATTGCAGCTATTGTTACAGAAGTTACAGAAATTCACAGTTTGAAGTTAGTGAGTTCTAATAAAGGTATGCTCCAGTAAAATGGTCTTCTGCAGGTGTCCTTATTAGACAGACAGGAAAAGAGCGAGGTGAGCAGCACCACATCATGCCCTGTCCAAGAGTCAGATCACTGCCTACGCTCAGAGTCATCATCCAGAGTGTTGGTCCCTGTCAGGGAGGAGGAGAGGAGCAAGGAGAGGCAGAGGATGAAGAAAAGAGGAAGAGATGAGCAAACAGATGTGAGAATTACAAACCACATCCATCGTACATCGCCAACCAGATGGCCTGCTGAGGTAGTCAGACAGCAGGCAGGAGTTCTCCTTAATAGTTAGGTTACAATTGCAGTTGTCATATCCACACAACAAACAACAGCTGCTGCTGCCACTGAAGGGAACAAAATCCCTCATTATCTGTCTAATACCTCTTGTGGTTGAACAGATAATATTTTGTCTTTAATCATTTGTACATGTGGTTAAATTTCAGAAATCTCCCCTCCCTCTTTCCACCCAGGAGGGTGTTGCAGCCAAGAGAGCAAGGACACATGGTGAGTGCTACTGCAGCGTGGCCTTCATTCAGGTCAAAATAGGTCCTTTTGTGCCTGGTGTTGTTGTCAATATTATTCCGTTTCCCTGGAGATATTGGGCAGTGACTGGACAAAAGAGTTTGTCTTTTGAGTTTTACAACACATGTAAATGAATACATGTCAACACAAAAACATTCTCCGGTGAACAGCTGTTTAGATGAGTTTTGTCTGTGTGAGCTGCCTATTACGTGATCGTGTCACTGAGATAAGTGTGGGAGTGCGGCTGCTCCAGCGTTTGTCTGCTGTCTGTACCTGCAGGCACCACGCCCCAAGAGTGACTCATTCACAGCAGTGTAGTACAGCGTTTGTTATCACACCGCCGTTGCTGACGACTTAGAAATGTGCATCAGCATTTTCATTTGTAACAAGCAGAGGTTTTTGATTGTGCTGCTGTGTTTGTGTGCGCCGCAGAGTCCATGGAGTTTAGCCTGGATGCAGACAGTCCCATCAACACTCCTGTGCTCCCATGCACTCCTGACTTTTACCTCTCACATTGCCACCAGGTAAAATACTTCTCAACAGGTTTTCAGCAGCTGTTTTACCTGTGGCCTAACGAGAAGCACGTCATACATCCTAAGTGCCAAACCATTCTTGCGTTTTTTTGCATGTTTTTTTTTTTACTCTTCCCCTTTGATCCTTTACAGTCTTACAGAATGAATTCATCACCGCGTGGCTTTGCCCTGGTGATCAGCAACGTGACCTTTGACAGTTGTGCTGCTGCTGACCTGGACCCCAGGAAGGGGGGTGAAGTCGACGACGAAGTCCTCAGGAAGGTCTTCACAGAGCTGGACTACGTGGTTGCTGTCCACAGAGACCTCACTGCTCAGGTAACACACACAAACATACCGGCTCAATATGAATTCACAGGATGCTTTTCAAAATGTGAACCATCGTATTTAGTCAACGCTTATGATGGCATACAGCAGAGACGCGTTTGCTAATTGCCCAATAATAGATAAGACTATTTGACTCTGAGTGCCAGCATTTTCATTATCTTATTTAGTTGACAAATGGAAAAGGGGAGCTGTCAAAGTGAGAGGAACCTTTTTTAATTGAACTGCTCTGACAAAGTCACTTAGCCAGAGTTTGTAGAAAAGGAGCTCTGTTTGTCAAGGTCATTGAGCCCAGTTCCCGTCTTCACTTCTGTTCAGTCTGGCAATCTTAAAGCAGAGTAAACACACATTTTGCATTTCAGACATTTCATTTGTTCTGAGAAACCTGTGAAGCATATCTGCTGTCATTGTCTTGCTCAAAGACATGAGTGAGAAGTGGCTCTGAGAGAGAAAAGACCTTGACATTAAATTGCTACTCAAATCTTCTGGGTAACCACTCACTTTCCTCACTCACCACTTCTGTATTGAAAAAGCAAACTGTAAAAAGAGGCAGTGAAGCCTTAGACACGCGCCTATCTATATTATATAATATTTCCTGATTCCTCCTTTCTTCTTTGTGTAGGGTATGAGGTCGTGTATTGAGAATTTCTCCCGACGACCAGAGCACCGGACAGTGGACAGCTGCGTGGTGTGTCTTCTCTCCCATGGAGTGGATGGAGCGATATACGGCACAGACGGACAGCTCTTGACGGTGTGACTCATAAATATGTTTCTTTCCTGATGTGTGTAAGTCATACAGCGATTAAGATGCGTGTCCTTTTCAGACTTTTGACTTATCGTTTGGTCATTTTCAGCTGGACTGGGTGTTTGAGGCCTTTGACAATGCACACTGTCCACTGCTGCAGAACAAACCGAAGATGTTTTTTGTCCAGGCGTGCAGAGGAGGTAAGATGTTATGATAAGGAAGATCATGAAAGAATTAGAGGTGTGTTTTTAGAGACTAGACAGATATTTGATCATCCATCCTGAAAGCACAAAAGTGGACTTGAATAGACTGACGCCAGCGTGTCTCTCCACATGTCCAGATGTTGTCTCCTCTCACCCTCTTGGATACTGATACCTGTGTGGCAGTTTATTATCTGGCATCAAAATGTGTCCACTACCAGTGTTTGTTCCAAGCTTGAATAGACAGAGTTCAATGAGGACAACAAAAGTCCATAAATGTGATATAAGATATTATTACTTTATCATGCTCCTAGCTAATTAGTCAGTTTTTGTGATGGAGGTCATGGCCTGACTACACTGCTCATTTCGCCCCTGGCAGCCCCTCAGGAGGAATCCTAATTATTATCATGCATTTCCTTGCTCCACCACTGGTGTGCAACTGAAAGGCTATTAGCCGTGGCCAATGCCTGTGTAAATAGCTTCACTGATAAACCAGTAACTGTTACGTCCCAGTGTTTGGGGTTTCATGGATTATTTATAAATGACCTACAGTAGGTGAAGGTTTGGATTCCTGAATTCAAACTTTGCTCCTCTTGAGTACGCTGAAGTGCTCAGGCTGTTCGAGGGTTTTGTCAAGTATTTGAGGCCCAATGAGTTTTTTAAACCAAGGCTCATAAAATTTCAATATTCTGAATAAAAGTATGGATCCCTATTTGTATGAGTTGATATGATGATTACAGAATAAGCTTTTGAGTTGCTGGCTCATCACTCAGCAATCTTGTGTTTTTGTCAGGGCTCTGATCAAGGCCACATTAGTATGAGTAGTTTTGCTATCAAGGCCAAATGAAGCCAAATGATGTTTGAGAGAAAAGAAAAAAATCAGTTTAACTCTGGATATCAGAGGCTTAATAGAAACCTTCTTTTCCTCCAGATGAGATGGACTGTGGCGTGGAGCAGATAGACGGACCAGGGAGGACCTGCTCCCCGAGCTGTGAGCAGCGAGACGCTGGGAGGGAAGGACAGGGGGATGCAGGCTCCAGACAGAGAGGGGACATGGGGAGGCCCAGGATTAAACTGCCGCAGCGCTCTGACATGATATGTGGCTTCGCATCTCTCAAAGGTCAGAGAACTTGTAAGTTTGTCCCTTTTTGTTATTCTGGGATGAATTTATTTGTGAAATGTACAATGATTTTTAATTAACTGAAATGTGTAAATGAAAAAAAAAATGTGTGGGCAAATTAATGGGGCAGCACAGATGTGCAGTAATGCATGAAACAGGAAAATGGAGATTTAAAAGCTACAATGTAATCACTAAAGCAACATTTCAGCCATGAAAATCACATCAGTGTGTGGGCTACCTGTTATTTCCACCCCCATAATACTGATGTTATAATGCCCCTGTACCCAACTGGGGTTGAATGTGCAGTAATTTTCCACCAGTACGCACAAATATGTGAAAACCAACATGGATTATATTTTTGGCAATTAGGCACACAATACATTATTGATTATATTGACTTATCCTATTGAATTGATTTGTGTTGCCCATTTTTGTAAGAGTTTAGTCAGACAGTTATAAAACAGAGAAACAATTCATGTCTCCCTGTTTAAAGATGACAGTTCAGTATTTTCTTTCTTTGTAAATACCAGACACCACCTTTTGCTTTGTTTCCCTGCATCTCATCTCAATGTGTTAAGCCTTTGTTGTTTGGTCTCTTCCTCCTCAAGGCACAGCAGCCATGCGAAACACCAAGAGAGGATCCTGGTTCATCCAGGAACTTAACACAGCACTCCGCCTCCGCGCCAGAGACACGCACCTTGCAGACATCATGGTGCAGGTGAATATAGACATTCTTTACGTTCACTAAATGTACAGTGTAATTTATGCTTTCATGGATTTAATTTTCTCCTTTCATCCTTTTTCTCTCACCTGCTTCTAGGTCAACGGGCGTATCAAAGAGCGAGAGGGTTACGCCCCAGGCACCGCCCACCACCGCTGCAAAGAGATGTCAGAGTTCACCAGCTCGCTGTGCAAAGACCTCTACCTGTTCCCCAAGTACCAGGCCCAGTATTGAAATATGCAAATATGAACATGACGGTGATTAACACACACAGACCATCATTCCTTGCTTCAAAGCATCTCAACAAGGGCACACATCTTCATTCCACGCCAGATAATGGCGCACACTCAGCCCCGTTCCAACTGTTCCAACTTCACATCCAAACGGAGGATTTCATGTTTTCTTTGTAAATACAGTACTGCCTCCACACATGCACAGACATGCTCATGCACAGATCCTGAAAAGGAAAATGAGCAAGCTTATGTTAATCTACATGTGCTCAAGAATGAGCCACATATTAGCATACAATATATGCATTTATCTCTGTGTGTGTGTGTCTATGCCAGTTAGATTTTAATGCTTTTCAGTGGAGACATTTTTATTTTTTTGTTTGTTTTCTCATTGCACACCTCCATTGAGCTTTCACAAGTCTCTCTTTTTAAGCTGTATTTTGTACACAGATCTATTTTTGTGGCTTTAATTTTATATGAAATTGTTTTATAAGGATTTTCTGTTTTCTTTCCACTGTACATACTGTTTGTTTAAAAGTTATTTCTTGTTTTTAAGTGAGGTTGCAGGCAGGGGGCAGCAGAGCAGAGAAAAATCCATTTCATCGTCTCGCTTTCATCAATATTATTTATGTCATGCAGTTCAAAATTATCTTTACTGTTATGAATGCAGATCGTTTTTTATTTAGTTGCAGACTCAGACTCTGACTCAGCTGCAGTGAGGATTAAAAAGTAAAATCATAATTGCAGGTTTGAACTGCCCATATTAGAGCAGCTCACTGTTTTTTCTTCACATAGCTTCATGAAGCAGAATATACCTACAGGGCAGCTCCGAAACAAAATCTTCATTTTTAGTAATTTTTCATGATCTTTCTTTGCCTTTGCCTGTAGATTTTGAACCAGCAAAAAACAAAACAAAACAACAACCTCAAATTTAATGAAGACGCCAACTGAAACTGTTACTGTAGATGTGTCCATGTCAGGGTGGCGGGCTGTCAGGGGAATGTGGTGCTACTTGTAGGTCATACACCTACTGTATGAACTTCGACCTTTGCTCTAACTTTGACTCCTGAGGTGTTTCTGCCAAATGCGAGTGCTGCACACCCAGTGCCCCTTACTGTATTCTGGTATTATTTTTAGTTTATCTGATGCAATAAGGAGGACAAAAACCTGTATTTCTTACGTCTTCCACAAACTATTTTCAGTTTCCTACAGCTGCCTGTGCCATGTGAGGATGATCTATTTGACACATTTAGGACCACGGTGGTGCTTTCACAGTATATTGTACTGCTGTGGCTGTCAACCCCCCACACACACCGAGGAAATCTATTTCTTAAGGCTGCGTGAGCATTGATGTTTCCCAGAAAAGGCCTGAGCTGGCTGAGTGTGTTTAGTTACAACAGTGTTGTCGTCGAAGAAAGAAACAGAATATATGATCGAAACAGTATTGATCGGGGACCATCTGTAAACAAAGACACTTGAAGCTGCGTGCGAGGAGCTTATGATAGAGTTTACCCTCTCATGGAGTGTGTTCGCTCTTCACTGCTTCTGGCTGTTAGCATAAGGAAATATCATTTATAAAGGAAAATGTCGTAGAAAAGAAGTTTTGCAGGATGATGTTTGCTGCCAAGTTCTGCAGAGGTGCAGTGTGTGGGGGGGATTTTTTATTTCTGTCAACACCAGTGACTGCCAATATACTGTACAATAAACAGGCCATGGTTTTTAAACGAGACACTTTTCAGTATGTTTTCTTAAAAGCTGCGTGTTTATATGTGCGTATGGAGGGTGCATGCGTCCGCTTTTAGTTGAACCCTGCAGAGTGAGCGTGTGTTGAGTGTGTGTGGCCTCGGCGGCTGCTCCGGTGCATGCTACGCTTTATTTGATCCTCCTTGTTGCTGTGTTTGTGTGTGTTGTTCCCGGCGTACAGCCCGTCCCCTCCGTTCTCAGGTATAGTATAACTGGCTCCCCACTATTCCGCTGCGCTCAGGTCTCTCCATGCTGTGACTGGGACGTATGTATCTCTCTTACACTGCCCGCTGCCCAGTGATAATGTTCTTAGTGTATCAGATAGAGGCCCAGCCAGCTGTCCACAGTCATTCTCCCATGACACACACATAGACACACACACACAGACGCGCGCGCCGACGGTCAGAGTAACACATTTCTCGCTGGCCTCCGGTGTAGCTGTGAGATTAGCCTGTTATGCGCTGGCGTGTGGACCACAAAGCGGGGCGGGGTTAAGAGGGATCTGCGTGTGTCTGTGTGTCTTTGTGGTTTTCATAATGGCCGCCTGTCTCATCAGCGTCGAGAGGAAGGAGCAAAACTCCCAGTGAGTTACAGTCGGAGACATCTAGATGAACTTATCAGAGAGGGATGAGCTCTCTCTCTCTCTCTCTCTCTCTCTCTCTGTGGGGGGTGCAGAGCAGTGGTGGTGGTCCGACCTGGAGGCCAGGGGGGTGGTGGGGGGGGGGGGGCTTTTCAGCTTTCAGGGAATGATGAGCAGCACATAGACACTCTCTCAGCTCTCTTCCTGTGTTAGCTCCTGTTGACATCCGAACCTGCTGCAGAAGTTAAGCAATATGGAGATCACTTTACCGTTATGAGCATTTTTGGGGTGTGTGTGTTCTACCGTGGGTGGGCACATTCAGCGCCCCCCCCCACCCACCACCTCCAATACCCCAAGGGAGCACTGCCGTAGCATGTGAGCGTTATGGGGATTGCCTTGCATCATTGGCTGATAAGGTGTGAGCTGTCATAGGGGTGTCGTGTGCACCTTCCTGCTCACGTTGCAGGGGCAGCCCTATGGGGGGTGCCCTTCCAGCCCCTGCCCCCGCCCTCACCACCCCTGTCCAAACAAGAACAGTCCATCCAAACACACACACACACACATACACACACACACATACACCTAATGGCCGGCTGGCAGGGAGGGTGCTGCTAAGGGCAACAAGTTGTGTGTATGTGTGTGCGTGCGTGTTATTAGGTGTCTGCAGTTCTAATAAAGGAAAGGGCTGTGTCCTTCACTGCCTCATCAGATGGCTTTACTCTGCTTTGTCCGCCTGTCTGATCCGTGTCTGTGCGTCTGTCAGTCCTGCAGTGGAGCTGGATGGCTCGCAGCCTCTGGATCATCTGGAGAAGAGTGCGGTCGGGAAGGACCTCATCTGCCTCTGTCCATTATCTCTGTGTAGCGAGTGCGTTGGAGAGTGAGTTCACGGGAGAGTGAGAAACTCAAGAAGATGTTTTGCGTCTTTATTTCGCTGGCTGTAAAGTGTGTATACAGTATATAAGTGTGAGAGAGAGAGAGCGCGTGCATGGTGTTGCCCACGCCACTGGAAATGCTGGGGTGTCCAGCGAGGTTATTTTTGGATCAGTGACAGCGTGTCAATGGCTGCAGATGCGTCGCAAAGGAAGGCTCTGAGATACCAACAGACCCTGGTAGGACTTTACCAAATCTTCCTCTACCTGTCTGCCGTCCTCTGTGTCTCTTAAAATGACCCTTCCCTCCACCATCATTTCACCTGTCTCTCCATCATCTCTCCATCTACCTGCCTGTCACCTATACTGTCAGTCTTACTCTAGCTGTCCTTCCCTGCTCCGTCCTTATCTTCCTTAATTCTTTCAAACCTGATTTTCTTCCACAACTTCCCTCTGGTCATTTGTTTTCATCTGTTGCATCCTTTCTCATCAACAAGCAGTGCTTTCAGTCTTTCCTGGCTCTCTCTGCTACATCACACGCAGCCCTCCCAGTGGCCTCGTGTTGAATCGATACTCTTTATCTTCCTCCTCCTCTCTTTTGTTTACTTG
The DNA here is from genome assembly GCA_030347415.2 of Decapterus maruadsi. Taxonomy (NCBI): domain Eukaryota; kingdom Metazoa; phylum Chordata; class Actinopteri; order Carangiformes; family Carangidae; genus Decapterus; species Decapterus maruadsi. The sequence goes on from CM064894.1 coordinate 19,874,855, forward strand.
AACAAGATTTCTCCAACTTTATATCAGATTTCTTCATACAGCCCTCAAACGCATCAGCAGTCTCCACTGGCATCACACTGCCCACGTTAAGAAACAGTGAGTGATAGATAAAATTGATTTTATTCATTTTATTTATTCATTTGGTGTGAGAAGACTGAGCTCTTATTTGATCTCTTGCTTTTGGTAATTCATCAAAAAAAATCTTTATTATTTATTATTTTCTTTTGCAATACCTAATTTATATCCTAAAGCACCTTGCTTCTACTGTATATATCCCTTTTCTCCCCTTTCTGTATGGCTTCTCAAGCTGCAGCCTTGTAAAGTCATTGCTGTTTTCATGTGTTGGTGGATATAAATACCTATATACAAGAAACCTGAGCAGACAGGTTAGATGTACGTGTTGAGATGAAGTCATGTCACTATATCCCTCCGTTCATCTGTTTAAATACTCATCCTAAATGATGGTCATTCCTTCCAGGAGCATCATGAGATGAGATGTCTGCTGGTGTTTCACCACCATCGGCTCATTTTCTTTAATACTCTGTCCAATCACACCTGTCGTACGGACACGACTCACAGCATCGGGTTGTTGTTGTTGTTAGAGGTGGTGGTGGACGATTTGAAGTGTTGTGTCCATGTCTGGGGTTATAAAGTGTTATTTTCTGCAGAGGTGGTGAATTTTAAGATGGAAGAATGACAAATACATGTGCAACTGAGGTGGGAGCAGCTGGGGTGCGCGTGTATGTGTTAAAGCAGCCTGAGCAACTGTCAAAGTGAAGAGGAGCAGTGAGAGAGTGTCAGCTCCTCTTCTCCTTCGAGAAGATGGATGATTGCCCAAAGCAAAATCTCTAATCCCTAACCCTCCTGGAGCCTCTCGGGGGCCCACAGGTCAGATATAAATAAGAAATCTCAATTAATCACACTATTTACAGGCTTAATGTCTCTCTGCAAAGTCACATGTCACTCAGGTGTGAAAGCTGCGATGGCGTCTCTGTGTGTGCGAGAGAGGAAATTAGAGCCTTGAAGGATTTGAAGAGTTTATGTGTAGAGCTGTTAATAGATCGCCCTAATATAATTTATTTATTGATCAGGAGCAGGATATGGCTGGTGTTTATTTTCAGGTTGATGATTTAGCCGGCTAAGTCTTCACAGATACACAGTGGTGATGGGAGTTAATGTTAGATGTCTGCATTTCTAGTAATTTTAGTGAGTGCTGCTGAGGTTAAAACAGGGTTACGTTTGGTTAAAAGAAGAGTGTTTCATTAGATGTTTACTGCAAACATAACTGTTCAACTGCATTTATATAATATTTTGATAATATTTCACTTTGCATGGCTTCAGACAGATTTGTAGTTGAAATTAGGTATAAGCTCCAAAATCATATTTGAAAAAAAATAAAAAAAATAGGAGCAATAGGATTGAAGGAAAAAAAATCAAATAAGTTAGAATAAGAAACAGTGATTATTTAGTCATCTGTAATTTCCTGATAATTTTCTAGACAGTATCCTGGAAAGAACTTTGTAATTTGATACTAATTATAATGAAATGTCATTGAATGACAAGCTCCACTATGATAATTATTCATAAACTAAATCCTTTACATGTTGAATTGCTTCTTGCCTTTAAACAAACTGCATATTCAGCTGACCTGTTGTGCATTGACGTAGAAAAAAAAAAGTAAGTTACTAATAAAGTGTTTGCATTAAAACACACAAACACATCCTTGTTGTGTTTAGTTCTGTCTAATGGACGCCTGGTTAACAGCTGCAGCGTTTCAGTGAAGGATCAAATGTCCAGCGGCTCATGTAGAAACGTTGCATTTGTCATAAATTTAGTGTTGACAGTTTGTAAGACTTCAAAACTTCCTTTGTGGGTAATTAATCAATGTCTACACTTGGTGACCTCTGTATTTGGTACATCTACACAATCTAACGTAATACAATACAGCAGCAACAAGTCCATAATGTTCATTTTGTGTCGTTGTTGACAGAATTGCCTTTCAAATTCATGTAGTCCAGCGTGTCATTAATACTTAATTATATATTTTTGCAATAATATCATTAGGGAAAAACCTGTGCACTGTAATGTGTTTACACATTTCCAACACATTACAGTTGAATGCACAGGTGTCCCAAATAAATTATAGTTACATCGTGCTTTAGAGGAAATATCAAATAAATTATAAATTAAGTTATAAATTAAATTAGGAAATTATTAGAAAATTATCCACAAATTATGGACCTGTGAAATAAAGTATTACTTCTACAGTAAATACTGTTGTATTGATAGTTGCACAGTATTTAAATCAAACATCTAAAACACTTTCACTCATCAGCCAGTCGGGAGGAGAGTTTTTTTTCTGTTTTAATTGGTATAATTCTCATATATCAAGGACAAATAATATCAACAGTACAGGGAGGACAGTTTTAACGCAGACGTTGGAAACCCCTGACCTGGAAATGACCAAACTGAGTTTGTAAAGTTGTGTTAATTACTTCCAAGTCACACAGCTGTTGTTGACCTTTGACCTTAACAAGGAGGAAGCCCTCTCTGTGGCCTCGTGTCATGCAGACCAGACACGCGGACAGACCGCTGCCTGTGTATACACCTGGTTGTGTGTTACAACCTGTGTGATGGACGTGGTTAAAAATGAGGTTGTGTGAGGAGACGGGTCTCAGTCAGTGAGAATGTCAACAGCAGTGAAATAGATCTCAGAAGTCTCAAATGTTACAGGCTACTAAAAGAGCTAATGTTCACCTGCCAAATGTCTCACGGACTGAAATGACTGGGATGTAGACGATTAAGCCATTAAACTTCATACGATATCGCAGTCACTTGATGTGTCTTTTCAATTACGGCGGTGCCTATAATGTAATAATTAAACTGCTAGGTGGCGTATCAATAGCTACAGGATGTTAACGGTGCAGCAGTGTCAATATCTTGTCATTGTTTTTGTGTAAAGGTTAAAGACCTCCATCTGTCTGCGCAAGTGGCCTCCTGGGAGAGATGGGCCGAAAGAGAGACAAACAGCGTGAGAGAGGCAGAGGTGTGGAGAAGTGTGTCAGTGAACATTGGGTCACACTGCTGCTAAATTTATCCACGAGTAAGGTTTCACCTCAGGGGTGGGGGGGTAGTGGTGGTGGTGGGGGTTTGGATGGATGGGGACAAGGGGTGGTGAGAGGGAAAGTTTGAGGGGGAAGAGTGAGGGAGAAACGTGAAAGGCTGCAATACAAGAGTTCAGCCGTAGGTGAGACGGCCTCTGATATCAAATGTGTGGCAGTGGCTTACAGGGCTATAAAGTGCTGAACTGAATACAAATCAGGGGTCTCATTTCCCAAATGCATCTTGGGGCTACGGTGATCTTAACTCTGGGACCCAGATCAAAGGAGACTGCAGTAATTTTCCTATGGTTGGCGCTCAGAGTGACCCTCGAATATGACTAATGACTCTTATCTGGCCAATAAATTAAACCATAAATTATATAGTCGGGGAAAAAAAGAAGAAAGACTTGAGTTCAGTTAATACACATTTATTTAATAATTCATCTTAATATGACTGAAAGAAGTATGTAATGCAAAAAATGAGAGAAAGTTTGTGTCAAATTATAAAACTAAACTTAACTCTACTAAATCTATTTACATTTCAGGTTATGTGTGAAGTAATAGCCATTTTTAATCTTGGCTCCAAAACACAACAAAACACTCCACACATTATACATCACCTCACAGCCTTACCTCGTAGCCCTCTGCCAATCTCAACCATTAACTTTACAAAGTGAATAATATAGTTCCAAGTTATAATCGATGAACAGAGTGTATTATATTTATATTGTCTCTGCAATATGTCAGTAAAACTGAGTACAATTGTTTTCTGAATGAATCTTGAAAATACATATCTCTCTTCAGATAGAATGTCCTCATCTCTGAATGGTATGAGAAACAAATAGATCTCATCTTACTGTACATACACTCATAACACTGGGTTGTCTTGATGGATCAGTGACTTATGTCATCAACACTCTAACTCTGTCAGTGGTTTGGGTCTGATCCAGGATGTTTGTTGCCCCCCCCACCACCCCTCCTTGTTTTTACCTAATAAAAACATAAAGTGTCCAAAAGGATGATGCTGACCTGAAGTCAAATCTAGACACTAACAGGCAGTGTATGAGGAGGAGAAATGTCTTATCCAACTCTGTCTAATTTAACTGGATTAGGGATGCACCGATATGAAAATTTTGGCCGATACCGATATCCGATATGAATTTTTCTGTTATGGCCGATAATCGATATTTACCGATATCGATATGTGTTGTTTTTTTTTAAAGTTTCTGAGATGATAAATTTTTGTACAGACTGAAAATCATGCAAACTGAATTTTTGAATGTCTTCCTTTATTTTCAGAATGTATTTTACTTCCAAATAACAAGGTTACAGGTTACACATGGCCAAATCCCCCTCCCCCTCCTTCTCCCTCTCCTGAAATAGCAACTAGACGGATATCAATCTCTGTCTATGTTAAAAAATGATGAACATCGGCCGATACCGATATTAATGCTGATATATCGTGCATCCCTAAACTGGATTGGATTTGATAATACATTATAAAACTTATTATAAATTAAATATATTTTTTGGACTTCTCACTGAATCACTCAAAGAAACTTAAAGCTGTTTCCACGCATTTTTTGGTGGGTTGAATTAATCCAGTATGCATCAGGTAACTCAGATATCCTCTATTGCAGGTTTAAAATACAACAGTTCTGAAATGGAAATGTTTAATGTTATTTTCAAGCCAACAGTGATGCTCAACATTCAGGGCCAGCAGTCGTTTCTAGTGAGAAGAGCATTCAGTGCCACTAAACTACATCCAACCATTATATAGAGTTAAATAATACACTTTGGTCCAACAGACCGACTGAACGCTGCTGTTTTTCACAGATAAATGCAAATGAAAACCAGCAGCAGTCTGGTCCCCAAAGACCCAGAAACCACATGAGAAGTTCTGGGTCAAAACAGAACAGCAGCTCGTGACCCAGTTTAAGTCGCAGGGCTGGAGACCAGATAGACAGATGAAAGTGAAGACCAGAGTCCAGCTAATGAAACGCCAGTACTGATACTGGCTTATCCAAATAAACTGATTTAACATATAGACCTTTTATCGGCAAACTTTTTGCCCTTATTTTTCTTAATTCAAATTACTTAGCTTTTATTAATTATTTCCAGTCAGGTGTGATGTTTAAAGTGTCTGTCATCTGATATTCACTCCTGCTGTCACCTTTACTGCAAAAATGTAGGACATTTAGTTTCCTCATGATCCATTACTGTCATTACTTTAACTTTATCTTTTATTACCGCATTGGAGGAGTCACTGCCAAAATAAAAGTGTTTGTGTACGAAACTAAATGTTTGCCAGAACAACATGATACTGTGATCTGTCCTCGAGCCCAGTCAGGCTTTAGTAAGGCATGTCTCCTATGCTAAAGGCATTTAAAGTACAGAACAGTATTATCCACCCTATCCCATATAATGTTGGTAATATAGTTATGGTCTGCACCCAGTTAGCAGGTGTAATTTTCATTCCAAAGGCCTGTGTCCTTGCTGCTGCTATCATTCATGTTTCTGCAGGAATCTGCTGGATTGGCCGCCTGACTGAGAATCTACCTCACTGAATTAAGAGCTGCTGACAATTTATTGTCAAACTTCAAGTGTCTGTATTAACCTCTACTGCTTTCCTCCGCTCTCTCTCTCTCTTTTGTGGTGTGTGTGTGTGTGTGAGACTGACCATACCTGTCAGTCACTGAGGTCTGTACTGTATGGAGGCAGCAGGTAACAGGTACAGTCCGTGTCCGTCACTCTGGCAAAGACAGGAAAGGACAGATGTAAGACAAAGATATCCAGAGAAGGAATTACAGTATATCAGAGACAAGAAAGAGAGCGAGCAGCGACCTGCAGGAGGAACATCTCACAAGATGAGGGAGCGGATCAACACTTTTGAGACAGTTCTCAATATAGATCAGTTTCTGGTAAGGTCAACTCATTTCTCTGTATAGTGAGATGTCTTTTCCAAAGTTGGATCAGTTTTTTCCAAGGTCTCCTGCATTTATGACTTAAATGAGTTGTAGAAAAAGGCAGCTTTTGTGCTGTTTCTTGCTTGTTTGTTGGCTTTAAATTTCAAATTTCATGGCGTTGCGAGACTAAATTAACTGTAAAGCAGCGTTAGAGAGGATAAAAAGGCCTCCATGGTTGATTTTTCCTGGATTACTTGGTGTGAAGTTTGAACCGCAGGCTCATACATAACACATGGAAGTGTACAGTTTGGTTTATTTTGCTCCTTTGGCTGCGTCGACATGCCTTAATTAGAACATGACAGCTTGAACAGTGTTTGGACGAGGCATGGAAATGTTATTGTGCTGGTTAATTAGTGTATGCATATGGAGACACGCGCTTGTGGAATGTGCGTGTTGTGTGTGTGTGTGTGTGTGTGTGTGTAAGAGAGGAGGGGGGGATAATCTCCTGATCTGTCCGTCAGTGAACGGGTCAGATTTTATCATTAACCTTGTGCTTAGGGACAGGGCTATATTGTTGTAAGGCCTCACATGAACACACAAACTTCCTTTTTTACACACTTCTAAACACACAAACACAAACTCGACACGCTCAAGAAGCCACACAAACACACACCACAGATATTTATGAATATGCAGTGCTGACTCCCTCTCATAAGGGACGCAGGAATGTGCGATTATTTTTTTAATTAACTCTCAATGTCACAGTGCCCTCCAACCTCTGTATCTATTAGCCGCTCTCGCTGTGACTGAAGCTCTTTCTTCCTATGAGCCTGTTTCTGTTTGCTTTTTGTCTGTTTGTTTGAACTTCAAGTTGTCTCTCACCTCTTTCTTGTGCCTTTACAGTCTGGATTACCTTGTTAAAGCCAGCGCGTAAAAGGCAGATTCATAAATGAGCTCAAAACTCTCGACAGCTCACTGGCAAAATCTAACACAGGGTTTTGTAAACCTAACAAAGCCAGAGAGGGAAACATTTGCATTCTTCTATTTTCTTCATCCCATGAGACCTGCAGTAAGCACAACAGTAAAAGCTTTAGTTGTTCCAGTGGAGCACAAGAAACTAATAAGGACAGGTGAGCGCTCTACAGTACTCATGACTACTTTCATGTGTCTTAGAGAAATCAGAGAGTCAGGAAGCGAGGGGAGCGGGAAAGTAATAAGAGCCACGAGGGACGGCAGAGGGAACCTTGCTGTGAGTAAATTAGTTCACATAGAGGAGGACGAGGAGTGGGGGGCGAGGGCGGGCGGGGGGGTACTGTGTGTCCTCTGGTGCTCTTGACTTGGTGTGGGAAGGTCATTGGACAGTTAAAGATGGCAGCGACTATGTTCAGAGCGTGTGAAAGTCAGTGAAAATGGCAGCTACTGGTGTAATTTCTGGGCCTGGTGCGGCTCAGCAGCACAAGGTCACACGGTGACACAAAGGCAAACACAGAGCTGAGAGATGGAGACTCAATAAAGTCAGCCGATAGAGTCTCAGTGAAAGTTAGTCTCTCTCTCACGCTGTCAGATCTTTGTCTTTTTTATGTCTGTTTCACTGTTTCAACTTATTTCCATTTTGACTTTATTAATATCTACTGGCAGTGTATCAGGGTTGCCAGTAACGCTGCAACTTTTTCCATCATCAATAAATCTGCCATATTTTTTACAATTCCTCAACTCTATGAATTGACTGTGATGAATTCAGACGTCAGTGAACTGACTTGAAAAGGGTTTTGAGGGGCAGCCAAGAGTGACTGAATTGTACAGGAATATTAATTCAAAAATTAAATTAAATTAAAAACATTTGCAGATTCATCATTGAATGAACAAGTCAAATAAATACTTTACTTAGGGGAACTGAGGGACTTCATTAAAAATGTTGGCTCGTCATCTCAGTGAGTCTTATTCATACGTAAATGATAACAGTTTAATTTACATTATTCTTCCCATATCAAACTGTAGTCTCAAGCTCTGTTGAATGTAAAATAAACGTATATAGTATATAATATAGTTATCCTATTATATAGTTTTGACATATAAAGACTGGAGAGTATTAAATGTACATTATGTCTAAACAACAGCATAAAGTGACTACATATAGTTATACTACTCCCTCACATGCCACATGATGTGTGTTCAGAAATTCAAGACGTGAAGATATTAAATGGAAAATATTGGACATGTAGAAATGTTGTTTATATTATGTGACTGAGACCTTGGAGGTAAAAGATGAAAAAGCAGCTCTCTGACTCTCTGTGAACACTGCACAGTTTCTGTGCTGCTGTACCTGGTTTTGATGGCGTCTGGTGCCAGCGTGTGTTTGATGTTGTTGATGGATTAGGTCTTTGGTGTTAATGTGTAGTGCAGCAGTGGTGGTGGTATCTGCAGAGTAGGACAGGAGACAGAGCAGGGACCGAGCTGCTGCTGCTGCTGCTGCTGCTGCTGCTGCATCATGCTGGAGACAACTGATGAGGTTCAGGTAAAAACACGGCTGCATCTGGTCGGGACAAACTTAATGACACACTCCAGGCCTTTTTCTTTAGGCTCCAGAGGTTATTTTATGGATCTGTTCATATATTTAGATTTTTCTTTTTAATGGTAAACCATGTTGAGTATGACTACAGTACACGAGGTATGCTAATCCAAATATTTCTATAGAAATTCACTTAATTCCTCCATGAATTAGTTTGATCTTATTTTAAACCTGCAATCTGTTTTGTTTACAGTTTTTCTCACATTGTTTCTTTGTTCATGAGAGATTACATAACGCGCCATGTTTTCTATTGGCGGCCACACACTTTTTGTGTTGTTCTCAAAAAAAAAAAAAAAAAAAATCATTTGAAGTGTGAGTCACAGCTCAAATTGAAATTATCTGCGTGGGTTCCTGGTGTTTTGCAGCAGATAAGAGGTTTGTGTGAAATTGCATTTACATGAATCAGGTTATGGTAAAAAAAAAACAGTGATAATAAGAGGCTGAAATCTAAGTAGTTCATATATACGGTGTGTCTTTATATGCGACAGAAACAGACAATGCGTTAAACCAGAGGATGATGACATTAGGTGAACTCAGCTTGTGTTTTGTCATTAGTAGCAAACTAACACATGATTTATGGAGGTAATATTCAACTAGCTCTTTGCACAATACCAAATGATTCAAATAGAGATTTGCATTTCTCCATAAGGCTCATCACTGGTCAACAGCTTTATCTGCATCAGTACAAAGGAAATACAACACACACCTAATGGTTTGTGGTTCGTAGTGAGGTTTAAAATAACCCGCTACATGATTTAGGGGCATCAAAAGTTCTTAAGAGCCTTTAACAGTGTAACTGCATGGCCACCTGCTATGTGGAGTATTCATGTATTAATTATAAACTTCTATATCAGTCACTTTGTCATGTGGTTGTAGTGACTTGTGTATTTCAGCGGGGCCTGCCTGTGTGTAGCACTGTTTGTGGCCCTGAGAAGACACGATTAAACTGACTTGTATTTGCCCTGCAGTCATTTTGAACTTTAATGCAACTGCGGCTTGTTGTTGCACTGTGATTTGATCATCAGTGAATATGAGCATGTGGAGTTAGTGGCATTGGTTTCATCCTGGTAGGGGCCTCACGGTTGGATGTGTCAGCTCTCCTTCCCTGTGTGAACATGAGACAGAAATGCGTGGCAGCCAGCCCTCTCTGTGATTTAGCATCTTGCTTTGCTGTAAGCCGGGATGCATGTGATCTGTAGGTTTCAGTTGCACATCGTAGCTGCACCTGGATCTGCAGTATTTTACAGCCCCGAGAGCGGTGCAAACTGATCACACTGGCTCACAAGGTCGTGTCATGTTTTCTGACCAAGTATGAGCGCCAGTGAGTGTGTTTGTATGTGCGTGCGCGTCTCTGTGGTTGTAGGTGTAAAGTGCGCACGTCGTCGGAAGGGGAAGATGTGGAATGTCCTCTCTTCCAGGATCTCTTCCTCTGGCTCCTCTCCAGCCCCTGCCTCCTCTCAGGGAGGGGATTTTCCGATCTCTATGCCCGTTTTGTCTATTTCTGTCTGCCAGGGTATTCAGGTTGGTGTGTATCCCTTACACACACGCCGCACTCCCCCTATCTCTTTCTTGTTATCTCAAGACTCTGGATCTAGTTTTATCCTTCACCCAAGTCTCAGTTGTCAGAGGTATTTCTCTCCTCTCCCGTCCCCTCTCTCAACTGCTGCTGCTACAAACATGTGATTTCTTAATCTGATGCGTTTTCTTTCATAGCTCGCTCACTCTTAGTGTTTCCCTTTGGTTTCCAGCTGTACGGTGAGTACAGGGAGCAGCTGGGAAACTTTGCCCGCCGGGAAGCTGCCCGTTTGCTGACAGAGAGACAATGGAGGCGACAGGCAGGGGAAACAGCCTCAGGCCGCAGAGGCCTCGGTCGACGGCACCACCATCATCATCACCATCATCACCCTGCATCCCTGGATTCGCATCACAGCCATGTCTCGTCTACCAAGAAGCCTCGGCCCTACTCCAAATGCCAAGGTGACCAGCGGGGCTGTGGTGTCATAACAGTTATTCAGAGACATTCAGGTGCCAAACTAAAGGTAGTAAAAGATGTCTGCAAACTGTCTGCAAACTATGCTTCAGTTGGCATGACACCTCATATGGTAACAGGTAACAAACAGAGGTGGAAATTAACATATTAGCTTTACTTTGAGACAGTTTTGAGCTGAAAATTTGCACTTCTCTGCAGAGGGAGCAATATTTGTTCAATGGCTTCAATTAATAGTCACTTTGCAGATTATGATTTTACATTCTCTGTGATAAGTGCATAAAATCGGATGTGCTGCTATTGTGTAATGAGGCTGCCGACTTAGCAGCTCCTGGACTCAGGGTTTTAGTCAGGATTTAAGACATGCTGAGGTAATGCACTGCACGCACACAATTTATTATAAGGATATCTCATACTTTATTTATTTATTCAGGTAACACGCTCAGCTCTATATTACATTTGGTCTCCCAACACAAGGTCTAGTATCTCAAACCCATTTCTATTCTGTCTTTTTAAGCACATTGTGTTTTGGCTCTGTTTTTTTCTGTCACGTTATTTAAACCCATTTTATTTAAAAGCAGGGCTACGCTGTGTTTGTACAAGAGTTTCCTAAACAGGCACTCAACATATCAAAATCAATTCACTAGTCAATGGGGTTTCTACTCAGCCTGTGCAGGGGAAAATACTAGAAAGTGAAAGAAAACTACTCTAACGGCACCACTTCAGTAAATGTTTGCACTATAAAGAGTCCGCTTTTCAAAAACTCTAATCTGCTGCTTGAATGATACAGAAAAACAGAAGAACCAACAAAGGTCCATTAAGGGAAAAAATAAAACCTCTTTCAAGTGCAATTGTAAATCAGAACTTTAAACAGTGCATTTATACACCAGGGAAATACGACTTTTACCTAAATGATTCAAACACTTTGTTCCTGAAGACAGTGACTTCGTTTATTGTCTATATTCCTTTGTACATGTTTCTATACGGAAACTTTTTCCAGACAATGCACATGCTGTACATGCACCAGTAAATGTCAGAGCACCACCAAACATAAAGATCACCCAGTGCCAACATTACAGGTATTTCTGTGCTAAGCTCCGCCGTGACTGTGGCCATAATCACACTGAATGATTCCCTCTCAGGCATTGTTACAATAGCTAACTGTCAGTGATTAAATCGAATGATAAATGGCTTCAAGGTGAATCATTAATTTTATCTCTCTGTCCCAGATTGTTTGGCTCGTGTGCGGCGGTACATAGTGACCAAGATGGGGGAGGACTGGATTTTCCTGGTTCTTCTGGGACTGACTATGGCGCTGGTCAGCTGGAGTATGGATTACGCCAGCGCCAAGAGCCTTCAAGGTACCACAGGCCGAGGTCGCAGGGATTAGAACGTGTCAAAGTTACTCCTTAACGCCACTCGATGAGTTTTAGTTTCCGCTGTAGATCATTGTTCCATTTGAACTCCTGCATGTGATGCACTCTTTCTCTTCTCTTCCAGCCTATAAGTGGATGCACGGGGAGCTTAGGGGCAACGTGGCGCTCCAGTACCTCGCCTGGGTTTCCTATCCCATGATCCTTGTCATGTTTGCCTCGCTCTTCTGTCACCTGGTTTCCCCACAGGCCATCGGTGAGCTCTCCATCAGCCTCTCTTATCTTCTCCAACAACCTGTTTCTACCTCCTTGTTTTCCTGTGGAAGGAAAACAGCATGTTGACATCTTGTTTTTTCCCTTAGTGCATTCACTGTCCTTCGACTTTGATTTTTTTTAGTCTTGATCCCTTTGCTGTTGTTGTTTTGTTTGTTTTTTTTCTTTCTCACAGGTTCTGGTATCCCTGAACTGAAAACCATCCTGAGAGGCGTCGTCCTGAAAGAGTATCTGACCCTCAAAGCTTTCGTCGCAAAAGTCATCGGCCTGACCGCTGGCTTGGGCAGTGGGATGCCAGTGGGCAAAGAGGTAAACAAACAAACAAACCCACCTTTTCATTTCTTTATCATCTGTTTTTTGTAGTTTCTATCACCATTCATTGATCCAGCATCACTGTGGTTTGGGTCTTCTCTTCCTCCGTCATTCTATCTCTTCTTTCTCTGAGCTGGGAGGATAATAAATCATCCTCTGTCATGTTTTCTCCTCTCTCTCTCCCTCCTCTCATGGGACAGAAGCAAATTATTCAAGTCCTCAGCAAAGGAGTACATTCATTTTCCCTGTTTCTGCAGCGGGGCAACTGTCACATCCAGCGTTTATCCTATGATTTATCTGCCCTGATACAACATGTCCCAGTTTAGACTCTGTGTTTCACAGACGATGGTCACTGTCTGTGTGGGGAACGTTACACGTGGATCACCTGTGTCACTGATTTCCTCCCTTCACCTCCAGGGTCCATTTGTCCACATTGCCAGTATCTGTGCCGCTGTGCTGAGTCGGTTCATGTCCATCTTCTCTGGGGTCTATGAGGTAAGCTGAGGCCCTGACCAAAAGCAGACTACAGTATATTACCCAAAGCTCCTAGTTAATGCACCTAATGAATGTGTAATGCAGTTTGCTGCGTCTTTGTCATAATTACAGGGTTCCCACAGGCTCCAAAGATCTTTATCTGGGCAAAATGAATTGTTATGATTGATTGTTATGAAGTATCAAAGGATGACAGTGTCTGTTAGTCGATATGTTGGTTCACTACTCCGGTCCAAACTCTAGGTTTACATGGTCCCAAAACGCTGTGTGCTAATTACTTTGCTTTAATGTCCTCTGATTTTTCTGCGAGCTGCATTTTTGTGGTTTTGAGTGAGTTCTCTCGATAACAATTGGATTTGTTTCCATGGAACTTCTTCCCACACAATCGTGCCCCCGTCAGGTTGAACTGTATTAAGTTTAATGATCCCCTGACTTTTCATTTATCGCTGTCATCAAATCAAAGTTTATAGCCTTGTTTTGAAAACGGCTGTGTGACCTTGAAAACGCTGTCCCTAGCCCTTCAAGTTCTCTCAGCACTTTCTACTTGGTGAGGTCTTAAATTACACGAGGGCCCGGCGGCGTTTCGAGTTTGCCAAACATGCCAATTTTGAGTCCTTGAGATTCATTGAAAGGTCCTTGAATTTGATGCTGAAGAGAAAGTGGGAGCCCTGTGCTTGTTGTTCTCTCCCATCTGTCTCCCTCCCGGCCGGCTCGCGCCCTCCCCTCCCCTCCCCATCCAGTTTTTCTTGTGTCTTTGTTTTGGCTCGCCCCCTCGCACCTCGTCTGTGTTTGTGTCTCACAGTATTAATAGTGTGATGGTAATGTCTGGCATGTGTATTAACAGTGAGCTCCCATATCCCTGTCCCCCCCTCCCACCCCTTCCCCTGCCCTCTCTATCTCCTCCTCCCTTTTGACTTTCTCATTCATCCCTGCTCGTCTCCCCCTCCTCCCTGTCCATTTCCACCCGTGACCCTTAACCCCAGAATGGCACCCATAACCAGGACCTGTTGGTGTGTGCGTGTGCCGTAGGAGTGGCCACCTGTTTCGCTGCCCCCGTGGGAGGCAAGTCCCAGCCTGCTGTCCCCACCCGACTCACCCAGGCGCAGCGGGTCTCCGGTCAGCTTTGTCCTCCTGAAAAAACATCAGCGGCACAAAGACGGAGGGCAAAACTGACCTCAGACCAGTGTCCTGCTCTGCTCCGCCCACCAGTGATCGATTCAAAGGGAATGAACGTTTACACATGCAGATTAGCAACGCTGCACATGAGCCTTGAATTATGAGGCTCTGTCTGAGATCAGAGTGTTTTCAGCATCTCAGCTGCTTTTCAGTCAATCCACACAGATAATGCAGCACAAATAATGAAGATACTTTCTTTCTCATGTGTCATTTTGAAACACTACGTGGAACATCATAATTCAAGGTCATAAATAATCAGTGGCAATGTTTAATTTCTGGTCTGCAATCAGTGTCAGAGCTGTTTCCCCGAGGACACTGTGACCACTCACTTTGTTTGCCGATTGCTTAATTGCCTCCTCTTAGTCTGACTGCTGTCATCACTCTGTGCATCTGCTGCTTTATATTCTCTCTGTGTGATTTTTTTCTCCTCCTCCTATATCACTTTTTTACCACACTCCAGCGAGCATTATTTATTCACTTTATTCCATTTTGCTTCCCCACTGTCAATTCTCCCCCTGTGGCTCCTCATCCTGTCCTTTTCCCCCTTGATCTTTTATTCTCTCTTTACCGACTCATTCTCCTCTCTCTCTCTGTCTGTCTCTCTACGCTCTCATTCCTCCATCACCTTCATTTTCCCCTTCATCATCTCCCACCTTTCATCCCTCATTCTCTGTCTCTCTCTCACTCTCTGTTTTTCACCCCTCCCACCCCTGTCTCCTCCTCTCCCTCTCTGTTTTCTGTGTCAGTAGAACCCTTACGGTTACACAGATATACTGACTGTTGGCTGTGCCGTGGGGGTGGGATGCTGTTTCGGCACTCCACTAGGAGGTACTATGCATCTGCACACTGCCTATCACAACCCAAACACCCCCCTCGCCCCTGGTACTGGTTCAATCATGTGATATATAGGCTATTTAAAAAAAAAATACAAGTTTTCATGTACATCTGAATAATAAACATCAGGATTATTTGAGTAGCAACTTTAAGATCATTGGTTTTGTTTATTCAGTCACTGAGCACATATTACCTGATCAAACTCAACCAAAACAAATTTTGCAAACCGTTCTTTTATTTCTTTTACTTTGATCCAGACTCAGATGTTGCATTTTAAAAACGCTGATTCATGAAGGAGCTACTGATGACAGTTGTCGGGTGCCTGTTGTTGCCAGGCAACTGTCAGTTTAACTTACACTTTTCATTTTAACTTTTATAGCTGCTTATTTAGTTAGATTAAACTTGTTTTAAGGGGCTTTAAAGAAACTTTACACACTGATGCGATAAAAGGTTTGCAAAAAAAACCCCACAGTTTTTATTTTGGCTCAATTTACAATAGCTATTATAGCACAATAAATACATATGTAAATATAGAAATGAATGACTTTGATTGAGTATTAAACCTAAATCAATTAATGAGAGGTGCATTCAGTCAGTAATAGCAGCGTCATAAGGAGTTTGGTGATAGAGACGGTAACCATTACTCCGCCTCCTGACTGCTGCTGAGAGGAAACATCCAAATCCAGAGATAACAGCAATCTGTCTTTTCAATTCACCGTCTGATGGGCTCCTTTCACCTCTTCTCTGATATTTTCATTGACCCAACCGAGAAAACAAACATCATTAGTAACAATAACTGGTAGATTCAGTATGAAAAAAACAAACAAACAGAAGCATCCCTCAATACGTAGCAGATAAATGAAAGACACTAAGAACCCAGTTATCAATCAGAACAGAAAGGAGAGAAAACACTAGAAACACTGTTCAGATGTTGTGTTTTCACCCCCTTCTGCTCTTTGCCTGTTTTTATCTTGTTCAGAATAATGTTTCTGATGGCTCTGATGTTTATTTTATCACTTCACATGCTGATTATACCCCCGTGAGTGTGTGTGTGTGAGTGTGAATGTGTGCGTGCGTGTGTGTTCCCTCCCTCCCTGTGGTTCTCCTGTTGTGTATAATTACACCCTTAGCTTCTAGTGTTTTTGGTCTCATTCTGCTTATTTAACTAATTTCCTTCTCCTCTCTCACTCTTTCTCACTCTTTCTTTCTTGTTCTCTACCTTCTCTATTTCTGTCTCTCTCTCTCCCTCCCTCCCTCCTGTCCTCCTCTCTTTCCTCACACTATCCATCCTCATTTTCCGTCTCCTCTGTAATCCCTCCTCTCCCTCTCCGTCCTTCCTCCACCCTCTCTATCCCCATCTCTCCCTCTCTCCGCCACCACCAGGGGTGTTGTTCAGTATTGAGGTCACGTCTACCTACTTTGCGGTGAGGAATTACTGGCGGGGATATTTTGCCGCCACATTCAGCGCCTTCATATTCAGGGTGCTCTCTGTTTGGAACAAGGATGCTGGTGAGAAGCGGAGCAGACGCACATTCAACGCACACACACACACACACACACACAAAGCAGAGAAATAGTGCTGAGCTGGTGTGTTAGGGAAAGTAGCTGTCTACGCTTCTTAAGAAATGTTTTAAGTCATCAGAATATGAAATCCACCCGCACTATAGTAGAGACACTTGTAACTTATGAGCAAATCCCTGCAGCCTGTCACTTCCTTTATTCCAGAAACACCAGCTTCATACAGTTTAGACTAATATTTTATAAGGCTGAACTTTTATGTGTACAAGATACAATTCACAAAGGGAAAATCATTAATCTATGTCTTCTTTTTTCACTTTAGTCTTTATCCTTATCTTCTCAACATTCAAACATCAGGTTCTTAGGATTTATATAAAAATGTCATAGGGATAATTCATGTTTTTGCATTTCATGTCTTAATTTGTAATTATGAACAAACAACCCTAACTTGTAATTGAAAAGACAATGCTCTGATGTCACTGTTGTCATAATGTTGCGTTCAGGTGCAGCAGCCAGGGTTTTTTAATAAATCTACTGCACCTGTTCAGCACCAACAGTCTAATACTAGTTAGCAACTAGCTGGTGAACAAAGTACAGCGTTTAGCAGCTGAAGTTTTCCCTCAGCCGTCGGTGGAGCGAAAGCAAAGATAAAAGCAGAATGGACTTCCATTCAATAGGACGACATGAACTTCACTCTGCATTTACATTTTGTTTTGCTGCTCCCAACTTTTTTTTTGTATGTGTGTGTGTTTTGACTTTGAACAAATGTGATTTATTGTTTAGCAAAGATAATGAATTCTCCTCTGGAGTTTTTGTCCTTTTGTTTGATTTTGACAATTAAAAAACTGAAACTCAGCAAATTTATCACCGAATTGTGGGACATTTGAGGCAGACAAACTCACATATTTGTTGTAGTAAATTGTAGTTTGCATTTTGTTGAATATGTTTTTATCTTTCTTTCTCAGTCACGATCACAGCTCTCTTCAAAACTAACTTCAGGATGGATTTTCCCTTTGACCTGCAGGAGCTGCCTGCGTTCGCAATCATAGGGTGAGAACATTTGTAAGGGCCGTGCAATCCAAGTGTTTGTTTCATTCTTGTGATGAGTCATTGTTTTGCAGCTTAAAACAAAATGCGCCATGAGTCAGTATATTATCTCTTTTTCGTTCTGCTATTGCGAAGTGAATAAACTGAATAAACCGTCTGCTTCATGTTCTAGGATCTCATGTGGCTTCTTGGGGGCGTTCTTCGTCTACCTGAACAGACAGGTGGTTCTCTTCATGAGGAGGCCGACAGCTCTCACGCGTTTCCTTACCAAACAGTGAGATCCCATCACACAAACGCACCCACCCACGCACACACAAACAGGGCTGCTGTGCACTCACTGCTGCTGTGGATTAGTGCAGCACTGAGTTGCTGCTAAACCGCTGTGTTTTCCGGTAGCAGACGCTGTTCCCAGGAAGTCAAACGATTTGCACGTTCAAATCTGGTTCCTCTCAATGTATCTCGGCTCCACTCTCCGAGCTCATCAGTCTCACAACACTGGCCAGGACAGCAGCAAAGCCTTAACAACCTTTCAGCCAGTTATTCACTCAACGGGGAGATTCACTTATCCTCGGAGACTCGACAGTCAGGGAACATTAGTCTTCACCATTAGAGAGAGGCAGAGAGCAGCGGCACCAGGAGAGCTGTACAATCGGTGCCGTTACACACTCACATTCAGACCTTCATTACAGTTTCCTGTTCCATTCCTTGTTGCAGGTTTCTGAGAGCGTTGTTTCCAATTAATGCCTGTGTGTGTGTTTTTCTCTCTATTTCTCTATTCCCAGTCGATTAATCTATCCAGGTGCAGTGACACTGATCATCGCCACCTTCACGTTCCCCCCTGGATTTGGACAGTTTATGGCTGGAGAGGTTAGACACAATCAGTCTCATGCTCTCTGACTTCTTTTTGGTGTGTGCTCGTTAATATTCACAGTATTGTCAAAGGAGGTCAGTGGTGTCTCTGCTGTGTGTTGTCATGTTATTGCTATATATAGACAGAACAAAAAAAGGCTGTGATCATTTGAATTTTATTAGCAACTTAAAGGGAAATTCCACCGATTTTACACATCAAAGTCTGTTTACAAGTCTCAGGGAGTACGACTGCATATATAAAAGCAGTTATATAAAGTCTTTTGTTGGTCCAGAGGGAGCCACATTCAGTCTGATGGTGTTGGTAACTGTGCTGAATTGAATTAACCAGGAAAAAGGGAAAAGGGAAATTGACTGCATTATTTGTGGACATTGCTTTTCTGACTCACCCATATTCATACAGCATTGCTACATATATGTTGCATCTCTATCTCACATAGACTCATTAACCAATGGTACTTCATGGGGCAAGTATCTAGGATGACAGGCGTAAGATGTCCACTCGCTCTGAGCGTCTAATTTACACAAAGTCCAACTTTAGTTTCTATAGTTTTAACCATTTACTTTTTCTTCCAGCAGAAATTCGTATTTGACATTTTTGATCATTTGTTATGTCTGTTGCTTCTTACAGCTGATGCCCAGAGAGTGCATCAACTCCCTGTTTGATAATTTCACCTGGACCAAAATCACAGCATATCCTCCTCCGCCCGGTTTGGGGCGCTCCTCCGCGTGGCTGCACCCTCGCGTCAGCATCTTCATCATCCTTCTCCTCTTCTTCGTCATGAAGGTAACCCTCCCTCCCTCTTGCTGTGCACCATAGGCATCGCCTTGAAATAGCACTTGATAGCATGAAAAACCTGGGGACCGGTTCTCGATCCCACCTTGATCCTGTTTTTGTGTTACAGTTCTGGATGTCAGCAGTTTCCACCACAATGCCCATCCCCTCGGGCGCCTTTATGCCAGTGTTCATACTAGGTAAGAGGATTTTGTAATGCGAGTGCAGTATCTCCTGCTGAGCTTCAGTTCAATTTGTCTTTACCAGCGTCTCTTATCTCTGTCCTCAAGGAGCTGCTTTCGGTCGCCTCGTAGGAGAGATCATGGCCACTCTGTTCCCCAATGGAATCCTGTTTGATGGGATAGTCTACCGCATCCTGCCAGGAGGTTACGCTGTCATTGGTCAGTCTGCTGCTACCACTACCTTAGAGTAAAGAGTAGTAGATTTAAGAAGAATGAAACCACCTATTAGTATGGCCTTAATTTCATGAACGTTTAGGAATGGCATCCAAATTCATCTACAAGTGTAAATATGCTGAGATAGAGAGGACAATAAGGCCGTTTTTGCTTTGCTTGGAAGGGTTTTTGGATATAATGAAGCCTCAATGCCAATGTTTTTCAATCTTGGGGTTGAGACCCCATGTGGGGTCATCTGGAATTCAAATGGGGTCGCCTGAAATGTCTAATTGAATTTTTTTTTTTTCCAATTATTATTCTTTCTTTTTAAAATTATGATTAAAAACACCACACACAATCTTAACCAAATGTATTCTATACTTTCACTTTCTCAAATATAAGTCGAGTTCAAATAAAATGCAGCATAAAAATATCTGAGCTGGGTTGTGTGACTGCACATGTTCGCCAGAAATTTGTGATGTCAAAATGGGGTCACAAGCCAAAAAAGGTTGGGAACCACTGCATACTGTCTTGTATGACACTGGAACCATAGTCAATAACATTTCAATTATGACAAACTACATATTTGAACCCATGTCTGCTTCAGTGTCAGAAGATAAGATGAGGTTTTCATCATACAGTCTACTTGATGCATACTTTTTATTATGACCAGGCGCAGCTGCGATGACGGGGGCCGTCACACACACAGTTTCCACCGCTGTAATCTGCTTCGAGCTGACTGGTCAAATCTCCCACATCTTACCTATGATGGTGGCCGTCATCTTAGCAAACATGGTGGCCCAGGGTCTGCAGCCTTCCCTCTATGACTCCATCATCCAGGTGAAGAAGCTGCCCTACCTGCCTGAGCTGGCCCTCGGGCACATCAGGTACAGTTTGCAGCGGTTGTTTTGTACGTGTTATGTTTCAAGCTGCCATTGTGAGACGGATGGTGATTATTGTACCATCTGTGCCTCCCCAGCAAGTATAACATCTTTGTGGAAGACATCATGGTGCGCAAAGTGAAGTTCTTGTCTTCTCAATCCACCTATCGGGAACTGAACCATTTGCTAGAGACCACGACTCTGAAAACCATCCCACTGGTTGACTCAAAAGGTAGGACAACGTGTATAATTTCTAATAAATGCATCTGTCACGTCTTCAAGAGGTTTAATGGTGAAGGAGTAGGCCGAGTTGGTGAAGTTTTACATTTGAAGCCCTTCATGTGTCTTCTCCATGAAAGTCCCCCTCCCGTCAGTGTCATCATATCATGCCATGTCATCGTATATAGTGTCATATGTTGATTATTTAAAAAAAATAGTGTGACATTTTGGAAGCTGTAGTATTTCTTTCTTGCACTTATTTAGATGAGTATATTAATACCATTCCCTTGTCTCTATTGTTAATACAAAATAGTCAGTAGAAGCTAACTTAGCTTAAAATAAGAGCAGCTAACATATTAGAGTCTACAGGAAGTCAGTGCTTGTGATCAAGTAATACTTAAAGATATTATAATGTGTTAATCAGAGATGCTGCAGGCAGATTTTCCTAAGAGCCGAACTAGCTGTTTTCTGTCTTCATGCAGAGCTAAACCACCGGCCGCTATACTTTTGTAACTTTTCTATGTTCTGTTCTTTCTTTCTTTTTTATGTAAGGCATTTTGACCTGCCTCTGTGTATTAAATGTGCTATATCTGTATTAACTTGCCTTGCCTTGAGAGAGAACATCCATTTTTTTTCCATCAAACCCTCACCAGAAAAGCAAATTAAACTAGAAGGGCACTTGAAGAGCGCAGATCTCCTTCAAGGCCAATGTCGAACAATATACACCAGACATCAGAGAAAAAAATCCGAATTCATAGTAAATGATGTGGATCTGCCCCAAACTTTAATGGGTTCCTTCCCGGCTCGTCCCCCCTAGATTGGTTGAGCACATTTTGCGTGAATCATGCCGACAAATAAACAAGACATGGGTGCAATTGTAACCTCTGTGGTGGAGGAAATAACTTCCCCGAGTGCCTGACTGGTCCTTTGACACTTCCCTCTGCAGAATCCATGATTCTTCTGGGCTCCATCGAGAGGACAGAGCTTCAGGCCGTCTTCGACTGGTGGCTCTCACCAGAGAGGCGAGTGTTTGAGAGAGGTCAGAGTTCACCGGACCAGGGCTCCAAAGTCAGCTGGGAGTCCTTCACCTTTGTCGATGAGGAGGGCGGAGAGGAGGGCGCAGACAAGGTGCTACAAAAAATCGAGTCATAAATTGCTTCACAGATTGATGCTGTGAGTGGAAAGTTTGTTAGTTTCAACAATCCCCTTGCTGAATATGTTGTGCCCTCAGTCTGCTCCAGTGCAGGACGAATGCAACGGGCCCATCCAGTCCCCCAGACCTCTGGAGGCCTCCACCAACCACACAGGCTCAGGTAACATGGCACAAAAAGACAAGCTCGCCCGTCAGTTGTCGCTTCCTGTCTCCTCTTACATGTGTTGCCATCCCGTGTCCTCAGACAAGCGCAAGCTGCCGTCTGTCAGGAGGACCCTTCAGAGACTCTTCTCCTCCACGTCTTCATCGGGCCAGACCGAAACTCAGGTACGCCGCTAAGATTGGCCTCACACCTACTCATCACTTTGACCCCAAATGCTTGACGGAGCGGCGCATCAGAGATCTGCTGTCGAGTTGGCAGTGACAGCTCAGACAGCAGCGTCCGTCCGACATGGCAGCCTGAGCCACCCTCGCTAATGTGAAGGGAGGAGCATGGCATGATGCAAACATAGAGGAGTTGACATGTTTGTTTGTTTTTCCAGAGCTTTAAAAACCACTAGGGGGCATCTTATCATCATCTGGAAGGTTGTTTAATGTGACTGACCCTCCATCTGTCTGTCCCTCACTCTGTCTTTCCTCAGGACACCACGCCCCCTCCGCTGACTGATACCTTGTCACCAGAGGAGGTACTGTACTGTACACGACCGATTCAGCGTCCACACTGCGATCAATGAGATAATCAAACCACTCAGATCAGTGATTTGAAACTGTGCACTCACACAATCTGACCTCCTTGTGATTGGCTGCTGCAGATCAAAGCCTGGGAAGAGGCAGAGCTGGACAAACCAGTTGATATGGAGCAGATACGTATAGATCCCTCCCCGTTTCAGCTGGTGGAACGAACATCTCTACACAAGGTGAACACAACCACACCTGATTGATGCATCACCACACGTAAAGATCATGTATACACACTGATTCACTGATGAGTCATGTACTATTACACTTTTATATTGTCAGGCACATATTTAAATAGAGTAGCCTTGATTTTGAGAAGTATGACCCGTTTCTGTACTTTATTTTTTGCACAGTTAAACAAACAAGATATAATATGCTAATTAGTGACTTGAGCCCTCTGTGAAAAAGGCAGCCTGTCGACACAGCAGGGGGTGCGATGCAGCAAAACTATGCTGGGTGGTACGGCAAAAAGAAGATGAACCAGGCTTGTTTGATTGGAAAATAAAATATGCAAGAACACATTCTTGGTAACCTACTTTATTTAATGTATTTCAATTGTTTTCCTCACAGTTGCTATAAAAAAAAAATATTTTTTAAATGTCACTCTGATAACTTGACGTTTTGGTGTTTTATAGCCATTTAAATGCATTAATCTGCTACTCTGGTACAAATAGACTGGGATGTATTTAGCTTAAAACAACCTGACCCAGCCTCCTGCTGTGTTGTGAGTCTGGATCCTCACTTTGAGGTGCTGGTAGCCCCAGGAGAGCTGTTTCCCCCCTGTTTCTAGTCTTTATGCATGGCAAAGACAACTGTCTTCTGGTTGTAGTTTCATATTTAGCATGTAGACATAAGAACAAATCTTCTCATCTAGACTCTGGCAAGAGCAAATTAAAGTATTTCCTAAAATGTCAAAGGACTCCTTTAAAACACATTTTACATATCAGTTCAGCCCAAGAATTAAAGCTGTATGGGAAAGGTAGGATCCAGTAGGATCCAGTCTCTTGAGACCCCAACCCATAGAGAAGGGGGACTTTTGTTGGTACTTGTACTTGTTTTTTTTTTCATTTCTTTGGTTGGCCAGTAAGGACAGAGAAAGAAATTGTATTATACATCTCAGTGCATCGTGTTCTCTGCTCATAAATCTGTCTATAAAGCTTTGAATCCTGCGTCTTGCGAATTTTATGCTGTGACTCATGTTATGCTGGCATGCCATATATTTCCTCTTATAGTTGCAGAGAAATTGTTTACGAGGAACAGTGCAGCCATGCAAGCAGAACACTGTCACCGTCCAATACATTTAACACTGAATGGATCATGTGCTTCTCTGTGTCATTACTCAGACCCACACTCTGTTCTCTCTGCTGGGCCTCAGTCATGCCTATGTCACCAGTATTGGAAAGCTGGTGGGAGTCGTGGCACTGAAGGAGGTAACGGTTCTCTTTGTCTTTTGTTTTTTTTCCAGTATCTGCATGTTTTTTGTCACCTCTGTTAATTTGAGACTGTGATGCGGCGTGACAGCCAGCTGTGGTGATCTCCTCGTGGGCAGTTGTTCTGTCACAGGGTGCATCATGCTTTATGCTCTGATTCATGCGGTTATTCCATTCACCGCCCTCGCAGCCCAACTCCCTCGATGCTCACTTTAACAAACCCACATTCACTTCAGCACATGTTTCTGTGCTTTATGGTTTTGCTATTTCAACCTCCCCTCTCTCCTCCAACAGTTGCAGAAGGCTATAGAGGGCTCGACCCGGAGCGGGGTGAGGCTTCGTCCCCCTCTCGCCAGCTTCAGAGACGCCAGCAGGAAAGCCAAGAAGCACCAGCCGCCACCCTCATCCAGCCCTTCCTCCCCCACCCGGGAGAGAGACTTGTGGGGGGAGGGTAGCAGACATGAGGAGGAGCTGGGGAGGAAAGAGTCCAAAGAGGATTCCCGAGGGAAAGCGTCGTCTTCCAGAGGAGCTGCCGGGTGTGACAGTGCGGCCTCCTCCCCCACCAGCTTGGGAAGCAACCGTGGAGGCTCCACCACCACCACCACGAGAGAAGTCGATGATGCTCCTCAGGAGCTGGAGTCCCCTTCTACCTCCTCCCCTACCTCACCTTCACCCCCTGCCTCCCCGGTGTCACCCACCAGTGTCACGCTGTCCTCCCTGCAGGAGGACAGAGAGAGTGAGGAGTCAGACGAGCCCATATAGGAGGACTGGGTTTAAGAAAAAAGACTTTTACCTTTTTCTGATTTCACTCCTTTTCCCCAGAGACACAGCCGCTGTCTGGGTGGAGGAGACGGGCCGTCCTGCAGCCCTCACAGACATTCAGCTCTCAGCGAACAGGATGAGCTGGTACACACAAAGCTCCTGAAACTTGTAGTACACAATATTTTTTTTCTACTCTACTTACAACAATCTAATTTTTTTCACTCTTCAGAATCTCAGGTGCCTTCCTGTGTCTTTTGAACTGCAGACAAAATCAACGTCTCAAAATCATGGAAATATTGAATGTAACTGTACATCACGTAGCCTATATGCAGTAGATGTCTGGTAATATCAATAACTCCCTTTGAGGCAAATTAACTGACAGCAATGATAATGAAATGAATGACAGAGACTTAATTCATTTGACCGAGAGAAGTCGAAAGAGATTGCATTTACTGATTGAAGTTCATTTTAAATCATAATTTACATTTATCATATATTTGCTGTATATTCAAATCACTTAAACCGGTCTGTAATTTTTAAATATAATAAATATTAAAATTGTCCACTAGCTTATTTTAATTATGTACAACAATAAAAATGACTAGAAGGAAAACGACAGCCGTGTTAGCTACTCTGTGAGGCTGTGTTAGCACAGTGCTGGTGATTTGAGCGAAATGCTGAATTCAGTGCACCAACATGCAGGTGTTTAGCAGGAACAATATCCAGGGTGACATGCTGGAACTACATGTAGCTAATTAGTGCTAGCAAAACAGCTGATGGAAATGTAGTTATTGCAAAGAGCCATGTTTAAAATGAATTAAGCGCTGTGTGGAAAAACTGCAGGGTCTTATTCAGCTTGGCTCTGTTTCTTAACAGTGACTGCTGTGTTTCTACTGTTCCCCTAGCACTGATACAACAAAAAAAGGTGCTAGTATGAACTGTAGGGGTGTAAAATCCCATTTTTTGTACATAAACCATTGCTAACTCTAAAAATTTAAAGAGCCCATTTAACACACCTGCTGCTTCAACTAAGTTATAAACAACTAGTTACATTTTTTTTTCTTTTTAATTTTTTAAAGTTTTTAAAGTTATTAAAGTTCACCCTGGACCAAAGTGTTTGATTATTTGACAGACATTAGCATGGTTAGCAGCATGGTTAACCACCATGTTAGTGAAAACATTCCAGCGTTCAGGCTCGGAAAGGGAATATCAAACTAAAATCATATTTGTGCTGTGAAGATCAACAGTGTGTTTCAGGCTCTGATTTCTGTGCGAGCCTGAACAAATAAGCAGCGAGTCCCCAGAGAAGTCCTGTCTGTGAGAATTTGTCATTAATATTCTCCTGGCATAAAGTAGGACTGATAAGGACCGTAGAGGAATGTTTTTTGGAAAAGCACGACAGGCTGGATTACACCGCTGCCAGTTCCTTGGTGATGGCTGTTTTTTTCTTTCCCGACAAGCGCCAATGAGCTGGCCCGAGACGCCGGCGGCTGCCAAACGTTGTTTAAAAAAGACCTATCACACAAGGCTCTAGAGAGCGAGGGGTGACTGTGTGAGAGTCTAATGATTTCCTCTAGTTGTGAAAAGATATCCACACGTGTGCACAAGAAATGCAGTTTGTTGGTTTGTTTATTTGCTCTTTCTCCACCAGAGGAAAAGAAGAAGAGGAGACAGGTACAGGAACTGGTGGGGGTGTGGAAGGTTCTGTCGTGCAGGAGAAAGAGGGGAAAGGAAGAGAAACGAGAAGAAACGAGAGAGTTGTTGACAGAAGAGGAGAGAAAGAGAGAGAGAGAGAGAGAAAGAGGGGGGAAACCACGTGAAAGAACCATCCTGTGACAGCCGTCCAACAAGCATGCATAGGTGTGAGTGTTACGAGAGTACACTGGTTTCACCAGCCACACTGCCTCTTTTCAAACAAATAAACCCAATTTGATACAGACTTTTACAGAAGCCATCCAATTTTATAAAGCATTTTATACAGCGGTTATGTCATTTTTTCTTTTTTTTTCTTTTTGCCACACACTGCCAAATTATATCTATGTTACATGTCTGATTGCCTCAAATCCCCTTTGGTTGACTGTGAAAACAGGTATTTTTCTTCTTCTTTTTTTTCAGGCAGTGATTCTTCCAATAAAGACAGCAGACAACTCACTGTACACTGACAGACAGACATACAGACAGACAGACACAGAAATACAGAACGGATACAAAGAGATAGAGAGAGAAAGAGAGATAGGTAGATAGAGAGAGAGAAGGAGAAAGGCAGAGGACCAGAAGCAGATTTTGAGCATCATGCCTGCAGACAAGTTACTGTAACCCTTGGAAGATGGCAGTAGAATTATACAAAAAGAGGAACTCAACTACAAACCAGTAAGTTAACAAAGGCGTGATCAGTAAACCTTAACATCCACAGAAATATATTTGGCTTCTTGTTATTAGTTTATTCATTCATCGAGTTTTTGATAAACAAAAATAAATAAATTAATTAAAAAGGAAAAGAAAAGAAAAAGAAATAAAGTAACCCAAACTGAAGCAGTGTCTTCTGGTTTAATAGAGTCCATGCATGTTTCCTTGTGAACTAAATGTCTCTTTTTATCAAACAGTCAAGCCCAAATAAACTTTACAGTTGTTACCATCGTAGAATATATAAAGCAATTATCTTTTCACCACATTATGTCTTTAAAACGTAGACTCATAAAGAAAAAGATACTGCTCCCAGAAGGGTTGGTACCTACAAGAAATGATAGATTCTGTACAAGCTTTCACATTTTTCCTCCCCACCAAGTAATTGTTCAATAAATAAACGAATATCTGCCATTGTGTAAAGACATCCTGTTTGCAGTTTTGAGCCCTCTTAAGGTTATTTTCATCATCCAAACCGGCATTCTTGAAGTGAACAAAATGATGATAGGTTTTGTTAGTATTGAGAGCTGCCAAACTATCCATTTCTTATCTCTTACCAAGTTGTTTTTCGACAAGTAAAGTGCTCAAAACCATGTCATAACAAGACTGCTTTACAACCATGACACCTATTCTAACTTATACTGGAAGGGATTTCAACAAGTTAGTAGAAAAATAAACGTTGTCCCCAACATTGCATAAAGAAGCAATCAATAAATAAATTCATTCAAGTCAATAAACCATTTATATATATATATATACATATATATATATATATATATATATATATGTATATATATTTTTATATATATTATTATTATTGTTTTTTTTTTATCTTAAAAGGTTCTCACACAATCATCAAAGTGAGAGGAGAAGGTGCTCCCCGACAGGGAAAAGATGAAAACAGTGGTTGTATATTGTTGTTGTAAAGTTCGTCAGTGAGACATGCAGAGGAAGTCCACTTTGTTCGCTGTCTCCATTTCATTCCCCCTCCACACTAGAAAACACCCGTCGTTCCCCAGGCGAGGAAGACAGAGAAAGAAAAACCAAACGAAAACATGCTTCCTCAAACATCGTTACAATAACTATCACGCTCCAGGCAGTTGCCTCACAGTAATCACAATAAGCAGGAAGACACCGATCTGTTCGGCTCTAGTGTTCAGTCCTAGTCTTCTGTCCTGTTCCCTGATTGGCTCATTGAGCGACACACGATTGGGAGGATACGATTTCCCCCCTGTGAACTCAGACCTGCTACTGTACTTCCTATTCCTCTGGCGGGTAAAACACCCGCCAGTTTCAGTGATCGCTCCACTTACACAACACAAACATTCCAGCGTTTTCATTTGTGTGGTGGTACAAAACAAAATTCAGGCCTAACGTGTGAGCTTGAGGGCAAATCCCAAAATAAAGCGGGACTTTGAGGTGTAAAAAAATAAAGAAATCATACTGTACTGACAGTTGTGACTGTGAGCGAGAGGCGATTTTTATATATACTCAGACTATTTACATCTATACGACAGAGTTGACACTGTTGGGAAGCCAGTGTTTCACCTGCCTATTGCTGGTTACAATTTAGATATTCATGTGTGTGTGTGTGTGTGTGTGTGTGTGTGTGTGTAGGTGGTCTAGGTGAGCCAGCAGCGAATCCATTTTAAACACACATTTAAAAAGACTTCCTTGTTTATCTTTGTTTCTCAAGAAAGCGGTTTATTCTCTCCCATGTGGACGGCAAGGAGACATCAAAAACCCAGGCTCATGTACTGCCATCTGTCTTCCAGTACATTCAAGATAGTGGTTATCATCCTCAATTTATCGCAACTACGTCTGCGGAAAAAATAAACAAAAAAAGCAGCTGAGGGTCCGTGTTGTTGTTAAGTGGCTCGGTTTTGGTTGTCGGTGGTGCTGAAAGCTTTCGGAGTGGGAAATTAATGTCAACAGTCCAAAGGCGACCTCTGATCTGTTGGATTGCATCAGTGCAAAAGAGATTTGCTTATGCAGCTCTGTCTTTATTTCTCTGCTCAAGCCCACCGCAGGTCCAGTGTGGCCCCACCTGGGATACTACGGTTCAGTGCAAAGTCTATACAGTGCTGTATAGTACAGGTACTCCATAGTATTCTGAAGAAACATGCATACAGAGAGACAGAGTAGGAAGCACACTATCTTACAGTACAATCCTTATCTGTGCAGTGTTTAGTGTGTGCAGTCAGAGGGACAGGCCTGTCCCTGGGTTGTGCCTCAGGCATCCTGGTGCCCCAACATCATAGAGGATTTTTTTTTGTTTTAGAGGGTTATACTGCATTTCACTGAAATGCTGACATTTACATTTTCTGAGCCTACTTTAATTATACGTGAAATTGACTGGGCGGCCGTTTTTTAAAGTATACCGTGTGTGTTTGATGCAACAGGGAAATGAATCTGCCTAAACACTATCTAATATGTCGAGTAACAGCTGTAAACAGAGTAGTTCTCCCACAGGAAAACTGTTATATCTTATAATACACTTATACATAGATTTTTCTTGTGTTCTTTTTTTGTTACTTTATTATAAAATTATTCTTATTATAATGTTTTATTATGTTAGATTTTCATTATCATTATAAGACGATGACAGGGTCAAGTTGCTTGTCTTCATAAAAAGCATGCATGTTTCCATTCTTCTCCTCCTTTTCTCAGTGTGGTTTTATTTCCCTCATGGAAATGTCTCTGTCCATTGGTGCTCCTCCTCCTTTTCTTCCTCAGTGTGTCCGTCCTCGCTCCTCTCTTCTTTTACCTTTGGGATGTAAGGCTTACAAAGAAATTGGTGTCCTTTGTTGCATCAGCTCATGTCTCATAAAGAGTCTACTTCCAAATCTGTTTCCCACCGACTTGAAGAATTCCTCTCGCAACCAAAAAGTTGTGTTTGTGATACCTGAAAAGGAACAGATTAATAGATATATGTTGTATTATTACGCTCATTCCTCGCTGACTCCCTGGTCAGTTTGTAATAAGGAGTCTCTTGGCAGCCAGGAACTCAGTTGGTTGCCATGGAAGCGGCGGGCCCCTCCTCCTCTTCCTTCTCCTCCAGTGTCTGAATGAGGCCGGAGGTGACATCGAAGGCTTTTCGCTCCGTGATTGGCTCCGCCGGCGGTTGCCCCGGACTACTGCCTCCAGAGGCATCCCCTTGCTGCGTGGGCGGAGTCAACGTGACGGACTCTGGCTCCATGCACAGCGTGACCTCCTCCTCCTGGCCAGGACAGACAGCACAGAGCAGGTTCAGTCAACTCAGGTCACACACAGAAGCAGTTTGTCCATGCAGTAGCTTTGCACCATTCATGGTCACCGAAATATAAAAACGGTTAGTCATAAATTGTTTACATCACTTCCAATTGTCCAAAATTATCAGGTGATTGCGCTTGAAGGAAACATCCTCCAGACTAAACTAAATTTCCAGTGTTGGGTTTGTCTCTTGTTGGTTTGCTCCCAAAGCTTTGATGCCCCAGATTTGAGAGTCAGCTGCTGAAGAGCTTTGCACTCATAGGCTATGTCAATGGGAAGTCAAATGTAAAGTTGTCTTCATGAAGATGATATAAATAAATCCACAAATCCAAAAATAAAAGGTCCATCACAGCAGCAGAGGCAGAGATAAGATGATTTGAAGGTTAAAAAAAAAAACACTTCATCCCTGCATCCTGAATGATCAAATCCAGCAGTTCCAGCTCCTAACAAAGTCTCAAGGTCAAGTCAAATTCATTATTTTTTGTGATTTTAGAAATCACTCTCCAGAGCCATAAAATACATCATAAAACTGTTTTCACAGACTGAGTTGGTGGAAATTGTCCCTTTACAGAAAAGCCAACTCCCACTCCACTTCAGCCAGAAGGTAAAAGTGACTGGACGTCACCGTCTTTCTACTGCTGCTACTGATGATCGCTGATTATTACATAGCGTTTTCTTAGTGAACTTGTCAAATTATTTATTTCATTAAGGGTGTGGAAATACATGACCAGAATTTCTCAGAGCCCAAGGTCATGTCATCAGATGCCTTGTTTTATCTGGCCAGTAAAAACGACGTGCCAAATTGGGTGTGACTAGATGACCAATAATTTCAATGGTAGTTCTACCACACTGGCATAAAACAAAACCAGCAGCCAATGTTATGGACTAATTTGGAAAGTAAGAATCTGATAAGGGCAAATTAAACCCCAACAGATCAAATATTAATCAGTTACGTAATTGTAATTTTATGTAATCAAACTTCCTGTTCACCTCACCTTGACCTCCTCCTCCGCCTCCTGCTGCTCCAGCAGCGGGGAGTGTTCTGTTCCCATCGTGTCATCTCCAGAGGGGACGCACAGGCTTGGCTCCACCACTGCCGCCACACCCATGTAGCCCCCGGCCTCCGCCTGATAGGCCTCCATCTGCCCCGTGTTCCACAAATCAACCAACGGAGGGTGAACTTGATGGACCAGACTGTGAATGGTACTGTTGGGCGTCGCTTGCAAAGAATGGTTGGCGCTGTGCAGCCTGTGCTCCAGAGACTTGAAACACAAAGGATTAGACTGTGATTAGTAAGGAAAGAGATTTCTTTGCAACTGGTTTTCCACTTTAAGTGTATCCTCTCTGACACACTGTTTTGGTGTTGGCAGCCAAGAAAATACTTAAGCAAACCAATTCAGTACATAAGCCCCGTTTCACTCAGGCCCTGAACCCTCGCTGGCTGACGTCAGCTGTAGGCGACTGAGAGAGTCTGTGAAGGCTCCAGATGCTATAAACAGGAATGGGACAGCACTCACCCTCTTTCACGTTACCTTGACAGCAAAATGTTGTTGACTCTGTCCGATCTGCGACTTATAATTTACGGTTTACTTGAAGCACACACAAGGTGTGTGATGCACAGAC
This sequence comes from Decapterus maruadsi, assembly GCA_030347415.2. Taxonomy (NCBI): domain Eukaryota; kingdom Metazoa; phylum Chordata; class Actinopteri; order Carangiformes; family Carangidae; genus Decapterus; species Decapterus maruadsi. Next base: position 19,906,941 of record CM064894.1, read on the forward strand.
TCAAAACAAATGTTCTTGAATCAGATCTGACCAAATCATCATACATAATACTATACACAGTTGATAAGCAACATTAATACTGACAGTAAACTTCTTATTCCTGCTCCGCCCATTAACAATAAAGAAACCTGGGAGCTCCCATGTAATGGGAGCTATGAACTGTGGGTAATTTCCTTAAGCTAATGATCTGACATTGGGACAGCCCTCACACACTCACGAACTTCACATGATCGAGCCTCTAGGTCAGTGAGTCTGTAAGGAGTCGGATTGGAATTCAGCCATAGAGTAGCACAGGTAAGTGGCTCTTTCTGTTTTTAAATATACACAGTTGCAAGTCCCTACACCGCCCGGTGTGAGCAGCTCTCTTCCACAGGATCTCTAGTGGCTTATGGTCTGGGCAACTGACCGGGCAACTCCATTACACTGTAGGTGAATTTTCTTTGTCTGAAATAATCCGTACTAGAGTTACCTTTATGTTTAGGGTCATTGTCCTGTTGCCTTCTCTAACCTCTTCTGAACCTCAGCGGGTGGGTAGACACCCTGACATAATCTCCTGTAAGACACCTTAATAAACTCAGGAATCCTCCCTCCACCTCGCTCCAGCTTTGGGATGACGTTTTCATGTTGGTATGCAGCGTCTTTTTTTTACACCATACAGAGCTACATGTTCTTCCCAAACAATTCAACCCACGTTTTATTAGTCCATAAATCTTCTCCTGCTGTGTCCATGGTAGGACGCCCTGCTCTAGGCAACCATGAACCTTGGTTTGTGTGTAGTAAACTAAGGAACAGAGATGTTAACCAGCTCCAATGATTCCTTCAGGCCTCCAGGCGTAACTGTCAGGTTCCTTGCGATGTTAATAAGCATTCTGCGTAGTGTTTTTGGCGTCATCTTAGCAGGGGGCCCAACTTTATGGAGAGTAGTAACAGTGCTAAATCTTGTAGACATTTCGGTGGGCTGTCGGCATATGCATATCTGAGCTTCGCAACCCCTTTCAGCCTCATCTTTTTTATAAAATATAAATGTTTCTTGTGATTGGTTAGCTAAAAGAAAAAAGCTTATTCCAGCCCACATTGTGAATATTTGTCTTTGTGCAATCAGTTAGCAATAAATGGTGTTGGATCATTGTTGTAACGTACCGTAGATGAACGTTTAATCAAATTTGAAGACAAATTGATCAAATTCAAAAGGTTTACTTCCCTTTTCTCTATATATTTAAGCTCTCTATATTTGTAGATATATAATATGTACAGTTTTGCATGTTCTGCAGGCACTTAATTTACTAATTTACTTCATAAATGATTTTGAATTACGTAAGTGAAGTTCTATACGAACCAGAGTATCTCCCACTGAACCACATGTATTGTTGCATTTCACGGTAGAAGCTAAACCAACACATTCAGTCCCACCCATAGAACTGAAGCTCGCCCTGCTTTCCATCAGTCACCTGCTGTTGCTGATACTGCAGGAGCTGCTGTTGCTGGTAGTGCTGGATCTGTTGGATCTGCTGCAGCTGCTGCAGTTGACTCTGCTGCTGGAGACTGAACTGCTGCTGCTGCTGTTGTTGCGACAGGAAGTGAGCTGCCGCCTGCCCGTCGTACCCATCTGTCCCCATAACGTAGGAGCCAGCAGGGGGAGATGCCACACCAGAGGGATCGTTGTTGATCGGCTCCCAGGCATCAGAGGAGGAGAGGCAGTAGTGGCCCTGGGAGACATATGTGTGAGGCCACACCTCTGCTGATGAGTGGTGCAATATCTGGTCTAGAAAAAATGAGAAATGCAACAGCTGCTGTTATTGCAAAATTGGTGAAAAAAGGAAGCTAGTGTGGTCAAGTTTAATCTGGTTTAGATTAAATTATCTCGATAGAATATCAAGAAATATACAAGCAGACAAATCATGACTCGGTGCTGCTGTTGTTGTTGTTTTTTAATCTGGAATTTAAATGAAACAAAATCACACACAGATCACTGTTTATCTGGTAATACAGTAGGATGAAATACCCAGACGCTTAATTACCAGGAATTTTAACTTGAAACAATACTGACATCATTTTTAAGAGTTTAAAGAGCAAGTCATATGGTTAATTGTATTTGGATTATTCGGTTATCAATTAAGAGGAGTTCTGGGCAGGGCAGACTAACTGAGTTTAAATGTTGGCTCTGATCTGTCCTACTGAAAAGAGTAAGTAGATTTGACAGGAAGCCAGATCCAAAAACTCAGCAGAAAAGTCTCCACACTGCCTGAATAAGTGTTATGACAGAAACTCTCTGGCACGCCTTGCACTGTTGATTCATCACTTGTGTCAGACTGTATAATGCAGACACAGCTTTGATTTTGTGCAGTTTATCTTTCTCTCAAGAGAAGTGTATAAATTGGGCCCCGGAGTAAACACTGCCACAAATTTCTCACCCTGTGCTAAAGGTTTATTTGCTTAAAAATGACGAGATAATTTGATGCAAATGCACTAATGAAGCATTACGTCCTTGAGGAGGTTTATCTTACAGCAACAAAGAACTCATTAGAATTGTCTGCACCTCTAACCTCATGTGGAGAAAAAAAACGTTTTCATGGAGAATGGATTGCTCTAAATGTCTCAATGTTCAAAATCGCAAAATGTGGAGCTGCAAATGAGGGAACCCTCCAGCCTGGAGAGAGGGGATGGCCTCCCCAGGCTTTATTGTGTTTTTAATCCTTTTGAACATTGGTTTTGTTCAATAAAGTTTTCAATCAATCAATGGAACGGTACAGTATGTTCTCATCATTAAGCTGCATGACACATGGTATAAGGTAAGCTGCCTGTCTGCACCTACACAAACACTAACATTTCACACCGTGAATGGGCTGGCTGTATTCCATCATTTATCATCATCATTTATTTTATATATAGTTAAACTACTTCACAATTATATCCTACTGTATGCCAGCAGTCAAAAGCAACTAAGTACATTTACTTGACACTATTTGTACTCTGCTTGAGTATGTACATTTTATGCTACTTTAAACTTCTACCCCACTGCATTTCAGAGAAAAATATGGTATACAGTATATGGCATATTGTTGTAGATTTGACTACTGTACCCAATAACATGAATGACATGAATACTAATCAATAATATCTGTGACAAGAGTTATTTTCCTGCATAACTTTTATATATAAATATGTTTTGGTTATACAACTACTGTATGTGTATATGTATGTTGAATGCAAGGCTTTAATAGCATATTGTCCACTAGGGTGGCACTGTGCATGGAACAAAAAGGTCCTAGGTTTGACTCCCCAGGCCTGCTGCCTGTCTGTGTGGAGTTTGCAGGCTCTCTCCCGCTTCTCCAGCTTCCTTCACAGTCTACAGATATAGGCTACACACTATGACCTCCCCATGACCCTGCAGGGGTAAGCGATACAGCCAATAGATAAATATTGTCCATTTATAATAATCACCATATCACCACAAAAGTCATGAATATCAGATTCTTTAGTTTCAGTCCCGTTTGTTGTCTTTTACCTCGACTGGTGATGCTCTCCTGGTTAACCTCGCTCAGATGTGCCACACTGCCCTGGTTCGAACCGGATCGCGGGCTCTCTCCATCCATCGACGACCACGCTAGAAGTGTTGCCTCTGAGATGGCAAACTGCTGCAGGATACCTGAGGTCAGAGTTCAAAGGGCCAGTCAGGATCGAGGACCTGCATCATGGTTAATTGGCTGAATAACTGGCATAAATCCCAGTCATTGAGATGATGAGCACATCATTTTGCTGATGACAGCTAACAAGCTCTGTTGAGTGCCTGCCCTAGAGTGCATTTTCAAACCTGCAGCAAAACGAGCCTCCTTCTCTCCATCGCTGAGGTCGCTGTACGCATCGTTTTCAAGCCGCCGCTCCTTTTCCCGCTCCTGAGTGGTGATGCGTGCTTGGGGGATGCCCCCGGCACCCACCGTCTGCATACCCCAGTTTTGCCATTCGATCATGTGAGCGACACGACCCTGAGCCATGGCCGTGGGCTTGGTTACTCTTTCCTTCATGGTGCGGCTCACACCTGGTGTTGAAGAAAGACATGGGTCAGAGGATACAGCGGAGGGAGTAAGGGGAGAGGAAGGTGGAGGAGAGAGTGAAGTGGTAGGTTTGTTATGGAGATACGGTGGTGCAGAGGGTGTTCAAAGAGGGAGAGAGATATGATGGATGTTATTAAATATGAAATCTTGATGATGGGAGCTGTGGTGGCCAGTGAAAGTATGGACATCCAGTAGGGCTGGACTGATAAACCAGTGTGAGCTAACAGGCTGATGTAATAGGACGTCAGTACTGACCTCTATGATGCAGGTCATTTTATTGCATTGTTATCGTATTATCAATAATTGCCATAGCAGTTCACCTGAACTGGCTCAGAGCTCACACAAGCCTGCATGAATATACTTGTAATCATAATATTACCTTGATATTAACAACTAGCATCTTATTTTGTAGAGATGCAGCAATATTGTATATTTCTCAGGAAATACTGTCATAAAGATAAATCTGTATGAACAAAAAAAAGCAAAACATTATCAGTCGAATCCTACTATTCAAATGCCTGTATCTCTAATGAGGGTCTTCATGAACATAGATTAGCTAAATGACGAGGGTGGCGGAGGTGGCATTCATACGTTTAATGACTCTAAGCCCTTGCCTGTTCACACTACATGGAGGAGTGGAGGCAATGGATGTGTCTTGTCTGACAAAGGTGCATCATGGGATGGGGTAGGTTAATTGGGGTGAGGTGGCTGTGTGGCATGAGTAATGAGAGGTTGCCTTGTTGACATGATAGCTCTCACACCTCCGCTAAGCTGCGCTGTGTAAGCAGAAAACTGTTCTATTTCTCCTCGCCATCCGAAAACTTGACTTCTACAATCACTGCAAAAACATACTTTCTTTCTTTTTTTCCAAGAAGTAATACATTTCCTGCAAATACCAGCTGAGCATCTCTGCATAATGGCCTTGCTCCATATTTCATGTGACCAACATATGATGACACATAGTGTAAATCCCTAGTTCTTTGATTCTCTCAGATGGTGGCGCATGGAGATGAGTTTTATGAATAAATTATGGGAATAAATTAAAGGACAAATCACTACCACATCACACAGTGCACCGACTGCACTTCCAATACACTGCACTGCAATACATGTTACCGCACTCCAATTAACTGCACTGCACAAAACAGCTGGATTAAACCGAAGACACTGCACTGAAAGGAAACACTTCACTACACTGTACTCGACTTAACACAATTCAAAACATCCATACTAATACTTATTCAGAACACCACAATTTCACAACCACTTAACATGGAGAAGAAAAAACTACACTTCCTGCTCACCACTCACCTTTTCTTAGAGCAAACAAGCTGCATGAGGTGCACTGTGTGTGTTTGTGTGAGTGTGTTGTGTTTTGGCTGAATTCTTTCCATCAATGACTCATGAAGAGCCATTGACAAGTGTTATCACAGTGTGGAGAGGAGGTGATGCAGGGAAACCCGTCTTCGGGTACCATGCTGACTCCAGCGCCCATTGAGGACGGAGCCAACATGGGGTCAGTTTACCAGTTACACCACAGACACACACCTGACACACCTGACAGAGAAGACTTAGCCAGTGCCCCGATGCCATAGGCATTTGAGTTCCTCTTGAGCTTCGGTAGAATTGATGTGGTGTCTTCCATAGACAGCTATAGGGGAAGAGAAGAGAAAGGAATGGAGGAGGGGGAAAAAGTGTGGAGAAAAGGATAGTATGGCAGGTGTGACAGGCCACACGAAGACATCGAGACAGTGTGTGTTAAAGAGAGGTGAGTGGAGAGGAGAGGTGATGGAGATGTCGAGTTAATACAAAAGATCAAATCTGCATTAACCAAATCCTGATTCCAACTTACTGTGCGTTTTGTTTTGTTTTGTTTTTGTCGTTCGTACCAATAGGTGATTTTGATTGTGCTCACTACTGTGCACCACTACGATAAAACCGAAAGAGATCGGGGGTGTAAAGCCAAGGTGGAGGGAGGTCGTGAAGGGAAAGAAAGCCGATCGCTAAAGGGTGCGTTAAATCAAACCAGGTGAAAGAAACAAAGAAAGAGAGAGAAAGAAAAGTAGTAGATGAAGGAATGGTGTCACGACACTTACATTGATTCCTTCCCATGAAAATTCTGAACGTCCATGCTGAGGGAGAGAAATAGGAGGAGAGAGGGATGGGGAGAGAGTAAGAGAGTGACAGGACAGAGAACATTGACATGCATGGAGGGGGAGATGGGAAAAGACAAAGAGAGGAGGGGGCAGAGGGGAGGGGGTGCACGACGGACATGCAGAGGGAGGAGGAAAAAAAAGGAAGAGACAGATACACAGGATTTTCCAGGAACGAGTAAAAGCAAGAGTAAAGGACCAGAATGACAGGGAGAAGGGAGGGGATTAAACAGGGATCAGTTCATATTTGCTTAGTTATGTATAGCAGAGTGAATATGGTACAGATGAATGACTCTTCTTCTCTGGTTACATGTGCTGCCAAAAACACTGAAAGCCAGCGGAAAACCATGTGTGTGTGTGTGTGAGGGTCGCAGTGAGGGAGAGAGAGAGAGATGTCAGGGCTGTGTTGAACAGTATCTGATGCAACAGACAGACAAGGGACTGGGGCTAACTGTGTGTATGTGTGTGTATGTGTGCAAAGGCAGATGCTGGGGACAAAGCAGATAAGCAGCAGCCTCTGCCACACACACACTTCCTCTCTATCAGCTGGACTGACAGTCACTACACCGGGGACATTGGGGGCTTAGCAGCTGCGCTAAAATGTTTTCACCTTCCTGTCCATAGAAACAGACAGTTGAGGCTGAGCAGCGACTGCAAAAATAACACTCGCCCAAACATTTATTCTGTGTATATTTATTCCCCATCTATTTTTTTTTTCTTTACTCAGATTAGTTCAACAGCTGTCACAAAGGAGCAATGTCTTCATTTTTATACACTTTAATCTCTGCAATATAAACTGCGGAACAGGTAGCTACTCCATTTGGTATTTTGTGCTTTATTTTGGTGAGGTACTACTCTCATGTCTGTACCACAAGTAGTTTATCTTGGTTAAAGGCTAGAAACAGGGGGGGTTGCAATGAGACTCTGTCTAATTCAGCATATTTACCTGCAGCACATCTAAAGTTATAGCATAATTTATACATATGATTTGCTTAATCCATATAAAGGGTTATGGTTGTGTTAACCACCTGCTGGTTGTAGCTTTGTACAGTAGGCTATTTACCACAGAGACATGAGCGTGGGGTCAATCCTCTCATTAAACGTCATCATTTCTCAAATTATCAAACTATTTCTTACTGTTTCCTAATATATTAAATAACATAATAACAAAATAAACTCTATTTCCAGCGAATGCTCTGCATTCAAAATTCAAGTAGGCCTACCTCAGCAAACTGTACAAGAATTACAAGCAAAACTCATTATGGTATAATATTATGCTGATGTTATTGTTGTAGTAATGCCTTAAACTTATTGGCAGTTTTATTATTATGGCTGCTACAGAACAAATTTTAAATACTTTATATTCTACAATTGAATCACTTCTTTATACTTATTAATCTACAGAGTAACTACAATACGGTAGCAGAGTAAAAGTTCAATATTTCTCCCTGAATTGTAGTTGAGAAGGAGTACGACGGAGCCTTCAGTGTAAACATATCAGCACTTATTGTAGTTAATGCTCGGTTCCACCACCTGGCAGCAGACTGTAATATGTAAAGGGCACGTAATTCAATGCCGAATGACATAATGAGGGGGAGAGACTATAGCAGGGCAGCGTTCACTATCTCCATCAGCCACACGCAGCATGTATTCAGATAGCTCATGTTAATCGATACCGGCCTCTTCCCGTTCTTTTTTTTCACCCCTTATTATTGTAATTCTATTCTTTGCTCCCACTTCCTCCCACAGTGGCTCTCTGCTCATCTCACTTTTTTTTTTCTTCCTCTCCCTCCACAGGAGTGGGTGTGATGAGAAATTTTACACACTTGGCTGGTAGAGCTCGGGCCCTTCAAGCAGATTTTCTTATGTTTCTTCCAATAGCCCTGACAACACTGATGTGTGAGTGTGTGTGTGTTGTTTTTTTTTCCCTCCCTCTCTCTAGGGCTGAAGGGCATTCTAGGGCACAATGCATAAATAAATGATTGAATCAGTCCTCAGTGCATTTGGTGGAAAAGTAGAGTTTTCTACATTTTGTCCAAAATGGTTCCCGCTCCTGTGTCCTGTCTCAGAGGGATCAGTTTTAGAGCATGGGATCAGTGTAGCAGCAGGAGGGGAGAGGAGAGAGAGGAGAGAGGATAAGAGAGGAGGAGGAGGAGGATATAGTATAATGGTGTATAAGAAGTTGGATGTCTCTGTTGTTTTGCTGTGAACCAAGCAACAGACGTAATAGCAACAGCAATGAGCCAACCAAACCAGCATTTGTTCGCTCTTCCAGCGACACCACCCCATCACGGCCTGGGCGTAGTGTAGTGGAAGAAGGTAAGCGACTGACATTGACATGACGTGTGCTACTCTACTCATCTACCAGCAGAAGCACCTGGAGTTACAGAGAGCTAGCGGGGTGAGCCGCTTCTAAAAAAGCAGAGGCTCATCGTGTAGCTGCCTGTGTAACTGCTTCTCAATCAGCAGCCACGTTGGTTCCTCAGGTGCAGCGGTAACCGTCCACTACCAGAGGAAGTCAACGGGAGAGGTGAGCCAGAGGGATCGCTGAGGACTTACCTGCTCCCCATCCTTCTGGACTGGCACGCCATCTGCCGCTGAGAGCGGGGTAAAAGAAGGGGGAGAGAGGGGGAGAGGAAGACCAAAGAAGAGAGAGAGAGAGAGAAGAAAAATCAATTTTTACTGTTTCAATTTAACTCAAATCTTCATTCAAATCAGGTAAGCAGTCTTACTGCCTCTAATCTACCTCTCTGCCTATCATTTATGAAGTCTGTTCACAAGGGGAGCTTTTTCCTCCTATTCAGCCTTTATTCCTCTGCGAGTGAATTTCTGCCATGTCTCCCTGTTCTAATCTTCTCTGTGTCAAAATCCCTACATCCCCTCTTCCTTTATTCCCCTTTTATTTTTAGCACTTTTTAACTCCATCCAAAAAAGAACAGCAAATACACACAAAATGATTGCGAAAATATTGCTCCCAGAGTCATAATAATAAAGACAAATATATCAACAATACTAAACACAGCAAATAATACTGGATTAGGTTCAATGAAATCTTTAGCAGGTATCCCCAAATGTATAACAATTCATCAGAGGGGCCGTCACCCATAAGCACCACAACCTGAGGATCTATTACACTACACTCAGACAGAGGGGAGATTACTTTCAACAAACAACAAACACTTGTTGTTTGTGTTTGTTCTCATTCACTTCTGTGAAATCACCATGTCTGATTAACGATGTTTCTGGGTGCATTTCCTTGTGCCGTTCTTTAAATAGTCCTGAGATTTTGTCGATCCGTCTTTAGTACTGACTATTTCCAACAAGTGCATGTGCATTGTTTTCCGGTGCCCTCTGATATGACCGATTGGAGCTTGTCATGAAATTGTGCTGCTGTGGGGTCATTTTTTACATCAGTGAGACAGTCTCTCTATTTCACAACTCACCACCTCTCCATCATCTCCATGACCTCCAGGATGTCCAGGAGATTCAGCTGAGAGTTTCCATAATGAAAGGAGTCTACGCTTTTTCTCTCCACTGATGGAGTCTCAGTGCTAATCTGGTCTTTTTTTCTCTCTTCTTCCTCCACATGTTCATAAATGACACCTGTGCAGTGCTTAATAACACCCTACTGGAAGTAAGTGGATGATCATACACAGAGCCATTCATCCAGTCATCTGAAATACACGCTCTCTGTTGGATAAATGGATGCTATTATCCCTCCTCTTTCCTGGCTGTCCAAATCCTAATTAAAACATTGGTTTAATTAGAAAGACTGTACTGGTAATGGAGTTTAAACACAGCTTTAGTCTCTAGGTGCCTGCTCTCTGTATCAGAGGGTCTCTGCTAGTGTGTGCAAGTCTCTGAGGGGTTCACTCCTGTATCAGCACTCTGTGTCTGTGTGTATATGTCTGTGTGTGCGTGTGTGTGTGTGTGTGTGTGTTGCTGAGCCAATCACGTTTTCCACAGCTGCATTTGGCAATCGTGAGCAATTTCTCTGGAGCTCTGAGAAACACAGAGAGTTGATGGCTCTCTGGATGTCCAGTGATGTCTCTGACCCACTGACCCAGTGATTCAGAAACATCAGCTCGACTCTGTCTCTGTTGGGCTCTCAGATATTACCCTTCCCTCTGAACTCCGTCCAGTCGCATCAGCTCATTGCAAGGGCAGGAGACGAGGGACAGACTTCATTCCAGAAATCGACCCCTATTGCTTGTGTGTGGACAAGGGTGTGCCAACTACAAATTAGGGCCGCCTTGCTTCATTTGTACAGTTAATACAGTACACACACCTCAGATGTTTTCATCTCGGCTTTCCTCTTTTGCAAAGACTGTCATTATTTATCAACAGTTTGCAATTTTAATGCATTTTCCTCATTTCATGTTTTATTTCACATTTGTTTGACCCAGTTTCCCAGTGTATTTCTTTAATATCTAATGTCCCCTTTGTTTCCCTATGCATCTCCGCATGGCCACATGAAGTTACTGTATGTATAAATAGCGGCTTGCTTTTAAATTGCCAGGGTCAATTTACATTAAAAGAACACTCCACAGATTTTATGTGGCTAAGTCAATTTCCCAGGCTGTTACACAGTTTAAAAAAACAGATGTATAATGTCCTGTGTAGCTCTGCAGGAGTGACTTCAACCTGGTATCACAGCGAAAACCTCTCACACAAAACTGGCGGGGACACATCCATTTTCAAGAGTAGTGAAGTTGGATCTGGTCTGAAGGTGCTATTGATTTGGTACTCGGGTCTATAAGTCATGGCATTATTTTTTTATGCTCCCTGGTTTTATGGGGCGCAATACTACTGTTGGTATGGCTGGACTGCTCCATTAAATTACACTTTTGTCAGACAAGTTGACTGAAACTGGTAAAGTGACTCACTCCAGTTTTACATAACAATCATTCTTATACAGAACGTAAACATAATTGTACAGTCCTTTTACCAATAAAGCTGTGTACATAAGTTCCTGTGTGTGTGGGTGTGGGAACTCTTCCGGACGCGTGTCCACAAACCAATGTCCATTCAGGTGCGTTCGTTTGCATACCAATAGGCGTATTTATTAACATTAAAATCATCCAGTAAGTACAGGATTGCTGCTGATCAAACACTCACTTCACTGTAACTCACTCTGCGTTTCCTCTACCTGGGTTTCACGGTCAGCACAGAACACGGTTACACGGCATGTCTTAGCACGGTCAGAAAACTTTGTGCTTCCCTCCTCACACACACACACCTGAGGGCAATTACAGCGTCACCTTTATCACTTTGCCCAACACAATAACCCCCCTGGTGGTCAGACACAAAATAGGCAGAATGGGCAAAATGGCTCCTACACACCGGCCCCTAATTGTTCATGCAGGTCATAACAATTCAACACAATATTTACATAATGGAGCCATTCTAGATACTTGAAAATAACCCAATATATGATAAACACCATGTACAATTTAATCAACTTCATGCATATTCTTGAAGGAAACACAATTTGGCCACTGGCCTGTCCAGTCTGCTGGTATTGCACCTGTGCAGAGTGTACCAGTCTTTGCCTGTCTGGAGAAGTCTGCAGACCTCTTCCCAGCAACGAGGAACTGCGTTGAGCTGCAAGATCTGCAAAGGCACAGCAATGTCTCCAGACATAAGACTCAATTTCTCTTCATTACATCTACCTTTCAACAATCCAGGTGGTAAAGCTGGCCTTTCTTTCATTCTGATCAGGTGATTGGCCTGTACTTTACCCACGACGCTGAGATGTGTTGTTTCCTCAGACATGACAGCTTTGATGTTCAATCCACCTCCAACTCTAGGTAGAGCATCCTCCAGAGTGGGGTGCAGGTTTGTCTCCTTGATTACACAGTTATTACACAGTAAAGACACATTTCCTTTCTCACAGGGAAGTTTTAAGCTGTGTTCACCCGGAAGCTTCCCTGGATCATCCACAACTTCAACAAACTTGACATCACCTCTTGACATTTCTTCTTTGTCTTCTGATGCGCACTCAACACAATCATGTTTGTACCGACTGTCCAACGATTCCTCCAGCTTCTCTATGGAGGTCCTGTTTACAGTAACAGAGGGATGGCCACTTTCACATCGCTCTTCAATGTTTCCTGAACGGGAGCCATTAATAACCCACCCCAATAGGGTCCCATGACTCTCTCCGGCCCCTGTATCAACACATGTTCGCAGCAAGACCTGTCCACTGCTCACTGTTTCTTTGGGCCTTTCAAACCTGTGTTCATCTGTGCTGCTTGCTCTCACCCTTTGGTCCATGTGGAGAATGCTGGGATGGTTTTGGCTGCATACCTTACAAGTCATGCGCCTATCGCAGTCCTTGTTCCTGTGCCCTATGCGAAGGCAGCCAAAGCAGACTCCTTTCTCCTGTAGAAAGGCCATCTTGTCCCGGTACATTTTATCCTCCAGTTGTGGACACCTCTCCAGTGGGTGATCTTGAGAGCAACACAAACAGATGCTGGTGTTCTTTGCAGATGAAGCACTTTGAACCTGGTTCCTCTGCAGTGGTTCACTGAGTGCTTCATCATGTTGTTGCGGTGATGCTTGAGACCGCAAGCCAATGGGATTTGCAGGTGGCACATCCTGATCCAAATGCAGTGGTTTTAATGTATGCCTCTGCTCCATTGTTTCATTGCTTTGAACATTGTGACCTTTGACCTGTGTGTCCCAATGTGCATGTTGCCTTTGTTGTTGCAAGGTTGGCTGCTGTTGTAAACTCACCAAGGTAGGTTGATACTCTTTTGCTTGTGGGTTAATAGTGGTGGCTGTTACCTTTAATACTGCTCCTGTTCCATCAGGTCTGAAAGTGGTGGATGCTTCCTTTAACACTCTTCCTCTTTCAACACGAGACTCCATTCCATTTGAATGTGCATTGTAAACAGTCTTGGACCTGGCAGCTGTCAATACTGCTAATTTAGCAGCAGAGGCAGCCATTTTAGCATGGAGCTCCAACCTTTCCCTTTTCCTCCTCAGCTCCTCTGCTTGTTCCTCCAGACGATGTTTCTCCTTCAATGCTGCAACACGAGCTTCAAGTGCAGCTTTCTCTGCCTCGGCCTGAATGCGTGCTGCTGCAATGGAAGACCTGCCGCTCCTTGAGCTTTTCCTTATTGATCTTTCATCAGAAGCATTTGAAACCACATTGAAGATATTGTCTCTGGGTTTGATTTTACTGTCAACACACTCATAATTGTCCACAATTTCTGCAGGTTTACCAACACCTGACATGTTCAACCACTTGTTCACATATTCAGTAAATTCATTAATGACCAACAACCTTGCAATGAACCATATTTTATGTTTTTCCTTTTCAGCAGGAGGTAAGTAATTCAACAGAGATGCATGTAATTCCTTTGCTTCCTTGCACAGAGTTTCATATTTGTCAAACATCCAATGCACCTCAGTTACATGTTTTCTGTCCTGCATCAAACCTTGAATCATTGCTTTTAGGTTAGAAGCTTTGTCCAGTTTGGATTTCCTTGTTTTTTGCAGCGTTTCCATATTTTCCAGAAATGCTTTTTCAGTGAGTTTAATGATACATTTGGTGACAGACTGGGTTTCAGTTGCTGCACTGACAGCCGCAGTAGGCTCACTCATGTTAACACCTTCATTCATATTGTCACATTCAAACTTTTTTTTAAGACTCCAAACTCATCAAGCACAATAAGAAACACTTTTTCATTTGATTTCCATATATCATAAACCAATAGGCAATGACCAACCCACAGTACCAGTTCGATCCAATAAACATAAACAACCATAAGCAACCCACTGTTATTGTTCATACCAATGCATTGGATTTTTTCCTTTTCTTTCAGCGGTTGTGTGCACACAATGTTTGGCCGTTTATTCGTTGGTAGCGCTACACATACCTCTGATCCTTCATGTGCCGGCTGACTGTCTGTGTCGGTCCGTGCGCTCAGCAGCTTGCAGCCGAGCCGCTAGCTGCGTTAGCAGACGCCGTCTGCCCCACGTTGTCCAAGCGATCCGTCCTCGTGGCTGGCGATCCAGCCCCTGAGCCGTGACCAGCGCCCAGCCGATCCAGCCTCCGCACCACGCTGACCCGACCAGTGCCGCGCTGATCAGCCTGTGCGGAGCGATGACCTCCGCTCCGACCGATGTCCAGCCGCGCCGGCGGCTGGCCCGCAGCTCTGCTCCTGGAGACTCCAGTCTCCCCGGCAGACCGCTCCAGTCGCTCCTCTGCGGCGGTGGCTCTGGTCCTCCCGGCAGGCACCTCCAGTCCCCCCGGCAGGCCGCTCCAGATGCTCCGCTGCTGGCTGTGGTTCCTGGTCCCCCCGGCAGGCCGCTCCAGTTGCTCCGCTGCTGGCTGTGGTTCCTGGTCCCCCCGGCAGGCCGCTCCAGTTGCTCCGCTGCTGGCTGCGGCTCCTGGTCCCCCCGGCAGGCACCTCCAGTCCCCCCGGCAGGCCGCTCCAGTCGCTCCACAGCTGGCTATGGCTCCTGATCTCCCGGCTTGCACCTGCAGTCGCTGCCCAGAGCTCCTGTAGCTCCGCGGCGGCGATGTAGCTGGCAGCTCCAATTGCTGCCACCAAACAGCTCTGCTTCTGCCCCGAGCTCCTGTAGCTTCGCGGCGGCGGTGTAGCAGCTCCAATAGCTGCCACCAGACGTTCTCCTCCACTCTGCTGCTGCCCCGAGCTCCTGTAGCTCTGCGACGGCTGGCAGCTCCAATAGCTGCCACCAGACAGCTCTCCTCGTGTTGGCCCGAGCTCCAGCTCCGCAGCTCCAATCACTGCACCTGGCCGCCCAGGTGAACGTCGCTCCAGACCAGCTTGTCAAAGCAGTTTTTCTGACTTAATGTACAGTCCTTTTACCAATAAAGCTGTGTACATAAGTTCCTGTGTGTGTGGGTGTGGGAACTCTTCC
Organism: Decapterus maruadsi; assembly: GCA_030347415.2. Classification (NCBI taxonomy): domain Eukaryota; kingdom Metazoa; phylum Chordata; class Actinopteri; order Carangiformes; family Carangidae; genus Decapterus; species Decapterus maruadsi. The sequence goes on from CM064894.1 coordinate 19,922,041, forward strand.
GGACGCGTGTCCACAAACCAATGTCCATTCAGGTGCGTTCGTTTGCATACCAATAGGCGTATTTATTAACATTAAAATCATCCAGTAAGTACAGGATTGCTGCTGATCAAACACTCACTTCACTGTAACTCACTCTGCGTTTCCTCTACCTGGGTTTCACGGTCAGCACAGAACACGGTTACACGGCATGTCTTAGCACGGTCAGAAAACTTTGTGCTTCCCTCCTCACACACACACACCTGAGGGCAATTACAGCGTCACCTTTATCACTTTGCCCAACACAATAACCCCCCTGGTGGTCAGACACAAAATAGGCAGAATGGGCAAAATGGCTCCTACAATAATTTTGTATTTTGCTCCATCAAGGTTTCCGTCAGTGGAGAATCAAATCAGTCTTTCAGCTGTTGTGAAATGATGAGACAAACATGTCTTTGTTTATAGTCATCAAGGAGCTGTAACATCGTAACATTGGTTGGATTACATTTTTTCTCCAGTGAAGCGATTAGATAACGTTCTCTTTGAACTGAAAAACACGATTCAAAGGCAAAAAAGATGCTGCAATAAATGTTGTGTACACAGCTAATTATTATGTTGACACTCTACAGTAAGTGCTTTTCAAAATTGTTCAAGGGCACTAACAGCAGCTGTCAGTACTCGTTGCTCTGCTGTAAAATCCACCTTTTTTTCCTACGAAGCTGTGAGAAAGTGTGCGAGTGTGAACAAAGCTTCTAGGAAAAGAAATAAGTTTGGATCAGCTGATCGACGCCCCCAACTGTAGAAGTAAACGCACTGCTTTGCATCAGGGTTTGCCCTTTTCAGAGGGGATGGACATATTTCTATTCAAGCAAGCGCTATTAGAAATGAACTCCGAGTGACCTCAGAAGGATTAGTCAAGCGTGTTCGATTTTTTAGCACTGTGAAGTGCATTATGAGATGGCTACTTATTGGCTGATATCAGTTAGACAGAGGAGTTGTCTTATTTTCTGCCTGAACGGGAGAGAGTGTCCCAGATTTCTTCTTCATGTGGGTTAAAAAATCTGCCCTGCAAACACAAACTATACATGAACATATATGCACACCCACATACATCGGGCCTCCAGCTACATACAGTATAATGAGTAGGGACACACACAACGGCGCTATCTCTCCTCCTCTGTTTTCTCTCCATTTCTTTCACTTTGTCGCTCTCTCCTCTCGCCATCGCTCGGCCTCGTTTGGCCAATTAGTAGATTAGCAGTCACTCTCTCTCCCCACATGAATCACAATCCTGCTCTGGAGTTCTCTGGACTGCGGCAGCAAAAACTACCATTGGGTGGCCCTCCAGCCTTCACACAGCCACGGGCCAGAGACAATAAGTGCAGATTGTGTACCTTTGTATGTATATTATTTACTGTGAGCGCTTCTTATGAGATTACACCACAGCTTTGATGTCTATATCATGCAGTGATTAGTCAGAGTTGTTCACCGCTCTCAGAATAGCTCTGTAGATGATGGGTCAGTAGTCATTACCCAGCATCTCAGTGGTTTCTTAAGCCATGGCACACACAGTATTTCTGCACTCGGGAAGGTGATGCTCTTGGGCTCTCAGCAGTACAGTAAGCAAATGCGTAATTCTGCTCCTGAGAAGACAGGCAGGATCCCTACTTGAGGAAACAGCAACAACAACGGAGCACATGACCAGAGCTCTGAGCCAGCTTTTCCTCCCATGGCGCCCTCCCCCGCACACACATCGGTACGATGCTGGATACCCCCCCTGCGGTCATAGGGGAGCCAGGCTTAGCTCAGCTGAGGAGGAGGGAGCGAAGGAGGGAGGGTTGGGGAGATGGAGGAGGAAAAAGAGGGAGCAACGCGCCTATGCGTAACGAACAACCACAGATCTGCAGCGACTGCACTGTCAAGTTCAGCTCTGACTGGAGTGGCTTGACGGCTCCTGCTGAAGCGGGAGGCATTTGAGCATCATCTGTCTTTTTTTTACTCCCGTTGCCCTGCAGCAATAACGGCGAGGAACCAGGGGGGCTTGGTGCTTGTTTACCGTGACAGCTGCAGTGTAGCTGGTTGCCACGACGGGGTACCGGCTTGGAGAGCAGCCCTCTTACAACGACATGAGCAGATGCTGGGTGACTGAGCTCCAGAGTTCAACAAGAACACAGCTGAGGACCAGAGCACAGATGGTTGGGCGAGTTTGGTGGACGAAGAGGAGTTAAGTGCTTTTCAGGACATAGTCGCACACATGCAGCAGGTCGCATGGAGTTACTGTCATTCACTCCGTTAAAATGACATTCCCAGTCTATACGCCCCTGTCAATTGCAGGCCTGACACGCCTCATCAGTCTGTTTAGGCATGAATGTATCTGTCATCCTGCGCACATACAGGGTAAAGAGGTTAGCAGTCGTCTGAGGTAACTAAAAACATACAGCATGTAGTATCTTGGCAGAGGCTGCTGCAGCATCATAAACCTGATCACTCCCATAAACATCCTAATGGACTGCTAAATATATAATGAACATTTAGACCTGATATGGAAAAGAAAAATCCTTCCTTTCTGTTGAAATGAAAGCAAAGAAAACCTGCAGAGGCGGAGGAAATCAACCAGTTAAGTGCTCGGCGGATAGCACTTTGTATGCAGGAAATCTTTGTTTTCTTGCTCTTTGATATTCAAAGGAGACTTCCCATCTTTGAGAACATGGCCCTCTTCTTTATCAGCGCCGAAGTTGTTAGTAGCTGCAGATAACACAGAGACAATCAGCGCTGGTCGCACATTAAGGCTGAGCACATCCACAAACGTCCATTACATTCACACACACCGACACACACACGCGCGCGCACACACGCACATACGGAGATCAAATTGTAGTCATGAAATTCTCTCTTTCACAGCATTATGTTTCAATTTCATAAGTCAGTCTGTGGCTGAGTCACACTGTTTACAGAATTGCCTGCCATCGTGTGCCCACACACAGGCCTCTTATTTCTGATCTGCCACATACGCATATAGGCTGAAAATGATATGCACAAGGACACGCACACATACACAAGTATATACATTTTAATCTGTTCTCTGCCCGTAATGTTTGCGGCTTTCACCTGGCTTTCAGGACAAGGCAAACCATAATAGCACACATTAGATAGTATGATACAGAGGCACTCGCACACATAAATCTGTAGGTGGAGACCCTGTGCTACACAGTAACCTATAGTCCTTGGATGTAAGAGCATGTGCACACATGTCCTGACACACACTCACACAGGTAAGGGTCATCAGGTCCCACCCTATCTCTGAGGTACTACATCACTGAGTCATTCACCTTGAATGTGTTCATGTGCGCAAGGCTTTTCCAGCCGCCACAGGAGCCAATCAATCAGCCTCCACCACACTCTGCCAGATCCACCAGATTACAGGCAGACTGCGAAATGGCAAATCCAGGACATGGTATCAGTTGCTGACTGAATATGAGTAAAGGCAATGTTGCAGCGGAGGTGTTGGGATTTTTAATTTAATGGCAGGGAATCCCTCTCGTAATGCAGTAGTGGAAGCAGAGGGATGGGACGCCCACACATGGGCCTAAATGCACTTAAATATAGCAGCAAAAGCGCCGTGAGATGTGAGGCGGATGAAAACTGGAGGTCATTCACAGGTGGATGCATAAACACACGCATGTAGCCTACACATGTGAACATTAAGACACACACAGACACAAGGGCTCAGTATTAATTAAAATCCCCACTGACAACCTGCAGTGTCAATACAAAAATCTGCCCTACAAATATTTTTCTACAAAATTTAAAGGCTATGAACAAAAATTTTGGTTGGCTTTCACTCCTTAATGAATCAGTAAATTGTGTGTCAGCATTGGTATCTTACCAAAGCTAACTTAGATAATGTTAGAAGGGAAAGTGGTTCACACACAGGTGAGAGCTGCCATAATGTCCCACATTCATATCTATGATTTCACCGCAGCAACCTGAAACATAGCGGTTATATTCACGTTGCACACAACGCCCTAAATTACACAGTGATTAATGTATCCAGCACTCACAGGTATAATGTGGCCTGGTAACTGGATATAGAAACTGCTTCTGATGTGTAAGCTTTCAGCACAATTATGGGTAATAGCATTATCGACACTACATCTAGGAATGAGATCCACATCATGACAGGCTTACTAACGCTGTGTCTGGCAGCTGAAGCCTGCATAAGTTATTACTACTACACACGAGCTGATTCACATAGGGAAAATATTGTTTGTCGTTATTTTGTGCACCTCCCATCGACTGTATCTCAAGGCCTCCGCTCTTTGAAAGGGATGATGGAAGCAGACGCCTGTACATCACTGTCTGTGTTCATCTGACACACTGACAGCGGTGGTGAGAGGCTGAACCAGATGTTACAGTAAAAGGGCTGCAGGCCATTATGTTTACTATTGTATGTATATCAGTTTAAAGCATAACCTAAAATAACCATGAATGAATGTACAACACACCTACTACAAAGACAAGGAATTCTACCACTAAAGGTAAACATGAACTAACATCAAACCTTGTATTTACACAAGTCCTTATTTTCCAAACTGGTGTGAATTAACATCATTATAATACAATATTTGCCCCTTTTGACAAGTGATATCAGTGTTAGGAATGATGCATTGTCCTTACAGGGAATGACAAACTTTTTATACTGAAAATATCATTGGGGTTACATCCAAATATGGAGTCGTGCAGGACACCATGCAATATGTGGCATGTCAACCTGCCTAGAGCCACGATTTCAGCAAGGAATAGAAAACGTACTATAGTAGTGTGCAGGTATAAACGGATATCAGAGCCTGGCCACGGAGCTCAGTCCCAGATATGATGGAGCTGGGAGAGATAGTGTTACCGGAGGGCAGACAGATACATCAGGGCTACTCCCGTAGCAGAGACAGATCCAGTCCTGCCGCCTGCTGCTCCTCCTGTTGATCTCTGCTTGGCAGCGTGGACTGCAGTTGAGAAGGCCGATCGATAGCACACACTAGAGCCATTCTCACCCAGGATAAACACAACCACGCCTCTACACCGACAGTGCTGCTGCTGGTTCTGTTGCTTACAAGAGAATCACAGACTCAGGCACACAAGCTGCTTGAAAACGACTGAGCTTACCTCCTCTTAAGTACTGTTTGTTTACACGTTTATGTTAGATTATAGTGCACACTGCTTAGGATAACATTTGCACAATGAAGAGAAATATTCTATTAAAGAGATCTACACAGGCTTGGCAGCATACAGTGTACTCTGGATGTGTACTTGACTTGTGTATATTCACATTTATCACTGCTCTTCATCACTTCATCTGCTTGTTAGACAATGTAACCGCTTTTAGAGCAGCAGCCTTATCGGATTCTTATACCTCTGTGATCATTGTATTTATATATATATAAAAATCAGCATCTGTATTCAGGTGGCTCCCAATCAGACTAAAGCCTTCTGTCTACTTCGACCACATTACTTCCAGCAGCTGGAGTTGCCAGGCGAATGGGGTCTCCTGTCTTGACCTGAGTGTTGACAGAAGGATCCTGAACCTCCTCTCCTGCTCTGCCATGTGTCAAATACTGTAATCTGGAGAGCCAGAGCTGCTGCCTCTGCCGTATTCAGTTCACACCTGCCTTCCTAACTGTGTCACGTAGTACTCTTCTCCTTCTTCTTCTTCTTCCTCTGCACTTGTGTATTCTAGATATTTTAAAAAATCTTCCTCATCAAGGATTTACATCAAGAGTTGCATAAAGGTGCACTCTTGTAGCTGTAGAGTCTGTAACCTGGCTTTCAGTTCTATGACCCCTGCAGAGGTTATGTGACACTGAATATGAGTTCAGACTGACGCTCTGCCATAAATATGTTAAAGAGCCTGATGTGCTAAGAGGCTCATTAATATTTAACACCAACGGAAGTCTGTGTTTATTTTTACCTTGAGCATGATTCATGCTACATACTAAGTCGTGCAGGACCTGGACGTGCATGGTTACGTCTTTGAATCATACTGAATGAGGAATTGATTGTTTACCTTAAATAATTACTGATACAACCCCCAGCCTCTTCCTGCTTACTCCCCCCTGTTTACTCAACATGTCAGTCATGAGTCTATCCAGGAGAGTCCTCACCTGCAACTCTCATCAAGCCCACACACCCCGGCCTGCACGTATTCGCCCCTCCCTCTCCCCTCTCTCCATCGCCATCCGTCGGTCTCCCCTCCTCCCTCCCTGCATGCCCGCCTGCCTGCACTGAAATTCTTCCTCTGCTGCTCGTTTCTTTATCCTCCTCTATCCCTATTATTCATGCAAATAATAACAAACTGAGCAAACGCCCCTGACAATGGTATTATCCCCTTTCCCTTTTTCCTCTCTTTCTCCAAGCCATGCCACCCTATAAATAAGCACTATCACGGCTTTTCCATCTCCCGCCTCTCTTTCCCTCCTCTCCATCCCTCTACCTCCCACTCACACACATATACATACTGCCAAACAGCATCATAAATCAAGGGAGGGGAGGGGAGGGAGGGGGGGAGGTGGTGTATGAATGCAACCACACACTCAGTAGCACATTTTAGCACATATTCCCTCTGACATCTTGCCTGTACACTGTAGACAGCTTTTGTGGCCATACATCCACAGCTTGCTCATACACTGCCCTGACAGAGAGGCTGAGAGTGCTCACACGCACTCGCATGCACACATACACAAACACATATAGAAAGCCATGTCCCCAGTCTCTACACAAACCCTCGCTCCTGCAGGACCCCCCCCCGTCCACCTCCTCCTCACCTCATCCCAACCCCCTCACACCCCACACACAAACCCCTCACACCCCCCCACTCTCTCTAGCCCGCAATGAGTGAAAGGAAGAGAAGCGAGGGCTTACTCAGTCTCCTGGAGCCGATGCATCCCATGGTGTATTCACAAAGGCCCTGGACACAAGCGTGGAAGTGTAACCCAGACACCGTGCATTCTCCCTCTACCTCCTGCGACTCTCTCCTCCACACGGCTTTGGCTTCTTTTTTCTTGCTCTCCTGTGCTCTCTCTTTTTCTCTCTCCCTCTCTCTCGCTGCGCTTGCTGGATCGCTTGCTCTCCCTCCCTCCCTCTCTCCCTCTCCCTCTCTCTCTCTCTCTCTCTCTCTCTCCGGTGCAGTGTCTTAGAAGCGATCCGGTTAGTAAGTCAGTATGCCTGAGGGAAATAGATTAGGACTAAATAAAGATGTGAGGCTTTAATTCAAAGCACATATGCCATTTCTTATTGTTAAATAACGTGTTTTAATATTACTAATAATCTAACCTGTAGCATCAGATTCATAAAATCCAATTCAATTTGCAGCAGTTACCTGAAAAATCTGAGTTACTGAGACTGACACTGATACGTAGTATGATTGGATAATCTAAACCTGGAAGATCAAAACAACCACTGGCAAAACATCTAATGAGAGGTTAAAAGAACAAGCAGATTGACTGTGTGTGTATTGGGTTGCCACTAGCAGATCAATAGCACGGTGCTGAGAGTACCGTGCTGCCATTGTTGAAGATATCTCTGCACTGCTGTAATATTGTTGAGCTAAAATGGGGGATTCTCTCTCTGTCTCCCTCTCCTGTGAGCACTCAGCCTAACAATACACTGCAGCGGTTTCCTCGCGCCTCTCCCCTCTTCATCTCCCTCTCAATCACGCCCATCCATCCATCCCTCTCTCTCTCTCTGCCTCTCGCACTGATCGCTCAAAAAAATTTGCACGCACATACCCCAATACTAAACAATTGAGAGCAAGAGGGGGAAAAAAAAAAACAGCGGAGGGTTTTCCTTCACAGTCAAGCCGCTGCTGAGTCTCCACCTCTTTTCTCTGTCGTCTCTCTGTATTGATCCACCCCTCAGACATCTCTGCGCCTTTCTGTTCGCTGTGAATCACACCTCCAGATCTCCCTCTATCCCCCCACTTTTTTCCTTTCGCCTTTTTCTCCCCATTTCACGCTCCCTTCTTCCCTAGAGAAAAAAAATAAAGAGAGGCTCTTTTATCATCATCTCACCTATCTAATGCTCTCAGTTGACTATCTAGTATATGTCTTAACACCACCACACCCAACCCCTCCACTTTCCCTATCAATGCACCTGTCTCTTTGACAGTTTTACATCAACTCTCACTCGCTATTCTGCTCCTCTCCTCCTACCTCTCTGTCTAATTCTTACCCATATCACTCCCGCTCAGTCTGGGCAGCCCCCAGCCCCTCTCTTTGCTGATTATGAATTTATAGCGTGCTGTTTCAAAGAAGTGTTTGCCCTGAAAATGATGCAAGTGCAGGTCTGGACACTACGAGAGCGTGTTGAAAAGGGTACATGTGTGTCCACTCATATCCTGTTGACTTTACGCACGCTGAGCGAAGAAGACAGAAAAGTGAGCGGGACAGATGGAGGGACTCAAAGAAAGAGACATGGGCAGATGGGGGAGAGTGATGGGAAGCAAAGAACAGTTGAGTCATGTGCGGGAGAGGTGTGGAGAGATGACGCTGTGTGAAATTAAAAAAAAAAAATAGCACCCTACAAATGAACGAACAAAGAAAAGACATCGATCATCTCACTTGGTTTGGGAATTGAAGATATATCAAATAAAAAAAGAGATGAATAGGCATGGATGTGATATGTGTGTAGCAATAAAGGGTTTACTGTGAATGTGTGACTTGCCAGACATAACAAATCATACATAATCCAGCAAATCCCTGCATTGTGGGTTTATATATAGATGTGTGTTCACTCTCTCTGTTGGTTTTCCCACTGGGGCAGAGAAGACGAGGCTATGCTGCAGGGGTCACTCACATGCCCTGAACCTGCTTTAAGAAAAAAAAAAAAAAAACACTGCTCCCCACTGATGTGTGTAATTACTGCTGAAGCAAACTGAGTCTATTGTCAGCAAACCCATGTCTGCATCTCAGCCTCTCTATTCCCCCTCCATCTGCCCATCACTCTGTCAGCCACTGTGTGGACATCTTTGTAAAAGCTTCAATCAGTCTCTTTTTTTCACAACACAACAGGAAACAAGCTTTTTTTGCTAGAAACCCCAGTTAATCTTGGTGTATCTGTGTTGCTTTACCCCGCTTTTCAGTATGATTCATGTTTGGGTTGCATTGTCTCCTGTATTTAACCATTTGAACAAACTAGGTCAGATTGCATACATAAACACATACACTGGAGCTGTCATCAGATTCGATCACCAGAAAATAAGCATCGCAACTGAATAGCGTTGGTTTTGGACTGTTGGTTGCATAAAACAAGACATTTTTATGATTTCACCTTGTGTTCCAGCACCTTTCAGTTTTGCGTATCAAATGATCGGTCGATTAATTGGGCACATAATCTTCAGATCAATCAATAATGAAAATAATGTCAGCCCCATTACACATACTGGTATACCTCATACTGCATATAGCGGTGACAACGTTGTGATCTACGATAGGGGCCATCAATGCGAGACAAGGTCAACCACAGAGGGAAGAAATTTTTGACACTAATCTCACTGATGATACATGGGCCATTCACAAAGATGACTGCCTCTCACCGTCTTTGTCCACTCCTTACCAACTCTTCACATACACACGCATTCACACCAGCGCTAACAAAGCATGCACCGTGACACCGCTTTGCAACACATGACACAGATGACTTCCACCATGTTCCTGTCAACATGTCTCTTGTTCTCTTATCAGGGGGTGATGAATGCTGCACTGAATTTAAATGCAAAACAGCGCCTGCTTAATACTATCTTGGGGACTCACACACACACACACACACATACACACACACACACACACATTTTATTCCTGTAATCAGTGACTTTCATGTACCTGTCACTATCTGTCTATCAGCTCCTGGCTGTTATGTCGGATGCACCTCAAGGATAATGAATAACAGCTTTAATACTGCCGTGTTCAAGCACTTTAAAGAGGTTCTGCATGAATGGAAATACTTCCAAAGTCATAACCATTATAAATATACAATTTTCCCAATGTGTCTTATTTGTCATTCTTCCCTCTTTTCTATAAGTAACCATATAGCCTCTGCTTTCTGCACTGCTGAACCCAGTGCTGCTAGCCTTTGTTACTACATGTGTTAATTGGAACCACATGTTACGCATCCGCCCTCAAGGAGGCATCAAGTTAGTTAGACGAAGTGTGTGCGTGGAGGAGAAAAGGCTGTATCTGACAGTCGGCATTGGGTTTCACATAGGCAGGGGGAAAGAAAATATGTAAGCAGTGAAGCAGGGGTAGGAGCGAAGGAGGAGTAGATAGGGGCAAGAGAAGATGAGAGAAAATGATGAAGGGGGAAATACTGTGTGGGTTGTTTTGCGGAGGAAGAGGGCGTAGGAGGTGGGTGGGGATAGGGGAGAGGTATAAATGTTGTTGTGAATAGAGGCAGTCCCTGATGTGGTGATCTCTAGTGGTCATGCTTATGTGATTACGTTTGTTTTAGCTAGTGGGAGTTGGAGTTCATGTGTATTATTAGCTGATGCTCCAGACTGCTTTTTCCAACTTGAATTCTATTTCATTTTTGAGGGTGTTTTTATATTTGTGTGCATATATACACATTTGGTGTTGTGGATGGTATGGGGGTCTCTCTGGGGCTCCTGGCTTTTATGTGTTTGCACACTTCAGCTTTTTCATAAGGCAAAACCTTGCGTACGAGGAGTTCCCAACTCTCTTCTATTATTTACAATTCTCTTTCCCTCTCTCCTGCAATTACCCTACATTCTCTCTCTCTCTCTCTTGCTTCGGCCATCCTCGTCCAGACCATCACTTCTGCCACTCTGTTTATCCTTGCTGATGCCTCTGTGTTCACTTTGATTCTCATGTGTCCTTAAAAAGCAGTATCAATCTATGTTCTACTTTACATACCGTCCTGTTTTGTTTTTCTATCACATCTCGAGCTGGAGTGGCTTTCCTTGCTGTCAGAGATTCTGGGGAATCTTCTTCCCTCAGGCATTTTAGTCTGGCTGTGTGCGCCAACGGTGTATCGGTCTGACACCTGCTGGGGAAACTACGTCACTGCAGTCTGACGCTGAGTTTGAAGAGAAGCCAGTTTGGCAGGAGAAACATTTTTCCTCTGGTGCTGAATGAAGGGGCCATGTCTTGTCACGAGTATGCAGATTCTCATCATGTCTAAAGTATGCCTGGAATTCCTGCTTGATGGTTTTTTGTCTGCAGGGCCATCTACCTTGCACCTCCATCAGGCTACATTATTTTTTCACCACAAGGGAGAATATTTCTGCACATCAAAACATCCGCCACTTGCTTTATCTCACACCCCAGATGCTGCAAAAATCCAAACCTATCGAGCTCAACCTCACTGATATAAATGGGGTGGGCAAAATAACAAAAAATATCAGCACAACAGCACTGGGGGAAAAACAGCCTCCAGAATGACTGTAAAGCTGAATAAACACCTCTCTCAAACAAAAAACTTTCATGAAGGTAGAATCTATTGCAGTGCTGTTGCATTAGACTGCATATATGTATCTGAGAAACTTGGAACTGAGAATTTGCAAGTGCTGTATTACAATTGCATCACCTTGTATGTTTATTTGTTTGTTTGAGGCATTTTATTTAAATCTGAAAGCTTGAAAGTAAATCATTCACAAAGAAAGAGTTAAGCATCATATCAAAAACTGACAATTGAAAACAATTGATTAAGTTTTACTGTCTCCAGCATTTAAATGCATTTGCCAATGCTTCTCAGAAGCAGTGAATGATCTAATGATCTATGATTGGGGGTATTAATCTCACAGTGATACTTATGAGCAGGTACTGACTCACATGAGCAGTGGGAGGTGAAGTGGGGGGAGAAGAAAGGAAGATGTGAAGGGAAATAAAAGTGCAGAGAATGAAGGGCAAACTGTGAAATGGAAGGATTGAGGGGAAAAAGTGGTGAAAAATGCAGCATGGAAGACAGAGAGAGAGGGGAAGAGAAATATGGCACTTTGGAGAAGGAGGGGGAGAGGAACTGTTCATTCCAAGGTTTGGCTGCATTCCAGGCCGTCTGGCTCTGATTCTGACGGCCTCCTGTTTTTTTGTCTTACCTCCAGACTGACTGGACCCTAGAGCTGCCTTCCCCCCGCCTGATCCAAACTTTCCAAACTTCACCGACAATGGTACCACCCAGGGTTTGCAGCTGGATGAGGAAGGGCAGAAGAGCGTTACACACGTGTCACCTCAGCTTCCTGACTCAGCTGGACTTTGGAACGACACACACAGACACAGACCTCTTCTCACATTAAGTCACCCGCAGCCAGGATGGGATGCACTTTTTTCTCTCTCTCTCTCGCTCTCTCGGCACAGCACCAGAACTGCCGTGGAAAGGTCTGAGTGGAAATTCGACACATTTTTTGTCCCAGTGGAAGTGGGGAGAGACTGGAAACATTCCTTGTGGGACAATAGGCTATCAAAGGCCTCAATGACCACTCCCTGTAGTTCACACACATGAATCAGGCAACAACAGGTTACACAACAGTTAAAGCAGACGTATGCATGTAAGAGAACTCAACCGAGACTGTACCTTCAGTATCACAATCTGAAGGAAGTGCAACTGCTGTGTGTCATAAAGTGAACAATCTCAGTGAGTCAGATCACGTATAGCCTCCATTAACCTCATCTTCACTTAAAACATAGGCTAGTATCTACCCAGTAACACGTTCAGCTTTCAGCAAAGACAAAACATTTGCTAGTGGAATGAGATAACTGACATCTTTTCCTTCCTTTACCTACTTTCACTTGGTTAGAATTTAAAGCACCAAGAGGTGCTTTTTTTCATCAGAACAACAAGTTCTTTGTGTTTTTGCTTCAAAAGTAACTAAAACAACTGACTTATAATCAAATAGTTGCAGATCGTATTCGTTCTGTTTGAGTATTTGTCTAATCATTTCTATTCACAGATTTAGGTATTAATAGTGTCAGAGGGATGTTTAAATGTAAGGCAAAGGGACTGGACTGCAATGACAGTGGAGTGCGTGTGAGTGGTATATGTGAATGTGTGTGTGTGACAGTGACATAAAAGGATATTATATAATATAGGTGGCTGGTGTGCAGGATGGGAGGTGTCATTTCATGCCAGGTTAAGGGAAATCCCATCCTCAATGTCAGGATGAACAATGGAGAGCCAGAGGAGTGAGAAAGAGCCAATAAACGTAATGACGAGTGCAACTCATTGCATTCTCACTGCCTTCGTGCAAAGTAAATAATGACGAGGTAGCCCACTTGGCAACAGACACAGTCTGCTCCTCAGCTTTCACGCTGAGGCGAGTGAAAAAGTCTTACATGAAGAGTCTTTTTTTTTTCTTAAAGTAAATTAAAGAACAAAGAGCTAAACATTTTTCAGAGACCATTTCGGCTTCCTTGAGTTTAAACCTCTCACCACTTTTAGTCTGTATCTAATCAGGCTTTTAGCCCCATTATCTCTCCCTCCCTCTGGCTCCCTCACTCCCTCAGTCTGACCTTACAAGGAGAGGCAACAGGGTTGATGTCACTGAATGAAGAATGCTGCAAGAATCCAGAGAGAAAGAGAGCAAGAGGAGGAGGAGGAGGACGAGGAGGAGGAGGAGGGGTCTGAGGTCTGACTGGACAGTTTATGAACACACACACACACACACACACACACACACACACATACACACACACCACAAACACAATCAGAGAGAAAGAGAGAGAGAGAAAGAGAGGTGCTGTTTACATTGTAATACACAAGTCCTGAGCCAAAGTCAAACAAGAGCGAACTTGTTTGGAAGGATGGTGTCATTCCTTTTCCAGACCGAATAGCACAGGGGGAGGGTCTAACAGCTGCTGGAGAGGGGAAGAGAGAAAGAGAAGTTACCACTGCAGACAAACTCTTACTCAGCTTGGACTCACAGAAAGAGAAGAACAAAAGGAATAGGGGGGGAGTTCAAAAAGAAGAAGAAGATCCACACTGCAGCTACATTTACAGGGTAAGTGTTTTTGGTGACATAGCTCCCAAATGTTAGGGCAGTGAGTGGGGTGGGGAGGAGGAGGAAGGGGGGGAGGTTTACTGCTACAGGTTACCTAATAAGGTAAAGTTTTGTTTGTTATTGCAGGTATCATGACTGCACAGATTCCCTTGTTACTCAATGAGAGCTGTGGTTAACGCCTCAAGGAACCCACCTCTGTGAATGTCACATGGTTGATCTTGTAGCGCTTCATATGCATGTAAAAAAAAAAACTAAACACAAACTATTAGGCCTACACTTTAAGTACCTCTCAGTGGGTGGTGGTCCTGCTGCTGCCCCCTGGTTGAGTATTTATGCTGCAGATGTGAATAAACCTCCACTAAAGTACGTTAGCCTACTGGTGGCTGCCACACCGGCTGATGGATACGGATGACAAGGGAGTGAGCTACGCGGAAGCGCCCAGAGGAAGTCCAGCTTAAAAAAAGTTGACTGAGCTCTGGTGCTAGCTGTGTGCAGCTGTATATGTCCGCCTCAACGAGCGGCGAGTAGCAGACGTTAAAACTTGATGTCCGTATGATATGAGGTAAGAACAAAGCGGTTATTTCGCCTTCGACACCTAACTTAGCTGCTGCTGACCGAGGTGGTAGCCTACTGTAGGTGTGTGGCGGTCCGACCTGAGCTAACGTATCCGTCGGCGTGATTGTTAATCATAACCCCGAGAGGTGTACCGTTTTCTCTCCTCACAACACGCGCGCGCTGTTTGGTCAGACGTGTGTGAGTGACAGTTGTCATTCAACCGCCGGTGCGCGAGCGTAACATTCAAACTGAATTCGGCTAACGTTGGACACATTCTGTGGTAGCAGGCGGCTAACGGTTAATATTAGCCTTAAACCACGCTCAGGTGACATCATAGCGACGCTATCTTTTTTTTTTTTAGGTAGCTTTAGCTAGGACACCTTCTAGAAACCCGCTAAAGAGAGATGAGGGGTTATTTAACCCGAGCTGTCTTTCTTCGTTGGCCATGGTTGTGACCGTTCACCCGTGGGTGTCAGCTGTCAGAGCGCCTGCTAACACTGGCTAGCCCCCTGTCTAATTAACGGGGGGCTAATTGTGGGTGGAGCACCGAGCTACAGTGTGTTTTCACTACAGACTGTATAAAGGTTTTCATGCTACCGAGAAAATAGAAATCTGTTTTCACTTGTTCTACTCTTCTACTCTGCTGTTCCCTCGTTGAGGCCAGTAAGTACTGTTATTTCAATCGTCTTCACACATTCATCGTTTAGCCTACATGCACACGATTAACATTATTCGGGTCGTTTGATCTTTTGCAAATTCGTTGCGCATGTTTATCTTATCTTCCTCGAAGAAAAACCTATAATAAGAAGGTCCTATCCCGTGGATAAGCTCCCTACTCTGCTCCGATAGATACCTAATAGACCTGCAGCAATTACTGTATGAGTTGGCTTGTTCAGCTGATAATCTGTTTTGATAACCGATAAACTGTTTTCTCTGGTTCCAGCTTGTCATATATATGTATTAGTATCTTGTTTTTAAGTGAATTTAGTATTTGCGGGGTTTTGAACTGTCGATTGTGCAACACAAAGCATTTGTAGATATCACCACAAACTGTGGGAATTAGGAGATGATCAGAAACGTGGATGCTGTAATGCCTGTGGATAAATAACCAAGAGTTGCCAGATTTCTCATGTTCCATTTAAAAGCCATATCTCAGATATGACCAAACCAGAGTAATAAAGGATTTTTGTAGAATACATGAGATTTTAGATAATTTTAGCATATAATTACTGGAAATCCAGTGATTATCAGTGTTAGCTACACAACTGTGCCACTGCCTAGCCTCTCTGATTTGCCTTTTCATCAGCTGTGGGAGCCTCAGTCCATAGCCACAGTCTGCCTTGTTTAAGAATAACTTGCATTGAGAAGGCTCTAGTCTGAGGTTTGTGCGGCGCATCTGTTTGAACAGACTGGGACTGTGGTTGCTAACGCCTCAGTAACGCGGCGAGGCAAATGAGAATCTGTGAATGAAGATGATATATGAATGGCTGTGTACTGCTACCCTCTCTGACTGTTGAAGCGAGAAATCTGCCTTTAACTGTAGCCCCCATGAGTCAAGACACAGTTATTTTGGGGCATCCCTCAGCCTCAAATCACTGCATGTCTAGCTATTTGATTTTGGTCTTGAGCTTAACACCGAGCCCCATTGGCTGATGTTATTAACAGTTTGAATTGCTGCCTGTTCAATCGTTCGTCTAACTGCAGGCTGAGAGGGAGCAATAACACTGGTGCAGAATTCAAGTCCACTGACCTGTAAGATTGGCCTCAAAAGGGATGTTTGTGCCCGCATTAGTGACCCCCGGCCTAGACACGCTTTCCCAGAAATTCTGCGTGCTATTAACATCAGAACAATAGAGAGTTTCACAAACAACACACTAGTCACTGATATAATGACTGACCAGACATGGAAGGAATTACTGGAAGTACTGTCACAAATTCAGGTTTCCATCAGGTTGACAGACAAGGGAAGTGCTTGTATGGAAAACATTTCTGTTATTTTTTTTTCTTTCTTTTTTTTTATCATTATTTGTAATTCCAAACTAGATAGCGCACAAGGAGATGTAATAGAGCTTACGAGTTATTTCTACACTGGAGTGTTTTCAAAAAGACACATTTCTAAAATATTCCTGAAACTTTGTGTTGCATTGCAGTACTACCACTGCAGATTGAAAACATAGTCTACTTGCACGTGTATAAGTGTTGCTTCTTAGGCGGGGGGGACAAAGAAGACTTTGGTTCAATTTGAGAACCATGCTACAACATTTTCCCATAGGACCATTTAAACAGCAGCAGTAGGCCTACAGTATAAATCAATGTAAGTTCCTCTATAATCACAAAACAATGAACCACTGCTGAGTGAAATTGTTTATTTAAAAGTGTGGTAAACTTCTCAACAGCTACTGCACCACATAATAAAGTGATGCAAATCAATCAACACACTGAGATAAAACAAAAAAAAAGATAACATTGAGTATGCCATAAAAGAGCTTAGCTTTGGTTTGCCTGTGATGTTTAGTAGTACACGTGGGACTTCAAATATAGAGTCCCTCATCCCTCATTTCATGTCTTAAAGAAGTTTTGCAGTTTTCTAGGGCAGTGGTTCTCCCACCACCACGTCATTGAGTGCCACTACCCTGCTACGTTTTATATCCTACAAAAGCGGTTAGGCTTATTAGTTTCTCCCTCCAGTCCATGTGTAAATCAGCCCCCGATAAGATGTAATGAAAAACAACTGTGTTAAAACCAGAGCTGAGGACCAATTTTCTAGCCTGTAAAATACATGTGGAGTTTATACAAAGTTCAAAGGCTACAGAGAACAGTATGTGATATATGTTGGGGCCCTATGTAAAGGGTACGCAGTGCCATGCTCCCTCCAAGCTACAGAGTATGATTAAATGCAGCCTCAAGTGATGTCATTCAGTTCAAGTGGTGGGTGTGAGATCAATGAGAAGTTGAGGAACGCATAAAAACAAGAGAGACAAAAATGTGCTCAGCCAAAAAGATCAGATTGTGAGAGTCAGCCAGAATTTCAGACAAGTACACGTTCCCATTAAGGTAACGAAAAATGACAAAGAGGAAATGTAGAGAAAGGGGGCTGAGTGGAGTGCAACCAGAAAAGCTAAAAAGATGATGTCATTGAGTTGTAGTGCCAAATACGTTCCTTAGCTGAGGGTCCCTCTCGTCTCAAGGATCAGGTTTCAAGATAGATTTGAAGTGGGATGGCTGGGGCTGAGTGTGTAGCTGATGTCACCGTATTAAATCCCTCAGGACCGTATCAAAGAACAGATGGAGCCTGACCACAAGTTATCATCCCTGTGCTGAATAATTGAGAGGGCTGTTGCATATTGTCTGATAGAAAGACGGTAACTGAAGTGCTGTAATGAAAAAGACTAAATCACAGTCCGTACTCACTCTTGTCAAGCACTCCTTTGGAGAGCCATTATTGATTCATGTGTTATGTTTGGAGTGCTCTGTTGATATTCAGTTGTTTGAACCTCATTTCAGGACAAGACCAGTCGATCTGTTTTTACGTTAAGAGTCCACACTGCATTCATCATGATGCAGTATGTATGTGGGGTTAATGAGTAGCCAGCTATTTTCCCAAAAGCCTCAAAACGCCTCTTTTTTTCTTTTAGATGTTTTAGTTTTCCACTGCTGCAGGTTATCAGCCTGGCCAAATTTAGACCAAAAGCACAAAGGTTTTGCATATGTGCTAGAGCCTCACCCTCACCATCTTCTCATATTGATTCATGCAGCAATTTTTGAGTGTGACAGAGTGTGAAACTCGTGTCATTAGATTGTTTCCTAATGTTGTTCCATCTGTCTGGTTTAATGATAGATGGTTAAAGCTAGTTGTCTTGTGGCATAGCTGTTCTGATGACTATAATCAATCAATAATGCCGTTATAGTCAAATGTTTAATTAGGCAGATTTTGTCCTGAGCAATTGAGAACTTTGCTGTAATAAAACATCCAATCTTAATTAATGTATAAAAAATACACTGTCTTACATAATTACATGATAAAACATGCATCTGATGACATGCATAATGTAAGCGCCTATAAGCTATCAATTAAAAAGGTTTAATTAATACTCTAACAAAGGCCCAGTCATGTGCCTGTGTTAAAGTAGTGTGTAACTAAAGGTTTTAATCTGCTTGTGAATCATAATGGAAAAGATTAGACTGTGACACAATGCAACAGATGACACCACAATGGCCTGGACATATATGGCTCTAATTCAAAATTCAGCAGGCATTGAAGGAAGCTGAGTCAAAAAGCAGAAGTGCTGCTTTCTCACTAGAGAAGCGAGTGATGTCATGAGCCCCAGAGATACTTTCAGGAACTGGGTTTTTTTTTTCTTGTCAGAACTTGAATCATTGCCTCTGTGTGTCCCAACAAAGAGCAGCGATGAGGATGAAACACAGCTTTTACTCTGAGTTGGGCCCCATGAACATAATAATTTTCAAGGCTATGTTTGACTTGATGTCTTTATGGAAAGATTGTTTTTCCTAATGCTAACTCTGTTATACCTAAATGGTGCAGTCTAGTTGGCAGTCACCCAGAACTATGTGAACTCGGGATATGTCAGTGTAACAAGTTTAAAAAGGCCAACATTTTTGGTGAAGACTGCTCATCACATCCCTGTGCTATTAAACTTTAGAGTGCTTGCAGCAAAAAGCTGATAACTCTCTAGTTGGGGATACATCTTGTACAAGACCAGTACAGCTTTAGTTGAGTAAACAAACAATTGATGCTTTAATTAAAGCGCTATAGGACAACACAGTTTCACATGTCTTATATTGTGTCTGTGACATTGAATAACTTTGAATATATTGAATGACACTATAACTTTCATCTCTCAACAAACTTTTTTTTGTATTTGTTCCAGAAGCTATCTCCAGTTTGTGTTATTTCTACCACCTGCAAACCGTTACAGGTTGTGGCTGCATGGCATTTCTGTTTTACAGTCTACTAAATGCTTCTTAAATAGTTCAGAGCAGCTCTGTGTTAATCGTTGCCACAGGTTTAATCATTTTTGTCATTCAGCAACTATTTCGATGCTTCAGGGTTGAGTACAGATGTGTGCATGCATGTGTGTCTGTAGGCTCAGTCAAACAACTGTGCTTTTGACTAAAGGTCACGTTCGGGATCCCCTCAGCCGTCAGGGAAAAGTGTCCAGACTTTGTGAAGAATCTCTGTAGAGACACTGAAGTATCAACATTTGTTTAACCACCAGCATGTGTGAGGCCAATATTTGAGCACCCTCTTTCTGACGCACCTCACATGAAAATGTTATTACGGTTGCTACCTTTGCAGCCTCGAGTCAGTCTTAGAGAGTCGTTGTGTTTTAAGTCACTGCATGTAAACAGCCATGTGTTAAATGTTGTAAATTGTCTCTGGCATCTGGGAGTGCCACAATGCATACTGTGTGAGCTCTCTCTACATGGCCTGAGGAGATCTTCACACACTTTTCCCTCATGCCACTAAAGACTGTTTGCCAGGCTTTTGTGTCTAAAGGGATTTGCAGAATGCCCAGCAGTTGTTTTCTTTTTTACTGCTATTTCACTAAATCCAAAAATAGTTCAAACTAGAATTTAAAGGACACTTTGAGCCACAATAAACCTTATTTAATTAGTTTTACTAAGACTTCGGGGGTCAAGACAGCTGTGGCACCGTTAATAAAGTGGACAATAGTACCAGTTTGGATAGTATACAGTTTTTGCAGTTAGTATAGCTCAAAGTTAATGTTTTGTACTAATAGGAAATGCTGCACAGATTAAATTACTCTGGAAGCTCCAGCTAGTTTTAAAGCTGGAAACTCAACACAGTGAAAAAAACAACAATTTATTACTCTTATTTGTTATTTTTGAGTTGTTTCTGCAGCAGCCTCACCACCATCCACAATTTGTTTTAGATTTTACAGCGGATTTTACAGCGGGTTTCCATTTTGCAATACACTGGTGAACAGCTATTCATCAACACCATCCAAAATTTAGTCTGCATGAATACTCACATCTGTGAATGTAGTAATTTTGTTGCTTTTCGGTGTGGAGGCACTACAAACTCAAAACCTGGTTGTAATTAGAGACTGTGACAGGCCAAATGTTTTGTTGATGTGTCATCACCCCTAATTCTCCAGCAAAAGACCCGACATGCATACGTTGCCAAAGAATGCGAGCCCTTTGACTCTCGTCAGCTGATTAATGTTGGTTTCATGTGGGGTGTGAGAGTAGGACTCTGCAGTCGTCTGAACTTCACTACATTGTGTTTCACACCTTTTTTTTTTCATAAAGAAACATCTCTCTCATAAGAATCTGTTCTCCCGTGTGGTGTTTTAACTGTTGTCCTTAATGTTTCCTGCATTTTCAGATAAATACACAAAATGGTGGACTCCAACAACGACAAGCCATTCATGGTGACATCCTCTCTGAACTTGAAAGTCACCACCCCGTCCTTCTACAACCAGCCAAAGAGGTTCGCCTCGGTGGCTCCACCACGGCCCAAGAGCCAGACACCTCCCTCGGCTCCATCACCAACGCCGATCGGCACAGGAGTGATCGGTCGAGTGGGTGATCTTCCTCCGCCGCCCCCTTCACTCTGTGATGGTATTTGCCTTCTTAATGCTCTTTAGTGAACCATTTTTCTAACCAGCTTGAGTGATCCACTCAGCGAGCAGCCCTCCCCTCTCCCGCCTCCTGCTGCTTCTTATGCTAGGCCATGCTGAGGGAGCTTCACAGTTGAGTATATGAAAAAAACCACATAAGTTGTGAAGTGCTGGGGTTTTACTTTTCGAGCTGTGAATAATTATACCACTAGATGTCTGAGCTCATCTAATTCATGGACACAGACAGACAACCTCAAAGTATTAAGGGCATCCTGTGGAGTTTTCAGTTGGCCAAATGTTGGAGTTTCCCCTTTGGTTGTTGCTCTTTCTAAATGAATTGGAGCGAACAAACCGCATTTCTAGTGTTGTTGCTAGAAAAACCAACTTTTCAGACTCCTTCGGTGAAATCCCCGGTCAACAAGTCCAGTGAGATTTTAGACAAACCTTAACTAGTATAGAGTCACCAGTCTTGCTCTGCAGTTGCAAGGTTGAGTATTCCCCCTCCATACTAACTGAACAGCAGTTGATCTTAATGAGTCTTTGACGCCCTACACAAGTAATCATTTTATAATCAGTTTATTTAGTCAAAGTCACAACATTGATTTTATTCTTTCAGATGATGTAATAGCTATAAAATAAGGATTCCAGCAGTGCAGCATTTCCTTATTTCATATTTTTTTCCTGACAACAATGTTATCAAACAAATCTGTGAAGGAGAAGAGTTTTATTTGAAATGCAGCTCTCTAAACTTTGTATCAGAGAGATGAAGAAAAGCAAGCAGATGAAGAGGTAAAACTGGCTGACACTTGGCAGAATGCAAATAGCCTGTGACGCAGTCCAGCTATATACGAGGTTTGACCTAGTCTTGTTCAGTGGGCGCTTGCATGAAGGCACTCATGCACAGACACAGATATTCACATTCAAGCTTTTAGTTTCGCGCCGTTCAGGCAGCCACTTGATGGCAGAGACATGCACACTGTGAAGAAGATTGAAAGCAAGCAAGCAGGATTTAAGATATTCCAAAAAAAACATCCTCTGTCCAAAAGTTATACGAGGAAGTAAATTCTGTTGTTGTGTACATATTTTGGTATGAAACATGTAAATGCAACTTGTCTTTGTTTACACAAAAGCTCCACTGGGCAACTTTTTTTTAGTGCAATAACAAAACCCACATTTTCCATGCAGGACAATAGCTTTGCCCTTTGACTCGTGTTCTCACGAGACAGTTGAATTTAAGAGGCCATCAGAGGAACAGCTAAACCTCATTAAATATGTCGTAAAGTTGCAAAATGTTACTCACAGTTTTTTTTTGTATTTCTATTCTAAAATAAATCAATAAATCAATCATTTATTTTTGCGTTTAGCCCATGTTGTTGTTAACCTATTAAATGTATCTTAGATGATGCACCCTATACCGTAGGTTTTTGATACCGATGACACTAACAATTTAGTTCATTAGTTTATCTGTTACAAATGCTTTGCTGATTTCATTAATGGTCACTAATCAATATGTTTAGTGGAGAAAACAGTAACCCTAATCAGAGACTCAGTGTTGGACCATCCGTGAGCCTCAGCACACTATAGAAGCAGAGAAGGAAAAAGGCATTAACTATGACTCAAGTGTCAAAATCTCCACTGTATAACCACTGTTTTCATTTAGGTTTTTCTGAGTCAAAAAAAACATCTGCTAAGCCTGCCTGTGTGCCCCTAATGGAACTACTCAGCTGTCAAATACATGGCATCGAAGTTGAGACATTGAAAATGTTGTCTAGTAAGATGTTGGAGGATGTAGCCGGAGCTGCCAGCCTTACTTCAAATGACCATTTTACAGACATTACAACTAACGCTGTCGTCATCTTTCTTGGTTAAGTGAAGCTGCCATTCTTTGAGCCCTCTCTGCCACGATGCTTTCTTGTTGTAAGGGTAGATGGATGAGTTTGACATCACTGTCTTGCAATGTGCAGTTTTCAAGGGGAAAAAAACCATGCTGGCGTGACTGGCGTCTATAAAAAGAAGTGATTTAGATTTGCATGTAGACTTGGAGTCGCATCCTGACTGGAACATGTTCTTGATTCCCACCAATTTGCAGGGTTTTTTTTGTAAAAGATGAGTATAAATACATCAATTTTTCACACCTAAAAGTTTTAATCAATCAACCCTCCTCATTTTTGTCAGATTTCCCACCCCCTCCTCCTCCTCCACTGGATGATGATTTGCCAGCACCTCCTCCCGAATGCCACACCGCACCCTCTGCCTCTGACGCCCCCCCCCGCCTTCCCTGCTCCACCTCCAGTAGCAGATGACCTGCCCCTCCCAGCTCCCCCTGAGGACAGTGCCCGTCCACCTTCCTGCCCCTCTCCCCCCCTTCCCCCACCCCCTCCACCTCTCCCTCCAACCGGTACCAGTATTTCCAGTGCTGCTGGGAGCCCAAAGGTAAGCCACCATGGTGTCTAAATTTGCTTTGGCTGTCTGCATGTTTCTTCCTTGTGGTGCATGCAACTGCATTTAGGTATAATTTGATAATCAGCTGGGACACTGGAGGACACTGTCGTAGAGTGTTGACAGGAACACTCCCTTGTAAAGATATAGAGATATAAAAGAATACTTTCTTTTGAGATTTTCCCACAAATTATATTAGCATTCGTCTGGAGTAAATCGCCCAGTTTCATGCCTCTGACAAGATTATCGCACATTTATGTCACCAAAAGTGTTTTTTAGACACGCAATGAAAGGTTTATTGTAGACATAATTATTGTTGGACTCCAATTAAGTGCACTTGTAATTGTGTGTCCGGCTCCAAATCAGTCTACAGAATTAGATTTTCTAAAACAGTTTTAAAAAGGGCAGAATTAAAAAAGTAGCTTGACAGGAACATACCACATGTTTAAATTAGCAAAGATCTTCTAAATTATTCCCAGCAAACAACCCACTGAATCAAAACTTCAATAATTCAACACTCATTCTCTTTCATCCAAGCACGGAAATAAAATTTAAATGTCATTCATTTATTCCCAGTCATCATTACTCACATCATGAAGTTTGTTTGTTTCGCATTTGTTCTTTGATTCTGTGCATCCCACCTCAGTAACTGTTCCAGGTAAATGTGCAAGCGCAGACATTTTGGTCATGTTTCATTGTGCACTTTTGAAAGGATGAAAAGAATGAAACACTCTTTGAGTCTCGATCAAACATAGTTGCATAAACACATCTGGTAGATGTACAACACTTTCACATCATCATCCAAGTATCTATCTATCCTTGACTCATCCATGCGTCTTCACTTTTATTCTAGTCATATAAAAATGTACTTTTTTGTGACTCTTTTCTCCCTCTGCCTTCCTCTGCCAGAAACTGGTGGAGAAGCAGACAAGCTTTGATCAACAACTCGACTCCCTGACTGACCTGCTGTCAGAGATGGAGACCAGAGGGCCGTTTAACCCTAAGGTACAAAGCACAGAGGGATTGGGGAGCACACTGTAACACATGTAAGACATTAAGGCACAGTTAGAAAGGTCTGCTCCTCTGAAGAACGAGGAGCAATGAGAGGGAAAATGACAACACAGCCGACTTTGACTCCCAGGCAGTTCGCTGTAGAAAAACAGAATGAGTCAGACAGAGGGTGGAAAAGTGAAAAAGGAAGGTGGGTCAGTGGAAGCAGTTTGGAGAGATGCCAGCTTGGTTTTATTAGTCTTTTCTCATCAGTTCAGGTTGAAAGCTCAATGATAAGTGAACTGCGCACACAGCACCACCAGATCAAAAGGGGAAAACAAAATGTGAGGTAGCTGGTGATTCACACTGAGAGAGGAGATACTTGCAAAGAGAGGGAGAGAGAGGGTGATGCACGCAGATCTGAGGGGGGAGCGAGCGAGTCTGATGAAGCCAGAGTGTGCTGCCAGAAACCTAGTGAGAGGCCCATAAATGGAGAGTGTTTTTATCCAACTGGGAGGTATTGGATCAGTGCAGAATAATGTTGGCTTGAACCTGCAAAATAAATGTCAGCAAGACGAAACACTTCTGATAAGCTCAAACTGCAGAGCACTTCCAGTGTTTACTTTAATCAAAGTACCTCATTCAATATCATACGTTTACACACTCAGCTGTGTGACATGTTATTCACTTGATACGAATGTTCCCGTGTTGAGTTATAGTTTGTAGTAAATGGAAGTTTTGTGTAAATACAACACTTTTCCAGACGGAGCAGTGTCACATAGTTTCTTTCTCTGTGCTTTGTTTCAAGGTAAAGCTCATTTTATTATGGTTTTATTGCTGTTTTATCCGTAGCTACCAAGCCAGTATTCTTCAGCACCAGCACCCAAGCCTTCAGCTCCACCCCCGACAGCGCCCAAACCAGCTCTCTCCTTCCTCCCACCTCCTGAGATGGGAGACCGCCCGCCTCCAGCACCCTGGGCCGAAGAACTCAAAGCCAGAACGAACCGTCAAGCCAATCACAACTCTGCACCAAACTCGTTTTCCAAGGCCCCAGCTGTAGCGCCCAAGTCTGGAGTCGGAGCGAGAATGGGAAGCTCCTCTGCCTCTCTGGCACAAAAACTGAACCAGAATCTGAACCAGATCCCAACTCCAGTCAGTGTAGCACCAAAACCTTCCCCTTCCTCTGCCACCAGTTCTTTCCCTCCACCTCCTGCAGCTCCACCCGCACCCCCAGCTCCACCAAGCAACATGGCGTCTCCCCCGGCCTCTAATCACGTAAAGAGTTCTCCATTTGCCAGTCAGGCGAATGCAAACCAAAAGCCTCCTGCTGCTGTGCCTCCCCCTCAACCTAAGATGATGGCATCTCCACCCTCCTCCTTTAACCATCCAATGAAATCTCCCCCTGCATCATCGGTACGTTTCAACGTTATTTCAGTTACAAAGAGACTATATTTGCATCACATAAACAGTATAAAAGGTCCAGGAAGTACAAATAAATAAAACAACAGATCTGGACATGCATTAACAGTGTTTTAAAGGTAAACTGCTCAATCGTAACTAACAGAATACTCTGTAAGGCATGCTGTATGAAACAATGTAAATAATGTATAGGTGTGTGTACTAATGGCTTTTTGTGTGTGCATGTGTTGTGTTCAGCCCTCACCCCCTGGCCCAGTTCATATCCCAGGTGCAGGCGTTCCTCTTAACATGAGGGAAGTGGAGGAGCTGGAGAGAATGACCAAGGACTTCATTAAAGACATGGACACACACGCGCCTGTCATCACCTCCCCTCCTACAGGTACACACATTCATTTTCACTCGTACATTAATTTCTCACTGCACCACCCGTACAGCTGCAACTTTCATTGTTCACATGCTTAGAGAATCGTTTAGCACATTTCTATCTCACATTGTGAACCCATGTACTCTGTGTAAGTAGATTAATGATGAATGTCTGAGCTGCTAATTATAGTCATTAAGCTTCTGCCCGTGTGCACAAGTTTTTGCAAAAGCATTATGTGTTGAGAGGATGATGTGTTCCAGTGATATATTAACTTTTTTGATTGGTAACTGTAATATTCTGGTGAAATTAATGTCGGGAAATGGAGTATTACCAATACTGTTCTAATCTTGCACATTGGAAACGTTAAGTAGGCAAAAGAGAGAAAGAAATTATTTGTGTGTCTCTTTGCTGAGTGGCTACAAAAGCTAAACTATTATTGATATCAAGATTTATTCGTTATTTATTCTTCACTTGCTACAGTTTAAGTGTGAGAGGCTTGTATTTATTTCAACAGTGATTCTGTTTACTGCTGTGGTGTCAATTTTCTTTTCTCCAGCGTTCCCACTCTGCTGTTTCTTTACTAATGCATCATCTCAACTATCTGTTGTGTGATGTTTAAGCAGAATTAATGTAATAAAGAGTTACAATTCGACAAATCCAAAGATTACTTTATTTTTATCTGTAGAAATGTCTTACTTAAATTCAGTGTTGTCTTAATTAGAGCTTGATGTTGTCATCTACACAAGCAGAGCTGAATAAGATGATGCATCTATTTGTGCATAATCTCACTCTCTTCCACCTTCTTTCCTTCTCCTTCCCCCTCTTCCCATTTCAGAGGTTTGTGGGAAGTGTGGCGAGGCCCTGTCCCGCACTCAACCAGCAGTGAGGGCCATGGATAAACTCTTCCACTCCAACTGCTTCTGTTGCATGAGCTGTCATCGCCCCCTGCAGGGCATGCAGTTTTATGACAGGGATGGTGCACCTCAATGCGAGGACTGCTACATGGTGAGGACACACACAGTGTAAATAGTTAAATAAACAGTCACAATGGGTAAGAAAGATAGTTTTGGAGCTGTTGGTTATTGCTCATGCAAATCACATGGTCATCTTTGTGTTACTGTTCACATGAACATTAAACAGTCAAGGGACCAAATTATTCTTTTGTTTTAGTATTATAACTACACACAGTGTCATGATAATATGTTTGTACTAAACAGAACCAATGTAAGCAATAGTACCACACTGTGAAAATAAGCTAAACAAGTTTGAATTCACGTTTCTGATTAATCACCAAGCATTCAGTGAATATTGAAATGTGTAGAAAATGCTGAACAGTTTATCCACAGCCAATATACCATCTCCTGGTGTGCTCTCGTGTTATTACTGTGTTTCATATCTCTGTCTCATCTTCCTTCTCTCTCTCCTCAGAGCTCCCTGGCCATTTGTTCCCGGTGTGGGGAGAGGATTACAGACCGTGTGCTGAAGGCGGTGGGCCAGTGTTTCCATGCCCACTGTTTCCGTTGCAGCACCTGCTCCTGCGTACTTGAGGGGGCGCCCTTCATCACCGATGACAACAACAACCCCTACTGTGTCCAGGATTACCACAGGTGGCCACTGGTTGTTGATTGCTCGGTTATTAACCTGCTGAAATATTGCATCTCGGTTCTCCATCTCATTACTAATTCACAGTGATTTGTTTGCTATGCAGTGCAATCTGCTTACCATAGTTTTGTAATTGAATCATAATTTCATTTTCATTTACATAATTTCTCAGCACAAGGAAGCATTAGCTGGCCAAACATGTGTTTTAAGGATAAACCCATTTTTATCAGCCTTTGGATTTATCCAGTTAATGTGATTCCATTTATTACTGTGGAGGAAAGGGACGGCAACAGCAGCACTTCTTCCTTGTTTGACTAAAACTTTCTCTGTCCCCATGGTGATAAAAACATCAACACAGCTTGCCTAACTGTGTGATGTAATAATTTGGTTTGACAAAATTGCTTAAGAGGCTTGATTAGGCCAAGAATGCCCCAAATGTTGAATCCATTAGAATTTGACGGTTAAAGTGAATGTGTGAGAATGTGACTCAACACCATCCACTAACAGCCACTTTCCCACCTCTGTGTTTCAGGCGTTTCTCCCCCCTGTGCGTGAGCTGCAATGAGCCCATTGTTCCTGCCCCAGGCAGCGAGGAGACAGTCAGAGTGGTGGCTCTTGACAAGAATTTCCACCTCAAGTGTTACCGTTGTGAGGTGAGACATTTGCCATCCAAAAATGTAAATAAAAATGTTCATTGTGTATCAAAGAGACTGCTCATAAATAATTGTATATGTTCTGTAGGACTGTGCTCGCCCTCTCTCCATAGAAGCGGATGAAAATGGCTGCTATCCATTGGATGGTCGGATCCTGTGTATGAAGTGCCACACCCAGCGAGCCAAGCGAGCTGCTCAGTGATTGGCTGAATCAGCGTCACTCTGTTTAACTATGAACCAAATCCAAAAAAAAGCACAGGATTCACTCAGCTACCGTTTTTGCCTTTGCAACAGGGCTTTATTCAGTGTATGTGCGCAGGTGTGAATGTGAATGTGCTGAGTGAAAATGTTTGCATGCAGATTCAGTGTAGTATTCCCTTGTCTGTGTTCACCTCAGTGCAGAAGTAATGTACTGCATTGAAATAGACTCGCATCATCTTTTATTCCCAATCTACAACTCTCCAATCTCCCATCTTGCCTTCTTTGTGAGCTAGAGTGTATTTTTTGTGCCAATTCTATGTTTACTCTAAAAATTTCCAGCAGAACTTGCACAAGAGCAGTTTGGTCAAAAGAGCAGTCTGATGAATATAAAGTTGCCTTTCCTTATCTCTCGCCTAAATATTGTTAGTAGCACCATATGTACTGAGCTATTTCTTCTTAAGACTTTAAACTGGCTGCTCTTTCCCTGTGAACGGTGTAGCTATGCCGACATTACTGAGGAAGGTTGTTAGAGTTGGGTGAGGAGTATCAAGAACCTCCCATTTGACTATTGCACAGATTTCACCACTCTGGTTGGCTGTTGATAGAGCATATCTTTAACACTTTGGCTGTTGCTGTGCCTGCAAGCATGGTTAATGATGCTTCCCTTTGCTTTATATCAGCCAGTCCACTCTGATAGCATTTTTAAAGTCGTCTAGGGCTAAACGTTAACTGCAAAAAAGATAAAAACAGTGAATGTTGCTCTTAGTTTATTTGTGATGTGACTCTGATCATTTACAGGCATGTATTGAATTATGTCTTGTTGCTTTTCATTATTTGGTAATATTGTATAAGGACAAGATTAAGAAAAAACAATCAGACTTTTTTTTCTTTTAAATAGTTAAGAGTTGATTGAACAGTGTTAAGTATTTTTAGATGCATGCATTTTGGATGCAGAAATTATGAACAAACAGAATAGCACAGATTTTCCACACACTGATTCCATTCCAGGGATCTCATCATTTAAAAACTGTAGAGAAACATATCAGCAGCATGGCTGAAAACAGGACCTATTAAATGATTGTTGCACAGTTTCGTAGAGAAATGATTTAAAAAAAAAACTTTTTAGCGTCACTTTGACTCTAAAGCCCCTGCACATGGTAGATTTAGTAGACACCAGTAGAAACATAAAAGTATAGTTTTTTGATATGCATTTTCTCAGAATCTTTTGCTTTAAATAATATAATTTAAGGACTTTTTTCTATCCTGTATTACGGTTATGTGTACCAGTGCTAAAACAACCAGACAGTAGATCAGTAGAGACGGTAGATTTGAGCTTTAGGTAAGAGGTGTTAAAACATAGTGACCAAAACTTTTGCAAGATACTAAAATAATTACACAGGATTCAATGTTTTGACATAAATGTATTTTTTTCATCACCTTTATTGTGTTTGAACCCATTTTTTGGTCTTGATTTACTCTGTTGATACTAAATACCACTATTCCATTATTCATCTTTTGTACTTCAGTCTGTTCATGACAGTTATATATATAATGTTTTTCCTATGTTACTGTACTGTACTTCAGTCATTTGTTACCTGGCAGTGTGCCTTCTCCACTCTGTTGTATTCCATTGTTCCTTTCTGAATTGAGCCTGAACTGCAGCCTCAGAAATGAATTCCTCAATAAGAAATCTGTTGTTACTTGTGCTTTGCATTGAGCCTGGTGCAATATAACACCAGAATGACTAACAAAACATGGCAATAGTGACTCAGCATTGCATGATAACTGTGTAGGCGGTGGCGGCATTTCCATCTAGTATTATGTGTTTTGTTTGCACCAACTACTCCACCTTTTACAGCTGTTGTCATCTCCACGTGGTATCATACAGTACATGCGTTGATGCCTTCACAGTTGCGTTTGTTGTGTTACGTCCTATTGTACGACATGCAGATGCCTTGTCTTTTCATATAACTTTTTTATGAATTCCTGTTTCATATGTGTGAATGTGTATATGTTTAAAAAAAAACATTATTTAGCCCCACCCCTCACTCCTCTGGCTGTATCAAAAGATAAACAAGTAAATAAATAAAATGCTAAATACCACAAGTTTTTGTCGTTTTTAAGCAGCACAAACTTGAAGTTCTACTCCACACCACACATAATAGTTTAGCGTTCAACTGGTGTAATAAACTACTACACTTGTTTATATGTATATTACATCTCTCCATGTGACATCCATGCACCATGTCATTAATGTGCTACACTGTCACATGAACCTGCAGGACGCGGAGCTGCTCTATCAGTCGTTACCAGCCGTGTGTTGCGCTGATAATGACGACATTGGACATGGGTGCAAGTGTGTTTACTTTCCAGGAAATTGTGCCTCCCCTCATTCAATGCAATGCAACAATGTGTATGCAGGATCCAAGTGCCGGCCTCGACTTACCAATGCCAGCCTGGCGTCGTCAAGCCTTTGACCCTGCAGACAGGAGGAACAGTAAAAATACAAGTTGGGATCTTCATGTTGAGTTTCTCCCGAGCTCCACAAACCACCAAACCTCCCCTAAGACAGTCCCCGAGTGAAACCATAGTCTTTGCTTGATTATCTGAGCTCTGGAGAGCGGAGTAAGACGTAGCTCTGAGTTGTTTTTATCAGTGTCAGATGAGAAGAGAAGTGAGTGATGAAAAGAGATAGAGAGCTTAGGTGACAGCTGTTTGACGGAGGGGCAGCAGGAGGAGGTGCACATGAGACACATCAAACATAAAAGAGAGAGGATGCAACACAGTGCAGAAACACAAAGCTAGACATCCATATAATAAGAATGAGTGAATCTCCAATACAGCTTGAGGTAAGACCTTCACCGAAACACAAATGTGCCATGTTGTGGTGTTGTGGAGCTGTGTTTAGTGTGTTCACATGGGAACGAGCCTGATGTGAGTTTTAG
Source organism: Decapterus maruadsi (assembly GCA_030347415.2). Lineage (NCBI taxonomy): Eukaryota > Metazoa > Chordata > Actinopteri > Carangiformes > Carangidae > Decapterus > Decapterus maruadsi. Next base: position 19,953,786 of record CM064894.1, read on the forward strand.
TCGCTGGAAACTGGAGCTGAGCCATTCATGTTGCTGGGAAATGATATTATTCAGGCTCTTGTGGTTTTGAAGTTATTGAGTGAGGTCTGCAGAGTGCAATGCGAGTATAATGTTAGTGGCCAACTGGGCAAACTGATATTGTTTTAATCAGCATTTTCCTGCAACTTTGGCAAATGTTGAAGTTAAGACAGAAACAAGACACTGCTGATATTAATGTGCATCATGATTTAACTGAAGTGGAAAGTAATATTTAAAGTACATGACAGTGGGGCTGTCTAAATTATCACAGATATCTAAAATATGAAATACTTTAATATCCACTTATTTAAATGGTTCTTGGTACAAATGTTACCTCAATCTTATTGTATCATAAATTAAATATTCTAGTGGAAATGAATAAAAACAACCTTATTCAGAGCAGTAGAAGCTACTTTAAGAATAAATGTGTTTATGTCAGAGGCGGACAGAAATCACTGTTGAGTTGTCAGAAGTTATTGGTTATTGATGGGACAAGGTCAGAGCGCTCATTCATGTTGTCTTTTTTCTAATCATTAGTTTGTGATGGTCCTGTTGATTTATGATGACATACAATCACATAGTCTGTTGGTTATATGTGTATACAACAGTCACTGTTTGTGAAGAAATATAAACATTACTGGATCCCAGAAGGTGGAAGGTGCGAAATCAATGTAGGATGTCAGAGAGAGGAATAAAGCAAAATCACTCAGTGATACTTTCACTTTCACAGCTTATAGGTGTAACCTGTGATAAAGTGTCTCTGATGAGCTGCAACTGGCTGGTTTTTATTTATTTCCACTAGGATATTCTATTTATGATAGGAAAGATTGAGGAAAAACACAAGATATTCCCATTTGAGAGTCTGAAAATATGGAATTTTTGACACATTTTGTTTTAGAAGAAACAAGTTTACAGATGTAAGATCAACCACTCAACACCGCTCCAGAGTAAAGATGGAAAACAATAAGCCACATCACCCTTCTGTGTATTTCCATGGTCAGCAAATACATTAAAACAAAAAACAACAACAACTATATTCCAAACACTGTCATAGTGCCAGTTTTTCTGTTTTCACTTGCTCTCCTCCTCCAGCCTCAGCTATCACTCCAGCCATCGTCAGAGCCAGGCATTGAGAGGGGGCTTCCACTTGTGTTTCAGCTGCCACTCCCCTCCCCGGATCCCCCTGAGACCCAGCAACAAACCCAGCCCCAGCCTGAGGTACAACTGTCAACATCCAACCCCGAGCACCAGCACCAAGCCAAGTCACTGTGGATAAGACGTCGCAGGCTGCTCCTCCTCTTTGGGGGGTTCTCTCTATGTGTGGTCTTTCTTGGTCTAATTTACTATCGGCACTACAATCTGCAAAATAGGAGCAGCAGCCAGACAGGAGCCGGTTGGTCTTAAATACAACAACACAGCAAAAATTACACAATTCACAACTGGTCATTTTGTCTAACTTTGTGTCTCACTCTTTTTTCAAGCGACTGCTTGTCTGTCCCCGGCCTGTCAGTGGGCCTCGGCCCATCTGTCCACCTCTGCCGACCCCTTCAAGGAGCCGTGTGACTACTTCTTGTTCACATGCAGATCTGACAGACTCTCACCAGACGGTGGGGGCAGACAGAGAGGACAGGGCATCCCCGGACATCCACAGAACCAGAATGGATGGCCGCAAGGGATGGGACAAAGTCGAGAGAGAGAAGACAGAGGAGTGAGACAGGAGACGAGACTGGACAGAAAAACTGTGCTGCTGCAGTATCTCAGGCAGATTTTAGGTAGGGGGTTTGGATTGGACTATAGCTGTACTGCCTCATCCAGCCACACAGGCGATCACTGTGTGGTCTGAATTGTGTTTTGTTTCTGTTTCTGTCAGAATCAAACGACAAAGGAGGTAGTTCAGCCGTGCAGAAGGCCAAAGGATTTTACACTTCCTGTTTGGACACTAAAGCCATAGAAACAGCTGGAGTGAAGCCGTTCCTCACTCTCATCCAGAAGGTATACACTCATTTAGTCACTCAGTTGTTGCACCCGTTGTACCTTGCTCTAGCCTGACAAGCCAGACTATATCATTAAAATGTACCAAATATATTTGCTGCCGCTAGGGTGCGTCTAGATTTCTAGGCTAACGTTGCTCCCTTGTTGCACCTGAAGTTAACTAGCAGTCAAACAAGTACTTGATTACATACATTTAAGTATGTGACCTGATACTTGTTTTTTGCCTCAATTTATTGAATTTTTTTGGTTTTTTGCACTCGAGTCCTGAAAAAAACTGTAACTTATGTGAAACTATGATGGGCACTTGGCACATTTGCTGCAAACTGTCCAAGAAGACTTATTTTTGACAGACAAATGTTTGTGAGTTGTTTTGCTTATTTGTATTTTGTGGCCCATTCTCTTGCCCTCTCTTTTTAATCTCTCACCCTTTGTGTGTGCAGCTAGGAGGTTGGGCTGCATCAGGCCAATGGAATAAGACCGATTTCAACTCCACCTTGAGCCTGCTGATGAGAGACTACGCCACCTTCCCCTTCTTCAACCTCTATGTGGGCAAAGACCCAAATGAAATTGCCCGCGGGACGACCAAGAGATACATACAGGCCAGTGTCCATTAAGATAAGCGAGCACTCTGCACAGTAAAGTGGGCTTTGTGCTTCTACTTATCTCAAGTCCCCTTTTTGTCAACAGATTGATCAGCCAGATCTATTGATCCCAATTGAATGGAACAACAGGACACAGAAGTCTCAGGCTAAAGCTCAGGTTGGCAATCATTATATGTATAGATAGCTATGTAGCTATGTATAGATAGCTTTTAATTAATAAAACTTCTCTGTTGCACTAATGGATTCCTCAATCACTCTCCTGTCTCATTTTTTCCAGAAACTGCGTCCCTTCTTGGCATCATGTGAACAGTACCTGGCGCTGTTGGGGGCCCGTCCCAGCAGCAGCATGCTCCACGTGGGCATGTTCATGTCTTTGTCCTCTGAGCTGGCTGTCACTGCTGCACCTCTGCAGTACCGCCTGTCGAAAGGACAGCTCTACCAGCGCATGACCATCAGAGAGCTACAGGTACAGGAGGAGGGGGAGGAGGAGGAGGGGTCTGTGTTGCTATGCATGCTCGCTGTGCCTGTATCCAATATAGTAATAGATGGCTTTCATGTAAACGCTCCCACAGATCCAGGCCCCTGCCATTGATTGGTTGGGCTGTCTGAGGGCCACTTTCCATCCACTGGCTCTGATGGAAGACGATTTCGTCCTTGTGCATAACTTACCCTACATGGTGCAAATGTCGCCCATCATTAGGAAGTGGTTGAACAAACACGAGCTGCGCACCAGGTACTGTAAGTGATGTGGAAAAACACACTCCAACATGCAAAGATCCTCTCCCCCCTTTCTCCCCCCTTTTCTGACACTTTGCTGCCTCATTTGATCACACTCAGCGGTCCGCTTCAAACTTACATGGTCCTGAACCTGCTGCACACCCTGATGCCGGCCCTGGACTCCAGATTCTCAGAAACAGCAAACAATTTATCTGTGGCTCTGGGCGACACTGAAGGGGTGAGTCCACACAATGAATGAATCATCATGACAACAACATCAACAAGAAATTATAGCTGCTGCGCAGCAATGGGTCGTGTCCGGGCAAATTTTGCACAAGAAACAGGAAGACAGGTTAATTGACCTTGGAATGTTCATTTCTGCACAAGCTGGGGATTGAACCCGCAACCTCTGGAACTAAAGACTGTTGTCTATCGCACTGAGCTAATTGTCAAGTGGCAGTGCTATGGTGGCTTCACAAATTAAGTAAACCATTCACTGGCAATGTTTCTGAGGTAAAATTCTGATGTTTGTGTCAAACATCATCTGCTATGAGTCTAAGATTTTGTTCAAAGACTATCTGGTATATTGATGTAATATACTTATCACCCGGACTGGGGATCGAACTCACATCGTCTGGAACCACAAACCAACACTTAACTCACTGAGCTAATTATCTGGAAGTGAGACATGGTGTGTGTCTTCTTAAACAGACTCATAGAGTCAGCGTCCGGGCAGCTGTTGTGGAGGCAGATTTCAGAAAAGGTCAAAATGTCAGAAATTCTAATATCTAAACAAAAATCTGCTAATACATAAATTGTATCTAGACAATGGACATGTTGGTGATTTGTTTTGCTTCATAAGAGAAAAGCTGATGTTTAAAAGTGTCACTCGTGGATTGACTGCGGTTGTTCCCATGAGAGCAGCAATCGGGTTGTGGTGAGCTTTAGACCATGGTCCCAACTGTTTGCTTTTTTAATTTAGAGACTTGCTGTGATGTCACCATGAGGATTCTGGCATTTTTATGTGTCATTGGCGTCGTCACCCATGTTGGGTCTTGAACCCACAACCCCTCGCACCACAGCCCAGCACTCAACTCAGTGAGCTAATTATCTGGTAGGGTGACATGGTGTGTGTCTTCTCAAATACACTCAAGACGTCAGCGCCCGGGCAGCTGTTGTTGAGGCAGTTCTGTTGTTCTGTCAAAATGTCAGAAATTCTAATATCTAAACAAAAATCTGTTAATACATAAATTGCATCTAGGCAGCATGGAAATGTTGGTGATTTGTTTGTAATTTTAAGTGTTTTGCTTCTCAAGAGAAAATGTGATGTTTAAAAACATCACCTTTACATTGGCTGCAGTTGATCCCATGAGAGCAGAATTCAAAATGTTCTAGAAAATTCAGTTTTTGAGATAAAATTCTGATATTTTCCAAACTTCATCAACCATGACTCTATAATATTCTCAATTTTTTTCAGAAAGATAGAAAATGTATTTAGCAGGAATTTGATGGTATATGTTTACAGTAGTGTTTACAGTCAAACGTTTTCATGCACTGTAGGCTCAATTTTTGATTAATCAAAAATCCGAGAAACAAGTTTTGTGGAGGACAGTCTGGAGATGCTCTGCAGCAAGTTTGGTGACAATTGAGCAAAAACTGTAGGAGGAGATACATTTTAAAAGTTTTACACTTATTGAAAAAAACAGAGTGATGGACTTCATAATTTGTAATAAGTTTAAGTTGACAAAAGTTTCAGCAGTATCTAGGCTACATTGTGGTGAAGTTTCACAGCTGTAGCATCTACCGTTGGCTTGGTAGGAATTTGTAAAGTTTTTAACATGTGCCCCTGGGAGGGGGGGCACATGTCCTTGGAGTTGAGTGAATCTGGCATGGGACTGGACCTTTGTGCAAAGTTTGGTGAGTTTTCGCCCATGGGAAGTATGACTTCCTCGGAAGAAGAAGAAGAAGAAGAATATCAGCAAATACAATAGTGTCCTTGGCAGCTGTCGCTGCCCGGACACTAAATATGATAGTTTTTTGTTTCGGCCCATGAAACAAATGAATGAAAAGAATATCTCTTTGGAGATTAATAAAGTAATACTTATTAGTCTAATGAATTGATTTATTTGAGTCTTTTTATGGGACAGGTGGCTCCTCGCTGGAGACGCTGTGTGTTGGAGACGGAGAGAGGGTTTGACTCAGTGCTTACACACCTTCTGCATGAAAGAACGGCACACAGAGAGGTGAGAGAGGACTGTGAAAAATAAAGTTACGAGTGTGATGCACAGTGTATTAAATGTTTTTATTGTTCAACAGGCAGAGGAGATGATTCAAAACATATTTTCAGCTTTCAAGTCCAAGTTGCATGAACTTAACTGGGCAAACAAGACAGCTCTCCAGTCTGTAATGAAGAAGGTAACTCATGCTATAATTGATATGTTTGTTTGTTTTTTAATTTAACATTATATTTTGTAACCATTTTGTCACTGATCATTTGTCATCTTCCAGATTGAATCTTTAAATCCAAGAGTGTGGACTTCAAATGAGATCTCTAGTGAAGCTGAGCTTGATCTCCTTTTTTCAAAGGTATACATTACTCACATCCAGTAGTTCAAACACATAAGGTGTAAGAGGAGTGCTTTGTCCAATAGACAGATACATATAAAAAAGAAAAGAAAAAATGGAAATGAAGACCAAGAACGCCACTGACTCGACCTGTGTTTTCAGGTGTCGGTGAGCTCAGACAGCTTCTTCTCCAACTACGTCCAGATTCTGTCCTTGTGGCAGAAGAGACGCAGAAAACTCTTGGCCAAGCAGACGGAGGAGGCTGATGTGTGAGTGTCGGCTCTGTTCTTAAAAAGATGAGACATGTAAGAATGTATTTAATCTTTTCTCATTTCTTTTAGTCTGTCCGTCACACCACTTCTTCTGGGTGATGAGCTCCTCTTTCCCATGGGAATGTTTGCCCCTCCTCTCTTCCATCCAACATATCCCAGGTAAAGAGCAGAATGATTTTAAAAGCACTTTTATAATGTCATGGTTTTTATGCCTCCATGCTGGCAACATTATATGTCTACCCTGTACTTATGAAAAAATATCTCAGTAATAAGACCTTGATAGGATTTCTACAAATGTGTTAAGACATTTTACGCAAATGAACTCATTTGATTTTAGTGGTCAAAGGTCACAGTCACTTGAGGGTCTGGCGAGCGAGACTACAGTCACTTTGACCTCAGAAAACATGTTTTTGTTTTTGTGAGCACACCTAAAGGGATTCCCCACAAATGTGGCACAAATGTTCACTTGGACTCAAAGATGAAACACTTAGATTTTGGTACAGTCACACAGTAGACACATCAAACTGTTTTTGGCCATTACTTGAAAATTCACATCAACCCTAAACTGCTTGTCAGAGGCATTCAGCCACCAGGCAGTGATTCCAGTTTATTTTATTATGATTGAACATGATGGTACACTTTCTGTTTTAACAGGGCAATGAATTACGGTGTAATGGGTTTCCTTCTTGCCAAAGATATCCTCCACTTGCTTCTGCCTGACAGTAAGAGATGCTCACATTTGTTGTGTTATGGTTATGCACATAATAAATCTCCTCATAAACGTTCTGTGCAGACATAAAAACTGCATCCTCTGTGCTCCACTGACAGATTGTTCACTGTACTATGATGTCCATGTCTCTGCTGTGTTGCAGTTTACTCTCAGAGCGAGACGGTGCACACTGTGGGGGAATGTGTGTGGGCTCACTATCTCACGGTGACAGAGAGAACAAGCAGAGGTGGAGCATTTTCTCTCTCAGCAGCACAGCAGCAGGAGGTGTGGGTGCAGTATTCTGCACTGCAGATAGCATTGCAGGTGAGAAGCCATCCTCAGGCTTTAGTGTCTTTGTGCATGTGTGCATGTGTGTGCATGACAACATTCAACTCATACATTCACATTTCATCCGCCCTCGTTCCTCAGGCTTATCATCAGAGTCTGAAGAGCCGTCCAGCGGACACCTCCATCTCAGGCCTGTCACACACTCGCCTCTTCCTCTCATCTTTTTCTCAGGTACAACACTTTAATTGTTCTCTTTAAGTTCTCAACTCCTCCGCTTCTCTCGGCTAAACCCCTCGTGTTTTTTTATTCATTTTTTATCAGGTTAACTGTGACTTTGACCCCTACCATGAATTCATGCCATTGGAGCCTTCCTTTCTGATTACAGTAATTTGTGCCAAATCTCACCTGTGTCCTTCAAGTCTACAATGTCCCAGTAAAACCCAACAGCGTTCATTACAAACATGCTGAAGAGACTCCTCTGAAGACTGGCTGGATTTGGTTTTGTTCCTGATTATGAGAAACACATTCATATCCATGAGGTGCTGTAACAAAGCACACTGTGGATGATGGTAAACTGTTGCTACAAAGAAAGTTTATATGGAATACTCTTAGTATGTACAACCCCTGTGACACTGACATTTTATTTCTGTTTTTTGTATTAGCCTTAATTGTCTATAAGATATGTTTGCATGTTTCATGAATTGCACAATCTGTTTAATAATTACTGAAATAAAAAAAGACCTTTGGAAAAAGTATCCAGATCCTTCACCACTGATTCAAGCATTTTATAAATAGTAGGCCTACCCCATAAAAGTTCTGCTTCATAAAATCATACAAGTTACGGAATAAACCAGCAAAATTTTCAGCTTGTTTATCTATTCAGACACAGTCAGCTTATCAAGCTTAGCATATGTTCATTTGCATTAATACAAAAAAAAAAGAAAACACAAATATTTGCATCTGAGAAGCTGGAACTGGAAGGATTTCGCTTTTCTGCAAGAAAAATAATGATTGTCATGATAAATTCTCAATCTCTGTCAATTACTTCAGCTTTACTTATATGCGTATTCTGTTTCATAGCTCTGTTTAAAACAAGTAAATTAATGTACAAAGCTAAACTAATAACCAAAGCGGTAAAAAGTACACTATTCATGGGTTGTGACTGTTCATGTAAATGTTCATGAATGTTCAATTAACTTTGTTAGATTCCGTTCCACAGTAACCAAAGAACTGTTATTATTCAAAATCAAACCCTGAAATTACTGTTTGAAAAATCAGGCTGTGCCATGTGCCAGTCTGCCCCTCAGCTGGAGTGTTTTCATATTTCAGATCTCTTTGAAATATGAAATAGCCTGACGGGAACCATGCGGAGGAAAGCCACAGCCAAAAAAGCCTCAGAGTGGCGTGCACAGGGAAATGGTAACATCGATATTAAAGCAGGAGCAGGAGAAAATACACCTTTGAAGCCGATTAAACCTGAGGGTAGACCTCCTAATTCTCCGACTGGGAGAGGCCTTGGAAAAGCAGGAGCCAAACGTTTGGGCCGACTACTGAAACGGGCAATCCAGAGCCAGGAGCAGCCGGCAGGGAAGGGACAAGCGTCTGTGCCAAGTGAGTAACACCACCAATATACAAGAACTAAAGCTAAAATGCAGCTAGCTACAATCAAATCAACATGTAACTTAACCCTGTGGCTGCCCCTTCGGTTTACTGGAAGATTTTAGACAATTTGACACATTTTTGTAACTGACCTCCACAATGCATAGTTTCCTCATTTCTCCTGGTAGGCTACCCAGAAACCAGTGGTGATGGGAAATTACTAGACTTCTAATTGGAAACAGTTTGATGATGGACTCATTCTTTTTTGTGATAGAATAAACTCAACATATTAACAGTTTTTTAACAGGGCACACTGAGTATGTTCACATGGGTTTGCAGGAAAATTATGAGGACTTCTCAATATTTAAAGAGTTTGTGGGCTTGATAGTCAAATTCAAATATTGACCCAACAATTGACTGCAAAGTTAATACAGAAAGATATAAAACATAAAGAATGCAACATCAGCCTTTAACAGGTCAAACAGATTATGACTGAAAACATATTTGACAGACTATGAATTTATTTCTCCAAGTTATGATTTGAATGAGGATCTTGGAACTAGAGTATCTCAGAAAGTCACATAACCTCTCATCTTTTCTTTCTTTTTTTGCCAGAGACCCCAGTACGGTTTTTCAAACATCAGATTCAAACTGGGGCTGAGAATGCATCCAGGACGAATACTGCAGAAACTAAAAAAGCCACTCAGCACATCTCCCAGCTCATCCTCAATGTGGTTTCCCTGTGTAAACACAGAGGTGGCATCTCTATGGCAGAGCTCAAGCAGACTCTGACTGCTGGAGGCTACGATGTCACCAAGAACAACAGGCAGGTCCACGTGGTGACCAAGAGGCTGATTGATAATGTCACACTGGTACAAACAAGAAATGCATCGCTCCGGCTGAACAATGAGGTAAAGCACATTTGCCCATTTCATTTAGCTACTTGCAAATACACTGGTAAAAGGCAATACTGAATGACACACTTCAGGACATATCAGGTTTCTCTTGTCAACAATAATCTTTGTGATAACTTATAATTTTCAACACTTTCTTTTCAACAAAATTCAGGCAACAGAGCGAATACATGTGAGGACGAGCACTGTGAAATCCCCCAAACCCAAAGGAATTCTGAAGCAGAATAAAGCAGTCAGCAAATCTCCCAAAGTAGAAGAGAAGCCACAGAAACAAGCCGCAAAGACTCCTCAAACGAGAGCTAAATCATACAAACCAAGAGGCAAGACAAACAGACGAGCAGCCAGATCACACAAACCAAAAAGCAACTCTCGAAAACCAGCAGGCAAAACACGGAAACTAAAAGGCAAGACTCGTAAACCGGCAGGCAGATCACACGCATCAAGAAGGAAGAAGACGCCCAAAGCAAGAAGAAAGACCTACAAGACAGCAGGGAAGAAACGGCGACCTTATCGACCTGCACGGGTTCAGAAGGCGGCGAGGAAGCCCAAAAGGACTCGGAGACGACAACCAAAAAGAAACCACCGTACATATAAAACCCACCAGAAAAGACGAATCTCGAGACGGAGGCTTGCTAAGACCAAAGCACGATTAAAACTGCGGCAGCAGCAGCAGTATGACAGGAGAAGGACTTACTACTATTAGAAAGCATCTTTTTTTTTCCAGGAATAATAAACTGAAACCGTTTGAGCAAACTAAAATTGCATATTTTCTTTTTATGCTACAGTAAAAATGTCATGCTGTTTTTTATTTGACACTGAGGTTAGAGAGGGAATCCCATGTACTCCACTGAACTCTTCCCAGTCTTTATGAAATCAAACCACACATTATTCATTTGTATATTTTAATTGACCTGTGCAATGTACAGCCATTGCTCCTGGAATTACTGTAGTAACTACAATCAAAAATTGTAATAAAACATGGAAAAGGGAAGATTTGGTACAAAAATGTATGTATAGATCCCACATGGTAGCCAAACCAGCATCATACTTGTAGTCCACAAGGCCTCACATTTGCTGCCATCCTGGTTGATCCATTCTTAGTCCACTGAAAAAATGTCCATGCAGTCTACTGTCTAATCAGTAGTCCATTGCAAGCTTGTCACAGAACGCCCCACACTTCCTCAAAGGCCGAGCACATCTTAGCACAGGTCAGTGCTGCAGAGAGCGGGTAGTTACTGATGGACACGGTCTTCTCTGTGTAGTCCACATTCACCTAAATACAGAGAAATCATTAAAAAACAAAATTTAAATTAGACGCTATAACTAACTATAGTTAATCAGTCGCTGTCTATGTGTGGTGCCATTTCTCACCGCTCCATGTGCAAACGCTCCGATCACCACTGCAGCTGGTCCCTGCGGCACCAGAGACCGGGGACACACAGCCTCTCCAGAAGAGAAGGAGGTGGCGATGCGAGGGCAGCCAGGAGGCAGGTGGTCCGACACCGGGTTTTTAATCATTCTCAGAAGCTTCTGTGGACCATCTGCAGCTCTGACGCTCAGCTTGTGCAGCAGCTGAACTTTAGTGGGAAAAGAAAGATGAGACAGATTATGAATGGCTGAGGAGAGTGGGCAGAGGAGAAACAATGACAAAACTTAAGTGGTAGTTTATTTACCCATGAGGCCACAGAAGCGGTTGAAGGTTCTTGGGATGCGGGTCTGTGGGTTGATCTCTATTAAGGCGTTTTTCTCTGTATGGATGTAAACCTGCAGCAGACCTGCCCTGTTCAGCGGACTGTCCATCAGCATGAGCAGACACTGGTCAGAGGAAATAAGCCCGTTACACTGTGTCTGTAGTGTACATCTGGCTGTGTTGTCATTGGTGTGAGGATAGACGTGGAATTATTTCAAGTATAAAAGGAGGGAAGAAAAGCTATTTGTGGACCTCTTTCAGAGATTAATTACGTGATAAAAAGTGATATATACTGCATGGGCTCTAACTAACTACCGTATGAAGGTTACACGTTACTGGTGATTACCTGATGTGTGATATCAGGTCTGATGTGTCCTGGATCTCTTCCACTTTTGACGATCATATTTTTGTGCTGGTCACAGTTTAACAGCTCAAAAGACTTCCCGACCTGGAACAAAACCAAACATACAGTATTTATGTTGTGTAACTCTAACTGACTTATTGTAAAACAGTTCAGATGTGTGGCTGGCTGCTGATGTCACTTCTACTGGGAGCAGGCATCACAACAACACACTGACACGGCCCTGGCGCCTCACCTTCACCGTCTCTAACGACGCGCCCTCCAGGATAACGACCAGTCTACGCTCGGCCATGCGGTCGTGAAGGCTGCGCAGGTGTTTGGCCGGTTTAGGTTCATATTCGTCCAAATGTTCAAGACCACGCTTCTTCTCGTTGGGTGCTGCCATGTTGCCTCCTGTAGGATTGTCGCACACGATCTGCGTCATCACAGACGTGCGCGTTCACAAGCCAGCCTGTGCTCTGCGGTCTGTTTGGACTGTAGCAGTGAGGCACATACACAAATCATAGACCTAAATGGCATTTTGATATAAAACAGATTTTTGAATATAACTACATGTTTTTACAAAACATTTATTCCACAAATTATAAACATGTTAGTTGTCAATTCCAATATTATAAAGACAACTTTAAACTTTTAATTAATAATGTCAGAATATATTTTGACTAATAGCCTACCTAAAGATTGTTATTTCAAAAGTAATTATAAAGATAAGGCTGCTTCTCATTTTAACTGGCGTTATTGACCACTGATTATTTTGTGTTTATGTGTGTTGGCGTAGCAGTAACGTTACTTTTGCTTATGCACGCGCCTGTGTCGCCAACCCTTACGTCATCAACGTGCGCCGGATGGTTTTTCACAACGTGTTGAAGGAAATTTCACGTGTGATATTTTCTGATCTTCCACCGTACGGTCAAGAGTTGGAGCAAAACGGGACAGATTAATCGGTGAGTAAGTGAAAACCTGTTATAAAGTTTCGGTCTCGGGCCAAAGACTCGGTCAGTCAGTGTTAATAACGGAGCTATTAGCTTTTACTAAGCAACACTGCATGCGGAGTTGGGTCGATTGTTAGTCGACGTGCAAGTGGTCTTTAGTTCGTTACAACATTACTCTGTTACTGCCAACGTTCAATAACAACCACGCAATAATTAAACATTTTTATATAGAAAACACGTGACACCTGCCTGGTGTAACATGGTGAATATGTTGGAACATGTTGTGACATCAGTTTTTATCTGCAGACCTGTAAAGTACAACTCCACATTTCTTTCACTGCTTCACGTGTTTTGACATTTCCAAACTCTACCTCCTAATTACAAGCAATCCAAACAGCTCTATCAAGCTCCTCTTACATCCCAATGGGGCTCAAAACTAGTTAACTAGTCTGGTGTGTTTGAGTAATAGAAGTGGTTGAAACACACGGAATTCCCATTCAAATTGAATCAGTAATTTTCACCTAAACGTAATATGGCCTATTCACATCAACAAACTTCTCTGAAGGCTCTGAGATTTATAAGTATTCATCTTTAAAACTTACTGACACGGTTTAACACCAAGTATATTTTTATGGTGGCTGCTCAAAAATAAAAACAGAAATGCTTTGACAAGTTATACCAGTGTTATTCATTATATGTATGTATATAGTCATTAATGTTGTGGTTCAGTCAAACCTCCCTGATACGAAGCTCTGCAGTTGTTTTATTTTCAGAGCAAATGAGTCTCACATCAGTATGAGCTCTAAATGGCCTCTGCTCTTATACATCGATATTGTTATTTTGTACAGGCCGTGAACAGGTTCTTGTCTTTTTCTAATTTTCAGGATATCTGTTTAGCTCGGAGTCATGGGTCGTAAGTTGGATCCCACCAACAAGGTGAAGAGAGGGCCAGGGAAGAAAGCCCGGAAACAACGGGGAGCAGAGACTGAGTTGGCCAAGTTTATAGCTGATGGTGATTATGGTGTCCTTTCTGTCAGCTCTCATAACACACGTGTAGAAATATGGCCAAACATTATCAAGGCTTGCTAACCGACATGTTGTGTTTCTTGACTGTTTCCAGATGAGAGTGAGCAAAAACGTCTCTCTAGTAGAGGCAGGAAAAGGTGAGAGTTTGACTGATTGTATAACAGCAAATTACTCTGCTGTGTTCACAAGTTGCTAATTCATGTTGTCATTTTTCAGAGCTGCAAAGAGAGCACAGAATGTAACAAAGCCAAAAGATGTTGCAGAGGAGCAGCCCAAGAAAGGTAACCACATCACGTGTTTTATATACCTACTTAAGATTAGCTTCTTTGCACAACATTCTTGCTCACAATATTTGGTTTGTAATTAACTGTTTCCCAAGATGATAAATGTAAAGATGTGATGCATTGGGAATTATGCCCAAACAAAAGAAATGTCTATCATGCATTATCTAACTCCAGAAATTCAGCATCTATGAATGGTGTTACAAACAAAGCTGTGTATGTTTTGTTTGTTTCCCTCTCTCCCCAAAGGATTCACTGATGAGAACAGCAAATGGTTGAAACCAGTGAAGAGGAAGCGCAAAATGAATGAACCTGAAAGTGAGGATGACAGTGAGGAGCACTGGGAGGAAGAGGAGGAGGAAGAGGAGGAAGGGGAGCTGCAGCAGCAGAAGAAGGGAGGAAAAGAACAAGGAAAAAAGGCAAAAGCAGTCAAACAGGTTGAACAGGAGGAAGAGGATGATGATGATGATGATGATGATGATGACGATGAAGACGATGATGATGATGATGATGAGGAAATGGTTGATGACTACGGCACTCTTGAAGATGGAAGTGCAGATGAAGCAGCAGCAGGAGAGGACAGTGATGAGGAGGAGGTATGTGAAACCAACCACCTCTTGGCAGAAACTGTAACTGAGACTTTCACCCAGTTTTGCTCTCACTGCTGCAACAAAATCAAGAAGTCTATGAGTTAAAAGCAATTTTAAAGTAATTTATTATGATTCAGTGATTATTTTTCTTGGTTCTTATTTCCCATACAGCTCCTTCCTATTGAGCGTGCAGCCAAGAAAGAGAAAAAGCTGAAAAAGGCCATGGATCTCGGGAGTGACGAGGACGATGATGATGATGATGATGATGAGGATGATGATGATGATGATGAAGACAAATCAGATGCTGACATGGATGAAGAAGACACGGTACAAGCCAACATAGATGACATGGACAAATTCAGGTTACCAGGGGCAGAGGAGGCTGAGAAGGAAGGTGAGTGATTTTTAAAGTTATTTCTTCTTTCTTTTTAAAGCAGCGCGTGTTGCAGCAGATTGACCCTAACTGCTCTACAAACAGTGAAATCTGTTCTTTCTTGTCCGTATTTTCCAGGTGTCCTGCCTCTAGACCTGAAGACAATTTATCAGAGAATAAAGGACAACATCGATGTCCTTTGTAATTTCTCAACAAAAAGGGAGGAGGGCAAAGAGAGAGCAGAGTACATCTCGCTCCTGAAGAAAGATCTGTGCACCTACTACAGCTACAACAACTTCCTCATTGAGAAATTAATGGACCTCTTCCCTCTCTCAGAGGTATGTGTTCTCACTGCAGAAAGCAGCACTTTGGGTTGATTTAAAATTCATATTGAATTGAATTGAATTAGCTTCATATGTCTTTATTTTCTTCCTGACAGCTGGTTGATTTCCTTGAGGCCAATGAAATTCACAGACCTGTCACTATTCGGACCAACACACTTAAAACAAGGAGGCGGGACCTTGCGCAGGTAACTGCTCGAGGCTCATGTTGGGAGATGCAAATTAAATTCATAGGAGGATAACACTGAAGTTTGAGAAAATAAAATGTGAATTTTAAGTGCAGGCATTTAGGTAAAACATGAAAACCTGTCACACAACTGTTTTGAATATCAATTAAATCAATGCTGTTTTCAAATACCTACATGTTGAATTGTTGGTCTGTTTTTCCTCGCTTAGGCCTTGATCAACAGAGGAGTGAACCTTGATCCACTGGGGAAATGGTCCAAAGTGGGACTGGTCATCTATGACTCCTCAGTACCTATAGGTAAGTTTCAGAACATCTTTGTCAAGAATCTCATTTAAGCTATCAAGGATCTTTAATGGAGCATATCAGAGACAGATTATAGCATAACCTGTTTTAACTGTAATTATTTTAAAACAGGTGCAACACCAGAGTACTTGGCCGGTCAGTACATGCTGCAAGGAGCCTCTAGTTTTCTGCCAGTGATGGCGCTGTCTCCACAGGAGGGAGAGTTAGTGTTGGATATGAGCTCAGCTCCAGGAGGAAAGACCACCTATGTTGGTAAGATGTACTTCAGTTATTATTGTTGTGTGGTTTTATGTGTTTTTAAACTGTGTTAACATGGACTAGGGCTGGTTATGTTATTGACTTGTCTGCTGGTCATTTTCTCAATTAATCATCATTACTCATCATTTTGTGTATAGAATAATGAAGGCATTGTGCCTCCTGTAATTTCCTTAAGATTAACACAACATACAGTATTTACATTGTTTGTTTTATGCATCCAATTGTCTCAAATAAATTTAGACTCATTGATAAAAATGAGTGATCATCAATAGTCACATAAACCAGTGTGAATTAAAGCAAATACACATTTTTACATGCTACTTAAATGATATACTGTATGTGATGATAAATGTGAATGTCGCACCTTTAGCCCAGCTGATGAGAAACACTGGCACGATTGTGGCTAACGACGCTAACGCTGACAGATTGAAGAGTGTGGTGGGAAACATCCACCGTCTGGGCGTCACCAACACTGTGGTCTGCAACTATGACGGCAGGCAGTTCCCAAAGGTAATATCCATCATCTATACAAAAAGATAATAACTGTGGTTTACATTAACTCAAGAGTTTTATCAAGTGTACTGATTTGTGGAAAAATATATCCACAGGTAATGGGCGGATTCGACAGAGTGCTGCTTGATGCTCCGTGCTCTGGCACAGGAGTCATCGCCAAAGATCCAGCTGTGAAGACCAGCAAGGTAAACCACCATTTACCATTTATCATACTGTTGTACATATCTACTTTAGTTCTTTAAATAATACTTTGTTCCTGTTTTCCTCTGATCCTGCTCCCTGATAGGATGAGGCAGACATCCAGCGCTCTGCTCACCTGCAGAAAGAGCTGATTCTATCTGCCATAGACTCTGTCAACGCTGAGTCACCCTCAGGAGGATATCTGGTCTACTGCACATGTTCAATAATGGTATGTGTAAATGGAAGAGAGTCACATACACCGTAGGTAAACTTATGGAGGTGCTGGCGATGGAGCAGGCAATCAGGGAAAATTGAAAAAAAAAAAAAAGCACCACACTAAGCTCCAAGTACAGAAAAAAGTATTTTGTTTATTTTCATGACATAATAAGTCTGAGTCTTTGTAAATGCAAAATCATTTCTGGGCTGTGTGGTTGAGATTATGCAAAAGACAGGTCTGGCTAATGAAGCAATCTCCTAGTTTTAGATCAATAAAGTAGATGCACAATAAAGTTAATCTATCAATTTTTTAACTATAAAATGTATTGCACTAGGTGGAGGAGAATGAATGGGTGGTGGACTACGCTTTGAAGAAAAGGAACGTGAAATTAGTTCCCACAGGACTCGACTTTGGCAAGGAAGGCTTCACCAGGTGAGGTGTATTTTCAACAGCCTGCAACAAGTTATTGAAAGGTTTCTATTTTGATCTTTAATGCTACATTTATTGTTCAATTCTTCTAGGTTTAAAGAACGCAGATTCCATCCCTCTCTGCGACTCACTCGGCGGTTTTACCCTCATTCCCACAATATGGACGGGTTTTTTGTGGCCAAACTCAAGAAGTTCTCCAATGTAATTCCAACCACACCAGCAGGGAAAGGTAACTTTTTTACTTTTTATGACTCCTGCACAGCCTTATTCATGATGGCTACTGTGTTTATCTCACACTAACGGTCTGTCTCCGTTACTAATATAGAAGAAGAGAGCTCTGAAGCTCCTGAAGCTCCTGAAACGACCACAGAATCTCCTCAGGAGAAACCGTCCAAAGGTGACAAGACTAAAAAGACGGTCCCCGGCAAGGCAGGCGGCTTAAAGGAGAAGGCCCAAACCAACGGAAAAGCAGCCAAGGACAAAGCAAACGTCAAGTCAAAGGGCAAAAAGACCTCATCCACTGGACCAAAAAAGGCAAAGATCGCTAAGATGGAGGGAGAGACTGTGAAAGGGGCAGAGGCCAAGAAGCCCGCAGTGAAGACAACTGAGGAGACGAAAGCATCAAAGGCTGGCAAAAAGGAGGGGAGCAGATTTGAGAAAAAGACCAAGGCCAAAAAGATGAAACCACAGAACAAGAACAGAATGGGAAAGAATAAATTCAAGAAACTGAAGAGCATGTTGGAAAAACAACAGCAACCTGAGTGACATTGTATACAGTTTGTTATGAAATATACACGGTAATGTAAGAGATTTGTAGAACTTCATGTCAGACCCAGATCCACGTCCCCCGCAGTGGAAGTTACATACAATACTGTGTGTGTTGAACTCGATTGTAACAGCCATGTACAGATGGATTGGACTGGTCAACGATGTTCACATTTAAGTTTAGTCCTCCCTTTTTGTATGACAGAATATTAATTATGTTTGTCTGTTGATTTAATTGCAGTGTGGGTCAAATTTCAGAAATCTGTGAGACATAATAAATCTTTTAAGATATTTTCCTCACTGCTTGTTTGGTCCATCATTTTACTTAATCTCTACATCCTGCAATTATTTGAAAAACACTTTGAAAGAATTGAATCAGTTTAATCTCTTTTTACATTTTAGACATCTACAAATGTACTACTATGACTTGTTAGGGTTTTTTTTTGTTGAAATACTAAAATCTGTATGACATTAGGACTTATGTTATATATATATAGGCTATTAAAGATCTTTTGAATTTTAATTCTAACTCATAATGTAAATTATTTTACATAGGACTCAATGGTTGATCAAATCTAGGTTTAACTTGAACTGCAGATAGAATAAAATGACATTTTTTTTCATTTTGCTAGTTTACTTTATTTTATATGAAGTAGCTGGTAGATTTGTATGCAGTGGTGTGGATGTGGATGTGGGTCTGAGCTGTGGAGCCCACCGCTGTGGAAACAGTCAGTCACATTGGTCCAATCTCACACAGGAAGCTGCCTGTGTTGTTTACATTTTCCAAGATGGCGGCGGGGATGTATTTGGAGCATTATTTGGACAGTAAGCTGAAAATCACATCTTAATCGTGCTGGAACATGTTTCTATCCACGTAGCTCCGTTATGTACATGTATGTTTGTACATGCGTGTGTTGGGTTGTGTCTTACGTTACAGGCCGTCGTTAACCCGCCGGTGGAGCAGAGCGCTGTAACCGTCTACCAACGGTCGGCGGGTTTAGGCTCCGTCTATTTTCTGGATTAGAGCATCGTAGTGCAGCAAAGAAAGGATGCTCAACAGCAAACACAATGTACCAGCCACTGGGGTTTAGTTTAAATTAACTTCACAGGCAGACTGAGTCGTTTGCGTGCCTCGTATCTGCCCTAAACTACTTGTGGAGGCAAATGTAAAAGCTAACGTTACAGTTAATGGCAGCTGGAGCATCAGCCCGCACATGAAATGAAGCTGCTAGCCATCCCGCTCTCATTACTGCTTCATGTCGATTTCACTGGGAAAAAAAAGTGGGATTAAACTCTCTGTTTCTCCTCCTTCTCCTCGCCAGGTATAGAAAATCTGCCCTTTGAGTTGCAGAGAAACTTCAATCTGATGAGAGACCTAGATCAACGCACAGAGGGTGAGACAAAGACGTGTGAAATAAGTCTGCATGTTACTCAGAAACAGAAGTGGCAAGGAAAAAACTGCACCTATGTTGGAGAAATTAAACCTGTTAAACGCAACAACAATTTCATGGCTTTTAAAACTATGGTATCCAGGGTTCAGGAGATCCTAGGTTATCCTGAGTTAGGTATGAGGGGGTCAATGAGGGGTAATGGGATATTAAAACAATTTTAAACAATGTAATATGTTTGATAACAATGAGTTTGTTTTCTGACTTTACTATATACATTTACTTTACATATTTTTCTGACATACAGAATGATTTTAACTTGTTCAGGCATCTGGATAAAGGACATTTCTTTAGTTTTAAAGGTCTTAAGCTACCTAGAGATTGTAAATAAAGTCATAATTAACTTTTGTCAGTTAAGTATGACAAACTGTTGGCCATTTTTGAATAAGAAAGCACCCTAGCTGTTTCTTGTGTTGCTCAACATGTGCTATTCATAGCCAGAAATGAATAATATGTGAGGCCATGCATGGTAAATGGGAGAAAAATATGGCCTGTAGATTGTGATTATCTCCTATGTTTTCTGTAAACAGCAAAATTACATTTGTATGTTGTTTAAGAAGTGTTGCCCCTCCTGTCCCTCTTTTAGATCTTAAAGGACAGATAGACTCTCTGGCCAAAGAATACACAGCCAACGCCCGGACTCTTTCCTCTGAGCAAAAGCTGTCCATACTGAGGCAGATTCAGCAGTCGTACAGTAAATGCAAGGAGTTCGGAGATGATAAGGTGCAGCTGGCCATGCAGACCTATGAAATGGTTAGTATCTTACACTGAAACACAATGTTTTTGTGTACCTGTAAATCATATGTGTAGAATATCATGGACAATACATAGACCTGCCCTGTTGAATGTACATGACATATGCGCCACAATCAGTCTGCTAAAGTCCTGTTTTCTGCAGGTCGACAAGCACATCAGACGTCTTGACACAGACCTGGCTCGGTTTGAAGCTGACCTGAAGGAAAAGCAGATTGAAAGCACAGACTATGACTCCACATCCAGTAAGGGGAAGAAAGGTGTGTGTCCATCAATTTTGCTACACGTTGTCTAGTTTTGTATTCAATGAGGTTTTCAGAATGCATTTAGTTTTGTATATATATGTTATATAAGTGGTTGTGTCATTTCAGCTGACACCAGACAGAAGGAAAAGAAGGTGGCTAAAACAAGGTCTAAAGTGAAAAGTTCAGACGAAGATGGCAGTCCAAAGAGTGCACAGAAGAAAGTCAAACTCCTTCAACCGTATGTTGTGTGTTTACCATCCAGCATGGGATGGAGCTGTTTGAGCTTAAAATTAATAACTCTTACTTGCTTTTATGATTGTACTCTCATCAACGTTCATTTCTCTCTCTTGTTTATTTTTTGTCCATCATCAGAGGAGAATTCAACAGTCCTGCCGCCAACTTTGGGAATGTGCATCCGTCTGATGTGTTGGACATGCCAGTGGACCCCAACGAGCCAACCTATTGTCTGTGTCATCAGGTCTCTTACGGCGAGATGATCGGCTGTGACAACACTGATGTGAGTGTTGTTTGGTGGCCCCTGTTCTTTTTCAGTCAGGGGTCAAACGTGCAGATGCCTTTAGGATTATGTTTTTTTTTTTTTCACGCATCTTTGTACAGATTTTTGAGTGAAGATTATTACTGTGAGGGATGTGATTTGATCATTTAAAAGTAGGCGGTTTAGATGCCACAAAAGGGACACTAACATTTGTCCTTATTTTTGTTATAAAGTAATGCTTTACACTTGTTACACTCATGGAAGAGGTGGAGAGAGTAAAAGTGGAGAATGAGAGATTATTGATGTGGGTAATGTTTTGAATGGGAACTGTAAATATGAGGAAAAAGGATAAGAACTCACAGCACATTGTTTATTATCTCTTCTCAACTTAATGACCTGTGCCACCCTTGTGAGGTCTTGACTTTAACCTTGACAAGTGCCTTAATAATGTTTTGGTGCTGTACAAGAACAATTTGAATGATGTCATTTTAAATTTAGAAGCCACAAGACAAAAAAGTGATCATTCCAAGACATCAATTTTAGACAATTGTAAATATAGAGCCATCAGTGAAATAACGCCAAGTTTCAGGGAGGAGAAAGGTTGGATTTTGGTAAATAACATACTAAAATTCCCTTCTCTGACATTAAGCATTAAAGAAAGACATTTAAGAGGTAGATTTAAGAAAACAAGCAAACACTAAAAACATATTTCTTAATTTCATGGAACCTCTAATATGTAACCCTGTCTAAGGAAAGTATGATTTTATTTCTGTTGGTTTTTATTTTAATAACATTGACAGTAAATGCCATTCATGTATGACAGAGGTCATGAAAATATACTTTAATGGTACAGTCCTGGCATTGAGAGGACAAAATAAGATTGATTATAAAAATAAAGATTGTAATAATGTTATATTGTAATAATCACTTATTATACTTAAAAGACACAATCTCCCCTAGGAGTCATGTGGTCTTGTGTCTCTTCCTTAGTTGATAAGGTCACAGATGGCAGAGCAAGAAATATGAGTGCACTCATGCTGTATGCATTGTTTCCTCTTCACATGACTGATTTTGTTTTTGATTTTGCATTTTGAATAATGCTGTTATGTCTGTACTGAGTGCTCCTTTTGCAGGACATTTAACAGTACATCATCCATGTTTTTGTCTTTTTCCAGTGCTCCATTGAGTGGTTCCATTTTGCTTGTGTGGGCCTGACAACCAAACCAAGAGGAAAATGGTAAGAAAGTGAACTGAAACTACGGAAAATTTAATGTACCATGCTGTATTAATTTAATTCAAGTCAGTCACCTCATTACTTATGAGTTATTTTTTTATCTTGTGTTGTGCAGGTATTGCCCACGATGCTCCCAAGACAGAAAGAGAAAATAAAATAAAAATGCCTGGTGGTCCTGGAACAAAATGTGGACACTGATCAGATGGAGAATGAGAAGAATATTTCTTCATTAGTTACTAGAAGTTTTTGTTTCCCATCTTCCTTAACATTTGGTGCTTTTTCTTTTGGTTTATGTAATTTGCCTTGGTCTGATGCAGTGTGTGAAGGAGCAAGTGGTTACAATTATATTTAAGTATTGATTTGTTTTTTGTATCGGTTAACAATAATTTTGATTTGATTTTTTTAAGTTACTTTTGGTGCTCTTGTTGTGTTTTTTTATATATATAATTTGTTTTTCAAGTGAATAAGGAACACTACAACTGCCCCTCATGGTTTAACTGGTCACATTTACGATACTCTATTCTGTATTCACATGTACAACTTTAAAGTTTAAGTATTTTCTCTGAAAACATTTTGGCCATGATTTTTTTTTTTGTACGGTTAGTTTCTTGTGCTTAGCCTTGGAACACTAGTTTTATTTTTTTTAAAGAGGGTAAAACAATATGGAGTCAAATGCTGCATCCTGACAATGTTAGTCATCTGTGGTAGTGAGTTGAACCATTTCATTTTAACATTTGATTGAGTGCTGTATAGAAAGTAACACATTTCATGAAAAGTATTGTCATTTCTGTAGCTGCAACATTTGGTACAGGGGAGAGGGGGTGATTGTGTTGTCAATCATTTGAATACAGCTACTACCTCAAAAAACAGCTTATGTTTGTGTCTGTTTTTTATTGCACTGTACTGTATTTAGTTTTTATTTATTTATTTGTTAATTTATCCATGTATTTCTTTAGTCTCGTGGCTGTGCTTTTCCAGTAGGTGGTGCTGTTAGGTCAAACTCTATGGTAACGACGCACACGTGTGACGTCAGAGCTGCGTCGTTTTGGCGCGATGTCTGAGCAAATTTGAATCAGACCGTTTGTAGCCAGAGGAAGGAGCAGCAGGTCCTTGTGTTTTTACAGGCCGACGTTGTGGCGAACTGGACTGCGGACGTTACAGGTAAGAGTTATGTTTCCAATAATTTAAACACGGTTGTTAACTCAAACAGCTTCAGCGATTTTTCCTTTAAACAGCAACCTTAAACGCTATCCAAATAGTCCAAGTAGCCATAAGCTAATTAGCTTGCTAACGTAGCTTGTTTGGCTTTGATTAATCCACAACAACAATGTTTGCTGGCGATTGAAAAAGTAATTGTTGCATTATCGGAAATATCTACCGGGGCACTGAAATGTATTTGCACAGAAAAAAGTCTTTATAAGCCATTTAAACCTGTAAAACTTTGTCTTCTGGTTTTTGTGGGCAGTTGTGTTGTTTCTGTAACTTAGCGGAGACACTCGCATGTTGGTCGGTCTGTCGCATAACGTTATATGGGTTTTCAGTAATTTAACTAAATTGATTAACTAAACATTAGGATTTATTCGTAACGTTAAGTTCTGCTAATTCCCGATGCCCTGAAATAAACGATGCCAAGAGTCGGGTACTGAAGGTAAGTCTCAACTAAAACCTGGCGAAGCTACAAAGACGACCAGCCTCGTCTTTCTTTTTAATGCCTCGCTGTGTAGAGTTTAATGATATGTCGTAGTAATATTAGTCTTAACCTGAATCTCCCCAGTCAAAGGTGCAAGAAAACTAACCCAGCTTTCTTTGTGACACAGGGATGTCGTGGGACTTCTTTTTCCCTGTGTGCATAGGAGACCTGGTGAAGAGTGGCGGGGTCAACCAGTATGTTGTTCAGGATGTGGTCTCTCCAAAACAGATACCATCCCACCTCACCAGTAAGTAGTCTATTACAATTTCTTGACCATTTGGAGCTGCAGAGTTTTTCATTAGAGCTGGTGTGTGACTTAAGTATTTCATCTTTCTCACACAGGATTCAAAGCTGCATTGAGAAGCCAAGGGCCCACGTGTGTATTGGAGCACTTTGACACAGGCTACAGTGTGCTACAGTAAGTGTTGATACATAGTTCTCTCAAATCTTTCTGTTTAGAGCTGTGGGAGTACGAAACTACTGTCTATTTTGCAGGCATGGTAATTCAGTGGACCTGGGTGTGAAAGAGGATGCTCTGGAAATTCTCCTACAAGGTCAGTCCTCTTTTATGTTTCTAAGTTTAAATGCAGATATACCATCTTGATGATCATGTAATGTCTGGCTTGTTTTCCTTTCAGTTGTTAGTGGCCTGGCTGCTTCCCTTCCAGCGCTCCTCGTCTCCACCTCTCTCTCAGCTGCAGAGCGCAAAGAGAAGCTCAATGCTGTTAAGATGAGCGTCTACCTGCTCTGCAAGCTCACAGAGGCCCTCGAGAATATATCTTGTAGGCCGAGTATTGTCACAGCACCTGGAAAGGTACATGTATAGCCAGTAATGACACTGCTAAGAAATACCTTGTCAGTAGCCACAGAGTGAATTATTTTGTGCTGTACCGTTTTTAAATGCCCACTGATGAGATCATGGCAAGTTTTTATGATCCAGTCAGACTAAGAGATTGTGGTCTCTAGACTGCTGTTTGGTGGGTAGTCTTGGTAGTGTGGTGGAGTTGTACTGCACTGCTGTAAGGGCCCACCCATAGTCAACTTGTCACCTTCTACAACCTCCGCCCACCGAGAGCAATGGGATGGGATAAGTAGGAGGTATCAAACAATGTGTGGACGATTGTTTGTCTGTGTGGATATTGTATGAATGTTTATGTATCAGCTGGCAAGAACTACAGTCTCTTTATAGTTGGTTTGACAGATATGAAGTTTGTCTTTGGTAATCTGAGGGCATTTAATGTACGGTATGTCAATTTAATGAAGGTCATCTTATGGTCTTTCTTTGCAGCCCATTATCTAAGAGGCTCAACTGATAATGATTTTGTCCGTCTTGCACAGGGTGGTAAAAAAGGTAAAGGTGGTGGAGAGGGGCTGCAGCAGTGGGACTCGGAAAGAGAGAAGGTGCTGCAGGCCCTCATCCAGCTCCTCCAGCTGGATATCCGGTCCCTCTGGAACCTCTCGCTGGTGGAAGAAGAGTTCATCAGGTATACTGACTGACTGTATACAAATACTATTGACTTAATTCAACCTTATATGAAAACTGCTCCTGTTTGTTTGCTCTTGTTTTCATTAATGTCATGCCAAACCTATTGTGTGCGGATGAGTTTGGATCCGTGTCAAATTGCTTCATAATTTTTTTTATTTAAATTTTTTTCCAGTCCTAACTTTATTATTTACATGGAGAAAAGGAAGGTTAATGTTTCCATTTTCCTTAAATCTTGTACTAAACAACACACAACCTCAAAAACAAGCATTACGATATTTACCAGCAATGTTAATTTTTTTGCTCTGTGCCGTTCTTCCGATAGCTGTGTGTCCTGCTGTTGTTACAAACTCCTGGAGAACTCTACCATCAGCCATGTCAAGAGCAAACCTACCAGAGATTGTATAATCCACCTTCTGGGGCTGCTAATCAAGAATTACAATCACCTCCTGGGTTAGTCCCCCACTCATGTCGAATCCGTGAGCATGATTTATAACTGAAGCAGCACATCAGTCTTTTTATATACAAATTTTAACTGTATACTTCCTCTAAACTTTTCCAGATGCAAGTGTAAGGGTGATCCAGCTGCTGCAACACTTTGAGCAGTTATCCTCCGTTTTTGCCCAAGCAGTGGCTGTGTGGAGCACTGAATATGGAATCAGGGCCATCATAGGAGATGT
Source organism: Decapterus maruadsi (assembly GCA_030347415.2). Classification (NCBI taxonomy): domain Eukaryota; kingdom Metazoa; phylum Chordata; class Actinopteri; order Carangiformes; family Carangidae; genus Decapterus; species Decapterus maruadsi. The sequence continues at coordinate 19,979,937 of CM064894.1, forward strand.
GATAAGGTCAGAGGAGCACATCATTTGTGTGCATACTATGTTTTCAACAACTATGCCACTCTGTAAACCTTTTTTGAGAAAATACTACCTTTTGGCTGCAAATTACTCAGTTCATGCTTTGTTGTTTCCCCCTGTCCTGCAGGGAGATTGGTCAGAAGTCAAGCGAGGAACTTGCCAGAGAAGGGTCAGGGGTCAAAGCCTATGCTTGCTTCCTCTCAGAACTTAGTGCTCTGGTGCCTGAGTTGATGATCCCCAACATCAGTGTACTCATCACACACCTGGAGGGAGAGGTAATACACACTTAATGCTCACACTTGTTTCTGAATGGGGGTAAAATGGTGTTTTCAATCTAATCAAAGTTAGTCACTGCAAAGATGCAGAACACATGATATTCATGATTTATCACAGTGGTGGCAGCTTGGCAGTGTGTGACCACGTGGGCGCAAATGGAATGAAATAATTCCCAATTTAATGCATATTGTGGCATAGCATCATGTGGTGACAGACTGGACAGGACTCTGCACAAGTCAATAGCTCCATGTTGTTATTCGCTTGTGCAACACTGTCAACATACATTAGAAAATGACAAAAGAAGGGACAGGCATCTTTTCAGTGTACAAACTTTTTTCTGTGATTGAGGCGGACTACATTGTTTTGTCTTTCACATGATAACGACCACTTGACACTGTTCCTCAGACAGGGCAGGGACACCCAATGAAACTTTATATCCTGCCTGCATTACTCTAAGTGGAATGAGTAATGTCCTTCTTCTCAAGAACAAACTCCTACCATTTATTTGCTCCAGGGCACATTGCCACTTAGGCTTGTAAATGTTGCTATGACCACATCACTTCTCATTTAGGACTTAAGCACTGTCTTTATCAAGATGTGGTACTTAACTAATACAGGAAATTGGGAGAAATGGGTCTAATAAAGACGGAGTATTATTCCTCAGAAAAATGTACTTACCACGCAAGTTTGTTTTTTTCTTACTGTTCAGTTCACATTTTGCCCAGTGATGAGACCAAGGCGAATATGAGCTAACTGAATGAGAGCTGGGTTCTTCTTTGCCTTGACTGGCAGGTAATCTTGGCAGTGCAGAGGAGGATTCCTGCTCTGCTGTAAGGGCCTGCCTACAGTGACTTGGCTCGACCCAAATTATCCCTCAATAGTCACAGAGGAGTAGTTGCTGGGTTATTGCTGACAGTGTGTGTGTGTGTGTGTGTGTAAAGAGGCAAGAAGTTCACCCAGCTCTCTTTCTCTGTTCAGTCAGCAGTGAGTCATGTCTTTGGTAATCTGAGGGCAGAGTTCAGGAACTTCAACACAAACTAACGTCTACAGTACTGACAAAAGATGCGCTTGGATGCAGCCTAACTTTCTGTTTTCCTGTATGTGCAGAGCCACACAATGCGTGTTGCTGTGTGTGAGGTCCTTGGAGAGATCCTTGTGCGGGTACTGTGTGGTGATGGCCTCGACGAGTCTGGTAAAGCCGACCGCGACCGATTCTTTGATACACTGCAGGAGCATCTGCATGACACACACTCCCACGTGAGGGCACGTGTGTTGCAGGTCTACACGCGTATTGTCAATAGCAAAGTAAGTTTTCGTGGCTTATAGTTAATTTATTTTGTAATCTGTCATTACTTCTGCTTGGTAATACAAACTGTCTGTTTAGGCCCTGCCCCTCTGTAGGTACAGTGATGTGATGCAGGTTGCTGTCGGGCGACTGATGGACAAGTCTGTCAATGCCGTGAAGAGTGCCATTCAGCTGTTGGCAGCCTTTATTGCACACAACCCCTACAGCTGCAAGGTACCAGTAACTCAAATCAACTTGAATTAAAATGAAGGTTTTGACGTTTTTCAGGCTTCGCAATTTCACAAAAATTATCTCTCAGTTGAGCAGTGCAGACCTGAAGAAGCCGCTGGAGAAAGAAACCGCTAAACTCAGAGAGATGAAAGAGAAGCTGGAGGGAGCAGCACCAGGTGCGGATGAACGCCATAAAAATGTGTTTATCGGCATGTTGAATTCACATTTTGCCCAGTGATGAGACCAAGGCGAATATGAGCTAACTGAATGAGAGCTGGGTTCCTCTTTGCCTTGACTGGCAGGTAATCTTGGCAGAGCAGGGGAGGATTCCTGCTCTGCTGTAAGGGCCTGCCTACAGTGACTTGGCTCGACCCAAATTATTCCCACAAAGTTACAGTGGCGTAATCACAGGAATGAGCCTGACAGTGTGTGAGAGAGTGTGTTTACATGTGTGTGCATGTGTACAAGGCAAGGAGTTCACCCAGCTCTATTTCCTGTTCAGTCAGCCATGAGTTGCTTCTTTGGTAATCTGAGGGCAAGTTCAGAAACTCATTTGAACTCAGACCAGGTCCCTGGAAAATGTAGTATCAGTATGTTAAAACATCACAACATATTAAGTCTTTGATCATAATTTTAATAAAAAGTAAAACTAAGCCAGATGCCAGAGGGACTGAAGATTTTCAGAAATATGCGAAAAAGACAAACCAAACTTAAACCTAGGAAGGAAATAAACCAAACAGTAACCAGTATAGTCTGATGTTTTCAGTAGATCATGAATGCATCATTATTTCAAATTACTTCAATTGATGAGTAAATCCCCCAAACTCCTCTTTTATGTATTTGCTCCTCAATCAAAAGAGGCCTGAACATCTGGTATTCTAGATGCTGCTGCCTCTACTATTTTTTTAAAAATTGGTTTTACTGGTCAATAAAATCACTGTCTGGTTTCTAATGAAAGGGGGAGTCCAATGTGGAACCAGGGAAATTGTTACAAAATGTGATCAAATGGTGGCACTTAGTCCCCAGCATTACAATCTACATTTTTAACGTCACACATAATTGTTTTGAAAATGCCATCTGAATAATTTCAGCATTTTTCTTGGATATGTTTTTGTATTGGAGGAAACTCTGGAATTTTCTTTGTTTCTGACCCAGGAAATCCTGGTTACATATTTTTCCTCTCCCTTTTTCCACCTTCTTTCCCTCCTGGCAGTTGCAGTGATTAAAGCATCTGAGCTGTGGGCCGCTATGGAGCCTGAGCTGCTTGTCACTGTCAGGAAAGAGCTGGAGCCTACAAGCGATTCGGAGAGGGCGCAGCAGGAGGAGATGGAGGAAGAGAAGGAGGAAGAAGACGACAGGGCAACAGCAGTGAAGATTGCACAGTACCTCCGTGTCAACAAATACAGGTGATGCTAATCACCAGCGTTGACTCAAGTGCCACTAACTGAATGGTTTGTCTTTTTGATCCACTCTGTCCATTAGTAAACTGTGAAATGTGTTGTCTGTTCCCCTCTACAGGAACGCTGCCCGTCTTTGTATAAGAGCTCACAGCTGCTTCCCTCAATCTGAGATGTTTGCCCCCCTGTCCACAGTCACCCCTGACACGCTAATGGAAACACTGGCTCTGATTTTTAAAGGTGAAGTCCAAGCGCAGTTCACTTGACACATTTCTATCAAGAGATGATTATCCAAAGTGTTCTCTGCCATCTTAATGGAGGCAAGGCCGAACTCATTTAAGATTCAGTCCTTTCAGGAAATTCATTTCACATTATCTTTCAGTGTCACTTCATTAAAGCTGACTAGTCTGACTCTGTAATATATGTGCCTTTTCCAGGGTGTGAGGTGAAGATGTATTTTAGAGTATAGACAGCACTTCACTTCTCAAACCAGCTGTGTCGTTCGTAATGTATTTCATAACACTGGAAGACTGAGTATGACACATGACCTGCGTCAACACTGTGCTGTGGTTATACAGCTGTCAGAACACTACATTCAGATCTTAAAGGAGTCATAACCTGGTTTTTTATGTATCCAGCCCCCCTTGGATCGCTTTGGATCAATTCGTAAAACTTATTAGAAAAAAAAAAAAAATCAAACATTGAGCTTGTTCTGACCCTTTTTCGTACCGCGACTTTATCACGCGAGATAACGCGCGAGGTTGTGACTGGTCCGGATGTGCATTGTATAATATGTAATGAGGCACGCGTTGATTCGCCGCAGGAAGGACAGAGCCGGGGGGGCTTGCCTGCATGCAGACTCGGCCCCCTGGTACCGCTTCGGCGATTTCAGGTAGCGGACGGGCCGGGGTTGGGTGGTGAAAGAGGCAAGTAGCCTCCACGGTGATGTCACCGTAGGAGCAGAATCAAAATCTCGTGCTTTAGGAAGGCACACCATTGTGTGCTATTCCTGTTCGGAAAAAACGGCGCCACTTTCAAACTCCAGCTTTTCAGGCAAGTTTCAACTGAGGTCAAACACCAATATGCATGTTTTAACAAGAGAAATTGCGATTTCCGGGTGATGACTCCTTTAACAAAAATTACTATCATCTGTAGGTTAAAGAAACTGTGACCTTGCCCACTATCTTTTCATTATTCTGTCGAAATGTGATATATTCAGATGTTGTCTTCTCATGTGGAGACCATTTCCCTTATTGCTATAAATATGTCCAAATCAAACATTTTATAAGGTACAGGAGTTATCCCTACCACTCTCAGTCTAAGGTGGTATGCAAGTATTATGGAATGTAAAACATACTCATGGACCAAATGTCTTTATTTTATTTACTGACAACATTTGAAGCACAGCACAGAAAAAGCGTCATTAAAGGTTTTTGCAATTTTTGTTATTCCAGCATTTCAGTCACAAATTGCAATGGTTGTCCTGAGTCCTGTTGTATTTCCTTGGTTGCCAAGGGTTTTGCATGCACCTGTACACACATATTGGCCATGTGGGATTGGCAGATAACAACAGAAACAGACTGTCTTTGCAAACACAAACGTTGCCTCTGCAATCAGGAGAGGATGTCTTGTTCCTTACTGTTGATATAAATGTGGCAGACTTACACTAAAAGCCTTACATCAGAGAGAGCAGCTTTAATTCGATGCCTGTGCACCAGCTGCAGGAAATGTTAAGTAATAAAGCGCTAATGGAAAGATGATTTTAATTGTTTGAATTCTTCTGTGAATTCCTCAGATTTTTCTGTGCATTATATGACCCATGATGTTTTCCTCAGGCTCCGATGAAGATGCTGCTGAGCTGAGCCAGAACTTGCCACCGACCCCACAGAAAGAGGGGGAGAAAGAGGGCGAGGATGGAGAGCTGAAGAAGCAGGAGATGCTGGTGCAGTACCTGAGAGATACAGAGACCTTTGCCCTGCAAGTAGAGAGGGCAATCTCTGTTATTAATGCCATGCTGTATTGGAAAACCACTTCAGGTAGCAGGCAATATTTGGCAATGGAATGTGTATTTATGTGTATTTCCATAAAGTCTTTGAACGTACGCTGGATATATTTGTTTTTCCTATAACGAAGGATTTATTTGTGTTTCCAGTGGTCCAGGAGGCTGTGCAGTTCTGTGTGACGGTGTGTGAATTCAGTGTTGCCAACTCTGTCAGCGGTGTGAGGAAGATGTTACCTCTTGTCTGGTCAACTGACACTGCCGTTAAAGATGCTGTTGTTCAGGCCTATAAGCGCCTTTACCTGAACCCTCAGGGAGAAACTGTCAGGTCTGTAGAGCATGAAGAGCCACGTCTGAACAAGTCTCTGTGAAGAGTACGGTGACATTAGGTTGCCTGCTTTGCTGACTAACATTTGTATCTAACATGACACTTTAAAACACTTCAATGTGATTAATCTGTTTATTTTTTAAGGAAAAGTATGTTTGTGTTGCCTTAAAGCAGCTGTCTCATCTTTTATTAGGATGAAAGCCCAGACTCTTGTGGACAGCCTCTCTGAGCTGGTGGTGGATGCATCTCTGGGAACAATCCAGTGTCTCGAGGAAATAGTGAGTTATTATTTTCATATTACTCACTGCTAATTATGGTTTGGTTATAGTGGTTAAGTATGGTCAATTAAAGACACACAATTACGCAGACGGTCCTGGTTTTAACACCCACAAAATGCATAGCCTACTCTAGGTTTTCTTAAGGTGTTGTAAAATGTTTGGTATTTAAATACTATGAAATGAGGCACATTGTTGTAACCATACAAACTTGTATTTGTAGGTGCAGGAGTTCTTTAGCAGTGGCAGCAATCTGCAGCACACTGTGGTGCAAGTCTTGTGGGAAAGGTTCACTGGAAAACGAGAGACTTCTGGTTTACAGAGGCGAGCTGCAGTGTTGCTGCTGGGCATGGCGGCACGGTAAGACACAGACCACTTTCACTGTGCTTCTTGTATATTAATTACTTGATGATGAGGAAAAGGATTTGTACAAATTCATCAAATACAGTGGGTTCACTCCTGGCCCATAGTGTTGGTAAGATTCAAAAACACATTGTTCTGAAGAGGCAGAACAACTCTCTGATTGTATCGAGCAATGCAAGTGTTCAAACCAGGGAAATGTGGCCGGACTGATTAACTCCTGGTATTTTGATTTGTTTCTAAAATACTCATAAGTCCCATTGAAGCTTGCGTGTGTGTGTTTATTTTCTCATTCTGTCGACATAGTGATCTCACTTGGCATGCATTATGCAGTGCAGTGGAGTAGGTGGGCATGTGTACCAAAACAAATATACCAGGTTGTATGCTAATTAGACAAAAATGCTACAGCCCTTTTTTTTTTTAGTTTTCTGGGTTGTGAAATGCGGTATAAGCAACTAAACTACAGCGTTGCATGCAGATGTTGTACTATACATGACTTGTTTACTATGGATGAGGAAGAGGTGCAGGGACTGGTGAGAACAGATGTAACTGGGGCTCCTATGAGGTCCGTGTCAAATCTCAGACTGAGTCATGATGTTTCTGCAACACTGAGCAGTCCTCAACCAACAATTTGGTAAACTGCATTTCTATGTGGCGCTTGCTGAAATCCATTTATATTCCATTATTCTTTTTACCGAGCAGTGCAGGTGTGAACGTACATTGCTTTTTGAGGCAACAGTCTTCAGTTGTGCCTGTGTACTTGTCATGGTATGAATCATGAAATGCAGCAGAGCTGTGTGGGGAATTAAATCAGTTTAAACGACTTAGATCGACTCGCTTGCTTGCATGTCCACTCAGTCGGACGTATTCGTCAGGTGGAAATTGGTTTCAACATGGATTGTGATGAATGTTATTTGCTATGAAACTCATTCATTCTCGTTTTGAATATTGAGTGTAAATTCTGGCCTGACCCTGATCTTCACAGAAATGGCAATTGTCACAAATAAATAAAATATTTTCACCCCTACTTAACACCTTAGTCAGACAACAGTGTATTTTAATACAGGTGTAAACTGGATTTTAACAACAGTTTAATCAATTTGGACTCAGACCAAACCTCATTCTGTGTTGCATGTTAAATCAGGCCAAACAATATACTGTAATTATGTGGTAATGTTTTTTTAAATATTATTTAAAATCAGTAATATTCCTCACCACATAATATTTTGGTCCTGCCTCAGCTACTTGACATTCAGTAAATCCTTATTAGTCAGACTACGAGCTCAGCTTCAGCTCCTCTTCATTGTAATCGAAGTCACGACCATATAACTTGGCTCCTTGCCAGTGCATTTCACTGAATATATGTATTTGAGGTAGATTGAGGGGGAACAGTAAAAAAAAAACCAAAGACTGCCACTGCTGTAGGGAAGAGCGAGCAAGAGAGAGTAAAGAGACTATCTGCAGTCCACCCACACTGCTGCCTCTCTTCATCCAACCCGCAGCATTCATAGCCTATTAAATCTTATGCGCTTCTCCTAACCCAACCTCCTACACGCATTATCTGGGCAGCAGCCTGGCACTGGCAAGGCCAGCACACAGCAGCCGGGGTGACGTGGGGCAGCAATGTTATTAATTTACTTTACATAATCACATGATCATTGGGGAGTAAAAAGAACACTTTATGCCTCTTTGTAAAACTATCTATTATATGTGTGTGTGTGTGTGTGAATGTAACAGGGCGGAGAGGGAAGTGGTTCTCAGTAATCTGGACACGCTTTGTTCTGTGGCTCTTGGAGAAAAAGTGACTGAAGACTTCCTTCTGGCCAGAGACACAGCTTTAACCATCTGCAGTATCACTGATCATGTCAGGGTAAGAAAACATAAACCATGATTTGCCTTGTAAGTATTTCTTTAACCAGACGGCCTAATTGACATGACATGGTTGATTAGTTATGCAGTCCATCAGGGTCTAAAATCTTATCATAGAAAGAATCTTTCATTAGAAAGATTTAGCTGTTTTATAATTCTGGAGACACTGAATCCCATTTAACACTGTTTCTCGTAAATGTCTTGGCAACCAAAAAGAATATGTATTTGTTATTGTCTATCCCATATAACACTAGACTTTGTAATCTTGCAATTTTAAGATGTATTTTTTGATGTTCAAGTCAAGAGTCTCAACACAATGTTAATATCATACATGTCAATATTTCCACCAGCAATCAAAAGGCCCTCCATTCAGACTGTCCCAGGACCATCAGCTCTTCACCTGCCTCACACAGGCTATTGCTGAAGGTAAAGGCAGCCATTTGTGGCTTTTGCTATGAAATTGTCCCAGTTTTCCCGCCTCGGCTTGCAGCGCTCACAGTTTCTTCCTCCAACTGTGTCTGTTGCTCTAGGTGTCGTGATGGAAGACCCTTACTGGCAGAGCTTCATGGAACAGGCTGTCCGTCTCATCTACTTCCTAGCTGAATCTCCTGACCAGCTGTGCTCACGGCTGCTCCAGCGCAGTGCTCGCCTCTTACTTGATCAGATTGCAGAAGGAGGGGAAATCAACAAAGATCCTGGCAAAATGCAAGACGGGTCTCAGGGGTCCAGCGAAGAAGGTAAGTCCAATTATATCTCTTTTTGAAGAAGAGATAGAAGGGGAATATAAGTAGTTCAAAGTGTTTTAAAACTAACTTAACAAAGTCTGACGTGACACTGCAACATATCCCAGTGCACCTAGCGCTGTCAACATCCGCTTTATCACGTGTCTTTGTCTCCTGCAGTGAACTGTGTGTGTCTGGCCCAGCTGTTGGCTCTGTGTGGCTGCGTGGCTTTCTGGCAGGTGTCTCACCTTGAGCGCAGTGTGAGCACTGAGCTGCGGAGGAGGAGAGGAGAGACGGAGGAAAGGGAAGAGAAAGAAAAGGGCCCATCCAGCAAGGCTAAGGTAATGATGCTGCAGACGCCTATTTACAGCAGTTGTACATACTGTACCATAGTATATAAGGTACTGCAGGACTCTGTGACCGATCAGATTTTAATTCCCACTTCAGCTAACTTTTTTTTTTTCTTCTCTGTGTGTATGTGGCAATTGCAACAATATTTAACAGAGCAGTAGCTGCTCATTTATTTGGTCAATTCAGTTCAGTCTAATTGAATAATCAATCAACAACTACATTAACCTTTAATAATCTGTCACCTTTCCTTTGTCATTGTTAATGAATAATTGCATTTTACACTGTTGGGCAAAATAATCTGTACCATCTTGAACTCTGGGAAAAGGATTTTTTAAAATTTATTTATTTATTTTTTACCTCATGACATTTTATAGACGAATCAATTATTTTTTTTAAAAACCATCATGAAAACGACTACTTGCAGGCTGCAGCTCCAGCTCATTTCAAGTATAAATGTCAGATGCTGGTTGCTAAAAGTACTTTGTCAGATACTTTAATGTTACGAACGAATCCCATGTAGCAAAAAATCATCTTGACAGACTCAGCAGGATGACTTGATGAGACTTATTTTAGTGACTCAATCAGATGAGTGATGGCTCATAACTGCTCAACCCACCGGGGAACAGGAAAATGAATCTTTCTTTTAATTAGCTTTACTTTGAAAAAAAAATGTTTTCCTCTTCTGGATAAAGAAATAGACAGAGGCAGAGAGCTGCATTTAACAAAATGTACAATGTCACATGTTTTTTTCTACTGTGACCAGTTCCTTTTTTAGGGATACTTCTGAAATATTGTGTTAAAGTCAATTTGGCTAAAGGTGAACCATTTCTTCACATTCTTTAAGCTACAGTCCGGCTGAAATTCACCAGTGGACATTTATTGACTTGGTGAAGCCCAAAGGAAATGGATTTGCAAACAGGAAGTGTAGTTTTCTGTCATTAGCCTCGCGGCATCTCAACTTTTGCTCTTGTGCTTGTGTCACTTATCAAATACAAACATGAACCGAAGGTGTTTCTTGATGAGAGATCACTCTCACTGCCTTTCTTACATTGGCCAGACACTGTTGGAAAGGGAGATGGCTGTTTTTCTTTAAGCACTTCAATGGTTTTTCTCACAGCAATCGGCCAACGAGAGTGGCATGGAGGAGGACCTTGGGTTGATCGGAGCTTCCGCTGACGACACGGAGGCTGAACTCATCAGAAAGATCTGCGAGACTGAGTTACTGGCTGGTAATGAACACTTGATGCTTTTTCTCCCCGTCCACGACAGTTAGTTCTTCACTCATATTTTTGAATTTTTCATATCTTGATGTATAACTTTAACCCCCCGGTCTGTGTTTAGAGGAGAACCTGCTGTCTGCATTTCTTCCCCTGCTGGTAAAAGTCTGCAGCTCCCCGGGTGGCTATTCCCACCCACAGCTCACTGCAGCCTCCTGTCTGGCGCTCTCTCAGTACATGATGATAAGGTAAATATAGTGCTTGTTTTGATGCTCTTGTATATCCGTAGTGGTGATCAAGCAGTTTTTCAATCAACATTAAGTTTAATCTGCTACAATTTAAGTCCAGTAAGCAAAACAAACTCACTGACATCAACAATGTTAGTATCCCCACCTCAGAAAACAAAACTAATGTTTCTGGTGTTATGTACTTTTGGTTACAGCAAACCAAATGTATCCGGTTTGGCTGTGGGAATTTATGATTTGTCTTTTAATGCTGTGATTCTTTATCCCTCACTGCAGCCCAGAAGTTTGTGAAGACAATGTCCGCCTCATGTTTACAGTGCTGGAGCGCTCCTCTCTTCCTGTTGTCAGAGCCAATGCCATCATAGCACTGGGAGACCTCACTGTCCGCTTCCCAAACATTTTGGAGCCCTGGACACAGAATTTGTATGCCAGGTAAGTGGATTTGAAATGGTCAGCCCAATAATATAAGAGGTTGCTGCAGTAGCAGGTCATGGTCATGGTTTCCTCAAACTCATTTATTTTCTTCCAGGTAGAGGAACTTTATCATAATATCTGTTGTTTTCTCCCTCTGAGCTAAGGAACAACGTTTGTCTGATGGCTCAACTGAGTCAGTTCACTGTAAACGATGTTTAATCTTGGCCAACATTCAACTCGTGCTTGTACACTTGAGCCACCGTCACCCGGATCCCTCCTCCACCACGTCTCGGTGTGTTGCTGTTCCCCTCGGCCACTGAAGTGTTGCCGCTGTCACAATGCTCCACTGAGCCACATGATGGGAAAAGTTTACTCTCTCCATCACAACTTTTTAATGTGAGGGGAAAACTTTGAGATGATCTACGATGGCAAACCCTGATTTCTGCCTTGGAAGCCCTAGTCTGTGCGGTTGCCATGGGAACCGGCCAGCGCTTCACGGCTTGTAGAAAAACCCACCCCCACTGGTGAACTCGGGGTGGAGCCTCAGACAGGAGCACTTTTAGACAACAAACAGCTTAATTCCTGGTGTTACAGATTGTGACTGGAATCAATGACTAGTGTGTTGTAATTATATAGAGCGGTTGAATGAGCCGGGGGGCAGTCGCTTTGGCTGAAGTCAAAGGGTCTGCAAGGGTGTTCGCTTGTAGGTATGCTTTCATTTTAAAAACACTTAATGCTACTTTCTATCTGTTTCTCCTGCACAAAGTTGCACTGTTTTTTCTTTTGTCAACCGGGGCTGGACTTGCTCTTTTTGATGAAGTGTGGTCTTAATTATAATGGTTGATAATTCTCACATTGAGGTGTTTCAGCCGTGTAAAACATTGTGTTCTTTTTGTACTGCGCCATTGCCCTGTTAGTGTGTTCTACCTGATAAGTATTTCATAGTGTCCCCTAATTGTCTCCCACACAGCAACACCTCCAACGTTCTCGAGGCTGCTGCCCTGGAGCCTCCTGATAAGCGCATTAAGAATTAATTACCCTGTTCCTTACTATTGTAAGCCTCTGCATTGGCATGTGGTAGTGCCATGTACTAAGTGTCTGATCCTCTGCCATAAGTCCTGCTCTCTGGCACAAATGAGAAATGGTTAATGAGTTTCTTTTCTTCTGTGGTTCTGGATGAGGGTAAATCTAAATTGGTCTCAGAGTGCTATCAGATGCCACAGCCCGCCGAGTCCTGTTGTACTCAGCCAAGGATGAGGCGGTTGTTTGGTTTTAGTGACGTTCTGGATGATTCCTGGTCTTAACACAAAGTTAAATTAACTAGGACTGAGAAAACGACAAATGTCCAGGGGGCAATATGTTTTACCTCCACTGGCATTTTATATAAACATGCCAGTAGAGTGTTTTAAGGGTTGGCAATTTGGCAGTACTCGATTACATTTTGTGCCGATATTCAGGTTCGTCAGAGGATGAATCCTTCTGACTAATGATCCACTGACTTCCACCTGCAGGTCAATGCCATGTGACTTTACTATCCCACTGTTTTTTGTTCTCCAACAGTGACAGATTCCCATTCATTGTTTTCAGTGAAAGGTTAAAAAACTAATGTTAATGCTAAACAAATGTTTGTCCTTTTTAGCCTGACAAATCTTAGTATTTTATTGTGTCATAAAGAATGGTTGAGAAGAGCTTGTACCAAAAAGACAAGAAATTAATACAACTAAACTCATTAGCAGTAAGAAGCCGTTACTGAAAATAGTTTTTCATTTTCCGCCCTCATCAGGTGACATTTTAATTTGTCTATTATTCAAATCAGTGATTATCAATTTCTTGGTTTGCTGGCTTCAGCTGCTCTCTGTACTCTGTGTTTTATTAGAAAACGTTGACATTTTAATTCAACGTGTCAGCGTGATGGGATGGCTGCAGTGTCTCGGTGTTGGTACCAAAGTGGTCGACGATTAACTAGCCACTAATTAACATCCTCCTCTCTCTCTTCCAGGCTCAGTGACGAGGTTCCCTCTGTGAGGCAGACGGCTGTCACGGTTCTGACTCAGTTGGTGCTTAAAGATGTGCTGAAGGTCAAAGGGCAAGTCAGCGAGGTGGCTGTGCTGCTAATTGACCCCGAGCCGCACATTGCCAACCTCGCCCTCAACTTCTTCAATGAGTTGGCCGGCAAGGTACACACACACACACACACACACATCCAGAGCTGTTACTGCAGCCAGAGTAATTGGAAGGTTTTTAACCATCATTGCTGTCGCCCATCAGGACAACGCCATCTACAACCTGCTCCCAGACATCATCAGTCGCCTGTCAGATCCAGAGAGAGGCATGAGCTTCGAGGACTTCAACACCATCATGAAGTGAGTTTGGCAGCTTCACAGTACGTCTCCTCTCCAATCTTCTGCTTTTGTCCAGACTCTGCAGGCTCTGCACAAATGTGACTTGTTTGAGAAGATTTAAAGGGTAGCGCCGACATCTTTGCTGTTTTGGCAGCGTTATTTAGATGCTGTGTTTGTATATTTTCAGACAATTGTTTTCCTACATCACCAAAGAAAGGCAGACCGAGTCTCTAGTGGAGAAACTGTGTCAGCGCTTCAGGACTGCCAAGTGAGTACATCACCACCTCCTTTTCCCATTTTCACCTTTGACCCTCATCTTTTTATGTTTTTCTTTTTTTCTTTTATCGTTTACCAGCTCATTTCTAATGTCTGCCCAGCGGTATTTAATTTATGAAAGATGCAGGGGTGGACATGTGGATAATTACTGGGTGTCTTCACTGTGCAAAGAGATCGACAATTACAGCGAGCTCGGAGCAGAGCCCACCTCTCACCTCAACTCTGACATCTTATTCGCTCATTTTGTCATGGAAACGGTCTTCCCATATAGCCAAGGAGCGTAGACTGAACAGTTGGTCCGGCCAGGCTTCAGTCTGCTCTGACTCATACTCCATCCATACTCAGAGCTCAAAGGAAGGGCATTTTATATTACACAATGGTAAAGTGAATTTAGATATAAGTGCTTCCTGGATAATGAGATTTGGTCCAAACGCCAGGGCAAAGCCATGTTCATGAGTAATGAGCCAATGAACCTTTTTTTTGTTAAGCATCTTGAATTTCTATGCCTTTCGCATAGATTCAAATCCAGTTCAGCTGCTAATTTGTATGACTCTCGTTCTGCCCCTCTCCACAGGACGGAGCGCCAGTGGTGCGACTTGGCCGTCTCCCTGTCTCTGCTCTCCATGTGTGAGCGAGGTTTTAAGCGGCTGCAGGAGTGCTGGGAGTGCTACAGCGACAAGTTGACTGAACCTGGAGTTTACCAGCCGCTGCTCTCCATCACCGCCAAGCTTCGGCGTGGGGCCAAACCCCAATTTAAGGTACTATATATATTTTAGGTTTTCTTTTAAATGTTGGTGTTACCTTTGTAGTTGTATTAAACAACGGTCACTTTGTTTTCCAGGCTCAGGTCGATGAGTATGAAAAGCTCCTGACTGCAGTCCACACACGGGGGCTGGAGAACGTAGAAAGCCCTGAGATGGACGAGGAGAACCCAAAAGAAGGATCAAGTGAGAAGACGGTCGTCGGTACACCTTTGCCCTCCAAAGGTCGTCCAAAGACCAGGAAAGGTCAGAGGTCATCGGCTTTCACTGTTAAGGACCCTGTTGGCTGTAAATGAAAAACTGTTTTGATCAGGACCAAATGAACTTTTCTCTCTTGCACAGGTCAAGCCAAGCCTGCAGCCTCTGGTCGTGGTGATGCCAGTTTTGTGACGCCTCGGAAAACTCGCAAGTCCAAGAAACCTGTGATCACGTTCAGCAGTGATGAAGAGGAGGATGAGGATGAAGAGGGTGAGTGGTGCAACTACTTTTTGCATGTAGGGAATAGTCTTCAATTGTCTCTTTTTTCACAAGTACATGACTTAAAATAGTTTTTTGTCTGATCAACAGTATGAATACCAAATGTTTACCATCTCTGAAAACCCACATACTCACATTTCATGAGTTTTAACTGACTTGGTATTTGGGAACAAGTGATCTTACAGGTGCATCTCAGTAAATTAGAATAAACCTGTCAGGGCAGCAGTCCTCCCCTCTGATAGTGCAGCTACTGAACCAGACTAGAGGCTCAGGAAACTCACTAGGTGTTTCAGTTAATCAGCTGATTAGAGTGTGACACATACCTGCAAACTAGTCACCTTTTGACTCCAGTCACCTTTTTTATGTCAACCAGGGTAGAAGTGAATGAAGAGGGTTTTAGTTTTGTATGTTGTCACCTTTTTCACTACTCCAGATGTTTGAGATGCTGAATTTTTGGTTTCCATTAAATGTAAGCTATAATTAAAGACATGGAATATTTCTGTGTAATACATCTATATAGTATATGAGTTTCACTATTTGAATTGAGCTACTGAAATAAACTTTTTCATGATATTCAAATTTATTGAGCTGCACCTGTGATACAATAGTTGTGTGTTATCAGTCAATTAATCAATGCATTACAAGCTACATTTATCGTTCTAGACTTTTGAATTTATGGATAAATTCAGTCTTGACTAACAAAAGTCTAGTACAATAAATGTAAAAAGTCAGAGATGTACTTCGGATCAATGCACTAAAGTTGAGTTGGGCGCACTGGGCCGAGGCACAGGGCAGCTCAGGGCTTTAACACTGTGACCGTCTTACTCAGGTCCCTTGTCAAAAGTGATCTGTGCATTGCAACAGCACTAATCTGGTGTTTGAGGATTTCCTGGTTAGATGTCAATTTTCTTTCATCATGCCCTCAACAAGTTTACTTTTCACTGTAACTTTAAAACATGACTTTACTTTTACTACTTAAAAAACACTCGGACTGAAAACATGATGCTGTCTATGGCCGATGTGTAGGTGTGGCAGCTCTACAGCCTGTTTCACTTGACTTGTCTTGCTTGGTTAATCAATTTCTAACCTTTTAATCTCTTTTTTTTCCCATCAGATGCTGTAATGGCAGAGAGTGAGACCCCTAAAGTGACAACACCCATCGCCCGCACATCCAGACGAGCTCGCCTCAGAAACTGATCTCATCTCTTTCCTTGAGTTTGTTCTTATTGTTTTTATTTCTCTGTCCTTTCTCTTTTTTTAATCTTTAATCTTATAAGAAGAATTGCTTCTTTTTTCTTTTCTTTTTTTTTTAACATGTTTTAACTTTTTAAATTGTATATTTTTTAAGATCATAGCACTAGACTCTGAACTTAATCAACACACATCTGTTTTTACACATATTTTTAATAAACCTGGTGTTGATAAGAACTCCTTCACTGTCTGTATTGAGTTGTGTCACTCACTTTGCTCTGGGCGCTGAAGAAAACCCCCAACAGGCCGACAACCAGCAAGTGTGTGAAGAGTCCGGTGTATGCTGGGTTATGTCAAGTAAATTTATACCATCATTACAAGCAGCTTTGAATGTCTGCTTGTATTATGCGTTTGCACAGCAGTGTTTAATGGGTTGTCACAGCTTGCCCAGACAGTGTTACTACCCTACATGCTCCTGCACTTCATCTTCCATGTTCTTTTTCCTCCCTCACAGCCGCACGCTGTCATATCAGATTCTTATCAGACCAGGGGAAAAAAATCCATCCACAAGCTTGGCTGCATGTTTATTTACAAATCAAGATTTTTTTTTCTCTTCTTCCCGTCTTGTTCTGTCTGACACATTTGCTGTTGCCTAGTTGACCGCCTCTGTTCTCCTGTAATCAATCTCTTTTGTAGGTTCCCCTCCTCTCTGCTTAGTGCTTCTCTCCCTCCCTCCCATCCTCCTCCTCCTCCTACTCTTCGCTGCCTACTTTTCTTCCTACAGTGCTCCTCTTCACTGATATCACATACACGGTAGTTTAACCCCCCCCTCCCTCCATCCCTCCCCGCTCCCTCCACTCCCCTCATCGCTAATCTCTCTCCTTCTCGCCTACTCCCTCACCCACACGTTGTCCTCTCCGAAAAGATGAGAGGGGTGCATTTCTGTACGTGTGATTGATATGTTATGTAAAGACACTTTGCCCAACAGCAGGCTAACAATACAATTGCACCAGCAGTTAGGTTTTCATCTGAGTGCAGTGGGTGCTAAGTGCGCAAACATGAGTGAACTTGCCCTGTTTATAACTTTATTTAATTCTGCACTAAGATGAATTCTGCTCGCTGGGTATGAAAACTTTAAGGCACATTTAACCCTCTGCAGTCGCCTTAATTAAAAGAAAACATCCATTGATGTGAGTGACAGAGGTGGATACGCTTCCCTGCCCAGTATGTGATGCACATCCACAATTGCAGGGGTTTATTTACTTGAAATAATTAGAGGCTACTGAACTTTGAGGTCTTTGTGCTGGATGGCGCAGCACCTGCTAGTATTGTAATTTGGTGGCAGGGGGTACAGAGAGCAGATGGCACTGACAGACTGTAACTTACCCAACAGAGAGGGGAGGTCAGTGCACGCTGGGAACCACCACAGAGACAAAGGGGAGAGAGATAGGCTAACATGGCACGAGGAGCGTCGTTGCCACACGGGAAATGTATAATTCAGATTAAGTCGTGACACAAAATTTGAACCTTTTCCAGCCAGGTCGCGTCATACCTCACTCGGTCTCATTGACAAAAGTGTTGGCTGACTGTTGCCCTCTGACCTTGATTTGTGCAGCAGGGTGGCATCAGCGTGGTGCACGGTACACACAGTCACCTTGGCAATGACAATCACTCTCCAAGGCTATGACATCATTTCAAAGAATGGGAGAGGAGGAGAGCGTGCGGAGGGGTTTCTGGGGAGGTGGGATGGAGGGGGTTGGTCCATCATCATCTCTGGCTCTACAAAACCCCTGCAGCATCCCAGCTGATGCCCCAACATTCAGCTTCTGCCAAGAGGACAGACGCAAGAGGAAGAAGAAAATCATCCTTTTAGTTCCATCACAGAGCGAGGAGTGGGAGGAGTCACGCAAGTGAGAGAGTGATGCTCCAGGCAGGTGCCAACAAGTGAGAGGTAGCCGAGAGACCGAGAGCAAGGGATGAAGAGTCTGTGAGAGCACAAGACACCCGGAGCCTTGAGAGAAAACTACAGGTGAGCACTCAGATTTTATTCAACATTTTCATATTGAAACAGTTTAGACTCTTTTTTTTTTTCATAGTTTTTGCTCATTGCAATAATAGTTTCCTTAAGAACCAATGCAATAAATTATGTTAAAATGAATTTGGGTTAAATCTAAACATGTAGCTGCAACATTTTTAAAATCAAACAGATGTAAAAAATGTAATGTAAGTCTCATTTTAAGATCTCTTTCATTATTGTGACCATCTCACCATTAAAGGATCAAGTCCTGCAGGTGACAACACCCGTTTTGTACTTTTGTTAAAACACTAACTATTCCTAAATAGAGAAATATTTAAAATGGCAGAAAGTTTCTCTCATGTGATGATAATATGATACTTTTATCCTGCTCATGTTTGAATTACTAATTTGTTCATCTGATTTTTAACTTTGGTTTATAAGCCTAACTGGTAATAGGGGCTGATAATTATATATCTGTTGCAGAGCTCGATATGTAGAATTGTCTATCTGTGGATTTCTCTTGTTAAATCATGTTAACACAGATTGAAATTAGGTTTAACTGCACAGCTCAAATTGCATCAGATTGAAATTAGGTTTAACTGCACAGTTGAAATTGCATCAAAGCCAAGCAAATAGATTCATGTAAAATATTTTCATAACACATTTTAGTGTACATTAATGTTATTGATTTTTATAACTTTTTCCTGTCAGAAATACTTCCTCCATCTAAGTGAATTTACAATAATGTCTTTGCAGCTTGTGTGTTTTCAGTTTTCCTGTAGCAGTCATCCCTGCTCCTTTTCTCTACCACCATGCTGTGTGCTGTGCTGCTTTGTGCCACTCTCCTCCTCCTGACCCCCCTGGAGATCACAGAGGCTCGCGCTCTGCATCCTTCTCCTGATGCTGTGCAGGTACGGGGGGTGGTGAGGCACGGGGAGGGGAGGCAAGTATAGAAAAGGAAGAATAGGAGTGGACTGAGGGGAATTCAGAGTGGATGAATAGTCTAGAAGGGAGCGAGTAATGAAATGTATCACTGATTGAATTATTCTTCCTTGTACACTCCCTGACAATTAAATTGAATCTTTCTTTCCTCTCTGCAGTTCATGGAGCAGTTTCTGGAGCGCTACAACGACCTTTTGACCCTGGACGACCTGGAGAACCTGTTGAACAGCCAACCAGAGGAGCAGTCCACCTTCTCCTCTGGAGTCAAAGCGGCCGAGTACCCCAAATGGGCTGACGCACAAACACAGCCCGAGACCCCCTGGCTGCGGCTGCTGAAGGGGGCCCTGGCCAACCAGAAACGCGCAGAACCGGACCGGTCACGGAGGGGGTGGAACCGGGGATGCTTTGGGCTGAAACTGGACCGGATCGGGTCCATGAGCGGACTGGGCTGTTAGTGGAGGGAGGTGAGAAATAAAGACTGATGACATCCTTCTTAGATGAAAACAGGCAGCGGAGGCGTTGACCTGCAGTGAAGGATGTTTACAGGCCAGTAGACTACATGTAGTATGGTGTAAACTCGCAGTGTTGCTCATGTGGTTTCATCCAGCTTAGATCAGATGCTTCACACTATCATGGCTGTGTAACAGAGGAGCTGTAGTTTATTTCATGTTGAAGTGTTAAACTGAATATTAGAACATGTGAGTTGTGTTTACATCAAATAAACATATTTGATTGCTGGGCTTGTTTTTTTTTAAAGTGCATCAGTACTTTATGTATTTCCAGCTTTGTCTGAGTACAGTACATTTCTATCGTCAGGAGATGTGTTTAAAATCAGGTGTGGTGGATTCAGATGGCACCTGTATTCCCTGCTCATTGTTTTTTATGTCTAGGCTACTTATGATTTGCATGAATAAATGGATTTGACATTTACTGTTTTCTGCTTTTTGAATAATTGCAAGATTCCTCGTGCACTTCTATCCCACACCTACATCCCAGTTTGTTTACTCCCTAATGACATGCGTCATCTCAATTTGTCTGTCAAAGTAGAGCTTCAAATTCTCCTGACTTGCTTTATTAAATCTTCCAGTGGCTATTTGGAGGAAGTTACATTTTCCCTCCTGTCAGTCTGGAGACTGGGTGGCCAATGCTAATAACAGCTCTATGTATGAAAACCCTCTGATGGTAATTTTGTTCTGGTATTACAGCCAAAAAAAAAATCTTCAAATGTTATACAGGGAAACGGAAATAAATATGCTGGCATCATCGTCAGAGAATATGTAAATATGATGCAACTGAATATTTAATGTTCGTACTGGCAGCATATGCACCAGCAGTGTGCCCAGCTTAAAGACACGAGCATGAGCAGCTTGTTTCAGATTTAGATGCAATGCAAAGACTGATCTGTTACAGCTGTAAAGTTTCTAAGAACAAACTTGGTAATAATTCAGAGAGAAGCTGCACTGCTAAACTCTCAAAACAATGCGATATCAATAATAGATGTCACCCTTAAATCCTAAATTCAGTGTAACTTGTCCAATGACAATTTCTTTTTAAAATATATTTTTAGGCTTTTTATTGCCTTTAATTGATAGTACAGCGGAGAGAGAGAGGGGGAATGACATGCAGGAAAGGGCGGCCCGAATTAGAGCCACCTGCAGTGAAGCCTCAACATGGGGCGGCAGCTCTTCCACATGAGCTAAACGCCGCCACATGACAATTTATTTTTCGTTTGTTTTTCTAAAGGTCTATGCAAAACATCGACTGGTTATTAAGTGACAAACATGGAAGAAGTTCTTCTAATGGAAATTAAAGATTAGAGTCTCACTCAAATACTCGAATTCAAATGTGTCCTGCTTTTACACCTCATTCTCAGGGCAAATGCTTTATTTCCTCCGACCAAGCTTATGACCAGCTCCACAGCTAAAATCTGACCCATTTGAAGCCTGATTATGAAATGCTGCTTCCACATCTGGATCAGATCATGGTATTCAGGCCAGACTTATGATCAATATGAGATTATGTTAGGGCAAAAGTTTCATTTTACCATGTGGGTTGGAACTTTTAAATGGACTAAATATGATTGGTGATTTGCAATAATTACTGAATGGAAGCACAGCGACAATATGTTTCATAAAATATATGCATGTATGATCATTCCTGGTTGTTGGATTTAGTTGCTCGAATAAATTATGAATTTACATAATTAAATATTAGGAAGAGTTTTCTACCACAACACTAGATGGCAGTCTGAGCCTATGTTTGTTTGCATGTTGTTGCTGCACACACAGTTCCCACCTGAACTTTGTACTGTACATACAGGATACAAGTTGTATAAATGCTGAAGCTGAAAATACCATTTAAGTGCATAGATCACCAGGCGGGGTGAATTAAAGCTTTGCATTGATATTATATACATTATAACATTAACATTATAATATTAAATCAGAATTTCTGTGATTCTTGCGGTTTCAAATACATTTCAGTCATTTTCAGTCATTTTACCGTCATCTTTCCTCTGAATGAAAATGAATAGAATTGCCCGGATATTTAATTGAATTAATCCACCACCTTCCCCTTCCTATAGTGGGTGGAGTTTGGCATGATATAGAGAGAACATGTGATCTGTATGAGGCAGCATTTACAGTACTGAGAGTTCAACATGGCCTGAGTGTTGACTACCCAGCCAGCATCTAATCTTAGCCTGACCTTTACTTCCCCTCTTTGACCTTAAGTTGCGAAGCAGAGGCCAAGACCGGCATGTGTGCACTCAGGGTTGTGGTAGTTCAGCTATGCTCAGACCACTGGACAGCAGCCATGAAACGCACCAGCACTGATCAGTTTTGGTGCAGACTAGCATGTCTGCTAACCTGCAGCGTAATGGGTTTAACCATGTGAACCATCTGCTGAGTTGAAGAATATAGAAGATAGTAAATGTCATCTAAAATGTGCTGCACATTCACTGTCTACTGTGGTGATGAGATGTCCCGACATGGGTAAGGTTAGAATTCACTGTGGCGAAACCCTGTGTGCAGCCTGAGAGACGCTTACAACAGGATTTTGAATGACCCTCTACTTTAAAACAGCAGTGCTTTTTTTCAAAATAATATAGCAAATAGTGAATTAAGTGAAGATTCCTGCAGCAGAAAAACCCATTACGATGACTGAGAGTAGAACACCTCAGACTGAGACATTTCAATAACCTGAAAAAGTAGCAATTTGTGGGAGAAAGTGGACTCAGACAGACTGAACACGCCCCCCTGCACACGATTAATGATCACATGTTGAGTATCCAAGGCTCAACTTTTGACTTCTGCCTTTAGGAGACGGAGGTGAGGTTCTGAAAGTGAAGGGTCATGGTCTTTGGACATTAAATGTCAGAGTCGGACGACAGGAATTTGATCCCCCGTCAGCTCCCTCTGTGTCTGAAGCACTGTTTACTGAGAAGGTCAGTGAGGGACTCCTCTCTTTTTTCAGTCCACTATATGAGGATCTTAATGTCTTAGTATCAATATCTACAGAACGCCTCGTAAGGTGTGCCACAAAAAGTCAGCCATGATGGAAGTGGAGCTGTAAATGAAATAATGTGAATTAAGCAAAGATAAAGTCCAGTCCTACTTGGCCTCTGCTTTGCAGCAGACATGAGATGATAAGAGAGAATATACTGGGCTGTTTCACACACATGAAGTGAAGTGGGCCAGGTAACATGCCTTCCTGCAGGCTGCCGACCTTGACATTCAGAGGGGGCGGGGCAAGGAGCAGTGACCATTACGAGGGGGCGTGGTTTACTTTCTGGTCAATCATAAATACACACCGCTTAACTCTGCTCTTCCCACTCACACCCGGAGTCGCAAGACAGACAGAGGAGTCTCACAAACGGTAAATGGCTTCACTATTGATTCTTGAGAGAGGAGGAGGCTGCGGGGCCTCAGCAGCAGGCTGCAGTGCTGAGTGACTAGGTGTAGATCACCTGGGGACAATCTGCATGGGCTTCACTCAGCCTCTGCTTAAAGTTACTAGGTGCAGAGAAATTCGCTTTGCTTGATTATCTTGTTTAAATGTGAAGATGTTTAAATGTTAAAGTCGGTTCAGCTCTGCAGTCGTTTCTGCACTTGCAGGAAAAGTTTAACAGGCTGCAGCTTTTTCATTGCTATTCCTTCTTGCTCTGTGTTCACAGATAACTTATCAGTAGAAAACTTTTTTGCATGTTCTTTTGAACTCTTGGCTTATCTAAATACACAATCCAAGCGACAGTCTCTGCTACTGAGTCTATGCTAATATACAGCCTCATAAATGCATGCCACCATAAATGCTGGTGTATCAGTCTCTAACAGGGAGCATTCCCTCTCTTCCTATCTGTCTCCCTGCAGAGGACTAGACCAACCCAGACAAAATGGTGAAAGTCGGTATCAATGGGTAAGAGAACATTTTTAATCCCATTTTAATATGCAGGGAAAAAATATTAACCAAATCTCCTGGCAACACACTGAACTTCAGCACTCCTGCACCCCTAACCCACATTGCCACACCCCTGTTAAACATGCACACACAGCATTTAACTGTGAATCATTATAATCTCTGCTTCAGTCTCCAAATTGTAAGGTGTTTTTAAGGCTTGTTTGTTTATCATTAAGAAAAGAAAACTGAAAACACAGTATTTTTTATCAAAAGATGATGCACTATATGCAAGTCTGGCATCCAAATAAGAAACTACATTACTGTAACACAGAGAGATGTTGACTAGATGGTAGGATATGAATGGATGCAGTGATAAATATGGTTAAAAGGTTGAAATGCCAATAGTTTAGGTGATTTGAAGCTGTAAGATGCTTCCAGAGAATCCACAGCACTGATGGTGCTCAGTTCAGAGGAGCTGGTGTTTTCTGATTGGATCAGACCTGACCCTCACCTCCTGAATAGCAGGACGAACTGCAGCCTTTGTTATTACTTAATAGTGACTATACAGCTGCTGAGGAAGGGAAAAATTGTAGGACAAAAACACTCACTAACCTGTGCACAGTTACACATCTGTTCTCATGTTTTTCTTGATCTTTGAACTTTGGCCCTCAGCTGATAACAATGTGGGCAGTGGCCTCGACATGGGGGCCGATCAACAGGCCTCTGTTTTTCTGCTGTGTGGAGCAAGTGGAGGGGGAACCTACGTAACTTAAATGTTGTTCAATACACATAATCTGACGTTAAAGTCTACCTATCTGTCTCCTGGATGTGCTTTTATCTCTCCGCCCTCCTCCTCCTCTTCCTCCTCCTCTCCCAGTGTCTGAGGACAGAGTGTATCTGTGCCAGGATTTTGGACCCATGGTTAAAAAGTAACTCGGCCACTGATCAAACAGTGCACTGCCGTCACCAGGATTACCACACTAGAGGTTGATTTTCGACTTTAGCCCCCAACGGAGGAGAGTGTGAGAGCTGTGCAGCTATAAGCTCTGCAACACACACCCCCCTCTGCCCCTCCTCCTGAACCCTGGCCTTTCCTCAGCCATAATTTCAGGTCTCCTGGGGGTCATTATGTACCCCACACTAAGGGGGAGTAAATGCAAAGCCATTATGTGAAATAGAAAAACCTGATTTCACATAATGTTAGATTTTCAGACTTGATATTCACTTCAGAAGCGTCTGAAGATCCGTTTCACAGTACCTTAAAGCAATCACATCATCTAGTGACTTCAGTTCTATGGTGTCACAACACCATCTAGAGGCCAGAGTAAGAAACGACACTGTTCACTTTTCAGATTCGGCCGCATCGGTCGCCTGGTGACCCGCGCTGCCTTCCACGGCAAGAAGGTGGAGGTTGTGGCAATCAATGACCCATTCATCGACCTGGAGTACATGGTGAGTCGAGAAGATCACTGGCAATACAAAGCATTAGGATATTCTGCTTTGCGCAGTTTTTCATGTTGTCTTACCTGTTCTGTAGGTCTACATGTTCAAGTATGACTCTACCCACGGTCGCTTCCACGGTGAGGTCAAGGTTGAGGGTGACAAGCTGGTCATCGATGGACACAAGATCACCGTCTTCCACGAGTACGTCAACTTGGCATCTTTCATATTGATCCACCCAGACGTTAATTAATTTAACGAATTGTTGATAATGTCAACAAAATGTGGAGGTGAATAAACCTCCCCCCTTGTCTGACTCTTCTGTTCTCCTTTGTTTTGCAGGAGGGACCCCACCCAGATCAAGTGGGGTGATGCTGGTGCCCACTACGTGGTTGAGTCCACCGGTGTCTTCACCACCATCGAGAAGGCCTCTGTACGTACTCACTCCTCTCTTTTCAACCTGATTTCCCCATCACACCTGCTATGCAATTGTTTTAATTAGTTTTTAACACAACATTACAGGCCCACTTGAAGGGCGGTGCCAAGAAGGTCATCATCTCTGCCCCCAGTGCTGATGCCCCCATGTTTGTCATGGGTGTCAACCACGAGAAGTACGACAAGTCCCTCCAGGTTGTCAGGTAAGAGTCGAAGCATCTGCCTAACGGTTTATTTGGTGATTAGTTTTATGCGTATTTAAATGTTTGCCAAACAACAACATTGAGACAATATCATTATCTAGATGATCCTCAGATTACTGATGGTGTTTTTCCTAATATTTTTCCACAGCAACGCTTCCTGCACAACCAACTGCCTGGCTCCCCTGGCTAAGGTCATCAACGACAACTTCCACATCGTTGAGGGTCTGATGGTGAGGATTAAAACTGAGAACAATCTAGCAGAAAAACACTAAGCAGCACCTAAAACCAGATTTAAACGTGATTTTACAAAGTTAGAGGAGGGGGGTGTTAAGCTTCATTTAATCATCCTCTGTTTTCCTCTTTGTCCATCAGAGCACAGTCCATGCCATCACCGCCACCCAGAAGACTGTGGATGGCCCCTCCGGCAAGCTGTGGAGGGATGGCCGTGGCGCTAGCCAGAACATCATCCCCGCCTCAACTGGCGCTGCCAAGGCTGTCGGCAAGGTCATCCCCGAGCTGAACGGGTCAGTGCCAAAAACACATGACAGCACTTTAGATATACACTTTATCTATGGGTGATAAGAGCTTGTGGTAAATCCAATGAATTAAGTTTTTGACCTCACCTTTTTACAGCAAGCTGACTGGCATGGCCTTCCGTGTCCCCACCCCCAACGTGTCTGTGGTTGACCTGACAGTCCGTCTGGAGAAACCCGTAAGTTAAAAAAACTTTTTAAAAACTTAAACTTAAAAGACCTTTATTGTCCTTACGGAAAATTGTGTCAGAGAAACAGAGGCTTTCATAACATAACATCCCAAGGCTGATGACATTTTCTTACTGTCAACAAACCCCATGAAGAACAAATGGACTAGCACCTCTGAATTGTGTACATTGTGATGAGCATTCACCAAATCTGCAATAAATTTGTTGCTGGAAATGGCCCCAACAAGGCCACTCTTTACTCCATTTGAATAATTTAAGATAAAACCCATGGATTATCTTTTTAAAAATGAAAGGATTTCTTTTCACTTTAGCAGGGTTTTATTTTCTTTACCCAACAAATTTCATTTTCATGCTTTTTAGATCATGTCTGTCAGTCTTAAAGCTTTTATAAACAAATCCTTTCTCTTCTCAACCATCACCCCCTCCCCCTCAGGCCAAGTACGATGACATCAAGAAGGTTGTCAAGGCCGCCGCCGAAGGACCCATGAAGGGTATCCTTGGATACACAGAGCACCAGGTATGTGCTTTTCATTTATCTCATCCATCTTTTTAAAGTAACTCATTGATCTCTTTTTGTTCGTTAACATGGCTCTCTCTCTCCTGCAGGTTGTGTCCACAGACTTCAACGGTGACACTCACTCCTCCATCTTTGATGCTGGCGCTGGCATTGCCCTGAACGACCACTTCGTCAAGCTGGTCACATGGTATGACCTCAGCATGGGTTGCTGTCACATCCTCATATTTGTCTCCATTGATGCACACTGACTTGGTTCTTATTTTCTCTCACTTTCCCAACAGGTACGACAACGAGTTCGGCTACAGCAACCGTGTCTGCGACCTGATGGCCCACATGGCCTCCAAGGAGTAAAGACAACCAGCCGATGAATCAATCACCACCCACAATCTCCTGAATCCAGACTTAGAGATAATATAATGTCTTATTATTCATTTCTAACTCTGTTCGGTTGCCTCTGATATTCGACCCCCCCACTATACGTCTGAGGAACGGTTCCACAAAGAGCAAATGAAAAGATATAAATTGGTGACCAATTCCTTTTTTTATTTGTAAAATTCCCAGTTCTGTTCTTGTGTGAGATGGAGTGAAGGTGTGAGAGTCTTTGCTGTCTGTAGTACTGAGATGCTGCAGTCAGTGGTGGAATAAAGTCCTCTTTTGTGAGATTCACGCTCTACTTCTCTTTTATCACTGCATGGATCAAATGAATATGAAATATCCCTCCAGTGGGATTAACTATGGCTTGATGGATTTTTATGTGGGTTACTGACTTTACCAAACACTTACAAGGGGCTTCTTCCAATTGATTTCTCCTATGGGAATACCCTGACGGCTCTTAATCGCCACGACTCTTGATTGGGAGGAAATCTGGGGGATAATATCTGCAGATTCAGCCACACACAGGCCTATTGATCCTTGCACCACAGCATCGCTTTTATAAATCGGTGACATTTTTTTTTCTTTCACTTTAGTTGCGTTCGATATCTGGCCCACGTGGGTGGGTCAGAGTCGAATAGCATGGTTAATGCAACTTGCTGGTGATGACCTAATAGTTCAGTTTGAGGCTTTTGCCTGCAGGTGATTTGCTCACAGAATGAAAGCGTGTGGGAAATTCATTTAGAAAATTATTCAGTTCACTCAGCCACTGAGTATTGATGACTTTTCTGTTCATGATGGAGCAGAGACAAGAGCTCATGTGACTGACTTTACGTAATATCGTAGCATCAGCAGTCCTCTTTGTTGCTGCATACTACGAATATAAGTAAATAATTCTGATTTTTTAAAATTTCTTCCTGATTATTGTGAATTGAATTGTGATATTGAGGTGTAAAGAAGTTTAAGAAAAGAGTGATTGTCACAATTCCTAAAAAAAACAACAACCTTCAAGACTAATAAAAATGACAGAATCTTTTCAAAAACTAATTTAAGTGAACAAAATAACGAGGTAATTTTTACTGTCAGTGGTTCAGACACTAAAATTCAGTTTGCTTTCTGCATATTTCGCCTCTGTCCTTGTTTTGATTTTCAAAATTGAGGGCAGAGCTCTGAGCATTACACTGAAAGTGATGCAGATCGGGACCTGATACAAAAAAAGAAAAACAAATGCACCCCAGTGACGGATGACGGGGATAATATGGATTCAGTGGATTAAAAGGAAAGACTGTGGATGGCTTGGTGGGAGATAAAAGGAGGGACAGAGGTTAAAGAGCCTCCAATAGCCTCTACTCTCGCTCTCTCCTCCCTTGACTTTATTTTCTTTCTGGTACACACACACAGACACAGATACAGACACACACATGGGTGCACGCTCAGTTTGCGTGTCTCTCACTGATCATTTCTAAGACAGATTGTTGACAGCATATTTTCCCCTCCAGAGAAATTCTACATGGATTTATGGAGGAGGGGCTCAGATTAACATTTTATATAAAAGAAAAAAAATTATATTTATATAAGTGAAAATATTTACGACAAGGAGCAGCTTAGAGATCACCAGAGGGGACTGACCGACAGACACGAAGGTGAGTGGAGACGTTTTGGTGCCTTGTCTTTCAGCAGGTGTGTGTCATGTGAACCACAAGAGAAGCATTAAAAACAACAGCTTTCACGAAAGGTTCAACTTTTAGTAAATTGTGTTAAACTCGAATGAGACCTCTCTTTTTTTATCTCTCTGTCTTGATTTTATTGCTTTCATTCATCTTTTTCTCTGGAGCCCTTGGTCAGTCCCAGGACTCTGAATCCTGTTGCTGTAAAGGTTTTGCAGGGACAAACGACTGAGAGGAGATTCACTGTTGTTTCCCTGTGGCCATGTTATAAAGCAACAGCAACCAGCTTTCTGTTCTGTGATACACTTATGCTTACACTGAAAACAATCAAACACACACACAAAGAAGAACTACATCAAATATGATATGACTTATGCTGTTTGATCTGCTCTGATCAGTGTGTTGATTCTGAACTGTGGGAGTTCCTCTGAAAAAAGACTTCCTGTCCTACCGTTGCTGTTGTTGTTGTTGATTGCACATCAAGAGCAGAGGGGTGATTTCAATCCGTCTCCAGATCTTCAGTGGCTCTTTGAAGTGTGACAAGCAGACTCCCATCTCTGGTGTGCCACTGTGAACCAGCGCAGCGCCTCCATGGGAGAGAATGGCGCACGCAGCGGCTCCTGGTTCGCCCCCTCCTCCATCCAGCCGCAGTTCCACTCCCAGCTGTCCCCGTCTGCAGACCTGGCTGTCGCTGTTTTCCTCACCTTCACAGGTAAACAGTTTGTTTCAGACACATCCAGAGGATCATTCTTTAGGTGTGATATGGAGGGGACATGGGTGAATAAATGTGCATTGATCCTGAAGCCCAAGTAACTCTAGAGAGATGAACAGAAATTTAACCTGGGGGCAGTTTTACAAAGACACACTTTGACTTCAGTTCAGTTTTTGACTTTGAACTTGGATTCTGTAAAAATTAAGACTTAAAAAAGTCAACCACATAAAACTAGGAAACACATTTTTTCTTTTGTATGAATTCAGCAGTTATAAGAACATTTTACTTGGGACGTTCAGCAAAGATAAAATGATAAAATGAAAAGTCACAGCAGTCTCTAAAACCTCATTATATATATTTATTAGCTAAGCTTCTGTCTTTTTTATTTTTAAATTTATTTGTGGAGTGCTAACGCTCAGCGCAGGTGTCACTGATTACAATGTTACCATGGTAACATTGGTCTTAGACCTGAATTAGCCCTGGGAATAAGGAGCTTAATGTTTTTGCAACTGCAGACGGGTATGAACCATGTTAGTGAAACCAGGCCCTGCTCTCTCCCTCACATTTACTGTCCCCTCTTGTTGTTGTTGTTGTTTCCTCTAATTTCTTCCAGGTGTCACATCATTGCTGGGGAATGGTACGGTGCTGTTGGTCTATTGTAGGAAAAAGAAGAAGCTCCGACCTCCAGAGCTCATGATCATCAACCTGGCTGTCTGTGATTTTGGCTTCAGTCTCCTTGGAGCGCCATTTTTCATCACTTCCAGGTAGGAGATGCTTCACTTTCAACTAGTGTAGTCGTAAAGTCAGAGCGCTGACATTGAGTGTGATGCTTACAACACACACACAACAACAACAACAGACCAGCAGCCATTTGTGTGCAACAGAAGCTGTCGATCCATTAAGCCCTCTCTCCCTCAGCCTGTGTCACGCCTGGGTGTTTGGGGAGACCGGGTGCCTTTGGTACGGCATGCAGGGCTTTGTGTTTGGCATCGGCTCTCTGCTCACCACCTGTCTCATCTCTGTGGACCGCTGCCTAAAGATCTGCTGCTTAAGATATGGCAAGTCTGAGATCTTCTTCTTCTAACACAATCTACAATCTTAAGTCTTACACACAACTGCATCCAAACCCATCTGACTCATCGACTGTCATGACTTGTTTGTAAGGTAACATAGATTTTTACACAAACCTTAGCCTATACTTCCACAACAGTCTGCAGGATACACCTCCTTAGATGTATTAACTTGAAGAGTTATTGATTTAAAAGTCTCTTGGTGATTGCTTATGTAACAGTAAGGGCCAATTATATCTGATTTTGCTTCAAGAAAATTATTAGGTGAAATGTCAAGACTTCCCTCGAGGTTAAGTGCCCATACTGCTTAGGTAGTGACAAGAAAAGTTCAATAAGCGCCTTGCATATGTCTCATTTCTCTAGGTCAGTGGATCGAGAGGCGTCATGTGTCTCTGTCCATAGCTCTGGTTTGGGTTTACACATTATTCTGGGCTACTCTGCCTGCTTTTGGCTTCGGCAGCTACGGACCAGAACCGTATGGGACCAGCTGCACCATTGACTGGTAATCTTTCATTTTTTAATCTTGCGTTGACTGTACTGCTTGGTTACCTATTGATACCAGTACAATATCACACAGGAATTTCTGTTACGAGTGTGTTTCCTGATACATTTGCAGACAAACATGATTGATATAATATCCAGCCTGTTTCATTATTTCCAGGTGGAGAATGAGGTTGTCTCCAAAAGACAGACTCTATATCTTCCTCATCCTGACTTGCTGCTTGGGATTTCCCACACTCACCATCATCACTTCATATTTAGCCATCCTGCTGACGGTGAGCACAGCAGCTGCTTCATCATCCATTCTTTGCTCTTTACTCCGGTGAATGTATTAGATACAAATATTAATGGTTGAATGCTTTAGGACACCTCTATTTTCACCTCTGTTAAGTCTGATATCTCAAAGTACTCTGAAATTAAAGAATAGCTTGAATGGTTATTTATTCATTTATTTAATTAAGGGAGTATATAAATCTACATACAATACAATACATTTTTGACTCATCCAGCGACTGAACACACTTATGATCTTCTGTCTTCCATGAAAATCAAATATCATTCAGAAAGCTCATCCTGGCACTATTGCAAAGGTTCTTGCTGATGTGTTGCACATCAGGCAGAGGTGGCCTGAAAATTAGAGGAGCAAGATTATGACAGGGAGGTCGCTGATTCGATCCCCCGAGTGTCAGGATTAAATCTGGGTTCGGAAGATCCCTCCAGTGGAGCTGTTCAGGATTAAATCTGGGTATGTGCAAGAGTGTGAAACAATCAGTATTTCTGAACTGTTTCCAATTACTGTTGATCATTTAAAGTCTCTGCTCCAGTGGAGCTGTTCACTGTACTGTGCAGCTTGCAGGTGTGAGTATGTGCAACAGTGTGAATACAATCAGGTATTTACGACCTGAACTTTTTCCAATTACTGTTGCATCATTTAAGGTTGAGGAAGTGAAGAATCCAGTGTAAAATTGCAACTCTGGCACCTCCTAGTGATGGTACAAAAAAAGACACCATGGTCTCCCCCAGATACAGTGTTTATCAGTTGATTTGTAGTCATTTAGACTTGTCAGTTTTTTTGGAGTAAGATGCACTAAATCCATTATGACATAACCCAAGTCATACTGAATTGAATTTAATGAAAAACAGCTAATATTCAGTAACTCTGCACCACCAGACATCAAAACAATCAACTGAAACAAACAGACTTTCTCTATTTAGGTTGTAATTTCTAATGGGACGTGGGTCATAATTCAAGGTGCTATGAAACACGGTGCATATTTTGAAACAAATGTACTTCTGTTTCTAGGTCTACCGATCAAATCGCACCTTAGCATCTATACCGTCCTCTTCTGTCAGCCACACCAGTAAAGACCTCAGACTTGCAAAGGTAGGACTTTGTGACAATACATTTTATTCCCTGATAAACAACCTAGAAGCGAAAAATGACCTGCTTGTTTATTCCAGATGGCTGCAGTGGTGTGCAGCGCCTTCCTCGTGGCCTGGATGCCCTACGCCACCATGTCTCTCATCTCAGCCCTCATCCCCAGAGACGGCGAAGAGGCAGAAAACACAGTGGTAGAGGAGTCCACTGCCACGTCTTCACACCCTCCAAAGCTGCTGGACGTCCCCTCGCTGCTCAACTGGACGGCCTCAGAATATTATAGACAAATGCATTACAACCCCGAGGCAAAATGGGGTCCTGTGGCCAACGTGAATCTCAACTCGGGCCTAAATGGAAGCACATTCACCTCCACACTTGGCAAGGAAGCTGAGTCAAAAACCAGGAGCTCGCAGCTCTCCTGTCTGCCGCCTGTGGTCAGTTTGATCCCTGCTATGTTTGCCAAGTCACACTGCATGATGAATCCTTTAATTTACCAGATCATGAACAGGGAGTTCAGGGACAACATCTATGTGATGCTGTTTGGTCGAGAGAGGGCAGAAAAGAGGCGATTGCGTAAGAGGAGCTTATATGAAAGTAAGGACCATTACTAAATTTACAGCTTAAAAGAAGTTTCAGATGTTTAGATTTAGCCAATTTCAAATCTCTTGGACTTATTTTTCTCTCCTCTCTCCCAAGGGAGCGTCATCAGCCTCTCCTATTCCCAGGACTGGAGGAGGAAGAGGAGCAACTCTTTGTCCGTGGGGAGGAGAAACATAAGTAGTGGAGGAAGAACAGGTCTCTTGGTAGATAGTAGAGCAGAGGAGGCTGATGTGTTGGACTTTGCCCCTTTGGAGACATGGAAGAAGACAGGAGGAGATTTAACCACATCAAGCACAGTCTGATAGATAGATAGATAGATAGATAGATAGATAGATAGATAGATAGATAGATAGATAGATAGATAGATAGATAGATAGATAGATAGATAGATAGATAGATATATAGATAGATGTTATTATTTATATTACATAACAACCAAATCCTTTCTCCTGCTGTTTGCTCTGTCTATCTCATGCCTGCACTCTAACCCCAATGCGGAGGTTTTCACACCCACCCACACACCAGTCTTTCACTCGTCAACCACATAAATGACAGAAACACCTTAACTGAATACTGTGTGATAAAGTGTAGCTTGCTTTATGCAGCACAAGTAGCAAAACAAATAACTTATTTTCTGACTTATTTATGTATTTCCACGTTTTTCATGAACTCTGTTGCTGGTAAGAAATCTTTTTTATACAGTGGTACTTTCAAACAATCGTACCTGGTTAAAGATTTGAAAGATAGTAGAGATTAATAAAGCTTAACTGAACTCTTGTAAATCTGGCTTTATGCTGAGCTTTATGAATTTGTTTGTGACAGTTTAACCTTAGAAACAGCGACCTCTGCTGGAGATTAGTGGCTCCTACAGGTTCAGACAGTGTGTAGGATATTACCCTGGTTATTATAGGCTAGTAAAGTTATTATAACAAAGCAATAGTTATTATTCACTTTACCGATTCAGCAGGTGTCCCCCTGATGTTTGGTTGGTGCTATAGGTAGATATTAGGCTTTTTGTAATAGCTAAATAAACGTGACTGAGTTTCAGCCTTTTATATTCAAAATCCTGCACCATAACAACAGGGGACCACATCTAAACAGCTGGACAGATGTTCCCCTTGGATTCAAATCACAAATCAGTCATATTGACACTGCTGATTTATCCATCTATAATACCTGAGCCCTGTGAATTTCAGCCTGTTATTCCCAGATTCAGCACCACGCCATCTGGAAAACATGGCACTGAGCCAATCCACGGGAACCAAACGGTTAATGGATCAGCGCTCCTCTAGTCGCGTCTTTACGGTAGCCGTGCTCTTCCAATCCCGCAGCACTCTCTCCTGCCTGCGGTCACATCTTGTTGCCAGAACTTCAGTGACGCGGTGACACTGGATTTCTTTGTTATTCATTCACGCTCTGCGTCGTTTTTCGTCGCTTAATTGCGTTTTCTTTTTGCGAAACATCTCGCCGAGGTGCAGAGCCAGCGTCGCCGCTTCCCCGCAGCCCAAAAACCTGGAGCCGCTTGTGGATGTTTGGTTGCGGACCGACAGAGAGCACTGATCCATCAGCCGACGTTAAGACCTCAGCTTTAAGGATCAGATTCTTATTTAGACGCGGTTACATAAGCAGGTGACTACTGGCGTCCTGTGCGCCCGTCTCCCAGGTCTGTAGCAGCTTCTTCTTTATTTATTCAGTCATTATTCTGTTCTGAGCAAGAAAAATTCCCGTCCGTGTTCATGCCAGATCTGCAGCGCTTTAGTTTTCCATACCATAGCATGAATCCTTTGTTGTTGGCCAACGCGCATCTCCAACAGCATCCTCAACAGAGCCAAACACCCGGACACCCAGATTCTCCCTCAGGCCTCTTGCCCGACGCCGTTTTCGGTGGAGCTGACCCAGCGTCCTTCCTGCTAGGTGAGCCCGCTGGCCCAGGGCCTGATCAGCCGGGGCCTGACTTCACCGCACCCTCTCAGACCTCACCTTTCCTCCACCACAACCACAGCAGCCAATTTCAGCACCGCGCCGTGCCGCATCCTCCCGCAGCCATGGCTCTCAGAAACGACTTGGGATCCAACATCAGCGTCCTCAAGACTCTCAACCTGAGGTTCAGATGCTTTTTGGCCAAAGTGCACGAGTTAGAGCGCAGAAATAAGATTTTAGAGAAGCAGCTGCAACAGGCGCTGGATGCCAACAAGGGTTGTCAGGGTGGGTGTTGTGACAACAACGCGCACACCCAGGAGGCAGGTGTGCAGACTGGATTTGTTGGTACCATACCGCTCAGGCCGGGATCCCTCCCCTTCCATAACACCAACAACTCAGCCAGGAGGCCAACAACACTGTTCCCACCGCAGCTCACATCAGCACCACCTGCAGTTTCTGAAAATACCAGTTCAACCCAAACAAATACCAGTAACCCATCCATCACCATCAGCCAGTCCTCTCCCTGTGTGGACTCCCCTGGCTCTAAAACTGCCAACACCAGCGTAGGCCAGAGCACCTCCACCAACCCTCCTCCACGGTTCCTTCCAGGCACCATCTGGTCCTACAACCACACCCGCAAGTTTGGCCCCGGCGCAGAGCGTCTGACCAGCCCAGGAGTGTCCTGGGTGCATCCTGATGGAGTCGGGGTCCAGATTGACACCATCACCCCTGAGATAAGGGCCCTGTATAATGTCCTGGCCAAGGTGAAGAGGGAGAGAGACGAGTATAAACGCAGGTAAATGAAATACAACCATGTTTTTATTACACTTGGAGATAGCACAGAGCATGGGACTGTTGTTCTCTAAATGATCCACTTTAGTTGGAGTGAGCAGAGCAGTAAAGCAGCTGCAGACCAGCTGTCTCCAACAGGAGCAGAGTCAGCACAAAGCCTCTCCATCCATCACCTCCAGCCTGACCCTGCAGCCGCTTCATGTCTGACCAGAGAGGCAGGTGCTGCTGCTAGAAATACACCCCAAAAAAATTAACACATCACGGGCTAAATATAAAGAAGAATGAAGGTCAAAGCTTGGCAGGGACGTCCAAATGTTCAGCTCAGGGCTCATGAAGCTCCACAGAGACATGACTCACGCTTGGGTGACAATGTTTACAGGAACATTAGGGAAAATCCATCCTGACATACAGCTCAATTTGACTGTACAGGTGATTTTTAATTTCTGAAATTGAGCAAATTTCCATCAATTAAAAAATTGGTGATAATTACACCTCATCACAAATCCTGGCCACTGTGTATAAGGAGACAAACACTGTGATGCTATAGCATATATCAGACTTCACTGTTGTTAGCCCTAAATTCAGGTAAACAATGCAGATATAAATCTGAGTTGGTGAGTCCACTCAAAATAATATTTCTATTACTTATGGCCTATTTTAATGTATTGTTTTTAAAAGCAAAATAGCTAAATATTAATGGTACCTGGTTTGTTCTCTGAGAAATCACCATGGGAATGTTTATAGGAACTAGATAGACTAATGAATAAAGTAAATGATGATGAAAATAATGGCTAGTTGCAGCCCAAGGATCGCGTGACATCTGAATCACTAAATCACTCTGAGCTCACACTTGGTCACTCATGGTGTGCTGAGCAGCAGAGTGTCCAATGTAGCTGCAGATCATACACATGAAGTGAATATGTAATAGGATGGTGTATTTTCTGTCCTCGGTCAACTACAGGAGGCCTCATGTCCCCGAACATCCAACACCCCTCATATGAGTTCCCTCATATTATGTCCAAATGAGCAGCCATGCGTTCTTCACTGAGGAGATGACGACCACAGTGAAGTGGGCTCTTTGTGAATGAGGGAGAGGGACGAGCCGGAGTGTGTGACATCACACACATATTTGTGTGAGGAGACTTGAGGGAGGATGTTTACAGGCCCTTTGGTGCAGAAAGTTGACATTGTTGTTTTTGCACACCCTTCTGTGTGACATCTAGCCCTATTCCTTTTGTTCAAGGACAAGTTTCCCCCCTCTCTCTCTCTATCTCTCTGCCCACCATACTCTCAATGCCATTTTTGTTTCCTCTTGTAAACCAGATACACTCCCACACATTGAGCTGTTCCCCCGCTTCTCTCATGTTTTCTGCCTCTCTTCTCCCCCTCTGTGCACCCCCCCTCTCTCTACACGCCACACTGTATCTGCAATGCAGCATGCACTGCAAGCTGTAACTGCCGGGTGGATGGGGGCTTGGCTTGCAGAAGGAAGCACGGTCTGCGCGCTCTCACCTTACTGATCAAACAAGCCTCCTCTACGGCAACAACAACTCCTGTTTCATGACTCAGTTTCTTTCAGATTTAGTATTCCCTATAGGTCTTCATGTGCCGCAGCATTCTGCATTTCAAAGAGCATTTATATATAAAAAAAAGAAGCTGCAGTCTCTGCAGCGATGTGGATTTCCCCCGGGCACATGTGTTCTGTGAAGTGACAGAATCTGAGATCACACACAGGGGTCTGTGCTCAGGCTTTTAAATGTATTAAAAATCAGATTCATGGTCCAATCATCTGAGCAATATCATAGTCGCACGCCATCCATCAAACAGCCAATTCATCAGTGAATCACTCACACACAGTCACTCACATCTTTTCTATTTCCTGGGCCCTGGATTGCATCCTAGTGTGATTTCACTACACCTCATTCACATTTTTCTGTCAGATCTCTCTTCACTCAGCCAGATTCAAATCCTGTTTGTATTTCTATGCATGTAGAACACAAACCCCAGAAGGCTGTGATAAAAACACTGCACTAGACACCAGACTAAGCTCCTATGCACTGGCTTAACCTTTGAGTGTTCAGTGCCTTGGTCAAGGGCGCTCAGACCCGCTCAGACATAATGGCCAGAAGGCGCTCCTCCTTGATCTGACATTTTTCATATCTCCGGTGTCATTGTCTGCTACTGTGGCTGGAGCTTTTGCAAATGCGGCTCCTGCACAATCATGCACTTCCCCAGTGCTGTCCTGTGGGAAAATAGTTGAGCCATTGTCAGATTTTATTGTCAGTAGGTTTCCTTGGGACAGATGTAGTAGTTAGTCAACATCTGGCCAGATTGCCTGAGGGCTTAATACAATTCTTTCTCTTTATACCTGCCTGTCTTCAGCAGATAAAGACGAGACATCAGGTTTATGAGGCCAAATACTCAGTCACATGTCCTGTACCACTACTAATGTAAATGTGACCTGTGTCTGAACAATGGCTCACTACTTCTCTGCTTCCACTTTGTGTTGTGTCTCTCAGGTGGGAAGAAGAATACACCATGAGGATGGATTTGCAACAGAAGATCGCAGACCTGCAAGAGGTAACATCCTCTCTGTGTGTGTGTTTTGTGCATGTGTGTGTGTGTAGGTAGGCACAGAGCTGCAAACCTGCACTGCAGCGTGTGGGAAAATGGTGTTCTTACCTCAGATTCAATGCACGTGTATCATTACCAGGAATTTATATGTGGCCCCATTACGCAGGCATGACCACATCAGTAGATCAGTAGACCACAAGCAGCAAAACACCGTCTGAGACTGAGGTGGGCTTGGCCAATTGTAGCACATACTGTATGAATAAGTTAACAGGGCGAAGAGAGAATTATGATGCCATCAGATGAATGTAAAGCTCCCCGGAGGAGATGATGCATTCAGGGTTTACAATCTTTCTCTCTCTTGCAGACAAAGTAAAGGCTTTTATTTTTGCTGATGACCCTCGCCTGCATAATGTAACGTCTAATTTCCTGTAACAAGAGAGTGGGTGCTGTGTCAGGGCAGCTGTGGGTGTGTGCATTTTAGTAATTAGTGTTTACATGTGTGTTCTTGATGGCCTCCTTTGTATCTGCAGGACCTGCAGGAGAGCGAGGGCTGTCAGGATGAACTGGCTCTGAGGGTTCAGCAGCTGAAGGCGGAGCTGGTTCTCTTCAAAGGCCTCATGAGCAATGTGAGCACGAAGGAGCCCACACACTAATATAACACCATACACACCCACAGCTAATAACAGTAATCTGCTGGACACACACTGTCACACACACCTCTCAAAAGAGATGTATTATATGATTTTGTTGCTGACTCGTTGACATCACTCTCTAATGAGGCACTACTTTTAGGTTCTAATTAGTGGTTTGAGTGTAACATGTCAAACAAAACTCTGAGTTCGAGTTTTTCATGTAGGCTTTTTATTCCTCTCCAAAGAACAGTTACTACTAATCTTCTGATGAGTAGTAAATAGCAGAACTAAAATCCATTTATTAGCAGCTATTACAGTAACACCCCAAATGTAGACTTGATGGTTGGCTGTATTAGTAAAAAAGAAATGTATGTGACCCAAATGAGTTATTAACCTTTGATCAAACCATTTTTACACATTAGGAATCATTTGATATGATTGCTGTATCAGGAAGTGGTGCCGTAATTCAACATATTTTTCAAGTAAGTGTTTTTTTTTTCTCTCTCCTTCATCCTCTGCAGAATTTGTCAGAGCTGGACAGTAAGATCCAGGAGAAGGCCATGAAGGTGGACATGGACATCTGCCGCAGGATCGATATCACCGCTCGTCTCTGCGACGTGGCCCAGCAGAGGAACTGTGAAGATGTGATCCAGATGTATCAGGTATCCGACCAGCTCATGTTCTCTGAATCATCTTGCTTGCTGAGATGTTGATGTGTTTATTGATGATGGAAACGTCCGCGCAGGTTCCCAACAACCAATCATCCTTAAACTGTCGCCGGAAACAAACGCCTCTGTCATTTAACGGGAGTGAGTGTGACGAGCCCGTTAGCACCTCTGAAAGTGACGGAGGCGTGGTCAAAGACGACGACCACTGTGGCACGTCGGCCAATCAGATCAATGAGGAGATGCAGAGGATGCTGAACCAACTGTAAGTGGTTTGACTTTGAAATGTGATGAGTGTAGCAGAGGTGTCATTCAGTCCTGCACTTCCACTAATTACTTCTCAACGCGTGTGCATGTTTTGTACTTTTCTTTCTAGGCGTGAATGTGAGTTTGAAGATGACTGTGACAGTCTGGCCTGGGAGGAGACTGAGGAAACACTGCTTCTTTGGGAGGATTTCCCAGGATGCACTCTGCCTCCCGACCCCACCCATCCGCCAGGCGAGGTAATCTCAGTATAACTGACTCTGGTAAAATTGTATTAGATTTTATTTGTCATTCTTATGCATCACGTGAAAACGACATTGTATTTCACACAGTTTCATACAATGATTTTGATGGTGATGATTAGAATCACAGGACATAGACCTTCACTTGGACATAAGAGAATTAACACTGTAAAGAAGTTAATTCAATTCAAAACTGTCTTGTAATTTCCTAACTTTGTGAAACTTATAATTTAATGAAAAAACTCCAGGTTAGAGTTACTCCTTCCATACTACAATACACCAGCCTTCATTCAGCAAACACTCTTTCTTATTCTTATTCACTGTCTGGTAGAGTTGACTCAATGAAACCAAAAAGACAAATGTTTTTATTGCTGACACGAATCATTACTTGAGCTTTAAGTTCAGTGATTGTCTCATTAGTCAGTTCTGCTTTCACTGTAATTGACTGGATGAGGGACAATTATTAGTGTCCTAGTTCTGCTTTTTCTCAGTTGTCATCCTTCAGACGGCTCCGTGTTGATGTAGTCGGTTCACGGGTGGAGTCGATCCGTCAGTGGATACAGTTTCATCTCAGGTCCGATTTATTTGTATCTCTCGCAGCCCAGCCCACTGACCTTCACTGCTGTGCTGCTGGGAGAGGGCCATTTCAGGACAAAACACTACACATACACACACACACACACGGACAGATGCGATATCCGGCCTATATCGGTGTACAATGTGTTTGTTTCCAAGAAATGCGTGTAGGTATTTGTTTTCATTCAGCGGCTGTGTGTTTGTTTGAACAGTCTGCTGCCCCTTCAGAGGGAGGAGCTGCATTAGTCAGTGAAATTCGAGCTGATGGGAGCAGAAAGCCAGCTGTGTGCTCCAACTGCAGCATCATTTTCTTTGTGTCTGACTTGTTAGATGATTAGCGCGCAAACACGTCATTCTTGCCGCTACGTGTTCGTTTATCTCATCGCATACTATTTACAACCAAATTAAATCCAACCAGAAATAACAACTCTTCGAAAATGTCCCTCTCTCTTCTGTCTGTGTCTCTCTGTCTTTACCAGGAGGACACTCTGGAAAAGGTGATTAACGACACAGAGTGTCTGTTTAAGTCCCGAGAGAAGGAATACCAAGAGACAATTGACCAGATTGAGGTCAGGCAGCTGTTTAATATTTTCTACTTTCAAGTATTTCTGTACATGTGTTGAAGGGTTTGTGATCCAGTGACATGGCTTGTATTGATTCTGTTTTTAATTTTCCTATACAAAATCATGCAGCTTTAGTGAATGCTTGAATTATTCTTGTTTCAGGTTTTTGCATTTAATTCAGTCACAAGTTCTTCAAGTCCTTGTGTTTTAGAGACAAACAAACTGTAGCAATTCTCAACATTTCTAGAAACAAATCTTTTGTTTGGTTGTTTGTCGGTTTCTGACGGCACATTTTCTGGCTCCAGCTGGAACTGGCCACAGCGAAGAGTGACATGAACCGACACTTGCACGAGTACATGGAGATGTGCTCGATGAAGAGAGGCTTGGACGTTCAGATGGAGACATGCAGGAGACTCATCACACAGAGTGGAGACAGGTAACACACACACAAACACACACAGTGTACATTATTTCTCTAACAGCCCTGGTTGCAATTCTTTTCATTTGATAACACTTTATTTGCCTTGTAGGTAACATGCATTCTAGGTAACATGTAGAGTCATCATACAGCATTTGTATACAGTCTGCAAACGTTAAATACATTCTTTGTAACACATAGTGTAATGCACTACATCTGTCTGCAATTATACTTTTAAGTCTATTATGGGGAAATATCGTATTTATCTGTACACACACCAGCCTCTATCAGTGGGTGTCCATACTGTACATCATATGCATCTTCTTACAATTATGTTACAGTGTGTTATAAAACATTTGTTAATTATGTGAATGCTGCTTATAAATTCTAAAGAGGGGAGAATTATTGCTGATTTTCAGTGTAAAATCCTTTGAATTGTTTCATTTAATGTCGAAAACTTCTCCAAATAGACTGAACTGTTCGTTCGCTTGTGGACAGATCTTATATGTTTTCATGTTAATCAGAGCTGCGATGCACAGGTCTCAGGTCACAGGTTAAATGCTCTTCTGTCAACAACTAACTGCAGAGAAACCAGCTGAACACTGTGTCTATCTCCCTGTGATTGATACTAAGGAAAGAGCCACAAAGCATTGACGATATAAAATCAATCAAACTGACTTGAAACCATGGCACCTGTAAAATCCAAGTCTCTGTATCTGTCTCCCACAGCAACCCTGCAGCGCCCCCGTCGTCCGATGAAAGCGACCAGAGAGAAAACGACCGGTCTTCATCGTCTCCACCTTCGTCCTCGAGCGCTGGGAGATCTTGACACCTCCTCAACCCGGCAGCAGCGGAGGAGGAGGAGGCCACGGACACGCGACCTCCGCTGCACCCAGCTATACAGTACCACACTTGACGCAATATACACCTGTAACTATGGCAACACCATGTTTACATCTGAACCTCCTCTTCATTGACCCATATCAACCATTCTCACGCTGTCCATGCAAATCAGCTTTGGTCTGAGGAGACTCTGAGTGGTGCGTTTGAGCAGCGAGCTGGATGCCGCTTGAAGACGGTGACGCGTCTGTGAGTCGTGGGCCCGTGTCCCTCTCATACAGTGAGGCAGTGCAGTGCTGTGGGCTGCAAAAAGAGCAAAGCATGACTTTTTCACCACCCACTCACCAATAAAACACCTGTTAACCTGTTAATGAGTACAATAATCTAGCACATTTAGATAACCATATACTATACGGTTACAGCTTCAAAGCCAACTTCACAAAATATACAGTCCTAGAATTTACACTCTCTCTCTACAATCCTACACAAAAGCAGGAGGCAGATTCATTTCAGTCCAACACTGCAGCGTTGGTGACTTGACTTGGCACTGATACATAAAAAAGTGCACCGATGAGTGTCAATATGAGTTTGAGCCTTTAAAGTCTGATATGATGTCATGATTCAGCATTTTACTGCCTCGCAGCCGCAGATTGGCTCACTTGGTATCTGTAGTACTCTATGGGCAAAGTGAAGCTAAAGTCATCAATAAGTCATAACATCTGTGCTTCATCTAGCAAAACATTAAGAGGAAAAGGTAACACTTTATTTTAAGTACTCAGTGGTAACTCCATTTAATAACATGTACTTGCATTGTAAATACATAAGTGAAGCTAAAGTCATCAATAAGTCATAACATCTGTGCTTCATCTAGCAAAACATTAAGAGGAAAAATTATTTAAAAAAAATAACCAAAACATTAGCTGTGTGTAAACTGGAGCAGCAGGGTTGTGTCTCTGCACGCCAACCAAGATGCCTTGTGCCTCTGGCCAGTATTGCTGGGTATGATGTTGAAAAGAAAGTTTCGATCTCCGTGGTCAAATGACATCATTATACTGTGGTCGCCCGCCTGGATTCAAATAGTTTGACCGCGTTGTCTGTTGCTGATGTGCTTTGTGCTTTTCCTGGCTGACCTAGAGGAAAATGTTGCAATAAATCTTTGAATAAATGGCCCGGAAATAGCTCATGATCTCACAATGTTTCCAACAAGGTTAAAACTAGAATGGCATTCGGAGAGCGCAGACCTCCTAGTGTGCAACAACAAACATGAAATGAAAAAAATTCAAGCTCTGGCAGAAATAAACAGACACGGGTGAAAACATAATCTCCTTGGCGGAGGCAACTCATTACAGCAGCACCTACGGCATTGGCAGTGAGTACTGGAGCCATTAAGGTGTCAGTCTTGGTATGAGCGAAGCACACCTACATTACAACTCTCTCCCACAGAGAAATCCATCCTAGAATAAGCACCTGCATCAATCTCTCAGTGGATGAAAGTGAGATTGCAACATAACAAAGCTGAGCCAGATGAAGCCTAAGTTTCTAAGGAAACTGGGAACATAAACAGGGTCATTTAAAGCAACTCATCACAAAAAACAAAAACATTTTAAATGCATTGAACAAGATTGTCTGAGATTTTTTCTTTAAATGGTGCTGCATGAGAAACCCAGAGTAGCAGTGAAGGATCTCGTCGGTGCAGCGCAGAGACGTGTGCGGTAGCTGATCTGAAGTCACTTTTGCTCTACATTTTGTAACACCGACGCTCAGACAAGACATTACTTTGTGGTGAAGTCAGGTAGGAGCTGTTAATGATGTACCTTATTTTCAGCAGTAATGCTTAGTATAGTGTGAAGGTCCTATATTGTTAGAACAGAGCTGCATGATGAATCATTTTAAAGATGGTGAAAGAACAAAATGACATCAGCCAGTTTGTGCCAAAACTAAATTAACATGGTCATATTGTGAATCAACAGGAACTTGCTGAAAAAACCCAGAATGACTAAATATAGCTGCCGAAGCTATTTCACCAAGGTGCTTGATGTATATAAACTAAACCTATTTTTGAGCCTATAAACGTTTGCACATAGAGAGGAAGAGCAAAGCAAAAATGTACTATATGAAACAATCAGCACTAGTACTACTTGTAAAACATGTAAGAAAAAATATCAACACTCTTGAAATAGGATATATATTCCTTCTGTTCATATTTCCTCATCTTTTACACATCGCAGGTGAGGTACTAGAATAATAAATTATCATAAACACATACCTCATTTTCTGGACACATTTCAAAATAAAGTGTAACTCAGACACACTGCGACACTGAAACAAGTGAGGACACTGCTGGAAATTGTCACTGTCAGGGGGAACACCCCCCTGCCAATCATCACTGTTATCAGATACTATG
This sequence comes from Decapterus maruadsi, assembly GCA_030347415.2. Classification (NCBI taxonomy): domain Eukaryota; kingdom Metazoa; phylum Chordata; class Actinopteri; order Carangiformes; family Carangidae; genus Decapterus; species Decapterus maruadsi. Next base: position 20,024,828 of record CM064894.1, read on the forward strand.
GTCTAAATATAGTCCTGACTGTAGCTCCTCATGTGCGATTGAACCAGGTGACTCTTATTTCTTGTTCTGCAACTCACTCTTCAACACTTACGGTTACAGTAATAAAAACCAGGAGGATGCATGTGTGGCTGGTGGAATCAGCTGGATGCTGATTTCAGTGTTTCACTACAATTTGAATGCAGGACGCAAATGTCAGAGATCTATTATGTGAGACATAAAACACATCATTTCCCTTTGTATAGTTTTACTTTCATGCACTGAGTGAATTTATCTGAGTCTATGTATGCATGTGCCAGTGTGTATGTTTTTGAGTGTCATGTACAGTGAGTGTTTTTAAAAAGAAGACTTTTACTGGGGCAAATGTACAACATGAAGAAGTTTGAAACTTAACAAGTCTAATTTGATATCGTCAGTATGTCCAAGTGAGTAAAATGTCAGACTGAGCCGTCTTTTGACAATCACACCTACAAAATAGTCAGTATATAAATCAGATAACAATGGAACTCTTTTTTCCATAGGTACTTTCTTTATGAGTGTACGTGGTTGCCAAGTAAAGTCAATTTAAAAATAACTCAAGTCAAAATATGATCTATTGAAATGCAAATGCTTTAGCAAAAATGACTGTATGATGGCTTTGATATTATATGTATAAAGGAATTATAGCTTTGAAATATATACTTGTGTTTAAAGACTGCAAAAGAAGAAGAATGTCCACAGTCACACACCTGAACTGCTTTTCAATTAAGATACAAATGACCAGATTGATCCGTGAAGCTTTTCACTGTAATTACGGTAATGTAGTGTGTGTATGGTTTTTCTTTTCTTTCTTTTTGTCACTTCTTATTTTTCATCATTAGGCCTCACACAAACAATTTGATGATAATCCTGATTATTGACGGAGTTCTCCAGATGTGCGACTTTGCAGCTTTAAACATCAAGACAAAGTAATTTCGGCTAAAAAAAAAGCTTCAATGCAGAGCAACAGTATGTAACGTGTCAAGAGAGAATGAAAGAATAAAAGATGCAACTGAGCAACAAGATGGTGTGTGCGCTTGTTTGTAAAACGTTTCAATCGCTAATTGAAGAGTTAAACCGAGCTAAACCAAATTACAAAGAAGACAAAGGGGAGATGGAGATGAGTGAAGTTTTGTTCGTGTGGTGCTCACAGTAAAAACAACTTGTGCTCCTGCAACATGTAGCCAATAGCAAGGCTGCGGCAGCACAGGTTTGAATCCCACAGAGACCTTGTTCGCTTCAGAGATGTTTATCTCTGAAGCAGACGGTTTTTTTTGTTGGCTCCTCATTGTATTACTCTGATACTTTATCAGACACATACACATAATACTTTCATGAGCAATAGCTATTAATTGTACTCTCAATTGAAATAATTGAATGGATCTCAATACTTCCTTAATGAATGAATTTCTGCATGGCCAGATTTCTGTAGGAATTGGTTTTAAATTGGAGAAACTAACCCTTTAATTGACCTTCAAATTCTGCTAAAAAACATTGTGTGAGAAAACAATAACAGTCAGAGGGAAATCTAAGAAAATCAATCTGACTGAAATATATTGTAACTGCTGTGGGAGAATTCGTCACCGCCGCTATCAAAAAGATCTACTCCCTCATCCTGTTGTTGACACACGTTCACTAAACTGAGAACATTTGAGTCTTTCTCTTCATTCTCCGTCAGATGTGACAGTTTGCACGGAAAGTGATGAGGCTTTGATGCAGAAACATTAGTCACAGTGTGGATGGGTCTGTATGTGAGCGCTGTAGAGGTGTAGACAGGACAGCAGCACGTTGATAAGAGAGCAGTAGGCGGGGGAGACCGGAAGACAGGAAGATGTAACCAGGTAAGGAAACAGTGACACAGAGGATGGGCAGAGTGTATGAGAAGACAGAGAGAGAGAGAAAGAGAGAGTTACAATAGAGGAAGTTAACAAAACATTTGGAGGAGAACAAAAGACGCATGATATTGAAGGTAGGCCTAATATTTGGCAGTTTTTTTTTCATGTCTTCTTTTTGTGAAATGTCCACCCTTTAGTTTGAATGTAACTCAACTTATTTATCAGATGTGATGTTTTGTTGTTGTGTGTAGTGAACGTAACATAATGTGCCCCACCTTCCAAAGTGGTGTTTTACAATCTGCCATTTGCTCCACGTTTTTCTTGACAGAATGGGACTTGTGCAATACCTCGTGATTGCCCTGATGTTGTCTGCACAGTTAGTGCTCACCACTCCACTGGTAACACAGTCCTTCCTCTTCACTTTATCTACACAAATCATCGAACATCTACAGGAAACAGAGACCTTTGCCTGTTTGCTTTTGAAGAATGAGAAATAACTTAAAGGCTAAAATGTGTTAACATGACCTGTGTGTTAAGTTATTCAGGACTTTGCTGAATTATTATAGTGTTTAATTTCTATCTCTATCAATCCATTAACAGACTAAGAGGTCTTATTCTGACAACGACAAACATTTCAAAAAGTGCCCTGCAGGTAAGAAACTCAGGATACCTGTGATAAGCTTTTATTTCTGCATCTAGTTTTCCTATAAGTTCCAAATCTGGCTATGACTGCAATTAATTAATCTCTACTGACTGGCATTTGGAAATGACTTTATAGTTCTTTCTCTGTGCCTTTTTTTCTCTCTCTCTCTCTTTGCACGTCTCTGTGTCTGCATTGATCAAAAATGACGCACACTGCATGCCATATGACCACATCCTTCATTGATATGCAGTCCTAGAGGAGCAGGCGGTCTCTGCTCCTCTCGTCATCCGGTCGCTCTCATTTGTTTCTTTCTGCTCTGTCAGGTGAGTTTCAAAAGTCTGGTACAGAGTGTGCGCCCTGTCCTGCTGGCACCTTCACAAATGACTGGAACATTGAAGACAGCTGCCATCGCTGCTTTCGGGACTGCAGGGCAGGTAAAGAAACTATGAGTCTTTTTTTTTTTTTTTTTTTTTTTTTACCAATTTACCAATTTAACCCTTCCCTGTCAGGACTGAAATGATGGCATTGATCTTTGGGTTTCTTTAATTAAGTGAAACTATAGATTAAAACAATGATGATACCTTTTCATATCTTGAAATGACCTTCTGCTGTTAAAATAACCAAGGTCCCCACTGTTGTCCTCTGTCTTAGATTATCATCTAAAGGTGGTTCGGAACTGCAGCAGAACTTCTGATTTGAAGTGCATCTGTGAGGCTGGTTTCAGATGCACCGACAAGGTCCCGTATTCAACTGAAGACAACTGTAGAGCCTGTGTCCCAGAAACGCCCTCAACTGGTAAATACCAAGCAGTGCAGTTTCCAAACTCTGATTAGACAGGGTTCAGCCAGCAGAGGGCCATGTAATGAACACAGATGTGCTGCTTCTAAAGGGATTTCACCCACTGTAAGAGGATGACCAACAATGATACCAAAGATGTATACATGTGTTAATTACACGTGACATTAATCAAAGTGTTGATAGGCTCTGATCTTAGGGGGCTTCCCCATCAGTGAGGTAAACAGTCCTGTGAGAAACCAGACCTACTTAGAACAGTAACAAAGTGACAGTCAACCAAAATTACTAATAATCTTCTTATAAAGTTTTAGTTCTAGTTAAGTACATAGAAGAATATTTGTCTCTTGTTCCTGTCAGATCAGTACGTTCACCATTAATACCAATCATAGGAAATAATTAAACATTATAAATCTCCCAAACTGTAAATGTATATTGAAAGAAATGTCATGGTTTCAGATCAGCTGTGGGGTGACATTGTTTAGATTATTTAGAAGACTGTCTAAAACTCTTACCCTCTCCAAAAAAAAGACCACTTATCACTGATAAGGCGCAATTTATCAATAATGTTAAGAGATAATTTAACAATGCTTTATTGATCAGTTGTAAGTCTTTAATGAAAAACAGCAAATTTTATCGTGCCACCTTTTGGAAAACCCTCTTCAAACACATCACTGTTTGTCTTTTGAGTCCCGTTAGTCATGAAAGTGGGATGTTGGGAAAGGCCCGCTGGAACAGGCTCCATTTAAAATCTAAGATTTGTGTTCGACTCCAGATGTTATTTACAAGTTGAATTATAACATCAAAGAAACAGAAAGATGTTCTGTTCAAAGCCTGAAAAAACAATCTGAGATTTGTAGTCAGTGTGTCACCAGTGCTACGAGATGTTGGGTGCTGAGTGTTGTGTGAAAATCTGCAGACACAGAGGGAATTGAAGTTGAGTGCATAACATTTGCTTTTTTCTCTGATGACCAGATGTTTGATGACTAAAATCCTTCACCTGGTTAAAAATTAGCAAGGTCTAAAAAAAATGTATCCCAAAAACCAGATAAAACTTTATTTTTGAACTTTTTGGTAAAATTGAACCCCTGAAGCATCAATATCTCAAAACAGAGGGAGATAAGGCATAGCCGTCCAGTCAGAGGTTTTGTTTTACAGTCAGACATGATGATATGATCTTTCTGTGGCAGAAAAATCTCCCTCACACAGCACATGTACTTGAAATGAATCAGAGCCTCCTCTAATCGTTTGAGATGGGTTTGTCTCTTGGCATCATAACAAGAACAAATCTATACTCAGTCTCTCCATGCCTGCAGACTTTTCTCACGTACCTGTATATGATCTGTTGCTGCCAGGATGTGACCGATGCTGAGACATGCCAGTAGTTTTGGTTTGGATTTACATAACTTTGGCCTTCGAAATCTGAAACCGAACCTGTGATATTTTCATTCTCCAGTGGCAGCAAACGTTACGAAGAGGCCTTCCCTACTTTCAGGACGTAGCAGCACCTCAGCCAGCACTTCAAGCACACCCTGTCAACTTCCTGAGTGAGTCGCTGACTTCCTGAGATACAGTACACAACAGACCACAGAGTGGAGTTTTAAAACTCCCACGTTGCCTTATATTATGATTACTTTAGCATTTGGTTCAGACACCACAACCAGTTTTTGTTCTATATTCGAGGTAGTCAACTCTCTTAACACTGCACCTGTATCTGACACAGATGCCAGAAGACAGTCCCTCCGACACCGAGTGCAGGTGAGTGTGTACTGTATGAGTGTTGGGGGAAAATTAATGTCAGTATGTTTGAGACATGGTGATGAACTACGAGATGTTTCCTGCTGATCGACCTCTAGTGCCCGCTGAAAGTTGACAAACACAGCACGCTACCACTAGAGGCAATGCAACAAACCACCACTTGCAATGAAACCTAGTTAACTACGCTGCAAAAGATCATATTACTCTCCTAAAATAACCCACAGGTTTTCCATGGGTGGCAGTGAAATAGAAATGTTATTTCGCACCCAGATGGCGAGAATATATGTTCTGAACTTTAGCATCTCACTACCGCAAGCCTCATAAAGCAGATGGTGGCATGTCAGTAACATCTCCTCTGCAGCGATGGCAGGTGTTGCAAGTCCCTGGCATCTTGGGTTGCCACAGGATGTGCCACAGGATGTGCCACAGCTAGATACTGCTGCTGTTGCCTCTCTTTGAGCTTCCTCCTGTTGAACTGTTGTCGTTTCTTTGATATATTTTCTCTAGCAGTAGCACCATCTTCAGGTCAGAACTCAGATTTGTCCATATGCACTGACTTGCCTTGATTATTAGCATATGTTAGCATGATGATGGGCTAAACAACAGGCACATGTGTTTCACATCAGCATATCAGCACTGTTATTGTGAGAATGACCATTTGGATAAAATCATCGCTGTGCCCGAGCCTTGCAGAGATGTGAGTGTGTTACTATAAACTCTTAATTCTTGTCTCTGTCTTTCAGAAGCCATCAGCGGTCACCTGACAGCCATCTTGTGCCCTGTGGTTATTTTGGGATGTGTGGCCCTCGTTATTCTGTTCTGCCTCTGTCGCCCAGGAGAGGAAACATGTTTCAAGCAAGGTAAGATTGCATTTACATCCAGGACAGAGTTTGGTCGTTTGCATCATTTCTGGGAAACAACAAAACATTTGACATCAGAGGTGTATTTTGACTGTGATCACTGGTTTGTCATCAGCTCCCCTTTACTATGTGAATCATAGTTATGAATCATTACTTATGTGTAAAGAAATCAATAACTGACTTATATTTAATCTACTCTTTTTCAGCCATCGCAAAGTTATGTAGGCCTAATGAGGTAAGTATCTAAAGGACCCTGGTGCTCATTCTATCATTATTTACCCACAAGGAATCATTTGTCTACTATGACTTTGTTTTCTCTACACTGATGGCCATGTTCTTCTCTAGGAAAGGCTAGATGCTTCTCACAAGTCAAAGGAGCCAAGTCATCAGTTCCCCAGAGACTCATTCAGTGCAAAGCAGCAGCCACCATGTCTATCAGCAGCCAATCTAGGTACTGATGAATGAAATGACAACTTTCATGTGAAATAACTGACTGACCTTTTGGGGTCACTTAGAAGTTTTTTTATGAAGTGAAAGATGCATCTTGGTGTGTGTTATGAATCATTGTTGTATCTACGCTATCAACTGTTGGTATAGCGGGTTAACGAAAACATTTGTCTGTGTGCCCTCCTCTCTTGTTGATGTCTGTAGGTCCGGTCCATCTCCACAATCCAGGGACAGTCATCTTGAGCTTCCTCAGCCAGTTTACAGGGCATGTTGGTTCAACAATCGAAGGAGGGAAGATAGCTGAGACGGTGGGAAGTGAAGAAGAGGAAGAGAGAGATTGCCATGTGTGTCATCCCACCTCCTCTCCCAGTATTCATCTCTCGGAGGAAGAGAGGAGCGAAGAGATTGACAGCATCTTCTTCCCCTCCCAAGAACAAGGGAAGGACTGCCATGTGTCCAAAGAGGAAGAGCTATGATACACAGCAGAATTCCCAGATGTTTACGACTATGACCTTTAAACGCATCCTTTTAAAGGAAGGAATTATAAAACTGTAAAACTACAGATGAGCCCGGAGCATCTTCCTCTGGCAAACTGTGAAGATTACAATGCTCTATGGTGTTATTATTCCCTGCAGTTTCTGGGAAACTTGTGGTTGGTAAGAACCAGAGACTTTAATTCTGTGACGAAAAGCCGGGGATCGATTTATTTTTCCATGTTGTAATTTAATAAATCCTGTAAATACTATTTGATAAAAATCGCTGTAAAATATAAGATCTGAATGTTTTGATGTTTTACATAAATATGAGGCAGTTTATTTACAATGAAATTTTAATTTGAATGAAGAAAAAATAATTATTACAAGATATTCATGGCTATGAATACAGTATGTATCCTCGAACTACAAAGCAGCAGCAAAAAGTCAATTTATATATATATTATACATATATATATTTACATTATATATACATAGAAATGTAAAGATGTGAAATATCTTTTACTTTTGTGTACCATAGTACATACCACCTTTTAGCAACACAGTGCACAATTTCTAACTCTTGGATATGTCCCTCTCCATATTTTCTTCCACATTCTTTTTCTCTATGTTTATATATCCTTTGTAATCGTAATTTTTTCCATCAGATCAACGTCACAGATCTCAAACAGTCATTTCCTCTCAGGAATCAGTATCCTTCCTGAAACATCAAGTACATCCTCCGCGGTCCCAGTTGACTGGAGCGTTTACCCCCATTTAGATGTACACATCCAAAGCAACAGAGGATGTTTTTAATGATAATGATGTCACTAAATGCACTCTTGACATAGTCTTCTTCGTCCAAGTTCAGTCTCTGCATGCAGCTGGTCTTTAGCTCACACATCAATAGGTTGGTCACATTTCCCACACACTTCCTGAACAGGTTTGGATACCTCCTCATCCACAGGGCTTGGTGTTTCTTTCGCAGCCAGAAAGTAGCCTGTGCAACAAGATTTTTGAAGATTTACAATTAGATATCAAAACATGCATTCATGCACACTAGAAGGAAAATGACGACAGTGGTGCTATGTTCAGTAGCATCCTGAATTTTTAGGATGCAGGGTTATGGCTTGGCAAGCTTACCGTGCTTGGATCTGATCCAACGCAGGAAGGGTTTGAGTTTTGTTGCGAGAGCGAGTGCAATCCCGATACACAGCAGGGCAATTATCGCCAGGAACCAGATCGTATCTGTACAAATGTGTGAGAGACACATTTGGGAAATGCAATAATGCAGGCGAGAGAGTTCAATCATTTCATCAGAACACAACCATTAGCTGACTTTACCTTTCACTGGCTTGGTATATGGTTTCAGGGTTGTTGAGGCGGCTTTAGGTGTGGAGGCTGAACGGACAAGATGAAAAAAAGAGAGTTCAGTGGGGGTATTAATAGTTCACCTGTTCATGGTTTAAATTAGACAGTGAGCTCCAACTATACACTCTGACCAACATTCGGATTTATAATCATCCTAACACAATTGATGATTAACTTGTGTCACTTTGTGTTTGTGTGTGGATCAGGTCTCCATGGATACTTAAGTGTAAACAAACAGTTGTTTTAATGAGGTGGGAACACGTGAGGGGTGTATACCAGCATGTGTTTGTGTTATTTTTACTGGCTACATCAGTATGGCATCCAGCATTTCCGCTCAACAACCATTCAGGAAAACTGTTGCCATGGTCACAGTGTTGTGTGTGGTTAGTAATATGTTGCCATGGTTGCAGACAGGTGCAATGAATTATTATTTCCGTCTTTGAAGCACATTGAGTTTATGCTCGTCATATGAAATGTGCTATAAAGTTAACATTGTCATTGACATTTTATGAAACAAGACAACGACCTAGAGGTTGAACAAATCACTAGTCTTATGAATATGACGAATACAAGTTACTTTATGTAGCCTAATACCCAAAGGGATTAGGAGGCCATTTCTCAATCATTCTTAAAAACACTTTATGCTTATATCAGTTTTAAAAAATGCAGAATAGTCTGTTCGTAAAAGCAATATTTTGATGAATAAGAAATAAAATGACTCTCTTATACGTGTTTGAGTGAACATGAGTTAGCCTAAAACACAAATTATGTGATCAATAGATTTAAGTGTAGCCTCCCTTATGCTAACTCGGTCGACCACGCTTGCTGATGAAGGGGGGATCCAGGGTTTGATTTTTTTAAGACAGAAGTAGTAGTAGCCTATATATTTTACTATATTCCATCAATTGCGTTCTTCAGGTCTGTTTGTGTAGATCTGATTTTAAATTGGCCTTATTTACATAGGCTCCTCAGGACTTTAGGCCACATAGAAAAAGTAGACAGTGGGCCACAGAAACCTCAGCTCCTGAAGAAAAGTACTTGTTTTTACAAGTTTTTGTATGACATGGTCAAAAAGTTATGTGGTTACAGTACAGTAGATATACTATTGTTTTCATTTCTCAAGCAATGGCCGCAGCAGGATAACCTTGTGACATCATCACCTCCATCTCTGACCGTCTATGATCTCTCATTTAGACCAAAACACTTCAAAATTGCACAATTCACGTTGTTGAATGAGATAAGTTAAATGGTGTACCACTAATATTGTAGTGTGGCTGCCCTTCTTCAGCGACCAGCTCAGCCTGCACAGGGTAATGTGAGGTTACGAGAGCAAGAGAGACCGCATCTCAGACCACACCCAAGACGGATGGAGGTTGTGGTGCAACAGATGCTGAATCATAAGGCTTAATGAAATAGTTTATTGTCATATACTTCTAGGATAACATCTTGGTGTAAACTTTGTTTCTTTTTCAGAGTTTGTCTCTTTCAAAGATCTACGAAAATTGATTTGAAGGGGCAGATTGACGGAAACAGTGCATTTGTGCAGAGCAAATGCACTGTTAATGTTAAGCAGCCAACCAGAAAGATAAAATTTAACTTGTGTAAATGAAAGAGCAAAGCAGGTCTGTGTAAAATTTGGGTGTTATCTTACCTGTAGTGGATGGAGGAGATATATGTGACTGGTTTGCTGTAAAAAAAAAAAAAAAAAAAAAAAAAAGAGGAAAAAAAATGTTACTGCTGTTTGTGCTGTGATGCACACATGTAAAATGAGGAAAGTTTGGGCTCGAAACGTCATGTGTGAATAAATTCTACTTGCATTGGAGCTCCTTTAGTGTTGCAGACTTTCCTCATTCTACATGTAATTCTTAATTGGTACAGCACCCCCCAAAACTGGGCAAGAGGCTGTGTAGTGATGCGTAGTTTCCCAGTGTTTTCCATATACGTACTAGTATGTGGGGTGTGAAAATGTATTTGAATGTTGAGCTTGATGGAGCACATTGTGAACAGAGAAACCCAGGTTTAGCTTGTGTAAAATGTGTCAGTAATGCAGAAAGCGCTCAAAACATTTTTCACTATTTCAACATGTGCATGTGGAAGGAGGGCGCGGCTTACTTGTAGTGGATGTAGGGTGTGCGGGTCTGGTGGTGTCTGTCTCACACGCGGTGCAAGGTTGGTCTTTGCATCTGTAGCCAGCTTTACATCTGCACACAGCGTTATGAGTGGCATTGCAGGGTGACTTTTCCTCCATGTTTGCTGTAAAAACAACAAAATAATAATAATTAAAGAAACAGCTGTCATTATGAGAAGCTTAATCATAACTCTGAGTATGTTTATGAGCATCACACACACGTAAAGGTTGTCGTTCAAACATGACATATATCAGAAAATGTGAAATGACTCACAAATTGGGCATGGCAGGTAAAGGGTCTAGTTTTAAGTCATAAGACAGTTTTATTATCACTTTATGATACCATTTCTTTAGAGTCAGACGGAACTGTTATGTCTCAGTGAAAACAGTATTTCATTTTGATTAGACAGTTTCATCCTAACAGGATGCTTTAATGTGCACACCTCATTGTGATCTTACAAATTAGCTAACAGAAAACTACCCTTATGAGTTCCACTGATACTGAGTCATCACTTCTCATTTGTTTTCATGAAACTAATGTTAGGAAATGTAATAAAACTAAGACAATGAAAATCATGAAGACGTCAAATTTAATGTCATTTGCGGTCAAAGTTCAGAGTAACTTCATATCTGAGTAGTTAAGAGCTTTTACATTAACTGATGTTATCGGGTAAAAAATTGATCGCAATCTCAGGCAATGACTTCTTTCCTCACCTATACCCGACTACACTGAAAACAAAAAATGTCCTCACAAGCACTGTTAAAAATGTAAAACTTAAAAGAAAACTGCAAGTGAAGTGAATTCAATGTTACAACTGGTGATTTATGTTGATTTTGTTTGAGCTTGTTGACCTCACTGCAAGGCGAGAGGTCACAGTTCAGGTCACTGAGTCCAACTCATTTGGGTTGAGTTAGTGGGCTTGAGCAAGTTGCTCCCCCCACCCTGTTGTCCCATGATAATCCATTACAATAAGATGAAGAAAAAACAATTTCAGAGGATTTCTTTTACAGCATTGTTATGCAATCAAATGAAAAAGTAAAATAACATTTAAGATTAAGGGCAACAACTGAAGTGATGTCAAGGACAGAAAATGCAACTGTGTGGTTTAATATGGTAGAGTATAGAATATATAGAGTAGCAAAGTTTAGTGCTCTCTTTGATCCATATCCTTGATACTGTACAGTAGCTCCCTGACAAACGACCAAGGAAAAAAAAGTTGTATTCAATACAACGTTTTTTGTGAGATTATTGTGTGGGTTGAATAACTTCCACCTGAATAAATTTCCATCCGCTTTTGATCAGTTCAAAGCGTCAACATGCCATTTTATTGACATTTTGAACGCCCACCTTCATCACCCTAGATTCTAAATAAGAGTTTTAAGATTCTAAAAAAAGATAACTGTACAACGACGGCTCACAAAGGTTTCTGCACGTATTGACAGATTTAAAGGTCTGTTTACAGATGCACTGTAACCCCAGTCAGCTCGTCCTTTGGTTACAAGACAGTACGTAAAGAGTAAAAGTCAATGTAAATGCTAAAATATTCATGCACCCATAATTCAGACTTGCTTCTGTGTGTTCTCTCTTCACCGTTTTCCACAGTGACATTTAAAAATAAGCATAACAGTCTGTTTTTGCTCACCTGTAGCACGGCAGAGACCTGAGTAATAACAAGTGTCTTTTGTATCTGCTGCTCTTTCCGATGTTTACTACTTTTCTATGTTTTTCATTTTTTTCCACTGACATGACGATGGTCTACTTTTTGAACCTCCTCCTGTCGTTGCCACCGTTGGTGGGTTGTGCTGCTGATGCTATCATCGTCTGATGAAGAATCCCACCCTGCTAAACCCCCCTCCAGAGCTAGGTTCACTCAGGGTTTCTCAGACCGTCCCTCCCCTCCTCTTGTTCATCTCTTTCTGACTATATCCCACCATCACAGACAGAGAGGGAAATCCCCCTAACATATGAGGTTTCTATGGGCAAACTTCTCTGAAATCATGATCTACAGACATAGTTGACTAACAACTAAGTGTGTCTTCTTTAAGGTTGTGCTGTAACTGGTCGAAGTTGTTGGTCACAATCACAGAGAAGTGATGAGTCACTCACACATGATCCTCAAAAGGCAGACACAGGGGGGTGGGGGGTAAATACAACATGTTTTTATAGTATTATGTAATCAAAAAATATTTAGGTCATATCTCATCTGGTCTTCATTGCTATGTACTGCTCTCTGATTCACCTCAGTTTCTGTAGATTTCCAGCATTCTTCTTAAAGGTTATCAAAGAGCACAAACTGGCAACATTAAGGAAAAAGTAATCACCCCTTTAAAGCAAATTCTGTGACCATACACCACACGCACTGCATTAATATCATTGCTAATACCCAAATTGTCCCTGTTATATGTTTGAAGTAGACCATCACACACTGCAGATCTCCCATTTACAGCCCAAAAGATAATTACTCACGTTGTCGGCAAGATGTGCAGAGACTGCAATACAGCATCACGTTGTGAGCTTCTCTGTATCGGCTCCCCTCGCATGGAACACAGGTAATCTCACAATTGGATTCTGAACGCGATGACATTCGCTGACCTGTAAAACACCAGGAAAAATGACCTGTTACAACCTGCATCACATCTGTTAAATGTATCAAGATGAAAAAGAAATCACCATCTTACCTGGTGGACACTTGTTACAGCATTGTGTGGGGTCTTTGACCGGCCAATCATACTGTGTCTTATCATTGCACTGTATGGAAACCACAGGAGAGAGCAAAAGCAGGCTGCACAGGGCAGTGAGGGCGATATAACCAAGTAGTTGCATCTAGGAAAAGGGAAACAAAAGGAAGTAAAAAAGAGAGAGAGAGGAGGATACACAGAGAGAAGAGGAGGAGAAGGAGGAAAGATATGATTTATTCTGGCAGTTAAAAGAATAGTAACATGATAATAGCAAAAGATTAACACAGGTGACATCTACAGTCATGACAGACACTGAGTTAATCATTAAAAACAATAATTGCAGATTTGAAAAGGATGTAACACATATCGAGTAGAGTAGATTTGGCATCACACTAATCCAAACACTCCACTGACCTAAAATCCTATACTGCAAGTGAGATGACATTAACATTATCAATCAACATGACATGAACATTTACCGGAGCAACAGGCTGAAAATGTCTTGCTACAGTACTTACAGTGGAGGAGGAGGTGAGGCGAGATGTGACCTGGGACCCTCTGAGATGAAGACTGAACAGGGGACCAGCAGTGTGTCGGGGGATTATTCATAAAATAAGCAGCTGACTCATAGTGATACTTTGATCGTGTCTTTGAGACTTCTCTGTCCTACTCTCTCATCCTGTCTCTGTCTCTTCTGTTGCGACCCCCCAGGGCTCGGTGCACAAAAACAGGCACTCCATCAGCCTCCACCTTTTTCCACAGGCACCATCTCTCTGTCGATCTCTGTCTGTCTCGTTTCATCCTAAATCAACCTTTTGGTTCTGAACCAACTAATTCTCTCTCTCTGTCTCTCACTCTCTCTCTCTCTTTCTCACCCCGTCTCTCTTTCTCTTTCATCTATCACTCTCCCTCTCAGAGTTGGGTTACGAGGTTGCCTCACTAAAATATCATGTGCCACTCATTTATCTGCAAAACCCTGCAGTTGTTAGAAAAAGCTGAGATAAACATTATTCCAAGAAATGGCGTTATGTTGATGAAGTGGTGTGCAGCTTTATGACACACAGGAGTATTGCTTTTAACAATACCAAATACACAGATAACATCAAAATTCCTTATTATAAAAAAGTGACATTAGTCATCTCATCATGTGTGTGAAAATATAAAACATGTGAAAACAGTGATATTTGTGCCGTCAGGTTGTGGTGGCAACATGATGTGGCACCACTTAATTTCAGTATTTTTCTTTTGTTTTTACCTTACAGTAAATGATGACACAGTCTTTTCTTTTCATACATCACATTTACACATAACAATTGTCGATTAATTTGAGTGCATGCATTGTAGTTACTGTAACAGGCTGTTGATTAACATTCCTTTTGTTTGAGTCGAGACTCGCCTTGTGAGTCTTTTGCATGCCGCTCTCCCCGGCTCCAGAAAGGAAGTGGCACCATCCAAAATGGCCTCTTACGGAAGCAGAGCAGGAGGCTGCCTGTCCCTCATTTGAGCTGATTAAGAGCTCTAAGTTTAATTCATGATTTGAATGTGATTTTGAGCAGGTTTCTATTTGTTTCTATTTCACATTATGTTTCAATCACAGTATGGAAACAGGGTTTATGTCTGTTCCCTTTTATTGTCTATCATCCAGCAGGTGTCTTCATAAGCCCCACCGACTAATTGTTAAAACCTCAGTTTAAGTTACGTAATTGGGTCCTCGTTAAGAGTTGTTTTTCTTCCTAATTTTTGTATTTGTACTACCAATATACCTTTTAATATTGTTATGTATGTATGTATGTCAATAAATTAACATTTTTTTCGACATTTAAACCTTGTGTTCTTGAGCCTCTCCTGTTTGGTCCCTGACACAGATGCAATGAGAAAGAGAGACCATAAGCACACACATCTCTGTCATCTCTGGCGGTTCAGTGTAATTTTAATGACACTGAAATGTCCAGGCATTTAATAAACGATGCTGGCCGTAAACAGAAAGATGAGGTTCTGAGAAATTCCAGTGCAACCTTTGTGGGGGTGAAAACTTTTTGACGTAATCAGTGATTACTAATTTGCATTTCTTTGCTTTCCCAAAAACAAAAACACTAAATCTTGACGACATTTTTTTTTTTACATGACTTGCTTTTTTTTAATGTAATGTAACCATCAGCACCTTTTAGACTTCTGAAAGATTTTCATCTTCTGTTGAATAAGAGCAGTGAGACACTCACTCAGCTGTCATATTGTGCTCCACTCACTGCCCTGTTAGCCTCTTTTTACAGAAACCAGACCGCAACACGTGACCTCCTGTCAACTGTGAACCAGGGACTGAGACTGAAGAAGCGGCGACATAAAGGGACTGCCTCTGCGGCCCTGTGTGGCTCTCCACAAGCAGCAACACTCAAATGGAGTACAGTGATGACTGTACGAGAGATGACTGAGCAACAAAATTACTCTGAGTTGACTTAGAGCAAACCTGGCCATGCTTATCTTGAGGTTTCACTATTACTGTTGCTTGACCGTAAGGATTAGTACATTTGATTAACACTTCAAAGAAATCCTTGCCAGGAACATGTTAGTGTTGTTGTGATGAAATAAACAGGTGCTAAACAGAAGCTATTTTATATGGCAGTTAAACGTAAAAATCGACCCACATAGTTAGAAGTGGGATGTGCCGTCCTCACTGCTGGTCTAAAATATCATGTGAAACTCTGTGTGAAATGAGTGTTTGCACGTGCACGCATGGGAGGACCTACTTCAAGTATCTGTATATGAAATGTGCTAAATAGTTATTTGACACAGAGAGAGTGAGAAGAAAGAGGAGGAGCTGACAGATGAAGACACTTTTTTTCTGTTTGCTCTCTGAAAAGGAAGGATGTGGTTTTTCTAAGGAAGTACTTGTTGTGCTCTGCTGACTGAGCTCTTTCATATACTGTAGCTATAAAAGTCATGTGAGGCTACACTCTGCTGGCTTGCTGAATAAATTAATGCATGTATTAATTGATATGTGTCTATTATTATTGTGGTGTCTCTAGTAACTTTCACTCATTAACACAAAACATTTTATTCTAATTGATTTTTTTTTTCATGCATTTGTTTTCACCAGATTGGACAACGGTAATTCCTTATTAGGATATCCCCATAAATCCATGGGCCTCTAGTTGAGCCAAAATGTCAGGACCTTAGTCTAGAAAAAGGGAACTAGAGCTAGAGAACCTATATCTCCCATGTTTTATGCTCCTTGTAAAATCCATACAACAATTCAAAATCCCTCTTCTTATACAGTAGATCCAAACAACCAAACTCCACTGTCTCTTTATGACCTCCTCCAAACCTTATCATATGATCCTAACGGTGTTTTGTGTCATCATTCATTGGCATATCATAGACTGCTGTTACTATTACACTCTGATCATTTATGTTATTAATACCATCTTAACAGTTTCTGGGTTAACATTGTGTTCTGCTACAGCAGTGTAGCTTACCTTCAGCCTGAAACTTGTTTTATGCAACTCCCACCAGCTTCCTCTCTCTCCCTTGACTCTAATCCCCACCACCCACGCAGTGTCTGGCTCCAAGTCCTTGTTAAGTCTCTTCCTCTTGCAGTTCCTCCTCTCTACTGGCGCCTAGTGCTTATGCTGTGCACTAGTGCTATTTGGCCTCTATAATAGGCTACAGTAGGTTTACACGTGACTTGAAAAAATATGATGAACTTTATATTATGAATTGGCACAGCTGTCTTGAAAATATAATAAATATAATTTAAATAAAATTTGTTTGATGTTTTAGAGTAACATCCTTTACTGTTTTTATGGATATCTGTCAGTAAATGAGGATGATTTAATGTGAACGGGAGAATAAAGTTGGGATAAGGACTACCGTGCCCTTTTGATAGTGCTGTGGCTCCTCTGCAGACTTGAGGACGCTCAGCTGTTTGAGGTTCACTTCAGATAAGTGCGAGTGTGTTTGTTTGTTTTGTTTTGTTTGTTTGTTTGTTTTAACCCGCAGGTGCCTTTCTTGCCAGCTCTGCCTCACTATTCCTTGAAATGCACTCGTGACGCAGCTATTTCCCGTTTGAGCCCTCCCTCCTCCCCGTCGCTCTGCTGAGTTGAGGGCAACTCAACGGCGTCGCTGAACTTGAATAGAAAGAAATAAGTTACATCGAGTATTTACCTTGATGTGGATTTATGGGTCCGATGTGAAGAGATATCTCTCTGCTTCTGTCAGCGGTGGTTGTCCAGGTAAGTCGCGGTAAAATACCTCTAGGTGTGAGCCAGTGGGAAGCAACGAGAGGGGAGATTGGTATCGGGCTTATTGCTGTAGGTGGGCGGTGTGTGGTATGCTAAATCGAAACCAGTGAGATAGAAAAAAAATAACTGTATCTTTGAGGGTAGATTTAGTCTTTAAACACGTCAATCTTATCTGTACGTGCGTTAGTGGTTGTTGAAAGAAAGAAAAAGGAAAGAAAAAAAAGATTTAGTAACCTCAAGAGTCCCGTCTTCTCTCAACGAGGGAAAGAAGAAGAACCTCCCGTCAACAAAACAACTGAATCTCAGCTGTCCACAGCAAAACATGCATTTTTTTTTACCCTCCTTTCTTTTTTGATGTAAGGAGCTGTCATTGTTTGAAAGTTTTTCAGACCACTTGACATTTGACAGATAAGGCGTCTCCTTCTCTAGTCGACATAGACTACGGTAGTTTCATTTACGCTGCTGAACTGTTCCACAACCTGTCATAACTGTAGGACCTACTGTTTTTTTTTTTTGTAAGAAAGTAGGCCTATAGATCCACTAAAATCAATACTCCAGCAAAATGGATTACGTTTATTATCCCAATGCCTATAATTAACTTGCGACGGTTGTACATTCTCAGAAATTCCTTTTACCTTAATTGGCAGGAGACCAAGTTCCTGAGAAATCGGTGAATTTGGAGATTCAGATCAGCTCATGTCGTTTGGATAAAAGTTATAAAATTAGCCTGTACCAGAGAAATCACACACACAAATAGATTCATATAGTGATAACACAGTAGCCTACACAACACCAGCAGATTGACCGACATGCCAAGATGTTGAAACTTGAGGCACTGCACTATTTTTTTCCTTTTTTATTGAGACATTATAATGTGTTGAGTTGCGTAATGTGTTCAATCAAATTTCCATGTAACAAGCTCAGCAGCAGTTAAACTTCCATCCTGCACAAGGCTTTACAACAACACCTAGAGTGGCATTGTGAACATTTTATTCCTCCTATAGCATTCTGTTAATGTCAATGTCCACTTGAGCCCGATGGGAGTGTTTATTGTCACACCTTCTCAAACTGTGTTGAAAGCCATGAGCTGTTGATGGCTTTGTTTGTTTTTACATAAATAAATGGCACTTGATCCAGTTCCTGTAAAGATGTTTCAAAGTCCAGCTGAACGACACACTGATGTGCACTGTCATCCTTTCACAGGTGACCTCAGATGGATTGAGTTAAACCTATAAGATAATGGAGGGAGCTGGGCACAGAGGAAAACTGAATAAAAAAGCCCCTGCTGGCACGACACGGCTCCTGCTCCTCATGGTGAGAAAACCCTGAAGTGCTTCACCCAATACTAAAACATGAACAGCTGCCAGACAATGGCGATGCGTGTTCTCTTTGAGGATTCATTGGTTTGATCTGTGTTGCAGTGCATGTTGGCTTTGGTATGGTCAGAACCTTCAGAGGAGTCCAAGTGTACGGCACACGAATATTTCAGTGACCATGGAGTTTGTTGCAACCGATGCTTTCCAGGTACACAAACACACATGATGCCAATTAGTGGAAATGTCACACCAGTGATTCTGTTCTTCTCTCAAATCAGTCTATCAAGGCTTAACCATGTTTACACGTGGCATGTTTTTCAGGTTCTAAGCTAGCAGAGCATTGCCGTTCTAAGGGCCAAAGAAGTAACTGCACCGAATGTCCCAAAGATCAGTACCAGGAAAACATGAACTTTGCCAGTAACTGCAATGGATGCCGAAAATGCAGTACGTAGAGTAGAGTAACAACTTTTTTTGGACTCACTTTGACCCCCCTGGATATATCAGTTTTGTACCAGTCAATGGTTTGCTTTATTAATTTTTTCTCGATTTTTTTCCGCAGAACCGAATGAAATTAAGGTGGAGCCATGTATACCTACCAGAAACACTATTTGTCAGTGTATGGACGGTCATTACAAATATGAAATCAATGAAGACACGTATGAGTGTCGCAAATGCAGACAGTGTGGCACTGATGAAAGGGAAGAACAAAAATGTAAGTGCAATGATGTTATATCAATGTAAAGACTTTCTCTTTATCAGTTATTTGGCTCATAAAGTATTTCCCCTTCCCCAGTGGGTGTGTAAACGTTACTATTCTTGTTATACACAGGCACACCGCAGAAAAACACAGTTTGTGTATGTAAGCAGGACTACTACAGAGTCAAGAACAAGTGTCGACCCTGCAACAAGTGAGTGCACTGTTTGTGAACACTGTTCCCATTCTGCCGCCTGGGATGTTTGTTTTGTCAGTGATAGGGAAGTGGGTTTGTTGAATTGAAACTTGCAGCATACTTCCGACTTTTTTCAATCTTTCCATTTGTTGGCAACAGAAGAGAGAAGTTAGGCACCGAAGCAGGGTTAGTCACATCGTGACATTTATGAAACAAGTGCTCGTTTGTTAAATATACTGACTTCTGGCCTTCTGTTTCACAGTCTGCCTGGCTCACAGGGAAGACCCCTAAGGTTTATGAGTAAAAATCCCTTTTGTAGGCCTACACTGAATTTCTAATAAATATTTTAATAAGCATTTATATCAAATTGTCCTAAATTACATAAATTGCCATTTTTTCATCCCTGTTCAATGGAAGAGAAAATTTGATAAAACAATTTCCCGGTTAGACAAAATGAAATTGCTCATTGGTATCATTATTATCATGTTAGTGTAGCTGGATAGAAACAAAGAGATGTGTCACAGATAAAAAGAGGAAAAAGGAGGGGAGCCCAGAACTGACCTGCCCTCAGTTCCCACAATCCTTAGCTACACACAAACATCCGAGGGTAGCCACTGATAGTAATAGTGGCAGATAAAGTGTTATCTCTACAGTAAGCGGGATCCTGTACTGTAAGTGGTTAACGTGCTGTTGTTTGAACTCCTTTACTGGTGTTAAAAAGATGCCTCGACCTTCATGTTAATCACTTCCTCTTGAGATGTGCTACTTCCTCTTCAGTGTTGTGAAACGTTGTCTCTTCTCTCTACAGCTGTACTGATGAGTGCAAAGATCACTGTTCGCATACTACCCAGACCACGAAAGGTGAGCCCTTCAATCAGATGGAGTGAATAACTATAAAGTTGCTCTATGAACAAACTAACCTGATAGTACATGTGTTGTTGACAACCTGTAGTTACTTAGCAATAGACTCTGTTCTTACAGAAACACTTATTATCAGTAAGGTGTTATCAACTTTAACTTCACTATCATATTTTTTTTTAATTTTTAGCCCATTATTTCTGCTTTTGTCCAAGTTTACATTCTGTTTGTGTGATAACGTGCATTATTTAAAATCAGGTTTTATAACAACAGAACGACTTTTAGACTGACAAATACATAATATGTGTATTTCCATGTCTTTTCATGTGTTCCTTGGGTTCTTCATAAAGGTTCCAACCCTGGAAACGAACATCTCATACACGTAATCGTTGGAATTGCATCTGCTGGTCTTGTATTTTTGGTGGTGGGGGTTATCGTCACTCACATGGTCACAAAATGGCTCACCAAGAGGAAGTTGCCTAAACACTCCATCCAATTGTCCGATGTTTCCCAGGACTCTTGTAAGGTACGCTGATCTGTCTGTCTGTGGTTCATTTTTCCGACTGGAAGTACATCTACACCCATTAAATCTGAGCCACTCTTTGTTTCATAACAGGTCCTTATTAACGAGCCGCCTTTGGACAGCGGTGTTAAAGCCATACCACAAACCCAAAGCCTGGTGATGGAACAGCAGCTATCCAATCTGCCTGACTGTGTCCCTCTGGAAATCAAGAGTGAGTGTATTTAATACTGTGCATAGCAGCACACGCTCAATGGTCCAGTGTGCTCAAACATAAAGTCAACTATTGTGCTAATTCTTATCTTTTCCCCTCAACACACCTCTCCCTTCTACTCTCCCCCCTCGTGCAGTCCCCGAGCTGATCTACACAGTGCTGGATCTGGTTCCAGTGCACCAGGTGAAGCAGCTGGTGCGTACCCTCGGTGTGACGGACACAGAGATCGAACAGGCGCAGATGGACCACAAATCCTGCCGGGAAGCCCACTACCAGATGCTGCGGATGTGGGCCGAGAGAGGGTCTCGGCCGGGTGGAGGAGGACGAGGTGACCTGCTGCACTGGTCACTGATGCAGGACTTGTTGGACAAACTGAGGAAGATGCACCTGGGAAGGGCGGCGGAGGAGCTCGAGACAATCCATGGCATTCAGTAATCTCCCAACATGAGTGCAACAAAAAGCTGATCAAACCAAGTACCGTCCCTGCAGAGACTCGCTCCATGACGGCCTCAGCGCAGAGACAAATACACGGTGCTACGAACAAAGCCTTTTTTAAAACTTTTATATATCACTTCTCTCTACCTCTCATCCCCACTATCTGCTGAAGTGACAAGGTCAAACTACTGAGAGGGATCGATCAACAAGTTCCAGTGCAGAGCCACAGGAGAGGTTTTTGCACTAATAGTGTTAGTGCTCACCTCTTTTTTAAAGATCCTATATGTAAAGTAGTATATTTTTAAAACTATTTAAACCGGTAGTCAGACATGGCCTAAGACAAAAAGACTGATACCCCCCCCCCTCTAATGTGAGAGTTTTTTAAATTGATTTTTTGGTTGACCTTTTCATCGAAGTCAGCAAGAAAGTGAATGTGAGAGTAAACGAGAGAGAGACTGTAATTTGCAATTTTAACATTCTCTGTCACGTGCTGTTTGAGGCAATTAAAGTCATTTCATTTCTGTCATCCCAGGCAACATTATAGTTAACATTCTTTTAGCACAGGGAAGTGTAAAATAATTAGAGACTATTAAGCCTGAACCACAAAGTTAAATGGTAATGTTTTAATGGCAGAACCTGCACGGGGAAAGCAACACGAGGGAATTTGCTGTTCCTGTTTGGGTTGACAAGACCCCTGACACTTTTAACAAGCTTCTCACAGCACCATTAGCATTCTTTTAAGCCCCATCATAGACGCATTATTCATTACAGAAAAAGAAAGGACACGCCTTGTCTCAGTTCGTCTCTGCCAGGCAGCTTTCATAACTCCAGTCCCAGCCTGCAGATTCAGATATGAATCAGTCACACTCGTACAGACTTGGCATTCCAAAGCACTTTTTATTCCTGTTTCAAACTGTATTATACTTTCACAATAAACAACAACAAAGAAATGTATGGGATATGTTCTGCTTATCCGTGTAGCGTGGCAGGGATGTTCTGGTAATCATGTCATTTAATTGTGCGTTCCTGGAGGCAAATGGTCATTAACTGGCTTTGATTGTATGTGCAGGTGTTTAAATGTGAAAAATGTTAAGAAGATGAATTGTCATATTAACTTCAGTCACACTGTGTTTGCATTCCGCACAGATGCTTTAAACATTAAATCACATTTGTAATAACGTTTTGCCTACTATAAGTGCAACTCTTGAGTCTTTGTCTCTTTCTGTTGACCTCACGTGAACTATCTTTTTCTTGGTGTCCTGTAGCTACATTCTTTTGACATGTCTCCTTCCCCATAGCTCACTTCTCCTTACCTGCATGCTCTAGTCTGTTCTCCATTTTCCTGTGCAATGAAACACCAGAATCTCTTGGTTGATTACATATCAATGCCTCTTTTGCTGTTACGTAATGAACAAAGACAACAGCCTTCACACAAGACCTCTCTGTTCCCCCCTTCATAACACGGTTTCCCATCCCCCGTTGTTTGCTCACTGTGATCAATAAGCCTGATTGCCATGAAACAACAACAGGACGCTTTAAAAAAAAATCAGTCACCGCCGTGGCTCCACTTAAGACTTTTTTTTTTTCAACTGCAACACATTAACCAGTCCTGAGCACTGATTTGTTGGCTGCAGAATCCAGTCGTTCTTGTTGGGCGAGTTGCAGAGGGAAGGGGCACAGGTGAAAGGAAGAGAGGGAGGGACCCATTGAGCTGAAGAGCGAGAGGAGGAGGAGAAAGCTTACAGAAACCAAAGATGACTGTGTGAAACGAAATGGATTCAACCAGGTCCAGGTAAAGAATCTGATTTTATCGATTATAAAATGTATGTAAATTATATGTAGCAGTTGAAGAAGATACAGGATGGTGCTTGAGGAGCCTTTTGTTTTGTGTGAGATTTGTGTAAGTTACCTTTATGCTAAAGCCTCTGTTTGGATATATGGATTGCTCTCTAGTATTTGATATGTTGATTTCCTGAGGCTATACATCTACCAGCAGGCCTGACTTCACTGTCCATACAGTATATGAAGCTTTACATGAATCTTACAGACCAGATGTAAGTGTATATCTGGCACCTTTGTGTTTCTGTGGGACTCTGACAGTGATTGTAAACAGGTATGACAGCGTGATGAGAGCACTTGCGTCAAACCTTTGAAGTTTGACAACATAGTTTTGAGCGTATTAGTGCAGCACCCTTGACCGCAGTGTGTTTGCCTGTCCAAGTGTCTTTGCCTTCAGAACAGCGTGTAAAACTGAACCAAATTTACTGTAAGTATGATCTTGAATACCAGAGGAGCAATTCCCACACTGCTCTTGTGTGACATGAATGGCATTTCTCTAAAATCTACAGCAGTAAATTGTGGTGTTTGTCTTATAGATACAGTAGCTTCCTGAGAATACACACACATTCTCCGCCTTAGCCTAAATATGTCAGCTGCAATGTCACGTTTGTGAAAACTGCTGTCAGACAACAGAGACACGTTGAGCTGCAGCCATGTGAGACTTTCAGTGTCCTGTTCAATCAGCATCACTGTCTGTACAATGCTACGGTAACAACTTTCTGTACCGCTCTGTACCTGTTAAAGCTACCAAAATATAAAAACAGTCCTGTCAAAAATCACTCATATTGTCTTTTCTGTTGTTTTGTTTTTTGCTTTTTAAAAGGATGTAACACTCAGTTATTTTATTGATTTTATTTCAATCCAGTGACTTCTTTGTTTCTTACCTTCCTGCTTCATCTGGGTGTACACACTGTGTAATTCCTCTTTTTAACACCTGCCTTTGTCCATTGTAACTGGTTAACCACAAAGCTGAAATAGACCTGGCATCAGCTCAAACGCAAGTTGAAGGTTTTCCTATATCTGGTCTGATACTTTTAAGGGGAATTTGTTCTTTTTTACATTTTGCACTGTATGTATACTTGTACTTTAAATAAAAATACAAATAAATACAATTACCATTATTATTAAGATAAAACAGGGAAGATGATTATAATCGAAGTGTTCAGAAGACTTATGCAATCAAAGGGTCAGAAGAGAAAAGGGTTTGAAACCTATTATTTAAACACAGTCATCCACGTTTGCCTGTGATGCCAGGGCTTTATAAAGGTTTAACCACTGAAAAGGGAATGTGAGTAAACCCTTATGAAAACAAAGCACAAAATGTCCCTTCATTCTGTCGTCCACTCTCTTGTAAAGCCTTTCCTGTAACAAATTATTCACCTCTGTGTCCTCACACACCTTATTTTGGCAATGAGTAACCCTGTGTGTTTATTTTCCAGTCTTTCCTCAAAAGCAGTGCACATAAGCAGTGGTGGTGGAAATGAATCACAGATGGAAGAAGGACCGTGGCGAGACAGCGTGGACGGGGAGAGGAGGAGGGACAGTGAGAGCAGAGAGACAGATGTTGTTAATGGGATGACAGCAGCTGCAGAGGTAGCCCATCACCACAGGGGGTCAGCAGACAAACAGAAGTTCAACACAATGGGCTTCAAGGCAAGTGACATGGGACAGTCGACTTCCCCTACTAACATTTAATAAACCGCTGTTTGTTTTTAGGTTCTTTATGTTAGTACTTCAATATTTTGCTACTTTGTACTTCTACCCTAGATTTCAGAGGTATAGGCTACTACTTTTACTCCATGTTTGCATATTTTTCATATAAACCATCCCACGACACCCTAAAACATGATGCACAAGTCAGGGTCAGGCAATGTATCTGTATTTTAGCCCTTAAACTTTATGAAAAAAAAGAACAAGCTGCCATTTTATGTCACAAACGGGTGAGCTTCTGTATACTGTATGGGGTGCCTGCTCTACTAACTGCGCCACACAACGCCCCATAATTGATTATTTTTACACATTAAAAAGCTCAAAAGCTCATGAATTAAAAAGTCTGTTTTGACTTTTGCCTGTATCATCTAAAATGAAAAAATGCTGCTTACACAATACACCCCATGAATGGTATTTCAATGTGTTACGCCTCATGTAAAACAAAAAAAAGTACTTTACTTCACTGAACTTGTTACTGTACATAGGCTACTGTTGAAAATACTGTTGAACCTTTATATTAATGTATTACTTCTTTTACTTTTTTATGGGTAAGGATCAGAACACTGACTCTACTCGAGAATATTAGTCATTAAATTAAGAGGAAATGCTACTTGTGTGTCACACAGTCATACTCACTCAGTGGATAAGGGTTCTGAAATATGTAAAACAAAGACCTGGTCAGATAAACAATGTCTTGATTCATTTATTGCTCTGGTTTAACTTATCTGATGAACAAAGGTTGATAAGCTTCATAGTGTGTGCGTCGCTCTAATGAAATGCACTACTTGAAATGTACTAATGTAATGTTTGATTTTTCAGAGGCGGACCAAGCAAAAGGTTGTGACTGACTTTGCAACCCTGAGTAAAGGAACTTCAGCAGGAGCCAAACCCAGAGCAGCACTGAGACAGGTCCTGTTCAGTCAGGGAGTGTCTGACAAAAACCCAGCGTCTGAGGTATTCTGTTGTCTCCTGCTCATCACACTACATGCTGACATATGTAGAAACACATACAGACTTGCTCTAACCGGGTTCCACCCACTCAAACAACTAAAGCAACCACAGCAATATTTGTTCTGCTCCGCTGGCAGTAGCCTAGACTGAGATGTGACGACCAACCACAAGTGTTTGAACAACTGCTGAATATCACTTCTAAGAAGTTACTGATTCATTATTACACCACATTTTCCTCTTCTGTTCTTTACCCCACTTTTCTTATCTTTCAATGTGTCTCTCTCTCCACCCCCTTAGGATCGAGGCCAGATGGATTTATTAAAGCAAGACTTGGAGGCCTTACAAGTACCAGTCAATCTGAAGTGGAGATGGAAAGAGGAGAGTCAGGGCACAACACTGGAGAAGAACTGGACGGATATAGTGCAGTCTCATTCAGTATGAGCCATCTCTTCCCTAGAAAGACCAAAATGATAATAACAATAATAATTAACCTCACTAACAATTATTTCCTTTGTAGTAGAGCTTATTCCTATTGTCATAGACCTCCATTGTAACCAACCAAGACATAACTGAGCCACATCACTACTAGGAGACAAGTTAATTCATTAGAATAAACAGAGGCATTGTGGTCTTTTTTGAGTCAAAAATTTCAAATTTTCCATCTTGCTGTTGTAAATACAAACAAACTAGCTTTTTTTTTAATCAGCATTCACTTAAAGCTCCTCTAATAGGTGTTTCCTTTCCCTCCTTTTTACCCTGCCCTCCCTCTCATTTTTGTCACGTTCAGACCATGTCTAAGATGCAAAGACACCAGCAGGAGGCACTGTGGGAGTTTGTTCACACTGAACTCACCTACATCAACAAGCTAATTATCATCAAAGATGTAAGAAGTCGCTTTCTAACCTGCTGTCACAGCCAGATTTCTGTTCATGTATGTCAGTGCTGACGAGGGATTTTCCACAGGATGTTTATAACAAAGATGTGTTTACCTCTCACAGTTGGTGATTGCAGCTCTCGTCAACCTACATCAGCATGGATTTCTCCTGGAGGTCAGTGTGCAGAGCATGCAACCCCATCTGCACTGGAAACACAACATATATAATCTCTTCAGGCCCATTTTCCACTGTTCACTGAAACACACTGACTGACATAACCAGAACATGAACATCCGCTCAAGATTATACAGAATGCAAACGGACAAATGGAAAATGTAGCATGCGACACATTTCCACTGTGAGGCTGGAAAATATCAAAATGCGCAGGAGTTTAACTTCACCACTATGTTTATTTGTTTTTGTTTTGACTGTCTTCTGCACCAGGTCACCCCCAAGCAGCTTTTCTCCAACATCCCCTCCATCCTCACTGCACACCAACTGTTCTGGCAGGAGGTGATATACCCCATGCTGCAGGAAGTGCGGAGGACAGGCAAGCCCTTTGACCCCATGAAGTTAGAAGCTGGTTGTCTGCAGGTAAGAGCTCACCATCTGCAGCAAACACGTTCATGTGTGTTTCTGCCCGTCAGCAAAGAAAACCTACTAAGAACCTGCCTACACTCTCTTAACCCAACCATTTATTTAAAAAAAAAACAAAGGAAAGCCCCGAGCACCGCAGGCTACTTATACTCTGCTCTGTACTTAGAAGATCAAACCGTGAATTACGGGATGCAACCCTAAAGTGTAGCTTACACATTAACATATCTGTGATAAGAATCTATTAATATAGTCATTTTAATATAACATTAACAGAGGTCATTCTGCTGCACAAAGAGAGTTTTACTTTTGTTAATTACATTTTGCTGATAAGAGATCTTTTATTTAAACAGGCACTTCGGTGGTTTTAGCATTGCACTTCCTTAAAGCATTCGACTGGTTGCATGGACAATAAAGCAGTGTGCAAAATTTCCAATCGTTTGACTTTTTTTTGTCCTAAGTTCCACGAGCGGTTCCCATCCTATCATAATTACTGCTGGGAGGAGGAAGACAATCTTGAGTTCACGCGCTGGCATATGGAGAACAACCCACATTTCGTGACTTTTGTTCAGGTACAGTGAAGCAGCATCCATGCACAACATGCAAGACAGTTGCACAATCATTTGATGATGCAAAACCCAAACACAAGCATTGAAATACACGCCCACACTAACCCAAGTATTACCTGAATGGAATTCATTGTAATGACTGTGACTGTTCAGTTATTAATGGCGGGTCTGTGTTATTGGTGATGTTTTCATAACCTTGTGGGCGACCTGTCATTGCAACTTCCTAATGGGCAACCACTTACCAACCACCAACGCCTTACCAAATGATTCAGCCACAGCAGTAGTTTGAAGGACTTCTAGCTCACTATGCTGACTGCAGGATATTTACTGGAAAAGTGAGTGATGATCAGTGCTGTTCTGCACTTCGTGTGCTGAGCCTGGAAAACTGAATCCAGAAATGTACCTTCGATTGCATGAACTACTGAGCGTTTATGCTGCAAACAAGCACTGACACTATCTTGTGCAAAGAGTTTGATGTTTGATTATGTATGTGTGTGTATTCAGCATGAGCTTTTTCATATACGTATATCATACCCTCATACTTGTCATGCTGAGTGGGAGGTGAAATGTTTTTGTTCAACAGTAAAGACACGTTCTTACCAGGAAATGGCAGCCGCGGTGGGTGTTCAAGGGTCGTCAAAATCAGACAGAACAAAAACATCTTGATCTAGTTTTTATTTGAGGTTTTATTAAAGTCCCCACCCCCCGAGACAGCAGATGTGAGGAGATGGAAAAAAAAAAAAAAAAACTAGAATAAGTTCATTTAATTTTCCACTGCTTCGAGAAACACAAACAAAATATATTTTCAAGCCACTTAAGAAGAAAACCCCAAAACGATCTGTATAAATAGATACAACTCATTCTACTGTAAGAGGTTGTTTGGCACTACTTTAAATTAAATTAATTATTTATGTTTGCATTTCTACTTAAATAACTATTATTGGCAACTATTTGACTTTATTATAAACCACCACGAGAAGCAATAAGTTATTATCTTGTGCTTTTGTGTTCAGTGGGTGGAGACTCACCCTCAGTGTGAGCGGATGCGCCTTGGGGACATGCAGGCCAAACCTCATCAGAGGATCACAAAGTACCCCCTGCTGCTAAAGGCTGTGCTCAAAACCACCCAGGACCCTCATGTACAAAACATACTCAAAGGCATGGTGAGGATCTGACACCATGAAGTCATCAAATCAGTTTCTATCTGCTGAACAAATCAAAACTCCCGCTGACACACACTAAACCATCTTCTTCTCTTCAGCTGTCAAGTGTCAACAGTTTCCTGGAGAGTATCAATGACCACCTCAGGGTGATGGATGAGAGGCTTGCTCTCTCCATCTCTGCTCAGAGGGTGGAGGGATATGAGGTCGAGGGAATAAATGAAGAAATTGACAAGGTAACTTACTGCCAGACGACTGTATCTTTTTGCTGCTAAAAAGCTATTGATGAAAGTGTGTTATTCCACCCACATCAGTTTCTGTGAATTCAGTGTATTCTATGAAATCTAAATGTGAAAGGTCAGAGGTCAGGTTGTAATGACAGCACTGAACAACAGAGATTTCTGCCAATATAAACAGTTACCTGGACAAAACTACATCACTACTGATGATTACTAATAACAGATTTCCTTTGCAGCATGTCAGAGAGATCTGCCAGTTTGACCTGACGTCTCCCATCAGAGAAGTGGGTCATGACGTTGTTCGTAAGCTGCTGCTCGAGGAAAACTTGAAGATTCGGGACAGAAAAGAGAGCAAGGTGAGCAAAGTTTCAGCGCTCAGAATATGTTCATCATGATGAACCTAGAAGTTCCTTCTCATGACTTCTCATTATGGTTCTCCACACATGGTGTGATGCAGCTGGAGGTGATGGCTCTACTTTTCTCAGATGTGGTTCTAATCACCAAAGTCCATAAAAAAGGAGAGCGGCTAAAAATGGTACGGCCCCCTCTGGTCTTGGACAGAACCTCTTGCATCGCACTAAAAGACGGCTGTGAGTAACATTTTCTACCAGACATGAAGCCAAAACAGAGCGCCGCTGAACAGATAGTTTTTTACAAATCTCATTACTTCTTCTCTACAGGTTCATTTGTTCTCGTGGAGGTGGGTGAACTTCAGAGCCCTATGAATGTCTATATATTCGCAGCCAGCACCTCAGAGAGATGTTCCACATGGGTCTCCAACATCCACCAGGCAAAGGTAAAATCTGATATTTCTTGCAGAAACTTTAGAAAGGATCGCAGTCTCATTCAGCTTTTAGCCACGTATTGTCTGGAACAGGATGGATTGCCATTGAATTAGTGCAGACTTTTCATGATCCACTCGAGGCCAATCCTGCTGACATTAGTGATCCCATGACTGGGCAACAAAAGATTAAAATTATTCATTTAAAATTTAACATCAAATGCCTTTTGGTAACTTTTGCCTGTAGACCTTGGCACATATTCATGCTCATGATGAATTATTATAACTTTATTTAATGTTGGCATACTAACTAAACTGGTGAACATTATGTGATTTTGGTGATCATTGCTCACACGTTAGCCTGCAAACAATTGGTCTTGTTGTTTGGAATAGTAATACAAGTAGCACTTTTTTTTTTTGTCTTTATATTACGTCAGGAAACACTGGAGAAGCTGAGACAGACAGAGAGCAGCAGACAACAAGAAAACTGGAAAATCCAACTGGAGGCCAAATCTATGGAAAAAGCTAAAATGGATGATGTAGACACAGAAGAAGGGGGAAAGTTTGTAGATAATCTTTGTGAGGAACAAATTATCCCCCAGTCAGTGAATGGGATGTTGGCATCTAAAGAAGCAAAGGGACAGTATCAACCTGCAGATCATGTGGCCATCAACGACATGCCTACTAACAGTAATCATAACTTCCCTGGTAGGCAACAAACAGTCAAAGGACGTGAATGGATAGAAATGAGAGTGAGAAGAGTTCAAGATTGGAACCACACAGAGGAAGAAGAGAAAATAGTTGAGTCTCAAATGACAAACGAGCGAAACCACAGGGCCCAATCTGTCCCCAACCTGAATTTTGACTATCCATCAAGGTACAATGCAATTAGACCACACAGTCTTTTAATAGACGGGTTGCCAGATGTTGACTACCCAACCAACAATGATAGCACTTTACAACTTCCATACCAACCTCCGATGTCCAGGGAAGGGAGGGGGCCTGAGTTTCAAACACTACCAGGTGGAGAAGTGTCTGCACTGACAGATTCCCAGTCTGTTGACCTAGACACCAGGAGAAATTCAAGCTGCAGCCAATCTATGGACGGAGAGACATCTCCAGAGCCTTCGGGGTTCTCAAAAGATCTGAGGTCACCAAGGTTACAGAGGCGAAGGCCAGTTATCCATAAGGGTTCCTCTACTCGCATGTCTAAGCAGCGTACAGGTGAAAGTTCAAACAACTCTTCCTCCAACTCTGACTCAGACCACAGCCTGAACCTCAAGAGAAACCCCTTACCTTCTAGCCAAAGCTCGGATTCACACCGGGTGCTCAAGCTGGGTTCCCTGAAACCAAACCAAGGTATGTTTTGGTACATGAATGATAGAGTCTCTCCGGACCCACAAACATTGTCTGAGCCTGAGTCGCCTGATCCAAATTTCCATAGAAAAGCAATGAAAACCCAAAGGAGTGCCTCCATTCCTAACATCATAATTGAGGGAGAGCATGGATTTCGTCCACAGCACAGTCGTCCCTACACTTTACCCCAAGAACAAGATATCTCACAGCGTTATCCTAACAGACAAAACTCTCCCCTGGCGGGCCTTCTGGAGAGAGCCAAAGAGAGAGTGAAAGACCGAGATGGAATCAGGAGAGGGCGTGACGTGAAAATGGCCAACTTGAGGTCAAGACATTCACCTTCCCCCACTTTTTCCACCACACCTTCACCATTGCCCAGTGATGGAGACCGAGACACAGACTGGGAGGAGGAGGTGAAACTGATGAGACACAGAGCTCCCACAGTGAGCAAAGGATGGAAAGAGCAGCTTGTCGACGCAGATGAGGATGAAAATGAGAGCAGGTATGTATAAGTAGTATGAATTGTTTAAATGTATGAATTTGTTGGCTGGAGAGGCAGATTGATTTTTTTTTAATGGGTGGAAAAAAGATTTTGTTGACCACGTACTGTAGAAAAAAAGACACCACTAAGACAGCTCACAATAGATGTCATAGAACTGAATCTTATTACCATATTGACACAACCACACCCACTACCCCATTTCCAAGAAGACATTAGTCAAGTTGCTTGAGGCAATCAAGCAACTAACTGAAACACAAACCAATAAATAATATAAGAACAAAAGCAATAAAAGAGGAGATACCACTAAAATAAAACCTGTTAAATTATATCAAGCAGGACAAGTTTTAACCACCTGCTTAGTGTGGCCAAATGTATTCACAATAACAATAATGTGATCATTTTAAAACAGTACTATCAGTCAAATGCATCTTCAAAGACTATCATAAAAGCAGACTTCAGTAGTCTCAGTCTTTGTGCTTCATAACAGGAACAGACCTGGATCATCAAGGATTAAGTAGAACAGGAAAAACCCTGAAAGCCACAATTTTGCATGAAGATCATGCAAACACAACATCACATTTTCCAGTGGCTCCACCTTTTGCAGCACACGGGGGATAAAACCTGGTCCTTCCTACATTTAAAAATCTTGATACACAATGAACAAAATTTGATAATTTTACTACTGCCAACAACACCAGCATTGGTATAATCATAATAATGATACTAATGTTAATGTACCTATTAATATGCAGTACATTAGGCTACTATGTTGAACATTTAGATGCTATTTACATCTCGAAATGTTTTTGTAATAGAGGACTGTCCACATTGTCGTTGTCTTTTACATCATCTCTCGTGCAGATCAGGGTTTTAATGCATCTTGCACAGACTTTTCCCTCTTTTTCTTAAAAAAAAAGGCTTGCACATTCTCTGACTTTTCTGTATTGGATGAAGTTATCTGTATTCCCCTTATTTGGGATTGGAAATTTACTCTGAAGCTGTCAGACTTCTACTACTGAAATGAGTTTT
Organism: Decapterus maruadsi; assembly: GCA_030347415.2. Lineage (NCBI taxonomy): Eukaryota > Metazoa > Chordata > Actinopteri > Carangiformes > Carangidae > Decapterus > Decapterus maruadsi. Next base: position 20,057,905 of record CM064894.1, read on the forward strand.
CAGGGTACAATATGCTGAACAGAGAGTTTGTTGAGAATGGAAACTTTAAACTAATCTGTTTGTCATGTCTAAGAACATCACTATTTATGGCTTGACTGACGCACTGAAAGCATAGCCAACGTCATAAAATATTTATCTTTTCTTCAGTGTTTTATTAAGTAGCAAACCTAAATACTTTGTCTTTACCTGACTTTAATATGTATTCTTTGCTGGTACTTTATATATTTTTTGCAAAATTGAAATGAACAGTATTTCATCTATACAATTATAATAATGACATTTATGTATTATCTGTCTTGTGGCAGCTCTGTGAGGAGATAATAGTTTTGCACGATTACAGTATTTAGCAGCGGAGAGACTGTGGGCACATGGAATTTTAAATAGTAATGACTTTTGATGACTCTCTCTCTTCCCTCAGTTATTTTTCAGAAGGTGTAAATGTGGACTGGCCAGGCTGGTGCTTTGATGATGATGAAGTCATGAATCGTTTGCACCCTGCAGATGAAGGTCTTCTGGAGAGCATCAGTCGATCCTTGGTCTTATCAGATGTTTCTGAAATGTCTGAGGACGGTGAATATAGTCAGGTGTAGATTTGAAGCTATGCACTATAGGCCGTAAATAAAACTCAGTCTATGAATGTTAATTTCAGAGGCAAAGGACAGGACAGGTTGTCACTCTGAATTTATCATCACTGTAAGATTCTGTAATTAGGGGAAAAAAAATAATATTTTTTTAGACTAACACGTATACACATGGTAAATCTTTTGTGTAATATAATGAAACTTTTTTTTTTATAAAGGACCATATATTAATTTATATTTGTAACACGCTTCCTCTCAGTAAAATGTCAGATTGTATATAATGTAATAAATGAAACCAGATTTATTTCTATTAAATTGTCTTTATTTGGAAATGATTTTGTTCCCAATGTGTAATATACATGCATACAAAAATATCAAAAGCATTTACAGCTAAAACCACAGGATAATATACAACAGTTCAATTTTATTTCTATTAAAACAAAAACAAGAGTGCTGCTACAACATCTGCTCTTAAGGTCTTTACAAAACATGTGCAAACAAAAGTCGCCCAACATATTGTGGGCATGAAGAAGTTTGATTTCACTCAATTTCGAGTAAAAATTTTCTGCGATGCCTCTGCTTCGATGAGTCTTTACATTTTCTCTTGGCTTCTTTCTCTCTGCTCCCGCTCATTGGAGATGGTATGAACAATGGTCTCCAGCGCAGGGTACTGAAAGATCCTTTTCCTCTGTGGAAAAAACAGCAACAAAATTATTAAAATAAGCATCACAAAGTAGAATCCATGATCTAACAGAGAGCCCATGTATGTGAGTGGACTAATTTCACATCTGTACACTCCAGAGTATTTTTATAACATATTTTCTTTATACAATTCTCAAAATATTAATAAGATGATGTGATTTATTTTTCTGGCAGAATTCATGCAAAGAGACAATAACCTCCCTCATTTCAACATGTTACATCTGCATGAAAAGAAATTGTGAGAAATTCGGAAAATGAATTTGTACCACGAATACAAATTCTCAGTAAAATTCACTTTGTGTCAAATCAATTTTGAAAAGATATTTACCCTTTGGTGGTTCTTGTACATCTGAGCAAGAACCAGCAGCAGGACAATGAGGAGAACACTGAGCCCGATTATAGTGCCGGTGTTGTGCTGAACACTTGCCGATTTTTGTCCCCTCAGACCACCTGTAAAGAAAAACATCAAGGAGAAAAGTCAGGTAAAGGTACAATGTGACATTTTGAGTGGCTGTAGTACATTTATGTTATTATTATGCCGTACAAACAGAGCAAATTTAAGAGGTGAGGACTTACTCATCATTGGAGCGTGGTATGTCACGTTTCCCAAAATGCCGTTTTTGTTGGAGAACCGACATGTCCATTCACCCGAGTTCGTCTCTGACACCTGGCTGATGGTCAGAGTCTTCCCCTTGTCAACGGACACAACTGACTGCGTGCCATTGATGTCATAGGTCACATGAACCCACTCGTAGCTGGTGACCTCGCTCGTGTCGGACAGTTGGCAGGTCAGTGTGATTGAGTCTTTTTTCTTTGATGGGACACTGGTGTCAACTGAGAGAAAAACAAGACAAAAGAGTTCATTGTAGCTAGCAAAAACCAAATACATATTCAGTGGATTTCTTTACTCAGGCTTAAACTGAATCCACATGAACTTACTTTTGGCCACCACCAGCTGCATATATCTCTTCATCCGTCTGTGTTCTACCATTGCACGGCATCTGTACTTGCCCTCATCCCCAAATGTAACCTGTGACAAAATGATACTCCTATTCCAGCTGTGCTCAGAGGTCAGTGGGGATTGAGAATAAGGGGGAAGAGGAAGGGTATCAAACACAGACCCAGGTTTCATTTTTTCCCAGACTGGTGTAAGGGGGACCAAATCAGAGGAGAAGACACAGGGGAGTGTGATCGAAGATCCCACAGCTGCATACAGCCTGGTGTCATCATTGGGTGGTTGGACGATTCCTTAAGGGGAAAGAAAGAAAGAAAATACGCATTAGAACATATGTCATGAAAGTTAATGTGCAACAGCTCAGTTTTCTGCGATACTGTCCATCTAAGATCTGCAGGCATTTCTCCTTCAGCATCTCACCTCTCAAAGACAGAGCAGCTGAAGCTTGCGCCTTTTTGCCACTGTGGTCCACCATACATGTCCACTTTCCTCTCATCTGCTCTGTTGCCTTCTCATTCACAATTCTTTCAAAGGTGTCTCCTTTTGAGATGACTCCAGTCCTCGGCACAAATCGGCTGTCGTTCAGGGTCCACATCACAGCTGCACCATTAGGCCAAGGAGTCACATCACAAGTGACTGAGAAAGTCTCTTGAAACAGAGGGACCTCTGGAGAGAAGGACACTGTGAAGAACACAGTTCAGGATGGGATTAATGACATGTGAGCAACTGGGAATTTTTATGTAAAGGAGACATTTTATATTTGGTAACAGATGTTTTTATTTCATTCTCTCAGCATGTAGTGAATATACAAACTAAAACAAAACTATAGTGTTGTACTATGAGTCACAACACTCAATCAGTGCTTTTCAAATATCTGATCTGATAGTTGAATCTGCAGTGATTCATCAAATTCATTGGATGGATGCAGTGCATGTATAGATATGCAAAACATCCAGTGTTTCAGGGCTGCACAAGTCTATTACCTGTGATGACTCTGAGCATGACCAGGCTTTTGACAACCTGGCCTTGATTTTCGATGCTGCAGATGTAAATCCCTCCGTCGTCCTTCCTCACGTCCTGGAGGTGCAGGTTGTACTCCCCTCTGTCAAACTGGGGATGGGGGCACTGAACCCGTTTGACCCCGTTCACTATCCAGATAGAGCCACAGTACTCCAGGCCATTCGTTTGCTTTCTCCAGACAGTGCTGAGGAAGAACATGTCAAAACAATCCAGGGTCATCGGCATATAGACGCAAGTTGTTGTATTGAAATACACACATTTGATCGTAGACAAGAGGTAAAAACACAAACAAGTGAGGAATTAAAGGGAAAATAATGGTCTCTTACCCTTTGTTGGCTTTAGTCCAGACAATGTTGGGCTCAGTAGAGAAGGTGCGTTCAGCTTTACATGGAAGTACAGCCGTAGAGCCTGCTTCAGCAAACACCTCTGTCACCTGACACTGAGCTCCTGTGGAGGAAACAGAAAGTGTTTATTACAGAAAATTGGCAAAGAAGTTATGTATTTTTTATTGGAGATTGTTGTTAAAAAACCATCATAGAATTACCTGTAATGAGGAAGGTAAACATCCCAAAGATGAAACACTTCATCAACACCATTTTGCTGCTGAAATAATCCACAAATGCTCCTGTAACCCGCTGAATGTACGTGACTTTCTCTTCATGCCACTGATGAGGCTTATATATGAGCCCGTGGGTGCTGGTGGAGGCGGACTGTTTGGTAGTTCCTCTGCTCTGATCATGTGACTTCAGCTACAAGACAGACTTTGATGCGGTCTGTTGCTGTCAGCCTGGAAATTGTAAGACAGAGATGCAAACAGGGGACCCACTTCCTCCCACGGATTCTCTCTACTTCACCCTGTTTCCTCCTTCACACCAAATACCCCGTGCAACACTAAGTCACATTAGTTAATATGCAAACCAACACAAATACAAGTCAAAGTGAACTGTACAGGCCCATCAATGGTAACATCTGTAAGAATTGTTTGAAGTTTATTTTGTAGTAAGACGGCTTTTTAAATTGCTAAATGTGCTAAGTAAACAGTGAGCTACATTATAATGATTCCACACTGACTACAGTGAACGTTACTTGTTTACAAATCTCTTGTGTTTCATTCACGGAAGCCCTAGCCGTTGCTTTGAAACCGAGATGGTAAAACTGCAACTCTACAAACCGCTATGTCATTCCTCCGTCACTTCCAGTCACTTGTGTTTACAACCACTAGTTAACTCGCAGCTCTCAGCATCACTGTCAACATCATCAGCATCACCAGTACGAGAATAAGCACATTTAGTAGCATGATAACCTGTGCTAATGGATATTCATGAGAGTGAATCATCCCCTCCATTCTCGCTTTTCTCTTTTCCTTGTCGTCAATTCATACAGTCACTATAGTAAACAGGCCCACATTGCCAGTCAAACATTTGTTTTATTGCCTAATATTTTAGCATATTTCGTCAAACGTCAAGATAGACGGTAAATAATTTTCGTATAGAAAGAAAACAGTTTCTTCTTCTTCTTCTTTCATTTTATAAAAGTGATCTGATGCTTAAAAAATATGTATATGAGGTTTCAGTGGACACATTTAATTTCCTCTTTCAACAAATGGTTTATAACATACTATCAAGGTAATTTCTATAGATATTGGAAATACTGTTTATTAATGTTATTGTCAACAACTACAACTGGACATCCACTGGCAGACAATAAAGAAAAACATGGTTGTAATTATATAATTTCTATCTATCTATCTATCTATCTATCTATCTATCTATCTATCTATCTATCTATCTATCTATCTATCTATCTATCTATCTATCTATCTATCTATCTATCTATCTATCTATCTATCTATCTATCTATCTGTCTATCTATCTGTCTGCCTGTCTGTGTTCACCTATCTATCAGTTATCTGTCCAGTTATGTAGCCTATCCCTACATAGACACACAGAGTAAGTAACACCGATGGATAGAAACACCTGAGAGTGTGTGTGGGTGAAACCTCAGAGCTGTTTTTCTTCAGCTTGTGGACACATTTTCCTCAGTAAAAGACGTGTGACTGCCGTGTGAGTGATAGTGTGAGTTAAATCTTTTCATGTCCTCCACCCTTCCATCCACACATCCTCCACACATCAAAACACTGTCAGCCTTCAAATTCAAATTGATGTCACATTAGTTTCAGGCTGTGGCTTTGCCTCGGTGTTGTTAAAAAAGAAAGAAAGAAAGAAAAATAAAACAAACATCTGTTCAAATTGTGCCTCTGACTCTCAGCGTCGGGGGCACGGTGCGTCACTCACTGTTAAGTGGTCTTTCCTATACAGCTGATGTTTAGTCACTGCCACTGTATCTGAATATGAGCTGAAGGGACTGAGAGGGAAAATGCCCCTCACATGGAAACAATTGAGCTCTGAATGCAGATCATTATGTTAATAAGGATGATGTTGGAAAATAGTCAAATCACATTTCTTCTGTAGAAATTTGGCAAGTGAGTAGTTTGTTCCTGTGCCAAGGTCACACTGAATTATCTGTAATTCAATCAGTTGTCTACTCTGACACACAGCAACAAGGTTCAACAGAAATAAGGCACTTTTTATGAATTATTAGAAACACTCCTGTGGTTGATTTTCAATAACTGATATGAAAATATGACTGCTTGTATATCCTGTATGGGTAGGTGATGAATGATAATGTTCCACTGGGTTTTTACTGGCAGAGAAGCAGAGCACATATTGCTGCCGGAAAAAAAATCTTTACAATTTGTTATGTCAGCATTTTGTTCAGTCGAGAAGTTGACACATGAGAACATGACAGCGTAGATGCATATCAGCAATTAAGACACGGTAAATGTTGAAGTGGCTGATTGTTGCGTGGTTTCATGTTGCATCTTATTTTTTATGTTTTATGGGGTTTTTTGCATCACTTCAGCAGATGTAAAGGGCTAGATTCTGAAATATTACTTACTTTTTCTTTTTGTTTGTGCTACTTATTTTTAGTGTTTGTTTGTTGTTGTTTTTTTTGTTTGTTGCACAACTGATTTGTACTGCCTGATATCTTTTTACTTGTAGCTACACAGGGTTAAAAGATTTAAAAGAAACACTACAGCCAACTCGTCTTTCTCTGCAGTGGCTTTTGCAGCATTTTTGTTGAAGTGGAATGGAATATATTGTTAAATAATGTGCTGTAATGTGGTTTAAATTTCCACATTCTCACTGAAGTCTTCACAAGAATGAAATTCAGACAAAGATCACATTTGCTGTACTTCGTTTCTTTGAAAATGACAAAATATTCCATCCAGCTTTTTACAACAGTAAAACTGAAAGTATCGATCTGTGTTTGTGTGTGTGAGACACAGACACACAGACACAGAGAGAGAGAGAGGGAGAGAGAGAGAGAGAGGGAGAGAGAGAGAGAGAGAGAGAGAGAGAGAGAGAGAGAGAGCAGATTTCTCATGAGAATAGTAAAACTCAGTGTAGCATAACTATTAGATTTTGTAGATCATTGTTGAATGTAGGATTTAAAAAAGCTGAATGTTCATTGGCAAAACTGAAGACAGCAGCATATGCACATTGTGGCAGTAGCTGCACCGTCTGCAGACTAGGCTACAAAACAACAAAGCATGTTCGTACCCACTAAGCACAAATGTTGTGTAACACTGAGCACAATGTTGTGCTCAGTGTTACATTAGCCTATCAGTCATTCAAGTTCCATTTCAACCACAGTGTGTTGTAAAGGCAGGGTGGCGCTGTTTTTGTTGAGTGTAGGTCAGAGAATAACCATAGACTGTGAGAATAACAGTAGGCTAGGCTATGTGCACCTGTCATTTGCCAAAATATATAAACTTTATTATCATTATTATGTTCTACATATGCAACAGTCCTCAGAAAAGATGGTGAAATTATGTTTGAGTTCTTTTTTTTATTATTACATTTAGCCCCACAAATGAAAGCCTTGAACAAAGTTTGATTGCTCTGAGCCACACTATTTTTCTCTCCAGTGCTGCTCTAACAATCAGAACCTTATGAAGAACCAACACTTTTTGGCAGGTTCATGCCAATTCCCAGGGAATCACTTGACGCCAGCAAAGTCAGTATCCTCATAAAAATGTATAATAGACCAAATGCCTTTAGCTGCAATGTAGGCTAATGAATTTCAATCTATTGAAATACAGCTCTGTGGCTTATGTTGTCAATAAAATCTTGATTGCACTTAGCTATATAGTTTACTATACTAGCACTTGTCCCTAAACTGAGAATAACACCTTCATGAAGCAGGGTTTCTTGCAGAACTGTTGTAGCCTATCAGGCTGCTTGGGTTTGACCTAGGTCTACTGCTCTGACCTAGGTGTGGTTGATAGACTCACAGCTGAGTGTAGGCTTTCTGACAGATCAGTTGCTCGGGCATCGCTACCTCCATCTACTGGGTGAAAAATGCAATAAACAAACAAAAAAAGAAAACAGTGCGCTGCTCTAGTGACAATACGGTACCGCTGCAATGCATTGTGGGGTACAGAGGAAGATGGAGGCCGCCGTAGCAGGCAGCATGTTGAAGCTATAATAACATTTATTTTAAAAGTGTTGGATATCTGCACGAGGCTTCACCTGGTGCTCCGTCGTTATAGTAACAGAGGGACCAATTGTCGTCGTTATAGTAACATAGGGACCAACAGTCGGCGTGAACACAGGTAACGTTGATGATGAGTGACTCTGTTAGCGTGTGATAGCCACAGCTACAGCTGAGGGTCATTGAGAAGTTAAAGTGTACACAGACCAGCTAACACGTTGCCAACACCTTCACTGTTGTCACCGTTAACCTGTATCTGTTCTTGTCTTACCGTAGGAACCATGTCTGTAGTGGGAGGTTTGCTGAGGGCCGGAGCGTCCTTGTGTCAGTCTGCAGGGACCCTGCTGCTCACAGCCAGGGCCATTTCTACTGGTGAGGAGACAAGTCCAGTCTCAGTTCACTTTGCAGCAGTACATTGACATAATTAGATTATCAGAGGTGATGCATCTTACTGTTGTTGCTGGTTTGAAGTTAATTTAGTAGTTCAGGCTGCTAGCCTTCCAATCATCCAGAGTCGCATGATAAATATCACGGGTGGTGACGTAAAAAGATAAAGAAAAAAAAGACTCAAAATAATTTAATTCTTTTTTTGTTGTTGTTGTTTTTACATTTTTAGCTGTCCACATGTGAAATGACTTCATCTGACAACATTTTTTTTTCCATAAATAATTTTAAAATGGCTGGAACCACGATTTTATGTTTCATGTTTTTGACTAATTCCTATAGGCTAAATCCTCATGTTACAATCTTTATTAAGCTATAACTATCAAATACCCCTGAGGAACATTACCCCAGCCTGTTGAGTGTTACAACAGTACAAGAAACTGGTCAAATTAAGAACCACTTCATCTAGGCTGTAAATCGAAATAACAAATCAGTGTGTGGGTATAAACAGGAAGTAAGGTGGAAGATAGGAAAGTTAGATACATCACCTTGGGTAAGCCTAAGGGTCTTGTTTTTTATATTGTTGTTTTAACCAGCAAATTGATTTTTCTATTATTGATATATTCAGTTTATTTTTTGATTTAAATTTAAAATACATCAATTTATTATGATACAGAACAAACAGCAGTAGCAAATCCTCACATTTAAGAGGTGAGAGTTAGTGGGTATTTGTTGTCTTGTGACTTAAACAATGTATTCTTTAATTTAAAAGATGTAGTATTGTGTGCCAATGATTATCAATACTCACTTGAAACATTGTGTTGTGTTCAGGAACATGCTGTCAGATAAGGATGCATGCCATCCCTGAGCTGAAGAAGGTGGACAGGTGGACTGAGAAGAGGAGCATGTTTGGAGTATATGATAACATAGGCATACTAGGTAAGTGTTAAGACTGTTTATTTGTGTCTTGTTGAATGACAACATTCCTGTCTTGGTCCATGTTTTGAGTATCTGAACTTCCTTTTACCTTTCTGTTTTTTTGCCTGCAGGTGATTTTAAAGCTCATCCCAAAGACCTCATTCAGGCCCCCTGCTGGTTGAAGGGTTTCAAGGGTAATGAACTGCAGCGACTGATTCGAAAGAAGAGGATGGTGGGTGACAGAATGATGACTCTGGACAGACACAACATGGAAAAGAGGATCCGTTTCCTCTACAGACGCTTCAACCGCTATGGCAAACATCGCTAATTTCAAACAAATCACACCGGCACAAACATCAGACCAGCTGATACGGACTGTCTAGTGGTGTGATTTTATGCTGTCACTGTGCTGTATAATTGCATTTTTTCCTAAGTTATGTGGATATAAAGAGAACTGATTTGTGTCTTTCAGAGTAGCATACTTATTATACCTGCATTTATTTATGTCTCTGACCCTATTAACAAATACAAAATACATGATATACAAGCCTAACAATACATTATACAAATTGACTGGAAAAAGGCCTTGTGTCATTCCTTCCAGGCAACATTAACTCCTGTAGGAACCATTGAAAAAACATTGAATTAATTAACTCAATAGAAGGATTAATGTTTATGTTTGGTCTTAAGGCAGTTAGACAGTTTGGGGTGTTAATTACATGCAGTACATCTGAAAGAATGGGTACCAACACATACAGTGGCGTATGTGACGAATGAACGTGATATGAAAATGTGGGCACTCATATTCCTCTGGGAAGAATTTCAACAGGACTGTGGATGCTGGCTGCAGAGATTTGCTCCCATTCAGCCAGAAGAGCAGTGAGTCGGTCTCTGATGCTGGGTTAAAAGGTCAGGCTCACAGCTGGTGTTCAAACCATAGGTCTTGGATGGTATGTAGGTCAAGTTATTCCTTAATTTCCCCTGACATCTATTTCTTTAAATACGTAAATTGCAACTTCCAAGTGATCAAATGATTTATTTTAAAAAATATTATGTTATCATATAGTGTAGTAGGAAATTGAAAAAGAAAAAAAAAAAGCGCCACAAAACTATTATAGTTTATCCTTTGTAACTTCAGATTTAGATGCAGATTTATTAGCAAGGTTGTTTTCCAGTCAATTAGTTTGTTTTGCTGCATAATGTAAGGAAGAAAAAAATCTAATGATAGAAAACAAGTTAAAGCAAGCACAGTATGCACAGTGCAATACTGGATGGTTCTCCAAATAATAATCTAAGAAGAAGGTCTTGTCCATTTCCAACCCATAGACATACGGTAGCCTATGTCTAGTAGGATGTGCTTGTAAGTAGACAATATTGTTTTGATTGAAATGGTCTGAAAATAAAGGGTTTGAGGACCACTGGCCTAAAATATGACTGTATAGCCTAGTACTGGAATATTACATTTGACCCTGAAACATGAAAAATAATTCCAAATCTAAAAGTAGTTTTACACACAAGTAGGTTAACAGTGGTGTCCACACACATCTGGCCGTGTAGTTTCTGTGATGTGTTTCTATCCTCCATTGGCCATTTTGTCCCGAGACATCAACCAGTTTCCGGTGACTGACTTGATCCTCACTTCTCTTAAATATGCATAGTAGGCTATAGCTACAGACCCAAAATGGAAACTGAGTAGAGGCTGCAAGCTCAAACGTAGGACCCCGGCAGGAATTAAACAAGAGCATTGCAAATGGAAGCGTGATACCGGAGCAGTAGGAGCAGCACGAGGAGGAGGAGGGAGAATCCCAGGCCATGGAGGAAACAGTCGAGTCAACACTCTGTAGGCATCCACTGTACCGCAGTGTCGTCCTGCCGCCCCATCCGACTCAGAGAGCTGCAGTACTGCAAAGTGTGAGGGGAGAGAGAGTGGGGAGGGGGAGGGGTGGAGAGGTAAGGGGAGGGGAGGGGGGTACCGCACTGTCGTTACGAGTCCAAGTGGGGAAGGCAGGAGGAGAGACGCATTATTGCAGTAGCCTACAGTGCCGTAACACTTCACACGGACCAAAGTCGCGCACTTCTCACAAACCGCACGTCCAGAGAGGAAGAGAAAGGGAGAGAGAGAGAGAAAGAGTGAGAGGGAGGAGGGGGTGAAAAGAAATCAACTGAATTTCCATGACTGGACTTTTTTCTTTAATTTTGAAATTGCACGCATTTGCCAGCCGCTTTTAGAAGAGGCAAGTCAATCTCCAGCCAATCAGTGCTGCGTCTCAGCATCCGGCAGCAGCGCTATAAGGACACAGCATCACTTGGAGGAGCTGGATGCTGCGCTGCGAGAATCTAAACGTCCCGGATTTCTCCTGAATGGATTATAATTCACAAGTTCTTTCCTCTTGAGCTCGCATCATTGTTTCTCTGAGTTCCCACTCCCCACTCGAATCGCACCGTGAATTACCAGCGTACCCCGTCTACGTGTGTCAGTATATTGCGGTACTTTGCGGGTGACTTGCGTATAAATGCATCGCTAGAAGATCGGCTCCACTGCGCCAAGACCCTCCGCCTGTTTACGAGCCACTTTAACTCACTTTGCTCGGAGAAAAATTTGGACTTTCGTTTGGACCACTGCATTTCAATTTACATCCTCTCTTTTTTCCTGCGATCTTGCTCTTTTCCTCCCTCTCTTTCGTGTTTTACTTCAAACCCCCCTCCCCTGCCTCGCAGCCCACCCCCCTCCTCCGCTGCCCGTGAGTCAGTTCAAACAGCTGCATAGAAGATGTGAGTATTAATGCGGTTTTTCTACTGCGCTCTTTTTCGTAATAACAACACATATGTCGTGTATGAGACTGGAGAAATGTTTGTTTCGTAGCTTTGCTTGTTTTTCCTTTGGTGCGTTTGCAACTGAACTGATTTCTTTCAGCTTGACGGATTTTGCTGACGCAAGTAAAAAATTTCCGTCACAGCATCACTAAATTATGTATTCAAGGCTTGACTGCTGTCGCCATAAACATCATCAACTCCAGTTGTTTTAGATCATTTAGATCATTTAACATTTAAAACAGAGTTTCTTATGGATTATGTTGAGGATGAGAGGGTTTGATGGATTTATGCTTCATCACCTGCTAAGTGTTGAGGAACATTGATAAAATTACATTTCTGATACTTATCTGCAAAATTGCTGTAATTTATGTGATGTGTGTAATTTGTCTGAAAGTGTCCTGCAGCTGATCAGTGGCTCTTTGCCCAAGGAGCTTGTTTGCTCAGTTTTACTCCCCCCTGTACCCATTCCTCTCCCCCCCTGCTGCTGGATTAACCCTTTCCTCTGTTCTGTACTTTCCTGCCTCAGTTTTTAATCCTTCAGGAGAACTTCCTCCCCTCCCTCTCCTCACCCAAATCTTCTGCTCCATTATCCTCTCTGTTATAGCCTCCGTCTACTTGGCAGGAGTTTCTGCTTCTTGCTTCACGTCTGTGCCCTATATTCTCTCTCTTCACATTGCATCTTCTTTTTAATCCGACCCCATTGTTCACTCTAACCTTCACTCATTCCACTCTCCTCCCTTTTTCGCATTCCTACTTCCCGCATTCCTCCCCCCACACCTGAACAATTTGTCTATTTTGTGTTGAATTTGGATTTCTTCAAGCTGCCTTCACCTCTCCTTTGCCACAGTCACATTATTTCATTTTCCAGACATTGCCTTTCGACATGAAGCAGAGTTATTAGAATATGAAATATGTATAATGTGAATATGCTCCCATCCTCATCCTCCTCCTCCTCCTCCTGCTTCTTCTCAGGTCTGCCCCAGATGCTGCCGCCCCAGCTGGAGCCCCCGGTGCTCCAGGAGCCCCTGGTGCAGATGGAGCCCCAGCTGGACCTCCAGCCCCACCCAACACCAGCAGCAACCGCAGGCTACAGCAGACACAGGCCCAAGTTGAGGAGGTGAGCTGGACCAGGCCAGACTAAGGTCCTAGGCCTATGGGATTTTACATGCAATGAGTCAACGTTAACGCGGCCGTGGAACCTTATTGTACAATATGTGGACTTAACTTACAGTATGCAGTCTGCTCATACGAGATCAAGAAATATAAAAAGGCTTTGCTGTTGGTTGTTCTCTGAAAAGATCTTGTCCTTTTAATATATTAATGGCCTCCGCTGCAATTTGCAAATGGATTGCAACTACTTACTTATTCATATGTGATATATATCTCCAGAAACACCCTTTGTGCCCTGTGCTGCTCTCCTTTAACTATGCTTGTCATCCCTGTCATCTCCCCTCCACACCACTGCCAAATGCTTTCTCATCTTCACCGCTATGGGATAGGTGGTGGATATCATGCGGGTGAATGTGGACAAGGTTTTGGAAAGGGACCAGAAGCTCTCAGAGCTGGATGACAGAGCAGACGCTCTCCAGGCCGGAGCCTCCCAGTTTGAAAGCTGCGCAGCCAAGCTAAAGAACAAGTACTGGTGGAAGAACTGCAAGGTGAGCACATTACCCTCGGTCCATTAAACAGGCTGTTGTCACTGAAAGAAACTCATTAGCATGAACAATATGCCTAGTATTAGTATGTTGTGTCATGCAGAGATATAGCATGACTACATAGAGCTAATGGAGGATCTAAATTAAGCGTGGCTCATCAGCTGTTTTATTTTGAAGCATCATCCAGCTGTTCAAGCTGAGTTGCACTGAGGCAAACATGGTGTTTGTTGTGGTGATCCTGTCGTCCTGCCCTCCACACACTCGTCTGTTAATGAGCTGCTGTGGAGGACTGAACATATGCCTCAGTGAAAACGGTGAAAGAGAAATCTGTTATTGTTGAGTTTTCACCGCAGTCAGAAATACTGAAGATTATATAACTGTATAACTGAAGCATAACAAAAGCAACACATCTCAAGTGTATTAACTGGCTTTGTCTTGTTATTCAAGTTTTCTGTTTTCAAGCACTGAACTCCACAAATAGTAACAGCAGGCTTGTCTTTTACTGTATTTTTTTTACTGTATTTTTTTTTTTTTACGAATGGATGCATATATATAAACATATAAAGTAACATATTTCTCTTTCTTTTTTCCAGATGATGATCATGATGGGCATCATTGGAGTCATTGTGGTTGGAATAATATTCTGTAAGTAGATTTTTCCTCTTGATAATATTTATTGATTTTTTAAAATATATATTATACATTTATTGGACAGATAGGATAAGATGCTGTCAGGTGTAAGATAGTACCAGCATATTATTTTCTGTTTCTTCTCTTACAAGTTCACACCAGTCAACCTACTTCTCTGAATGTCAATTATTCATGATTTGTTATTACAGTATTAATTATTGATATAAAACCAATTTAACTGTAAATCCTACATGAAAGTGAGAGCGAGGTGAGTTCTGTTTTGCCAAATTCATTAGACTAATGACTTCCTCTTTCCTTTGTTCACAGTGTACTTCTTCTACTGAGCTCAGCCCATCAATAGAGATGGATATGGACTTGAGAATGACATGAGAGGGAAGAGAAAAATAAAAAAAATAAAACAAGCGCCACTTCTCCCCCCTCTCCTCCCTCTCTTCACACAGTCTTCCATCAAACCATCTTGCACTTACACATGACAGTAGTGTTTTATAGGTGTCTCTCCTTTCTTTGTCCCCTCTTTCCCTCCCTTCTTATTGCTTTCTTCCACTGTTTTGGCGAGAAGTCCCACTCACTCTCTCCTGTCTCTGCACCTCATGCATTATTGAAGGTCTCGGCAGGCAGAGTGAACGAACGTAGGAAGAAAGAACAGGAAGGAGGGAGAGAGAAAAACCTTGTGACACGGGAACACGCAGGGCTAAGCCCACTGAACGGAGCTGTAGGGGGGAGATGTACAGTGTTCAGATGGAGAGTGTGTGCAGGGAGATTGAACAAGAGTTTGCCGTCCTGTCTACCCCTGATACACCAAAGCTTGTTCATGTTTCCATTTTTGAGAGTCCTACATTTGTAAATTCATACTGACATGCCAAACTAACACACTCCTTCTGTTACCATCGCGACCATCATTGCTGCTTACTAACACAAGGTCATGTTAGATTAGGATTATGATCATTTTTGTTGTACGTGCGTGTGTGTATTTGTGATCCAAAGCATTGTAGCTAATAGCTCTTTTCAAGTTTTAGCTGATAGAATTTTATTGGTAACTTTTTGTTTTTCCTGCCTAACTTTAGTTCTGCAACGTTCAGTGACAACATGAAAAACATCATGAGGAATATGGAAAGAGACTGTGTGAGAGCTTTTGTAAGGGATGAGGTGATTCAGGGAGAGTTAGTAAGAGCTTTGCAGCATTTTTTCTGTATAAATAAATGAAAACCAATTCTGGACTGATAAGCAATTATTGATAAAGTAGTTCTATAACTGTGCTCCATTTGTAATGGGGTTTTTGTACCACATGTGGTGGCATAGTCGTAGTGTTGTGCTTAGTGGCATAGTGATATGCACGGCGAGGCAGACAGACAAGCAGCCACTAACAGACAATCTACTGTGCACGTGAAGCGACCGCTCTGATCCAGAGGAAGGTCCCTCTACTCTGACTTGGACAGAGTCACAGCCATAGACAGATGAATGTGTAGCATCACATTTCAAACAGGAACAAACGTCCGCTTGTTTCGAGAGTTGTGCTGAAAAAAGTGTTTGTTTGATTGTTGTTTTAAGTTGACCTGATCTTGAGAAAAAGCAGAAAAATGGGAGATAAGACTTGATTTGGACCCCCAACCCCACCCCCCCATCCCTGTGGCTACACCGCCATCCCACCCTCCTACCCCACCTCACTCACATAAAACAGATTCAACCGTCACCTGCATTAACGGCCAAAATGAGGTGTTTGTTTCTAACTTGCATGGCAAACGGTGTCCATAGTTTTGCCTATTTGTGTGACCTGTGTATCTGCCATTTCTGAATCTAACTGCCGATTGTACATTTTCTTTTGTTAGTGGTTTTAAGGACCTGTGTATATTGTCTTTCTGATCTGATAACTACTGCTTATGCAATGCAATGATGCTCAAGAGTTTGCCAAAATTTGAAATTCATTTGCTTTTGGGAGAAAAATAATATTCCGAAACTGCATACAACTGTTAAAAAAAACATGTAGTATTGTATGAGTAGAACCATAGTACATGTCTGTCAGACTATGCTCCTGAAAATGTGTTGATAAATTCTTTCAGGTTTTTGTGGGGGTTGCTGGATATGAACGAAAAGCTCAGTTTTACCTCTTCGAATTGATTTGGAGAGTTGATTAAAAAAAAGTGAAAATGCAAACAACTTTATGTGTAAAGTGCATTTATGCATAACTGTAGCGGATGGCCAAAATTATCTGATGATATTGTGCTACAATATTATGAGGTAATTACCAGATGAGGTATGAGAACGTGTCATTTACAACGTGAAAATGCAGTAAGAGATGCAAATGGATTTGTGCATGCTTACCACTTTTGCTGATGCCAATAAATAAATCATCAATAGAACTGACAGGTGACCTTTGTTATATATTCTTGATATACTGAGCCACTTTAGATTTCACTGCACATTAGCCGATACCAACAGTATCAACACACTCTAATCCTGACTGAAATCTTAAAAAAAATCTGTTGTCTGCATAGCTTCAGTCATTTGTAATAGAAAAAAGAACAGGTATTGATCACATCATGGCTCATAAAATCCTTCATTGAGAATAAAAAAAGTCAAAAAGAGTTACATTATCAACATCACACACTGACAACAAATATATGCATTAAACACAATGTCATTAAAATGAAGAAATCAACACAACAGTCTGCATGTTGTCAGCACAATCTGAGCTCTGACAGCAAATATCCCTAAAAGTCCCTTTCCACTTTATACTGATAAGAGGATCATCCTCAGTCAAAGAATTTTAAATATTACAAGAAATACATTCAATTCAAGACCTTGACATCCAAATCCAGTTAGCATCAGCCCATAGTACCATGCACACATAGTTAACCACTATAAAATAAATTACTGCAGTTTATTCACTCAGAGTTGCTCTTATTGCAGAAAGCTCTCTAATGAGCAACAGCAACTGTAAAAATCTAAACATCAGAGCAGGAAGTTGTTTTAATAAACAGCTTCTGAATGAAATTAAATTTATATATTTGACTCATATTCAGTGTCACTGAATGGAGAAGAATACCACCAATGACACTAAAGTATTTCTGGGCACATACATACATTTTATGTATGGTATATAAGGGTGCAAGAAGAAATTTTTTTTTTACCACAAACATATCCTCTTCTGTTTAGTAGAAGAGGTAAAAGAACCAGTAAAGACCTCTGAAGAAATCAAAAATAACTTAATGTGGTAATAATTTTTTTTTCTTTTAACTTACTTCAAAGTACATGTTTTTTGTACAGTGTAATGGCTGTATATTAGTGGCACCAATCATTTTATATGCTTATATGTTCTTTTATCCTTCACTTTGCAATTCTGTCCACCACTGGGCATGAAATACCCCGGGGAAATGAAGGCTTCATTTATAGAACGAAAAAGGTTTGTCTACCATTGTGCATCTAAAACAGGACAAAGACAGCGTTTGTTTAGCCCAGCAGTTAACAGTGGCCTTCTCCTGGTTGTGGAAAGGACAGACAATGGCACAACTTAAAGAACTATGGGAACGAAGGGGACTCTTTGAATCCAAATGGACATTGTCACTTCCCTTGATGATGCACTGAGTGGGCCAAAACTGTGCTGTATGATGTCACCATGACCTTTGATCTTTGGCTATCAAAATTTCCTTTACTGTGAGTTTTTGTGCTAAATATGACCTACATATGTGCAGACCATATAGGGGACGGACTACCTCCCAACTTATTGCCTGGATGGCTGGCATTAAAAAAAAGTTAGCTGTGATGGTTGTTACAAAAAAAAAATCAAATGACACAAAGGGCATCTCTCTTGCATCAATTTCAAGTCAATGTCACCACTCGACAATCTCATGGTCACTTATCTCATAACCTGGTAGAAGAAAAGTGCAGTGATGACCAGGAAACCCAGAACGTACCAATAGGAAGCTGTAGAGTGAGAGACAGAGTTGACATTGAGCACTGGATTCAATTCACAGTGCATGGTATACAATGTTCGAAAAAAAACACACAAAAAAATGACCAAAATATTCCTATAAAATGAACAATGATGCATATTTACCTGGCTGTGCACGCTCTATCACCACGCTCACAGAGACCTCAGAGTCCAGGGCTGGGTGAGTCACCCTGCAGGTGATTTTAGTGCCTGGGGAGACAGTGGGTGGCACAGTGAGGTGCGATGACAGGCTGTAGGTCCCATCACCATGCTGCCGATGGCTGGACAGAGACCCCTGATCTGGTAGTACGGTGGGCTCCGTGTCTGAAGGGGAGAGGGATAACCACTCCATCTGAAAGGCAGAGGACAGCTATGACATGTGATCTACTGAACCATTAAGACATTTACTGAGTCTTACCTAAATGTAAAAGACTGAAGAACAAATGTGAATGCTTGTTTGTTGTTTTTCTGTCAAAATCAAATAATGAAATTGTTGGGTTCGTGCCTGGTGTCCACTGTCAGCTACCGCAGCTTTCTCTACTTTTATGATCTACTTAGGCTTTGATGGCATCAAAAAATAAATGAGTAGAGTTTTCAGAGATTGTATGTAGCTGTGGGCATTCACTCACTGTGGCTTTGATCAGCATTATGTAAACTACACATGGGCGAAGATATGCAGAACAGAAGCCACAGTCCTCGCTGCAGCCGGCCCCAGTTCGAATCCCTAATCAGGTGGCCCTTTGCTGCATGTCGTTCCCCCTCTCTCTGTCTCCCCATTTCCTGTCTCTCTCAACTATCCTATCAATTAAAGGCAAAAAAGCCCAAACAATATAATTTTAAAAAACTGACCTGAGCGTCCAGTGGGTAGTACTTGTTGCAGTGACAGCTCAGAGTCTGACGTGATGTTGTCATCATAACCACCTTCTCCTCTGAGAGGGAGACCTGGGGCGGCTCTGGAAACAAAGAGAAACAGGGGAAGAGCTGAAGGACGGGCCACAGAATGATGTTCTTTTGAATGAAGAAATTAGATTGGAGCAACACTTACGAATGACGTGCAGCTGAATGACCTGCTGCGCGTGAAAAGGGCCCAAACTGACGGTGCAGATGTAAGTCCCCTCGTCCAGAACCTTTAGCTTGTTCAGACTCACAGAGACGTTTCCTGCTCCAACAACCTCAACCACATCCATGCTTGAGGCTCTTCTTTCTGCGTGAACTGGAAACATGGAGTGAGAGACAGGAGTTGAAAAAGCTAACTCAAGTCAAGACCCTCTTACATGTAGAGATGAACCATGCTAACTTTAATGTTGTTGGCCTTGGCATTTCATTCTTGACCATGAAAACAGTGAGTGAACTAAACGTCCACTTTCTCACTTGTTCTGGAGCTTTTGACTGAACACATTTTGACTTGTAGCCTTCCTTGGAGTATTTATAATTTCTCCATGTGCCTTGGAAACAGGTGAAGTTGTGCAAAAACTCTCTCTTGTTTTGGAAATAAATTTCTGAACTCAAGTCATCAAAACCTCACGGGAAGTGTTAAGTGTATCTTTACAGACAGCACTTACCCACTGTGTTTCCTTCTGAGTTATCCAGCCTTGTCTGCATTTCAAGCACTTTCCGCCCTTTTCCTCTGTGCTGCAGTCGCCACTCGATGCCAACTTCTTGCGATAAAGGTGTTTCATGCTGCCTGAAACCACAGTTGAGGAGGACATCACCTCTCAGAGGCGCAGATACAGACTTGACGTGGGAAAACACCACAAATATCACTGGAGGACAAAGAACAAAGACAACAGCAGAGACTAAGTTATGAGAAGGATGTTATTGCCTATCTAACAAAACACAGAATAAATTTTCAATGAAAAGACTATGGGAGCATATTAAAAGCTGAATCTGACCTTCTGCCAGCAGAGTACCCGACTGGCTGAGAGGCAGGCTCAGTTTGTTTTGGATCAGTGTTGACTGGTCCCTCTCCACCTTCAGAGTCTGCAGAATCAGTGCAGTGTTGAACTCAACTCCCTCCACACTGAGGGACACCATGAAATAGGCTGGATCTGAACTTTCCTGGGATCCACGAGGAGTGTAACGGCTCAGCTCACACATCACTTCCTGCTCGTTGCAGTCTGCGTGGAGCAGCACGTCAGCGTTGGGGATCTCAACTGATGACACTGCCACAGAGGAATAAGAGGAGAGGTTCAGCAGGGTCAGAGGTTTAGGATATTACACCAAACTTAACATGAAGAGAGGAGAGAGGGAAAAACCTTCGGCCTCAAACAGGAGGAGGTCTGGATCGGGGACTGAGGGCGGGACAAACGGAGTGAGCGTTTCAAGTGTTTCGTCAGAAGCCACTGCAACATCTCTTAAGACAAGAGTAGCTGGAGTGCGTTTGAAGGCAGCACCACCTCCCATTCCACCCAGTCCGGCCCCCTCCTCGACCAGGGTGCAGGACAGGACCACATCTGCTGCCCCATCAGCTGAGAGAGAGGAGACAGATAGAAAAAGACTGCTTAAGACTTCTTTAAAAGACATCTTCATGAATAAATGTTTGTAACTAAACTTTAATTTGCAAGTTATTAATACTATTAAAAACAACTACAAACATTTTTGGTTGACTTGGCTCAATCAATGAAAACAAATACTTTTTTAACATATCAAGTGGGATCAGTGGATTTGTTGTCTTTACTACCACTGCCAGCATTAGTAGGCTATGTATTAGGACTCTTTAAACATCAGTCATCTGGCTGGTTTTCACCAGAAGCTGAAGTGTCCTCCCCTTCAAAACAACGCTCCACATGATTTAAAATGAGTAGGGTTTCTCGTTTTAGACATCTGTGTTTCTATGACTCAGCCAGGACACAGACACAGGATGTAGCCTACTGTTTCTGTATTAACTTTAACATCCACAGGGATCCTTAACACAATTCAAATCTACCAACGTTTTAAAAAATGTGTCTTCAACCTGAATACAGTCTCTAGTTCTGACAAAAGAAACTGAGCTTTACCTTGAATAAAGGTCTGGCAATTATTAGATATGTGGACAACTTGTTGTACCAATAATCAATGAATTATTGTCAAGTCGTTTTATATGCTTAATTGTTTACTTTCACTTAGATATATTTACCATTTTGCATAAGCTGACTTGTGTAATGAACACTTTTTATTTCATTCACATTAGTAGTGTCAATCATATTGTACCTTCCTGGAAACTGACACAGCTTGATGTGACTAAAACTCTTTTTGAGCTGTCACCATTTTAAATGAAAGGACTGAGCTTGACAGGCAAATGAACGTTAATGCGCATTAACCATGCACCATAAACCAAGGTTAACACTCTTACCACATACGCACGTCATGAAGTATCCGAACAAAATTACTTCAATCATCATCATGAAGTCTGGACTCCGTGTTTTCTGTACTATAACTTAAAGGTTATGTAAGGACAGCAGCTGAAAACACAAACGCACGCCGCACTTTCGCTTTTGATTTCAACGACCACAGCAGCAGCTCATGGCGTCGATACTATCGGGTTGTTTTTACAGCCTTTTTTTTATACCAAACTAGTAACTTACGCTAGGACAATACAGCAATGAATACGCCTAATGTCACAGTAAACTATTCAAAAAAAAGTTACGGTGGCTCTATCTATGAGAGATGAGCGCGGGGGAGGAACGGAGGAGCGAAAACGAAAGTGGCCGGATCGTCCAATCACAGAGCAGCAAGCTGCAGGTCATGGGTCACTATGAAACGTTCAAATCACCGGTCTCTAATGTCGGCACTAAAAAACAACTTTTGGTCGAAAAACTATTCAGAAAAAGATTTGTTCTCAGTAATAGTCTGTGCAGAACAGTGACAGTTTTTCCTCAAATGTGGGTCTGTTATTTGAACACATTAATCAATATAAACACATATAGATCAAATGATTGCATGTATGTGAGTATGAAAGAGGATGTACAACCAAAATTTGAAGTTTTGCCTTTACAGTTTATTTTTAATGTATTGTTTGTTACAGTCATTTCTCAGTGTGTCCATCAGCTTCTTCTCCAGCTGCAGCAGACAACAAATCTTGATAAACCAATGCTTTTGTTTCTTTGGTTTTTCCACCTGTCCCACACCAAACAAATGACAGACAAACTAGCAGCTAGCTGTGGAGTACTCCACAGCCAAAGAGTTGGATACTTCTCAAAGGAATAAATTCCTCAGGCGGACACCAACAGGACCACTAATTAGGCTAATACTAATATTGTCCCGTGTCTCCATATTGTATACAATCTGTAAATGTTCAGTTCAAATGTATAATGTTAGTGGCCTTTTTTACAGACTCTGCTGCCTAAGTGGTCAAAGAACAGACAACAAAGACAGTGCTGCTGTCATTTATTAAAGCAGAAGTCAGCGGAATGTTTTTGTTAATATAAGTCCTAAATAGTCTCTCCGTCACTCTGCTCTGCTGTAACCCGAGAAAACTTTCCTTGTGGGATACAAGTGTTATCCAATGAGGAGAGAGAACGGCATGAAGGGCTGTGTGTGCAGCCAAGGGATGCACGTGAATGTGGTGACGTAGAGACGAGGGCCAATAGATCCATGACGAGGGCGGGGGTTGCTAACTCCATCGGCTGACAAGAAGTTATGGTGCATTCAAGGTAACTTGTGTTTTTCCGACCTGTGAAGTCGTACCAGTTCAAGTATGAGTTCACGGGTCGCAAGTTACGAGTGGCTGTTATAGTGCACTTTCACAGGCAACAGGTCTGAAAAACACGAGTTACGGGTTTCCTGAAACGCTACAAAGTCTTAAGTCGTGACTTGAAGCCGTAACTTACGGTTTCAAAAGCCTGCCTGGAACGCAGCGTTAGCCAAAACGACCATATCGCTTACTTCTGCTTTAAACATGTGACAGGGCAACTTCACCTTATCATAAGAGTCAAGTTGTTTTAATGTGTTTGTCCTCCCTGCTGTCATACAAAACTGCACTCAGCAGTTACTTATCCACTCTATGTTTGCAATACTTTTAATTTGTGCATTTTTTTTCCCAATATTGCATGTTTTGTTTTTATTCAGGTATTACTGTAAGTCTAATGAACTACTGCTTAATACTGTGTTGTCATTTCAGTTCTCCTGCATGGTCTTTTCGATCCAGTCCAAGTAGTTGATGACTTTTGTATAGACGCCAAATGTTCCAGCCTTGCCACATTCAACACCCCAGCTGACAATCCCTGCAGCCCAGAACCGTTCATTGTCATACAGAGCGTAGGGGCCTCCACTGTCACCTTGGCAGGAGTCCTTCCCACCCTCAGGGATTCCAGCACAAAACATATTGTTTGTCAGGTTTGGTATGTTTGATCTTGTCCTCTGTAACCGAGTGATTGAAGTATCGCATGTCTGCTGCTCCACCACAGGGAGATTCACATACTTTAGCTTATTTGATAAAATCAGTTTATTTTTTTCTGTTTTTGTGGTACCAAAGCCTGACACGAGTCTGAAAAAGATACAAAATATAGTTATGATTAATAAAAGAAAAAAAAAAAATCAAATCTGAGTTTCCTGTGTGGAATATGGGCAAGATGAACAACAACTGAATGAGGAAATAGAAGAAAGAAATAGACTATAAAATGATTGATGATTGAGTTCACAAAAACAACTATAGGAATACAGTAAATGTTGTTGTTTTCAGTGGATAGTTCAGTATTACAGTATGTAATAAAAACTTAAAGTTTATTCCTTACCCCATTGTGCCAGTGTCATATGTGGCATCTGCTGCTGGCAAACATATGGGCATCACGGTTGAGTTGAATGTGATCGGGTCATACAGTTTGAGCAAAGCAATGTCATTGTTGTAGTCTCGATCATTGGGGTTGTTGTAACCAGGGTGAACATGGATTGAGGCAGCACCAATATGTGAGAGCTCAAAGGGTTGAATTTCTGTACGGCCCATGAAAATCTGCAAAACAACAGCACAAGGTAAATGTCAATACATAAACAATAGGCAGTGGGTACTCAGGTAACCTACTTACCCGTATGTTGGCATTTGACACGATGACATTTTTTTGGACAACATTATGAGCTGCAGTCATAATCCAGCGGTCACCAATCACCATGCCTCCTCCCCTGCCTCCTCCTACATTGACTAGCACCTGCCAGGGGATGGTATTCGCTGGAGCATCACTGCCTCCAATGATCCTCTGATAGGCAGCAAGCGGCACCGTTGGCTTGCCACAAACTGGATAAAATCCACCAAAATATATAGATTTAGATGTTGATTAAGTTTTAGTTATCATATTTTTTTATAAAGAGAACCAATACCTGGTAGGCACACTGGACTGACAGCAGCATCATGACTGGATCTCCACTTTCTGTCTGCCTCACAGGTGAAACTAACTGAAGAGCAATTGGGACAAAAGAAAAACAGTCAAGTGCAACTTAAAAGCAGCTGTCAATATTAAATTGTGACTGACTCCAGTGTGTGTTATTGACAGTTAGCAGACCATAGCCAAACACTGTATGTATTAATAATGTATTTTTGTGGTTCAATTTGTTTGTACTATTGAAAATCTGATCTGTTCATATTCTCCATTTTAAACATAATCCCAGCATCACTTGATGTGAAAGGGGCAATATTGTAAAAATCCAGTGGAGAAAGGCATTACAGTGCAACACCACACCATGATACTGTATCAATGTAGTTCAATAACTTAAACAAGTCTATACTAACAACACCAAGAACTGGTAGGACAAATGTAAAATCAATCATCGGAAGATGCTGCACATAAATATCTCACCAGTTTCACCCCCGAGGAGAGCGTAGTACGGTTCATTGCAGTGATACTCAACAACAGAAAGGTACTGATTCTGAAAGCCAGACAGGAAGGTCACTCCTCCATTCAGCAAAGGTTTAGGTTCTCCACAATCAATTACTGTGGATAATCAAACAAGGGCACTTGTTGTTAAATCATGAATTGATTTCCTCTCATTTTAACAAATGCGTGTTTTTTCTGAGCCCAAAGGACATACTGTGGCACTCGGGCAGACGGAGGTGCCACTGTCCATTACTTTGGCACATGGTAGAGAAGCTCTCAATCTCCTGTCCATCCTGAGAGAAGAAAGACAGGAATTGATATCATGTCAATATCACACAATGATGAACAAAATGCCTTTTGTTAATATTCACTATGATTAAAAAACAAAAAGTTTCATCTGACCACCATCAGCTTGTATCCTTGTTCACAGCGCACAAAGATGTAGTCTCTGTAGAAATACTCAGTCAACATCGGTGTAACTCTGCCCTTAGCTACTTTAGCAGGGACTGGACACTTCACTCCTGGAGACAGCATTGGAAAACAGACATTAAACATCATCAGACACTGTGGAAAATACTCAGAATGCAGGGATGTAGTTGGCCAGACATTTACTTTCGTTTTGTTTATTTCGGTCGATACAAGTCATTAAAAGAATTAACAAACCAGAAGGAAAATAGAAAAAGAACATCAATCAAAGTACAGTAAACAATAATATACAAAAAGAGAAAATTTATAATAGACATTTAGACCGAAAAGGCATAGGCTGAAGCATAGATTATTGCGCCTACCCTGTTACAACTCAAGTTAATTAAAAAAAAATTTAAATATAGGCTACAATTTGTTACAATTTGACATTCAAATTATGACCGTATATTATGATCAAATCTTGATTGTACATACTTCAATCAAGGCATTCTCACAGGAACCTATAAATGGTATCATTGGTGCAGTAATGAAGTTATCCAGTTAGCTTCAAGCAGAATGGTGCAAAATGTATTTCAGCAAAATTAGTTAAATGGTGCTCAGAACCTGGAAAGACAATTGTTTTAACTTAAGTTTCTCACTGGCTGATTTCTACTGTCATCTATCTCTTTCTCACTCTGTGTGCTGTAGTCCAGGCTCCAGCCGTTGCTAAGGCCTTCGTCATCAACGTGGTAGTCCAACTTGACTGTGTTGGACTTTGTGTTTATCAGACCTGGGCTCTTTGTACCACATATCTTCATGGGCTCTTCATTTTGAATGGTCACCTTTTAAAAGATCAGTAGGACACAGTTCTTTAATTGAACAAGAACATACAATATACTTCCTATTTCTCTTTATAAAACTGGGTAGTGCATGGGAGCTGCTTGTACCTGCAGCCAGTGATGGGGACAGGCGAGGCCTTGCTCAGTGTCCATGCTCTCGATGTGGAAGTTGTCAGAGAAGTTGAGAAACACGGTGAAGCCAGCCTCTACAGAAATGATGTACTGACAAGACATGGCATGAGTTGGGGAGTTGGGATATCCTGGACTGGACAGATGTCCCTCTGGCTCATCAAAAATACCACCACCACAGGACACTGAAAAGGAGAGATTCAACACATGAGTAATTATACAATGTTGTAAATCCTGGACTAAAGAAATAATTCAAGAGTTTGGGAAATAGATTTATACATTTTTCTGCTTGTGAAACTTCTGAATAACCCGTTGATCACCTTACCACTCACTGATAACCAGTGAGGTTAGCTGCTACACCTTCCTCCACCACCCAAACCTTCCCCCTTATGTGTTTCACTTGTATTGTTGCTGCTTTTAATGAAGACAAATATCCATTAATGTGTCTACTGTGGGGATTAGTTCTCTCAGCAGATGGCTGTTTAGATGCTTGTGAGCTCCCTCAAAGAGCGGCACATGTTCTACCACATTTCACCACAGCAGTCATTGGCACAGGTTCAAGCATGGGGGAGGCACCAATCTTTGCACTACTCACACACACAGGTGCGCTGGTCTGAGCGAAGTTCGTAGCCGTGGTGACAAGAGCAGAGGTATGAGCCAAGGGTGTTGAGGCAGATCTGAGTGCAGAGTGGACCTGAGCCATCTGCAGGGACGGGTGCAGAGCACTCATCTATGTCTGGTGATGAGAAAAGCATGAAGTTAGTGGGAGATGGTTCAGCAGTGAGACAGGCAGAGAGCAGAGTTGCAGGTTCAAGAGATGCTATACCTATTGCCTGATACTGTGCCGAGAAGCCCACAGGCTGGCGACGCTCCGGGTTGTTTTTGTCTGTCTGGAAGATGAGGGTGAGTCTGTTGCCGGGAGAAAAGATGGGCTGGTTGCCAGGGTGATGCCCATCAGCAGAGTTCTCGTCGCCACAATACCGTCCCAGGAGCTTTCCATCATAGAGAAGCTGAAGGATCATACAAAGGAAAAACTCTGAGAAAACACTAGTAGTGTCTGTGCTATATGGATCTTCTTAATTATCCATGATTGCTAATGCCTATTACACTTCATAAGGCCAAAAGTCAATGATTAACCCTCCAATGGGATCTGTGTCAACAAGCCCCAAAGAAGTGGAGACAGACCTAGCACTGGTATTGGTATTAGCCAACAAGATTATAATGTTCAGACTAGGGGAGAAAGTTTACAGCTAAAGCATTACAGCACTGTTGTTTATTGAAATATGTTGAAATATGGCTCTGACTGTCAGGGAGTCGTAGTAGCAGCCTGCAGAAGCTTCAATGTCCATGTGTGTGAAGGTGAGGCTGATTCGGTAGCCCTCAGGTACATTGAGGTCCCACTGCTCCTGCAGGTTGGAAGCGTAAGGCTGGGGGTACTGGGGGGACTGGACCTCCCCGTACATTGGTGGGTCATTGTCAGGCAGCGGCCAGCACTCACACACTGACAGGTACAGAAACCTGCAAAGATGCATAAACAGAGTTAGCAGTTCGATCTGTTGACCAGTCTTCTGAGCCACTGGTCCAAAGTTGATGCAAACAGAAAAGAACAAACACAGCGAGCGACACAGTCAACACAACTTTAGCAGCCACGTAATATTATTGGGACTTTATATTTTAGTATTAACGCAACCTAATACTCACACAACCTATAAAACACAGCTCATTCCTTGATATTGTCAAATGTTAACATACAGTAATATAATAAGAGTCAGCTCCATACCTCAGTGTGAATTTGTAATCTAGCAACAACTTATAAACATATAAACACATATAAATGGGCTATACAATTAAATTAAATTTCTCTTACCAGACGATACAGTATGTCCACCTCATCTCTACATCTGTGAGTGAGCTGGTTCACTGTCGAGGGAGCAAATGCCTCAGATTCGAGTGAAACAATGTCACAAAGTCTGTTGTATCCAGTGTTTAGCAACTCACCGCGTTAATGCCAGGAATATGCCTTGTTTGTCTTGGCAAAATCAAATGAACGCTTGGCTTTGAACTGGAGAGAAACTGAGTCCATGGAGGGAATAATTCCTCTGAGACGGATTTAGAAAATTAGATCTGAATTAGACACCTCCAGTGCATTGTTTTATTTTTCATATTTCTTATGATCATTTAATTGAAATATGTCCTGTTATGTTGCTGGTCTGTTT